>OY728119.1:1269396113-1270646113 GCA_963277665.1 Viscum album
ATATAAATAGAAAGAGTTTCATAAAGAATAAACAAAAAGTTCCTATACAATGTCATGGACCACACAAGGTAATGTTGAAAATAAAATAATATCCTATATAAGTAAAAATAATAGAATAAAAATTTATTAGGATCAATATAGATCATTAATATGAATGAAGAATGTGAGATAAGTCAATCCTAAAATAGAATAAAAAATGTGAATCTTAAAAGAATGACAATTCAGATCAGAAATCCCCTTAAAAAACATCTCGAGTTTTCTTTGTGAATCCTAGCTTCCTATATAACTAGATTTTATTTATTAAAATATTAATCTCAAATTTAAATTATTCTAATTTAGTTAATTTTTCATTAATTATATAAATTATTGGTTATTATAATTTTCAAAGTTTGATGTTTCTTGTTCATGGTATGTAATGATGATTTTAAGGTGGGTTAACTGACCATAAAAGAAATTTAAAAATATATAATAAAAATATAATTTACTCCATTATATTATAGTAATAAAATAAAATAAAATTTTTTTATATTATTTATAATAAACTAACCATACATGAAATGAAAGATAAATAAATAATTGATAATGTCATTATAGGTGGTAAAAAACCATTAATATGATATGTTAAAATTGAATATGTAAGGGAATATAATAACATGATAAACTAATTTTCCATATATTTTAAAAAATATATATATATATATATTATAATTATTATTTTTATTTAAAGGTGAGGAATAAGAATAGTTAAAATGAAAATAATGAAAAAATATGTGGGAGTTTTTATCTATTCCTTAATGAAAATACCTTTTCCAAGGGTATAATATCTTGAATTATTGGAGTGGGTTTGGGATAGAAAAAATATAAGACTCTTAAGAGTCATAATAGGAGGTATATAGATATTAATCAAGAAGAGGGATAAATTTTGGAAGTGATTTTCCATAGGGGTGAAAGGGGATATTTATACTTGGAAAAGAGGGATATTTTGAGTTAAAATAATATATATAAAAATAATCAATAAACATGAATTTAAATAGAGGAATTATATATAAATATAAATGTTATTACACCTCCTTTTAGTTAAAAAAATACTCATGACATTATGCAGGATGTTTTTCTTGATGACGTTATCTTTATATTATTATTATATGATATTTACTCATTTATTTATATTATTTTTATAAGAAATCATTTTTTCTATAACCTAATTTGTATGTTTTGATTCTGAATAAAAGAATTATTTTATGAAAAAAAACTTATAACTTCAAGAAAAACCAATTTTTTATAAATCACATAATATGTTAAAAGTCAAATTTTTATTTCATAAAACATTTCATAACTTCTTAAAAATATTAATCTAGGATTAATATATATATTTATAAATTTTTGAAATAAAATAAAACATTTTCAATTGAGTTATATAACTAATAAATATTTTTTTTATAAAAATATTATTTCTTATATTACACAACATATTTTATTGTCCCCATAAAAAATCAATTTTTTTAAAAAATTCCTAAAAATCTAATATAATTTTTTTTGTGTTGATTCCAAATTTATAATCTATAATATGAAAATAAATTTCAAAACTAATTAAATGGAGTATTTAGTTATAATTTTAAAAAATTAATAATAATGAAATAATAAAACAAATTTAAAAAAAATCCATATTTTAGTTACATTAATTAATAATAATATTTATTACTTAAATACCAATTTATAATATGTTTATATTGATATATGGTTTATTTATTTATTTATAACTTTATTTAAATAATTACCCACATTAGTTATTTTATTATTCTGACAGTCAGTTAGGATTCTAATGGTCAAATTATTATTCTAATTATTAGGTTATTATTCTAACATACATATTTATAATGGTGTATTTCCTTTGAATACCCTATATATACCCCGTAAATATTACAAATTTCATTCACTTTGTTTTCTCTCAAGGTTCTCAATATTTATTTTAAAAAATGAATACCTTATTTTTAATCATTTTCAATATTTTTACAGTGGTATTCATGGCTATTATATTTATGGGAGATAATGAATCCAAGAATTTACAAGTTATAGTTATGTTATTTATGTTTTTATTGATCCTTTGTTTTTATATTTTGGGGGATGTGTTTATCTTTCATATATAATATTCTATATTGAAGAAATAAAATAGTGTTTTTTTTGCATGTGAATTTTTTGCACAATACTATTTACTATACTTATTAAATAAAAATATATATATGAAATATATATATAATATTAAGATGTAAATTTTCATATTGAAAATTCTAGGGAATTATATCCCTCCCCCTTTTTAAATTTATCCTTTAAAATTCTAATTTGAATCCTTATTAGAGAATAGATGGGGGTACTTCTATTTTACTATATCCTTAGGTTTCTATATTGTATATTTATATTTAAGGTTTTACCATAGTAATTTAATAAGGTGTGTTTTTTATTTTTTAGGTTTTTGTCTCTATAAACCAATATATCCACCGATTTCTCGTTATAAGAGGGATCATGCTCCAATTATACCACCTCCGGATTCATCACATATGAGGGATCTAGTATTTACATCCTTAGGAGTGATATTTGGAATACATTATAAACATAAAATATGTTTTGTGGATATTATAGTTGATAGGACATAACATTTATGTGATATAGAATTATTCAGGGGAAAATTTACTGAGGGTAAATATTTCCCTTATTTCTCAAACTCATGACTCTATTCCCAGGAGATATTATAAAGAATGAATTATCTATAAAATAAAACTATAGAAATATTTTATTATTGTCATAATATATCTTTTGGGTACTTTATTTTATCTAATGTGTTGTTAAATTTCATTAATATTCATTTATTATACACATTTGGGTCCCAACAACTTTCGTCCACCAGTTTTATCCAAGCACATTGGGGTTTTGCATCTATTACCACATAGATCTTTATATATTTGAATATTTATGTCTTATTCGAAACTAATATTTTATGGGAACAAAACTAAGGGAATATATTGACCCCAACCTCCTTTAAATTCCATTGAGAAATCTCCCAGCATCTCATCAAATATTTTAATGGCCCATTCTAATCGACAATTTTTTTTAAGGATGATAGGCTATACTAAAGTTCACCTATATGTTTAACACATATTGTAGAATCCTCTAGATTTTAAAGTCATACATTAAAACTCAATCAAATGAGATTGAAAATGGTTCCCCATATAGCCTCACAACTTCCTTAATATATATCCTATATATTTGATCAAATGAGAAATGTTCTTAAATGGAGATGATGTAAATATTCTTGTTATGTTGATCTTTGAAATACCATATAGTATTATTTCCTTTATATTTATTTGAAAGGCTCATGAAAAAAATTCATATTTATAATATCGAATATATATATTAGTATGGGAAATATTATAACCATCGATCCCCTTATACATTTGACACTCTGCCTTAAATTTATAGAATACTAATCACTTTGAGGGGGTAATTTACAATATCCCCTTTATGTTTTCCTAAAAAATGTGATTTTAAAGATATTAGTAAATCCTTACAATTTCTGGTTGTATAGATAAATATAATATATTTGCAACATATAATATCCCCTTTATCATTGGTGTTAATGACACACATAGTCTTGTTCCAAACCACATGACTCCATCTTTATCAATATTGAATTCATGAATTTTCCTTTCCATTTTCTTTTAAGCTTGTTTTGTAGTTCTAAATCATTACATTCCACCTTTTTTATTTTATCTTAGATAGATGGTTTGGAAATAAGCTATGAAAGATAGGATTTCATCCCTGCTTTTAATTTTTTCTAATACATCCTTTTTACATTCATAAATTCCGAGCCATTCTCAATCTTCAACATGGATAGGGTATCAGGTTCCATTATACTAAGAGTATTATCTACCTTATTAAAATTCCAATGATAGTATTGTATTGGGTATTTATTCCCCTTTATTATCTTTAAAATCAGTCTAGATACAAGGTTGATTCCTTCTATGTGAATATATAATTTAAAATCTTTTTATTAGTATATATTTCACACTTTTTTTGAGGTAATACCTCCAAATATTTAATTCAATGATAAAAAATGATTATTATTAATCATTTATTCATTATTTATACTAATGGTTATTCAATTAACATGATTCATAAGATTACATTTTTAATATTTCATGACAACGAAACCCAAACCCTTTATTAAATCATTTTTTATATCCCAAAACCTTCTCTACTTGAGGGTATCATGAGTAAAGTTACACTGACAAAACTCATATTGATGTCCATAAATATTTCATCATATTATTACATACATACATACTTTAACACTTTCTATTTTAACTTAGTTAGTGCGATAGATAATGTTTCTATATTTCTCACAACTCATTAATAGTAATAAGTAAATATAAAAAACAATGGATTAATATGTTACTTATTAGTATAGGATATATATTTTTATTTTATTTATCTTTAATAGATCCATTAAAATCCCTTTAATTATAATTACATTCCCAAAGAGTGTGTTTTTATACATCTAAAAGTAACATTTATTGAATGTGGAAAATAAATTATCCTTCCATATGGTTATTAACACCATACTTATATGTTCTTCATGTACTTATTTTATTTTAAATTATATAAGAATATTTGTAATAAACGCCATCATGAATGTATCAAGGAAATCTCTAAAGGATCTATTCATCAAGTCCATGAAGATATCTAGTGTGTTTATAAGTTCAAATCAAATCATTATGAACTCATAGTATCCTTATATTTTTTTAGAAGGATATATTTTGAATATATTCTCTCTTCACCTTAATTTTATGATATCTAAAATTAATATTTACTTTTTAGTAAGTATCGATCTCTATGAAGTTGATTTAACAATTCATCATTATATGGTAGTAGAAAATTATTCTTTAAGATTCTCTTATTGGGATCTTGATAATCAATTAGAATACACATTGAATTCTTTTTTTTATTGAAAAGGAGCGTTGGTTCTCCCTATAGTAATGTAATGGGGAACATAAACTTGTTATCTATATTATCGTCTAGATGATTCTTTAATTCCTCTAGTTTTATTGAGGATATTATATAGAGGTTTTTATTGATATATGTGTGATACTAAGTATAAGTTATAATGATAAATATACTTTAAAATCCATGGTAAGATCAAGAAAATACTCCCAGAATATATAATTATATTCATTTATAATAGTTATGTCTTCAAGGTTGATATTTTATTTTGTATCAACGATTTGACCAAGATATGCTTCTTTGTTAGGTATTAATACACACATTTGTGAAGGATATTTGAAAGGAGATTGATATTCCTCTTTATATTTTTAAAGGATTATTGGATAGTTAGGAATATGTAAAGATATTTCCTTTTCCTTTTAGTTGATGAGAAGTGAGATCTATATAATTAGAGGTAATCTAGGATCAACATATCATTAAATTCAACCAAAGAAATAATTATGATATTTCATGGATGAATATTACCATAAAAATTAATTGATTAAGTTTCAAACACCTGGGATGAAATAATTTCCCCATTAGGCATTTTTATAGGCATCTCAATATAAAGGTTTCAAAGAGTTTATTCAATATTTATAGAAATAATTCAGGATATAAATGAATGCATAAAACTAGAAATATATAATAATTTTACTTATCTTGAATAGTAAGCATGCCTTTCACCACTTCATTTTATTTCAACTCATTAGTGGTGGTGATGGTATAATAATTTTCTTGTTCCCTTATATTTTTGGCTATTAGTGTTGATTATCTTCAAGAAACTTTTTTATTACACTGAATTTCATAGTTACCCAGTTCCTTGTAGTTAAATAATTAGACCATGGGTAGTGAATTTAGTGGAGAATTATTTTACTCAACTGTATTTAGTGTCCTCTTTATGTAGTTTATATAATAATGCGATTTATTCCATTTTTTTCAACAATCAAATGGTTTCACATTTCCCTCAAAGTAGTTCCATAGGTGTTTGTTTCCAAATTTTAAAAATTTAAGTAATTACATCTTTCTACTTCCATATCCTTTTTTATTTGATCCTATGGTATAAAAATCCATTCAACTCTTACTATATCTATAGGAATGGGACAATTAGATAAATATCATCTCAAATTTATCATCATAAAGAACTACTTAATCTAAAATCCAAAAGTCACGAATAACTATATATTTTTTGAGATAAAATTTTAACCCACTAAAAAATATATCAATTTTTTATTTCATGGTTGATAGAAAAGCTATAGGAGTACCTAGAAGGCTTTTTGAAATTTTCCTCATAAAATTGAATAAATTATTTATATTTTTTCTTTTATCTCTACAAATTAGGGCTATATTTTGGTATTATGATTTTGTGGAAAACACATTTTAAGAAATATTTTCATGAAGTATTCCCACTCCATTGATTTAACTTCATCATTTAGATTTGTATTCTTGATCATTATATATAATTTATTAGATTCTACCTCTAAATGGAATATGAACAAAGTAACCATCCCATACTCGGAACAGTGAAGCACATAAAATATATTTTTTATATATTGGACTCATTGTTCAATAATAATTAGATCATAATATCCATTAAATGAAGGTGGTAGTTGTATGATAAAGTAGTAAATGGATAATTACTCCTTATTGGGTGAAGGTGGACACTCGAAAAGGTTTAGGTTATTGTTAATAACTTCTGGAATTTAGTTAAGAACCTCTATCAAGTCTTCATCTCAATTTCCTATTGTTTTAGGAATCCCATTCAAATAATCATTGAATTTTACATCACATTGTATGTTGGCCCAGTTTCTCCCTATTCCCACTATTTTCTATAATATAAAAGGTTATAAAAAATCATAATTAAATAAATCATGGATAATAAATCATACTTAAATATTTAAATGAATAATTAGTTCTAATATAATTGAATTATGAAAGACCTTAATCCCACACAAGCTATATTTTACTATCTAATTGTAATGTTCCAACCCAAGTGCCACATACCTATGCCCTGAGTTGGTTCGCGACATGACCTCATGCACACCCCCCCATATGCTAGAGGACCTCTACTAAAAACGATGGTCTAATACGTAAAATGGGAAGACTATACCCTCTTTATCAAAGTATAAAAAAGTAGAAATAAATAAACAATAGTGAAATGATAATAAAAAACTATGTCAATACTCTTATCAACAATTATCCATCATCAAATGATGAATCAAAAAAAGGAAAAGATGACCATAAACCAATTTAGTAGATATGTCATTCCCAATAAGTTTCAAGTGTCAAATGGAAACCCAAAATAAATACACATTGAAAATTCCTAGGTGGGGATCTGACATTATGTTTGGTTCCCTCATCCATGCTCCATCCTTAATCCCAACAGATCCATCTAACATAGGGATTTTCCCCTTATCCTACCTTGAAAACATTAATATTATTTGGGTACTGATTAGGAAGCTTGAGTTGGGTGTGAGTACAACTCAGTAGGTGACCACAAATAGAGACTAAAGTAATATTCAGTCTAATACATTGTTTGCAGTTGTATAAAGAATTAATTACAAATTATTATGTAAATAGTTTACATATTAAATATTCTTTAATTAACCACATATTCCCCCAAGTTCATAGTGACACACGAACCAATCATACCTGCTTCGTCCCATGCTGAAGTCTGAACCATAAACCATATGAATAGCACAATCCTTTCATTCATGGGTTATAATTATACATTTAATTCCAATTTCACATTCATAAAATCGAGGACTAGAGAATCATTTTTTCACACCATGGGTATTTTGATATATAGTGGTTGTGCCACAATAAATAGATCACATGAAAATAAATATATATCTTAGAGGTATAGAAAAAAAGTCTATAACCCCATAAGTATTTAGATAAGTAGTCCCTATCAACCAAATTAGTGATCACATGCAAATAAATATATATTTTTGTGACCTAGAGCGATAGTCTATCATCCCATGGGTATTTGGAGTAGAAATACCTATCTCACAACCCATTGTTCACATCATTCAAAAAAAATCACAAACCATGGTTCCACATTCATAAATCATTTTTAAAACTTTTTTATAACATGTTGTTAAACCAATTTTATAATCCCATTACTCAATAAATTTCACAATCCCATTATTCCACCAATTTCATAATCCCATTTTCAACCAATTTCATAATTACATGGGGAAAATCAATCAATTAATTCAATTTAAGATGAAATTTACCAACATAGAAATTGAAATTTCAGAATTAAATAATCCCAATTATAATCAATACTATGGTAATTGACAATTAGACTTCCTACCTTAAGATCGTCACTGAATTCTTTCCAAACTGTAACCACTAATTTGAATTAGAATGAACAAAATTAAAATAGAGGAGGAAATCTATGATCAAAACCTTAGATCAAGATACAACAAAACAAGATCCATCAAATCCAAGATCTAAATGATAAAAATTGATGAAATAGTCCCTATAATAGAATAGATAAAGAAGGGATAAAGGGAGAGAGAGGAATCAAAATGAAGATGAAATTAATTTCCAAGGAGGAGTCAATCCTTCAACCAGATCTTTGATTCACCAAGAAAGGGGTTCAAGGAGCCTTTTAATCCCCCCATGATCCTCAAAAATTGAATAAAATTGGGTTATAAAAAAATGGGGTCATTAGGGATAAAATATGAGTGTTTGGGAATTTTAAAATAAAATTTTCAGGCTTTAATTTTCTATGTTCATGGTTTTCCAAACCGTGTTCCTTAACCATGTTCCCCTAATCACGAGGTTCAGAGTTTCTTCTATGTGGTGTAAGGTTTGAAAAAATGTGTGCCAACTATGAAAATACCCTCTATTTGAGAATAGTTTAGGGAAGGATACCACATGGTGTGACCAAACTGTGTGTCATATCTTGTGGATCTAAAATGGGTTGTAGGGTTTCCTAGGGAAAACCAAACAGTTTTCCCTAACCGTGTTCCAACTGTGCACAACCCCATAAGATTTTAAATTTCTCTAATTTCACCCAGAACAACCCCAAATAAAAACCCACCCAAGGTATAACAAAAATAAGGGTAAAGAGTACCTGAAAATGAGCATGAGACAACTCTAGAATGGTCAAGATTTTACAATCTCCCCCTTATAACAACTCATACTCAAGCTATTCTCCCCAGCATCACTTAACCTAAGAAGTGAAAAGGTCGGGCCACTGATCCAACATATCTTCTTCCCTATCCTATGTTTCCTTCTGGTCGTGGCCATTCTGCAACAACAATCATACTACTGATATGATCTTTCCCTACAACACATTATCATTTTAATATACAACATGAAATAGATACTCCTCAAAGGATGCATCTAAATCAAGATCTGATAACATGGGAAGGATCGGGGTGATACTTATGAATATTTGAGACATAAAAAACATCATGAATAACACTATCACTCTATGGAAGATCCAATCAATACCACACTACTCCAATTCTCTCCATAATCTAAAATGGTCTAATAAACTTGGGTGCCAACTTTCCCTACATCTGTATCCTATGTTGACCCAATATCAATGACTCTAGATGGAATACATGATCACCCACTAAAAAATCAAGATGTAGATAATATTGTTTAATGTATGACCTCTTTCTACTCTAATTCATAACCATATATTTTTCATTCAAGTGAACTTTCTCTGATGTCTCCTGCACAAGACTTGGTCCCAACAATTCTGACTCACCTGCCTCTATCTAAAATTGAGGTTATCTACATGGAATCCCATAATGTGACTCATATGGTATCATCTTAATAGTTTCTTGATATTTTTTTATAAAATAACTCAATGACTTATAATTTCTTCTCCAAATACCTAATAAAAAATAAGGATGCATGTTCTTAGTATGTCCTCCAACACCTAAATAGTGCAATCTGATTACCCATCTATTTGTATATGGAAATATGTAATCAGAAACACTTGGGTACCCAATGATTTTTGTAAGTACTACTAGAAGCATGATGTAAATAATGAATCATGTTTCAAAACTATGTTCCATGACACCTCATGCAAACATACTATCTCTCTAACACACATCTCACCCAATTGGTCCACGATAAAAGTCTCCTAAAATGCAAGAAATGGGATACCTTTGTCAAATGGTCCGTAATTACCCAAATTTCATCATTATTCTAATGGATCCTTGGAATAACCACAAAAAATTCCATTGTAATGTTTTCCTACTTCCATTCCCGAATGGGTAATGGTTGTAGCAAATGACCCAGTTTTTGATGCCCAGTCTTCACCTACTAACATGTGTCACATCGGATTATGAAACCTGAAATCACCCTTTTCATACCTATACACCAATACTATCAATGTCTATCATGGTAAATTTTGGTCAAACTAGGATATAATTCCTCATTCTATTCATGAAACTCATGTAAATTTTCCTCACACATACACATAAGAAAAAAATAGTTCTAAGCCTAGATGATCTCATCCCCATTAGTAGTCTAATCAGAAGGTGACTCCCCACCTTCAAGGCTTTCCGTCAAGTATATGCACTCCATATCCTCAAAATACCTCTCCTTGACCATGGTAAAAAGCGTGGGCACAACTGATAATGATACAAGGGTCATCTTCTCAGGGCCCTCATAACCCTCAATATGTATCTCAGTCCACAAGGTCATCATCTATCACTCAAAATTGGACTCTTGAACTATCTCAGTCTGTTTCTTCCTGCTCAAAGTGTCAAAAATTCTATTTCCCTTCCCTAATGTATAGGGAAGCTCAAAATCAAATGAATTCATATACTGAACCCATCCACACTATCAAAGATTCAAATCTCACTATAGGAAGAGGTATCTTTAAATCTTGTGATCAGTATACACAATTAAATTTTCACCAAACATGTAATTACAACAATAATTCAAGGCATAAACCACCAAAAATATCTAGAGATCATGTGTACGGTAATTGTTTCATGTATCCTCAACTACCATGAACCATATGCTAGAACTCAATCTCCATACATCAACACTACTCCATGTTTGATCTTATATGTATAAAAAACATGGTATACTCCCCACCCAACTCGGGTAGGTTCTAGGTCAGTGTGGTAGTCAAATGCTTATTTAATTATTGGAAATCATTCTCACAAGATCCAAAACATTTAATATTTATCCCCTTATTGTTCAAGTCCAAAAGTGGTGCTTCAAAATTGGAAATGTCCTAAAAAATCCTATTATAATAACCTGTTAACCCTTGAAATATTATAATATCAAAAACATTCTTGGGATTCTCCCAAAAAACCATTGCTCAAACCTCATCTTGCTACCCTAACACACTTCCTTATAGGTTATTTTACTTATGAAATATACCCTATCAATCAAGAAAATACACTTAAATAGCTTGGAGTATATCTGATGTTCTCTTAGTGTACTCAAGACCATGTTAAGATTTTGGGCATGATCATCAGGACTCTTGGAGAAAACCCAGATGTTATCCAAAAAAACAACCAAGAAATAATCCTGGTTTTGGGGAAATATTCTATTCATCACGTCCATAAACACAACTATATAATTCATCATCCTGAATGTAATCATGATGAAATCATATAGGCAATATTTTATTCTAAAATAAATATGGGGTATATTAGAATGTCTACCTCTCAACTGATGATAACCCAACCTCAAGTCAATCTTGGAGAAAAAAAAGCTCCTCTTATCTAGTCAAAGAGATCATAGATACATGGAAGAGGATACAGGTTATTCAATGTCATCCGATTCAAATTTTTGTAATCAAAAAACAAACACAACATCTCATCATCCATCTAAGAAAACAAAATTGGATAACCCTAAGGTGAAAAACTCAGATGGATAAATACCTTATCCATAAATTATTCCAATTGATTCTCTTATAATTGAAGCTCTTTTTTCACTATTAAATATGGTGAAATAGAAGCTGGTTTATCTCCAGATATGATCTCAATTATAAATTGAACATCCCTATCGGGTGGTATCTTTGATAACTCTACAGGAAACACATCATGAAAATGGTCCACTATGGGTAGAAATACATCAAGGTTAATACCCCCATCATCTAGAAAAATACATGAAACTTGGGCAGTGATCTCTTACACTTTCTGATGAACTACCCCTTAATATACTACCAAGATATCCCACTCTCTACAATGAACATAACTATTAACATTAGGAGACATAAAGGACACTCTCTTATGGTAACAATTGATATGACCCAGAATATAGTTAAAACCTAAAATTTATAGTATGTAAAGATATCAACAGAAATCGTATTACCCAACCTTGATATAACACCCATTATATAAATAGATGTCCCTCGACCGTACTACTAATTATTTTTTGATCATCATAACCCCACTAAAAAAATAGTGGTAGAATTGAACCATTCACAAGATGAAAATATATAAATGAATGTGAGGATCCTATATCAAAAAAATAATTAGAATGTATAGATTCTATAAGAATAACACCTATGAATGTCAATGGTACAACCTTGCTATCAACAAATACAGGCTGAATTGCATGTAACTGTCCCATACCACTATCCTATACTATAGTTTGAGTCCCCTAATCTACACTACCTTGTTGATACGAGCACTCTTTCACTAATGTACCAGACCAACTACCTCGACTACCACAACTAGAATATCTCCAACTACTAAACTGATATGGGGAAGAAAACCCCCATACTGTACTATGATTCATCTTAGTTCCTCTATCAATACCCATTAGTCGAGGGTTTCTATAATACCTTTATAAGTGACCCATTCTTCTACAATATCAGTAATCCACTGATTTTCATGGACACTGGCTACAAATGTTACTCGACCTACCAAACTATTTCCAGTATAATTGGTTATTTATTTGAGTAACTAATCCTTCCCCCTGGCCACTCTATTTTCTATTTCCCTAGTTAAAGTTATAACAGAGACACTTCCTACTATCAGAAGATATACCTCCAATTCATCCAGTATAAACCACTTATATTCCACTGGGATCCTCCTTCAGGTTCTCCTAAAAAATTAGAGCCTCATTCACTAACTGAACAAACTTCTTCAGTTAGAAGAAGTTAACTGAAGAATTAATATGATATTTAAGACAATCATGAAAATATTTCACTAAAGTTGCCTCATCTCCTTTCAACGCAAGAATAAAGAATTATAGTTTAGTAAAGAGTCTAGCATATTCCATCATGGACATACTCCCCTAGGTAAAACACATAAAATCAACAACGCTATCATAAATAAGTGTCTCTAGATAAAAGTTTTCTATGAAATTCTTCTAAAATAATTTCTATACCATGTTATCAAACTAATCATCACAAGTCTAAATATCCCTCCATCTTTATATTTTTACATGGAACTTATAATTATCTAATTTGAATCTCCTCTCCATAAGAGTCTCTCAATGGTAAATGATTATCTGGATAGAATTAATCCAGAACCCAGCTTCATACGGTCCACCCTCTCTAGTGAAGGTTAGAGGGTGATGCAACTTGAAATACCATGTCCGCTCAGAAGTGGTCTGCACAAATCGCTCCGGGTCTCTATCCAATAAATGTATAAATCAAGAAATTTTCTCACGGAACCACTTTCTTGAATATCCATATAGAACTATTAGAGCCTCTAGTTCTACTAATAAAGGCACATATCTAGCCATGTAATCCTATCATACTATCAAAAACTTTGTCATGGAGGCACGAATTTATAATTAGAAACATATTTCTTAGGACACATAAAACATCATTATCACATTTATGTAATAGGGATTCATATAAATCTATAAAAATTAATCCCCCATACTCTTCCACATAGTCAACACTGAGGCCCTATCACTACCCTAAACAACCCCCCATCTGGGTCATGGATAAAACAGGGAAAAACACTTTCATATTTCATGGTTTTTCATTAGAAACCCATTTATTTATGTTAAATTACCAAAATTATCATCATTTACAATTATGAATTTCTTATTACATAGCATTTAAATTTTGAAAGTATCATATAAGGAAAATAATTTTCATTACATCCACTTACCAAAAAACTTATATACCATGCATTCCTAAATTTTTTCATGCCACTTAATATGTTGAGTTCCTAGAATGATGTATGTATACTCAACATCTATTCCATACTAGGCCTGAAGTAAAATATTTGAAAAAATAATATCACATAATAGGTTCCTAACCCAAGGTGAAATAACATCCAACTGTAACATCAAACATCGATAAAAACTAACCCACCTAGGGTACTAGGGGTTTCTTCTATATATGGGTTAGTTACTCTAATACATGAGTTCACGAATAAGACCCAACTAATACTAATATCCTATATACATTTCGAAAATAGTAATACATCTGAAACAAAAGGATTTTTTTGATAAATATTTTTAACCTTCTAACCTGAGTGCCACAAACTGGTGCCCCGAATCGAGTTTTTACATGACCTCAGGTGTGCCTACCCATACACTAGAGGTTGCCGACTGATAGTGTTAGTCTAATATGTAACATGGGGAGACTATACTCTTTTTATCAAATAATCAAAAAAGTATAAATAAATAAATAATATCTAAATGAAAATAAAAAGTAACTATGATAATACTATAATCAATAGTCATCCAACATCATATGATGAATCCAAAATAGAAAAAGATGACCATAAACCAAAGAAATAGATATATCATGGAAAATTAGTATCATGTGTAAAATGAAATCCCAAAATAAAGACATAATGGAAACTCTCAGGCAGGTACTGACATCATGTATGGTTACTTCATCCATGCTCTATCTTGAATACCAACTCATCCATCTAATATATGGCTCTTACCCTTATCCTATCATGAAAACAAGATGTCTATTCGTGTATATATCAGGAAACCGATATAGAGTGTGGGTAAAAGTCAGTAGGCCACAACCAATTACATCTAAAGTAATATCTAGTCTAATACATTTTATGAAGTTTTATAAAGAATAATGAACAAATGATTAAGTAAATAGTTTACACATTTAATATTATTTATGTAGAGAGCCTAGATTAAAGTACATGGACATTAAATTTCTTTTTTCAAAATACTTAATAGAAGACAGAAACAAATTCCCAAAGACTATATTAGTTTAGTGTCTTTGTAAAACTTTATCATAGTCTTCTAATCATGGTGAAATATCTTCAAAATCTCCCATAAAGATATTCCCCTTTTGTTTTCCAACCTAAAATCTTTCTTTATATCCTGGGGAAAAGAAAACATAAAAAGGGTGAGATCAAATTCTCAGTAAGGGTAAACATGGTTAAAATAAAACAAACTATATACATTTGAATGTAAAAACATGAACATAAGGTTTAAACATCAAAATCTTGAGTCATGAAATAAATATTGGTAGTAAGTCAGGCATAGATCATAAAGGAACATTAATCATGATAAAATAGCATGGGAATAAAACACAGAATTTTGGAAAACCATTAATCACATAATATGATTTCCATAATAGCCAAGACATTTGTTCCAATACCATCATAGTGGACAAAGTCCATTACTGAATCGAGTTTACTTGTCGTTCCAACCATGTATTACTTAAACAGATTTACTTTCCATTCCATTCACGTCTATCTAATGAGATTTCAATTTTTACCCAATGAATTGGAGGGAGATACAGGTCCCAACAATCTCATATTGAAATCAATCTTACATGTGCCACAAAAACATAAATCATTCATCATAGAATAACCCATGAAATAAAATGGGTTTCTTAAACATAATCCCAGCATGATATAATCCATAAAAGATAAATAAACTTCATAAAAATAATTCCTTCAAAAATAAAATAAAATAAAAGTAATAATAGGAATAGATACATAACCCTATGTCATCTTAGATGAAAAATAATTTTGAAAAAACACTTGAAGTTAATTCTGGAGGGAAACATCCTTTCTTCTTTAAAAATGTTTTCTTTTCTCAAAATTACACATAATTTTAAAAGAAAATAATTTAGTTTAAAATAAACTTTAAATAATGTAGATGAAGCTTCATGGAAATAATGTGTTAAGAAGGCTTAGAAATCTATTCATGCCGTATATGTAAAAAAACATTTTCCTCGTACTTTGGCCAGAAAATTCAAAAAGTACCACGTATGGTTAACCAAAGAAAGATTCTTTCCAAACCATGTAGTAAAAGTTGAAATGGGTAAAAATAACTTTAAACATACATAGAATAATTTTAAACATTTTATTAAAACATTTCTATAAAAAACATGGACATGTATGATAAATATAACCCCAGTAAATACTTATGTAGAAGCTATCTCAGATAAAAATGAGGTTGAAAAATTATCACTTACCTTAGGTCTGATTTATTCTATATGTGTCCAAAACTCCTGTATAGTGAGCTTAAACATATTATTAACTTGTAAAATAACCATAATAATATTTATTATATCATATATGATTCACTTATGATTTTATATTACATGTTCATTTGTCAATTCCATGTTAAAGCAACGTTTTGGGTAATAATCGTTTCATTTATCATACGTGTTTGGACTTATTATTATTCATATGATTACATAGATCATGAATTAAACACTTAAATAATGTAAAAAATGATTTTTATATCACATATATTCAGTATATAAATATATATAACAAATCAATAAATTGAATGAAATACACAGTTCGTGGGGACGGTAGGCCATACGTACACATGAATGTTGTTTTCGTTTCCATATTAAATTGAATCGAAGTAAGTAAATGACATATATACATACATAAATATAGTAGAATTAAAATATCATATATTTAATAATTATTTATTATATACACTTTATAATCATTCATTAATGGTTAACATGGATAATGAATCTCATCGTGTCATGGGGATGGTAAGCCGTGCGTACGCACGATCAACGATATCATTTCCATAGTTGTTGAATGGTATTGAATTGGATAGTGTATACTATATAATAATTAGTATCATGTTATAATAATAGTATATAGTTATTATTACCACCATTATACCCATCCATGTAAGGTGGTGGTGAAAAACAGATTACACCACAGCGTGGAGACGGTAATCCGTACGTACGCACGTGCAATGATTTTGTTTTTCGTAGGATGGATAGAAGGGGAAATAGGTTTTTTTTTCATATTTATAATAACATATAAGTATATTGTTGATACTTATGTTATTACTTTATAATGAAACAACTAAATAATAGTAAGTAGAATAAGAAATAAATTTTAAAGAATCAGTAGAAGAGATTACCTCTTCCTCGACGCGCCTTCTTTAAATTTATTCTTAGGGCACTATAGTTTGTCTTTTGAGAAGCTCCGAACATCTATAATGTTACTAGGGAAGTTTAGAAGATAAATGGTCATGGTGGGTTCAAGAATGAATGCTAAAAATGGAGTTAATAGTATAGGGAGGAGGTTCCCTTTTATAAGAGAGTAGAGGGTCACTTTAGGAAAGTTCCAAAATATTAATTTATTTTAAATTAAATTTCGATTTAAAATGGTCCAAAACTTATTTAATTATAATATCAGATGATTTTGGTTCGAATACCCATCATCCAATAATTTTTTTACAAGCTTTTAATATTGTTTTTATGGTTTTGGGTTTTACCCTTATTTTACCTTTTTAATCTTACCGTGATATAATGTTATTTAAACATTGTGGGTTAATGTAATTACTATATCATGTCAAAAGACCCACAAATAGTTATTTATGAAATATTTGGACTTATATATACCATTTTACCAAATCTGAGATTTTTAGTAATTTAATATCATTTAATAAACTATTTTATGTTTTATGTTTTGAATTGTGTCAATTTTGGACACTATTCATACATGACTTTTTTTTAAAAAATTCATAACAACGTTATTACATCAAACCAAAGGCATTAAATCACATATAATAAGTCAATATCATCCTAAAAATTCGTGTATGACATCAAAATTACCAAATTACTTTTTTTAATAATTATAAATTCATTTATTTGAATCTTTCATTAATGAGGTAATCACTACAACATAATTGTGTCAAAAAAAAATATTTATCTAATGTCTAAAAATTATAAACAAAATACCATGATGTAGGAAATATTTTTATATTTCTAATAACTATTTATATACATACCTATATTTTATATAACCCCATATTAAAATCGATTTACTAAAAGATATATGTTTAGGTTATAATTATCTTAACTTTAAATTAATTCTTATAAAGTGTCATTTTCACAACCAAGTGAATCCATTGGGTCAAAAAATCAACCCACGGATGCCAATGGTCCAAAATATATCATTTAGTAGGACTAGGTCATTTTTTACTATAGTTTAATATTATTATAATATTATTTTTTACCCTTATTTACTAGATTTACCCTTTAACAAAGGTAAACAAAATAATTATAGAAGTTACTATTCATAATTTCCAAAAGTAAAAAGTACCTATTTACACATTTTGAACCTTATGATTCAAAATATGGAATTCATTTTTCCAAAATTCAAAACACAAAATTTGAAATAATTAATTTAAAATTAATCCTGTTGTCGA
Organism: Viscum album; assembly: GCA_963277665.1. NCBI lineage: Eukaryota > Viridiplantae > Streptophyta > Magnoliopsida > Santalales > Viscaceae > Viscum > Viscum album. Next base: position 1,269,414,723 of record OY728119.1, read on the forward strand.
AAAAAAAGTTTCTTGTTTAAAATATTGCAAAGATTGAAATGTTTTTACATATGAATTAAATGTAAAATTAATGACAATGACTTAAATTGTCTTAAACTATAAAAATTTATTCTATATATACTTTAAAACAATTCAATAACATTTTTATCCTTATAAATTATTTCTATTAAAAAAGTTGTTTTCAATTAAAATTTAGCATATTTTCACTATTCATTAAAATATAAAAGTTATCAGAAAAATATAAAAATTTATCCAAAGTAAAATTTTATGCCCCGATTCCAAATAATAATTTTATCTTGTGAAATATAACTTATAAAAGTGTCAAAAATTAGATTTAAAATGGGTGCGCCATCAAAAGGTTGAAAAACTGCATTTTTTTTTGAAAAATACTTCTTTTATCTGAAAAATTGATTTTTTTCTCATATCATGTGTAATATAAATGATAATGTTATATAAAATTCATAACGTGGTTAATAATATTCATAACGGCTAGTTTTTAACCCATTAAATCATAATATTTTAATAACATATCACTATTTAGTGAAACACGGTATCACGTACTATGAAAGGTATCGGGGAAGCTCACTCTCGCAAGCCAAGTAAGTGTTGCATGTAGTGAAATATTCTTTTACTATTGTATATAACATAATAAAAACTTAATTCATTTATAAATTGAACAAAATCTATACTCATTGTTTCTTGAAATGAATTCTATCAAAAGAACTTGAAATTGTGTGCAACACAAGCCAAGAATAGTGTTGCATATACTGCAAGCTAATATAGTGTTGCATATAGCATAAGCTAATATTGGTGTAGTGTAAAACACAAGACATAAAAATATTAAAAATAATATTTCTCATAAAATTTTGGGATGTTACATTCTACCCCCCTTAAAATGAATTTCTCCCTTGCAATGTTTTGGGGATATAAATGGATTTATACTTTAAAGTTTCTTTCATGGAATCCCACATCATAAAAAGGAAGACTGAAACTTCATTTTAAAAAGGTAAGTTATAAACGTAATGGTTACCAAAATTAAATCACCACTCGGTTTCCATATAGAAGAACATAGGTGGGAAGTGTAAACATGGATGTGGAAGAGAAATATAACCATCAAGTTCTGAGGGATAGTGATAAATAATAAGGTTTGGAGAAGGTTAACTACCAGAAATACATAAATTTGGGATGATTTAAGGGACCATATGATTCATTGGATAATAAGGTACTAAGATAAAATATTTGGTTTCAAGATCATTTCAATAATGTTTAAGAACATGAGAAGAAATACTTACTTGATTTCAGTACAATCTAGTCATTGGTCATGCCTTGAACAATTTAATCTTCATCTCTTATTCAAAGAAATGAAGTTGAATTTGTCATTCTTAAAGTGATAGAAGATCATGCGATAGAATGATAGGTCATTCCATCTGTATCAACAAAAATGTTAGCATAGGTAATCAAATATACATAAGTCCATATATGGTGAGATTAATCATATATGGTTCCAAAAATGGACTTATACTTCATCTATCATACTGATTAATAAAATAAAACTAATTTATAATAACCCGAGACTTCTTGTAGTCTAGTGGTAGGCGATAAAGGCCTGTCTCAATTCGATTGTTGGTTTGATTCCCATGGTGTTTTTCGATGCAATGGGTTGTCGCCTATCCTGCAAGTTGTCCTTTTTCTAAAACTATACTATTTTAACATTCTATAAATAATAAAAAACAACGTTATAGACTCAAAAAATAATATCTAATGTCCACCATAATCCATTCCAACCTTTAGGATTATCCAAAATAATTTTTTCTAATCCCACAGAACAAAGAAAAAAATTACCAGAAAGGTCATATAAAAAGCATGTGAATACCCTCTTTATCCCCCATATATCATAAGATATATTTTTCTAGTCACATTCCAAACATTTGAATGAATTCATCATGAATTCTATTGAGTCATGATAATAACCTAAATTACCATATATTCTTATTAAAATCATGCATGTTTCCTTATTACAAAACTTATTGGATATATTCCTTAAGTCCTGAAAAGTTGTATACTTCATCCAAAAAAACATAAACCACATTTCAAAAAAACCATAACTAGGTCCAAGGTAACTAATATCATCCAACATATCTTTATACAAATATAATTATCTCAACATCTTGATCATATTATGGGTTATCCTTCCCTTAATCCTGTGTTTATTATGAATATCAACTTTTCATTAAATCACTTTTCTTATCCGTTATAACTATTCAACATATTCTTTAAAATCCTTAGAAAAAACATATACTGATAACTCTTACATTATTCACCATTAATCATTCATGGATTCATATACATAAATAATTCAATTCTTCTGTTTTAATGGTAGTCATGGGAGAAGTCCCTCGTTATCTTAGAAGTAGATCCTTATGTTTGGGCATTACATTAGGTAATTCCCATGTTTTCTATAGATAAGACATTGAACTCCATAACAATTCGTCACTCTATGAACCTTTTTCCCACTGAGATAAAATCTTTCCCTCTATTTGAGGTATTCCTCAAGGTTCTTCTTACCATATTCTTGATACATAGGAATCTTAATCTTCTTTCCTTTATATTCCTCACAATGGAACATGCACGGAAGTCCATCTTCCTCTTATTCGATGACTTAGGAATACCACTAAAGTTTACCTTGTTAATCATATACCATGATGACTGATTAATAATAATCACAATATCATTCACTCTAGTCATTACACAATTTCATTGCTCATAGTCTCAACTTTGATCATCAAATTCAATGTTTACCCAATTACTTTTGGTTCCCTCCATTTACTAAAACACAAAAAGAATAGTGTGAGAGGCAAAAATAATTCTAAGAAAACAACATAATCAAGGGGGGTACCTCCAATATCCAACATCATAGGATTAATTCTAGGTTATTCATTATTTTTACCATACTTTTAGTACTATAACCTATACATATACTTAACCCTAGGAACATCCATAGAGATACCTTCAAAATATCTATTGGGATCTCACTAATGTTTTCCCATCCTACTTTCTAAATGTGGACTAAACCTTTACTCGGATACCATCTATAGATACCCAATCTTAAATTACATGGACCTTAAATTTATTTGGAGGAATACATAATATATGAAACAAAAAAATTCCCAAAGACCGTATTAGTTTGTGTCTTTGTAAACTCTGAACGTAATCTTCTAATCATGGTGAAAGATCTTCAACATCTCCCATAAAGATCTTCCCCTTTTGTTTTCCTTCATAAAAGATCTCTTTATATCTTGGTGAAAATAAAACATAAAAATATTGATCTCAAATGCTCTATAATGGTAAACATGGAGAAAATAAAACAAACCATATACATTTGAATGTAAAAACATGAACATAATGTTTAAACATCAAAATCTTGAGTCATGAAATAAATCTTGGTAGTACGTAAGGAATGGATCATAAAGGAAAATTAATCATGATAAAATTGCATGGGTATAAAACATGTAATTGAGGAAAACCATTAAGCACATAATATGATTTCTATATCAGCCAATGCATTATTTCCAAGACCATCATAGTGGACAAAGTCCATTACTGAACCATGTTTACTTGTCATTTCATTCATGTATTACTTAACCATATTTACCCACTGTTCGAGTCATGACTATCTCATGAGATATAAATCTTTACCCAATGCCTTGGAGGGATATATAAGTCCCACCCATCTCATATTGAAATCATTCATACATTTTCCACAAAAACATATATCATTCATCATAGCGTAACCCATGAAATAAAATGGGAGTCTTAAACATCATCCCATCATGAAATAATCCATAAAAGATAAATGGACTTCATAAAAATAATTCCATCATAAACATAATCAAATAAAAGAAAAAACAATAATAGATACATAACCATATGTAATATTATATGGAAAATAATTTTGATAAAACACTTGAACTTAATTCCTGAAGAAAATATCCTTTCTTCTTTAAAAATGTTTTCTTTTTTCAAAATTATGCACAATTTTAAAAGAAAATAATTTAGTTGAAAATAATCTTTAAATAGTGTAGTGGAAGATTCATGGAAATAAGGTGTTAAGAATTCATAAAAATCCATTCATTTCGTATAAGTAAAAAAACATTCTCCTTGTACTTTTGTTGGTAAAGTCAAAAAGTACCTCATATGGTAAACAAAATAAAGATTCCTTCCTAACCATGTAGTATAAGTCAAAATACTTAAAAAAGACTTTAAACATATATATAATAATGGTAAAAATTTTATGAATTTTTTTTATAAAAAAACATGGACATGGATGATAAATATATCCCTAGTAAATACTTACATATAAGTAATCTCAGATAAAAATGAGATTGCAAAATTATCCCTTAACATAGATTTTATTTCTTCTATATGTGTCCGAAACATCTATATAGTGGGTTTAAAAATATTATTAACTTTTAATATAACCAAATAATATTTATTATATCATATATGATTCACTTATGACTTTATATTACCCATTCATTTGTCAATTCCATGTTAAATAAACGTTTTGGGAAATAATCGTTTCATTTATCGTACGTGTTTGGACTTGTTATTATTCATATGATTACTTAGATCATGATTTAATCTCTTCAAAAATTTAAAAAATTATTTATATATCACATATATTCAGTATATAAATATGTATAATAGATTGATAAATGGAATAGAATACACTGTTCATGGAGACGGTAGGCCATACGTATGCATGAATGCTGTTTTCATTTCATTATTGAATTGAATGGAAGTAAGTAAATGAAATATATATATATATATATATAAATCCAGTAGAATTATTATGTAATATATTTAATTATTATTTATTATATATACTTTATAATAATTCACTAATGGTCAACATGGAGAACACATCTCATCGCATCGTGGAGACGGTAAGCCCTACGTACGCATGAACGACAATATCGTTCCCATAGTTATTGAACGATATAGAAGTGGATGTAGTATAATATCTAAGAATTAGTATCATGTTATAAAAATCATATATAGTTATTATTTCTACCATTATACCCATCCATGTAAGGTGGTGGTGAAAAATAGATTACACCATGGCGTCGAGACAGTAATCCATATGTATGCACACAATGTTATTTCATTTTTTGTAGGATGGATAGAAGGTGAAATAGAGTTGTTTCATATTTATAATACCATATAAGTATATGATTGATACTGATTTTATTAATTTATAATGAAACAACTAAATAAGAGTAAGTAGAAGAAGAAATAATTTTGAATGAATTAGTAGAAGAGATTACCTCTTCCTCGACGCGCCTTCTTTAAATTTCCTCTTAGGGCACTAGAGTTGGTCTTTTGAGAAGATAAGAACCTCTAGAATGTAACTAGGGAATTTGAGAAGATAAATTTTTAGTGTTTTTCTGAGCATTAATGCTCAAAATGGAGTGAATAGGAGAGAAAGGAGGTCCCATTTTATAAGAGAGGAGAGGGGAACTTAAGGAAAGTTACAAAATATTAATTTTTTACAAATTCTATTTCAATTTAAAATGGTAAAAATCTTATTTAATTATAATATAAGATGATTCAAGTTCGAATACAAATCATAAAATATTTTTTGGACATGTTTTTAATATTTTTTTTATCCTTAGGTTTTTTTGTTTTACCCTTATTTTACCTTTTTAATCTTACCGTGATATCATGTTATTTACACATTATGGGTTAATGTAATTACCAAATAATGTTAAAAGACCAAGAAAAAGTTATGTATGAAATATTTGGACTTATATTAACCATTATTCCTAATCATATATTTTTAATAATTTAATATCACTTAATAAACTATTTTATTTTTTAAGTTATGAATTGTGTCAATTTTAGACACTATTCATACTTGACTTTTTTTAAAAATCATAACAACCATATTACTTAAACCAAAGGAATTAAATAAAATATAATATGTCAATATCATCCATAAATTTTTTTTATGACATAAAAATAACCAAATTAATTTTGTTTTAATATTTATAAATTCATTTATTTTAATCATTCATTAACGAGTTAATCGCTACATCATAATTGTGTCAAAAATAAATATATTTATATAATGTATAAAAAATATAAATAAAATCCCATGATGTATGAAATAGTTTTATTTTTATAATGAATATTTATATATATAACGATCTGTTATAGATCCCAATATTGAAATCTATTTAGTAAAAGATATATGTTTTCATTATAATTATCCTTATTTTAAATTAATTCTTATAAAGTGTCATTTTCACATCAATGTGAATCCATGGGGTCTGAAAATAGACCCAAGGATTCCCATTGTTATAAATATCTCATAAAATAGGATTAGGGAATGTTTTAGGGTAGTTCAATATTATTATAATATTTTTTACCCTTATTTACCAGATTTACCCTTTAACCATGGTAAATAAAATAATTACGGAAGTTACTATTCATAATGTCCAAAAATAAAAATTAGCTATTTACGTAGTTTGAATCTTATGATTCCACATATGGAATCCATTTTTTCAAATTCAAAACACAGAAGTTTCTATAATTAATTTAAAACTAATCCCATTGTCGAAAAAACCGGTTTTTCATTAAAATATTGCAAATGATTAAAATGTTTTTACCTATGAAATCAATGTAAAATTAATGACAATGAATTAAATTGTCTTAAACTATAAAAATATATTCTATTTATAATTTAAAACCATTAAATAATATATTTTAACCATATAAATTATTTTTATTAAAAAAGTTGTTTTCAATTAAAATTTAGTATTTTTCACTATTCATCAAAATATGAAAGTTATCAGAAAAAATATCAAAAATTCATCCAAAGTAAGATTTTATGTCTTAATTCCAATAAGAAGTTTATCTTATCAAATATAACTTATAAAATTTTCAGAAACTAGATTTAAAATGGGTGCGCCATCAAAAGGCAGTAAAACTGCATTTTATTTGAAAAATACTTCTTTTATCCAAAAAATTGATTTTGTTCTCATATCATATGTAATATGAATGCTAATGTTATATAAAATTCATATTGTGGTTAATAATGTTCATAATAATCTATTTTATATCCCATTAAATAATAATATTTTAATAATATATCATTGTTTAGTGAAACCCGGTATCGCGTACAACACAAGCTCTCGAGGAAGATCACTCTCGCAAGCCTAGTCAATGTTGCGTGTAGTGAAATATTTCTTTGGGGTTGTGTATAAAATAATCAAAAATTAATTCATTTATAAATTGTTCAAAATCTATACTCAGTGTTGCGTGAAATTAATTCTTTCAAAAGAACTTGATATTGTGTACAACACAAGCCAAGAATAGTGTTGCATATACTCCAAGCTAATATGGTGATGAATATAACACAAGATAATCTTAGTGTAGTGTAAAATAAAAGAAATGAAAGAAATTAAAAATAATATATTTCATAAAATCTCAGGGTTTTAAACTTTAATTAACCACATATTCCCCCAGGTTCATGGTGACACTCAAACCAACCAGACCTGCTTTGGATTGTGTTGGAGTCTGAACAATGCACTATAGGAATATCACAATCCATTCATTAATAAGATATAATTATCTATTTAATTCCAATTTCAGATTCATAAAATGGGGGCCTATAGTAGTAATCTAGAACCCCATGGGTATTTGGAGAATCATTATCTATCCCATAACTCAGAGATAACATGAAAATAAATATATATAATAGGGGACTAGAATTGTATTTTAGAACCCCATGGGTCTTTTTATCAACAATCCCTATCCCACAAATCAGTGATCACATGAAAAAAATATATATATTGGGGGCCTATAATGATAGTCTGGCACCCCAGGAGTATTTAGAGAAGTAGCCCATGTCTCATAACTCGTTGTTCACATCATTCACAAAAATCACTAACCATGGTTACACATTCATAACTCAATTTCAACCACTTTTAAGTCCTATTATTAATATAATTTCATAATCTCATTATTCAACCAATTTCATAATCCCATTATTCCACTAATTTCATAATCACATTATTCAACCAATTTCATAATCACATGGGAAGAATAAATTCACTAATTCTATTAAAATGAATTTTTCAGACATGAAAACTGAAATTTTACAATACCATAAAACCAATTATAATAAATCAAATATAAATTGATAATAAGACAACCTACCTCAATATTATTGATGAACACTCACTAAACTAGAACCCACAATTTAAAGTGGAGAATCCAAAATCACAATGGAAGAGGAAATATAGGATCAAACCTAGGATTAAGATCCAATAAAAAAATATCCATAAAAACATAGATTTAAACCATAAAAAATGGAGAAAATCATCCATATAAAATAATAGAGAAATAAGGGAGTGAGGGAGGAATCCAAACTAAGAATAAATAGATTACCAAGGATGAGTCGATCCATCAACTAGATCTTATATTTTCCAAGAAAGGGGTTTGAGGATCTTTATAATCCTCATGTGAGCCTCAAAAATCAATGGAAATTAGTTTATGAAAAAATAGTGGGTTTAGGGACAAAATTTTGGGGTTCAGAAATTTTAAAATAAATTTGTAGTGTTTTAATTTTATACTTTATTAGTGTATTAGGTGGAGTCACATAGTTTTCTAAATCATGCACCTAAACCGTGCGCCCCAACTCAGGGGGTGAATATTTTCTCCTAAGTAGTGAATGGTTTGACAATATGTTTTCCAACCATGAAAATACCCACTGTTTGATGGTGCACATTTTGGGGAGGGAGGTCGCACAAGTTGGAAAAACCTTGTGCCATCTCATGTGGCTCCAAAATGGGGTTCAAAGTTTCCTAGTGAAAACCACACAATTTTCTCTAGCGATGAACCGACCATGTATAGCCCCATGGGCTTCGAAGTTTCTACAATTTTAGCTGAAAAAACCCAAAAAAAACCCTACCATGGTATACCAAAATAAATGATAAAGAGTACATAAAAATGAGTATGATACATCTCTAGGAAGGTCGGGATCTTACACTAACTTAATCCTCAAATTAACCAACCATTTTTTTAACACCAAATATAATTCCCCATATATCATATACTTGATTATTAAATATTTTTCATAAAAATTTATATAATATTACACATCCTAAAATTTATAGGTTTAGTATATAAGAAAATTAGGTTAATACAATATTAACACTTATATGATTCTATACATTATTTATATCCTTTATCATATTCATCCTATAGACCTCAAAAATATACTTATAACATGTGATTACTTGGGGACATACATAAAATAAAGGGATAAATAAAAATCCTAATTTTGGGAAGGGATAATAGAAAAGGAGAAACGAGTCAACATGAGCTCATGGGTGAGCATAATAGTCATTATTACCTCATAAATATAGTTGTTCTAGGCTCCATGCCCATGCCTCACACATAATATCACAATTGATAAAATATTTAAATAATTAATCAGATAGATCTATAATTTTGGGACAACTGTTCACATCATAATATGAAAAAAAATCATGAATTCTATATAAATAATGAGGATACAATGATTATAAATCAATTAATAAGCATAAAATGGATATCCGATGTTAAAAAAGAAATAATTTTCATAGAAATAATATACATAATTTCATAATATAAATCATGAATAAAACAATATAAATATAAGTAAATACTCATCAAATAAAGGAGATAATATTAATGGTATTCCATTTTTCAAAAAAAAAACACTTTAAATATAAATAAAATAATGTGATTCGAAATTTTTTGTGAGAATAAAATGAGGAAGATTTGGAAAATATCATCTCAAAAGTATTGTAATATTTAATGTAATAATAAATAAAGTTGTAATTAAGAGAATTAAATTTAAATCTTTATAGATGAATAATATGGAAGAAACAGAAATTTTGAATAGAAATTATATTCAAATCTTTTAAAAGATGATGGAGAAAATAAAACAGTTTCAAAGAGAAAAAGGAATGAGTTTTTTACAATGTAGTAGTCTATAAAAGGGAATATTAAAAATTAAATAATGTACCAAAGGAAGTGAAATGATTGTATAAAATATTATTTTATAGAATACATTCCATAAAATATGATTTAGGAACTTGAGATAAGTGAATCCCAAAGGAGATAAGATTTAGATGAAAAAAACCTTACCTTTTGGGTTGCCTAAGGGAACCCTAGATTCAGGTATAATCCAATTTATTTATTAAATAATGAATTTAAAATTATGATTATTTTCATTTAACTTATGTTTAATTACTTATGTATTTTATTAGTTACTATTATTTTTATACCTTTATATTTATTATTTGTGGTATTCCATGATTGTTGTAAGCCTTTCAAGCCACACAAAATTGAAATTATAAAATAAACTATATAATATTTGTTACACCATTATAGTTGCTAAAAATTAATTAAAATAAAATATTTATATATTCTTTATAAAAAACAAACTATCCATGAAGGCAGTGATAATGAAAAAATTTATACGGTCCACAAAGTTGATAAAACTAACCATTAATAGGGAATGTTAAAAGAGCAGACACAAGGGGAGTTTATAATACATTAAAATAATATTATAAATTTTTTATAACATATATATTATGTTTATATAATTATTATTTTGATAAAAAGAAGAGGAGGAAGAATATGGAAAATAAAAATAATGAAAAGAATATATGGGAGTTGTTATCTTTTTCTTAAATAAAACTCCTTTGATAAGGGCCTAATACCTTGACGGTTTGGAGTTGAGTGAGAACAGAACATCCCAAAGAATCTTAGGATGATTAATAGGAGGGATATGGGAAAATCATGGGAAATTTAATGTACTTTAAAATGTATTTTCCCTAGGTGCGATATGATGTATTTATACATAGAGGGAAGGGGTATTTTGAAATAAAATAATAAATATAAAATTAATTGATGACCAATAATTGTATTATTAGACTTCTATATAGAGATAAATAGTATTAAAAATCCTTTTGGATGAACATAATTATTCATGAAATCGTGTATATTATTTTTTTCTTGATGATGTAATTATTACATCATTATTACATTATATTTACACACTTAATATTTTATTTTATTACTTCCTTGAAAAATTTATGATTTTTATCCGAACCTAATTTTGATGTCCCAATAAAAAATCATATTTTTTTAAAAAAATAATACTTTAACTATGATATTTTTTTTAAAAAATATCAGAATATGTTTAAAATATAGTTTTTTGTATCAAAAATTTCTTTACTATTAAAATATTATTCTTGTTGTTTATTTTTTTTTATATTTTATAAATTAAATTTAATATTTTTAAATGGTTTATTTAGTTAACATTTGTTTTTTATTTTTAGAAAATATTATTGAATATATTGCATAACACATCCCACTATTCACTTAAAAATTAAATTTATTCATAAAATTATCAAATATTCAATCTTAAATAATTTTATAGGAATATTATAAATTTTTAATCCTTTTTATCTAAATAAATTTATAATTTATTTATATTCAATATTTAAATTGAATTTAAGTCATTAATTTTAATTAAATAATAAAACATATAAAAATAATTACTTTATCTGTGCTACATCAATTATGTAACATCCCAATATTTTAGTATATATTTATTCTTAAATAAATATTTATTAAATATCTTATTTTGCATACAACATAGAAAATAAACGAACCACAACACATTTTACTAAGATAAATATTTCCATTGTAATGTAGTCGTTCAATATGAATGTATAAATAGAGGTAACCTCATTATGAAATATTTGTAAGAATAAAAATAAAGGCCACTTTTAATACTAATGAAGTAATGAAATTTAATTAGTTTAACTAAATAACCAATTAGACCATTTTATGCTTAATGTTTTTAAATTGGGTTTTTAAATTCCAAGCATTTTTGTTTTAAGAAATTAAGTATATTATGGTTATATGATAATAAAATATATTATTGATATGATTAATACATTAACACCAGTTTAGTTAGAAATTTATTTTAAATAATAATAAGAATACTTAATATTTGGAAGTCATTTTCTTATAAAAACAAATTTTTATTATATTATACATTTCCATTTCAAAGTTAAATCCCTAAATTTTATATTTATAATTTTATAAAATTAATATAATTTTTGTATTCATAATTTTAATATTATACTAACATTAATATTTGATATTTTTATAAAATGATTGATTTTTTGGGGAATAATATAAAACAGAGTTTCTAAAAATACAACAACTTTTATAAATTAATTAGGATATAAGAATGACTTAAAAATTTATTAAAAATTTTTTATATTAAATAATTATTTAATAAATAATTATTTATTCCTATTAAAATAATTTTAATTTGTAAACCTATCATTGATATTTTAGAACCTAAGTAATATTTTCTATAAACTGTTTTTCTTTGCGTTAAACGAACTTTAATAAAATTAAATTTTACCTCTTATAGAATTTTATTCTAATAAAATGGATTTATTAATCGTAATCATCATATTCATATCATCTAATATAGGTCATTTTATTTTTAGTCATAAAAAACATATCAAGGTGAAAAATAATTTACCGTGGTAAAATTAAATTTGGGGAAAAAGTAAAATCAAGGGGGAAACATAAAATTCATCAAAAAAATATATCCAATTATGAGTTGAAGGATTTTTTTCACCCAAAAATCATCCACCATATATTATTTCCCACTTTTGGAGCCAATGTCCTTGATAATTACACCTCTTATTACCAAAATGCCACTTCTCTCACAAAATGGAGACTTCCACCACCCCTTTACATAAATTTTAAAAATTAGAATTCCTCTTGACCATATACCGATTTTACTACCCCTAGACCCCTAGTAAACATTTTGAATTCACTTGATGTTAGAAAAATCCATAAATCACAATTTCCAAGAGGTCCTCTGAGTGAAGGTTTAAATTCTCAACATGAGTACTAATAATTTATTAACCTTTTTCGTTCTCTATATTTCTACTTAAAATCAATTCTAAACATTATAATATAATGAAATTAGTATTATTAGTATATCTAAATGTTATTGTGTGAATCGTATAACCATTATCTTACATTTCACATTCCTTATAAAAATTAGAACATCATTCGTGCATATGTATAAACTACTTCCTCCACAAAGTAGTGTATTTATTTTTTCATAACCAGCTTATATAGATGGTTCTAAAAAATTATTTAATGAATAAATATTATATTTATAAAAATTTTATGATTTATAAAATATAATCAATTTTCTACCTTCCTCCCATTTTATGAAAATTGAAAATTTCAACCATGTGTACGTTCAGACCACCGCCAACATGAAGCAATATGTTTCATTTTTCATCACTCCCTTAAATGGATTATTATATAAGATTAATTTATGAATATATATGACATTAAAGAGTAATATATGTCATGTTTAAGATTATAGAAGGATAACCATAATACCCTGTGTTAGTATATGTGTGAAAATTTATAGGGAATTTAAATTTTCAACAGGGTGGACAATAAAACCTCAACATTTTATGTTATAGTTATGTATGAATAAATTTGATTTCTTTATTTACATATAAAATCTTGTTTAAAAAAACCATGATATACTATTGCAAATTTTTTATTTAATGAGACAGCTATCGCATAGTCGTCAGATTGGAGATTATGAATAGAATTAACTAAATTATAAAAAATGTATGGTTTAAACCTGTATAAATTCAATTCAATGTTAATTAATTGATTATAAATGAAAATTAAAATCATTTAAAAGTAAAAGAGATGTTTTTAGGGAAAACAAGTTTTATATGTGAAATGTGTTTATATCTTAATAAATTAAATTAATCACTATTATTTAATTATTTTAATGAAATATATATCTTATATATTCAATCAAATGTTTTAATATTCTTCTAATTTTTTATAGGAATATGATAAGAATAAATATATTTTTATGCTTAAAAATCTATTTTTCTAAAAAATGGATTTCATCACATTTTGGGAACTTATTTTAAAATAAACTTCTCCCAACTAAAAAATCTAATCCTGAAAGAAGGATTCAATATTTAGAATCATTATATCGAAATTTGGAAAATAGTTTTCATTTATTTTTGGTCAATATAAACAGTAACATTTGTAAATTTTTGTTTCCGTAGTAAAGGTACAATGTGTTAATTAAGGTTAAATTAATGTGATAAGACTTAAAATTCATTCAAACACCGATATTTATCCTATTATATGAGTGGAGGTTAGCCATGTACATCCACACATATAATATATTACTACTTGGTGCCATTTTCCTTGATTACAACCTTTATATTATTTTAAGAAAAGAATAAATACAAAATGTCACTCTCTTTAATTTAATATCTACTAAACATTTACACAAGGATTAATGTATGTTATTTTAAGTAATAAATATTTATTTTTTAGATAAATTAATTATTCTTATGATTTTAATTTTTTTAATTTTTTTTCATTGAATAATTACCTTAAATGCTCAAAAAACACCGACACCATATTTTTTCAATTAATAAAAAAATAAAATAAATTATTTTAAAAATATTAATAGTTATACTACTTGGTAGTAATATTTTTTCCATTCATTTAATGGATAAATATAAAATATTAGGAATTTTAATGATTTTTATTAAAATTATTTTTCTCTCATGTTGCGTTCAAAGTCAAATTAAATGGATAGTTCAAAAATTGACAGTAATTAGGTTATGTGATAAAAAGTATTTTTTAAAATTATTTGTAATTAATAAAAATACTACATTCATTCAAATTAATTGGATATAGTTTAATATATTATCCATGGTCTATTTATGGGTCACTTTTCCATTTATGGTAACATTCATGACACTTAAGGAGTACAAAACTTTATTATCTTAGTAATTGTCAAAACGGGTTAACGATGGTTAAAACTAAGAGATAAAGTTAAAACATAATTTTTTTTAAAACAAATTATATTTTATGAGAGTCCTTAAAATCATCATAATATTATATTAAACTTATACCAATTTGAATAAATTTTTCGATGAAAATTAATTTATGTTAATTTAATACTTTAGGGAATTCCAAGAGTTCCCTTCCCCAACTTAAAAAATAAACCTTATATATTTCATTATTCACATTTTTTGAGACCTATATCTAAGAAATTAACTACCATAATACCTTCCTAGATTCCTTACCCACAACACAAGTCTTTTAGTCTTTCCAAAATACCATCCTTTAAAGGGTTAATGAGTAAACTAAAAGAGGTTTCTCAATGAAGAGGTATAACTCTTAACCGATCCTTTTCAATTAATTTTCATCTTATAAATACTATATGTATATGTTATAAATTCAAAATTAATTATATAAGTATCATAAATATAATTAATTGTTATTATTATTATGGAATAACCATTATCAACATCCATCCAATTTGTTGGAAAATGGTAATACCGCTCATGCTTACATGTGGACTACCACATCCATAAAGTGACATGGTTCATTTTTCATTTACACTTTACATGAATGGTAACAAGTATAAATTTAAAAAATATGAATGATATATCAGATATAATAAAAATTATTTATAGGAGAATTTTTATTTTCCTTTCTTTCACTCCACCCATTGAAAAATAGAGACAACACTCATGCGTACGTACGACCTATCATCTCCATGAACTGTGAGATTCATTTTTATATCTCTACCTTTTATGGATAAATATAAATTTATATTTAATGAATAAATATTATATTTATATCATGATTTAAAATATGGAGTTATGTTACCACTTCAAATTATTAGTTATATAATTACATAAATAAATCTTCCATGATAAAACGAAACAGTTAACACCTAAAAATGATGATTTTAATAAATAATTATTAATAAATGGGTGTAAAAATGTTTTGAGAAGATTTTATATGATATTATTAGTATATAAATGATTCATATATATATATATATATAATAAATTAAAATTTAATATACCTGATATTAGAGTGCTTTCGAAAAAAGTGGAACTTGAGGTAAGAAATTTTTGTTACATTCTCATTGTTTATCGGGATTGTTTATGATTAAGTTTGAAATTATAAAATTTCACAATAAATATCTAAATAATATTATTAATTTTATTAACCTATTATTATTTATTTTAATTAAATGTTTTAATTTCATTTTTCTCATTTTAATTACTCAATATTTCGAAATAAACTTTTAAGGAAAACTGACATTATTTCTCTCTTCGATCGGAAATCAAATTTCTCCCTTATCCATCCTTTATAAAATGTTTTCAAGATTATTTTTATCATTTTACTAAGATTGATTAAAGAAATTTTTACCATGGTTTAATTTTTAATAATGTTTCAAATTGAACCTTTTTATCATTTTTAAAATTATATTCTTTTAATTTTTTACCAATAATGTGAAAGAAATATTTTTTAACAAAAACAACATAAAAAACTTTTTACCATCATGAAAACTCAATGATTTTAAGATCCATTTAAAAATTTCAATGTTTATTTTCAAATAATTTTTTCTTTTAATATTTATGAATTTTTTATTTTTTAATATGTGATTTTTAAAAATTACAAGGGTAGTTTCCCCAAGTATTATTATAGTGATCATTTAAAGGAATTTTTCATCTTTGATAACATCCTTTGATATTAATTAGGATTTATTGGTAATATTATTCAATGATATCAAATTTATTCTTTCTCTATATGGTTTATGTTTATGAGGATTAAATTTTTGATAAAACCCATTTTATTTTTCATGTGTTATGTTATGATGGATTTATTATGGTCTTACAGTATACACATGAATGGGTTTATGATTATTTTATAGGTGTGACCAAAATTATATATCCCTCCAATTAATTGGTCAAATATGAATAGTATATGAGCTCAAATGGTATACAATAGTTTTTTCCAGGAAAGAAATAGGGTACATGAGAGGTTATTCCAAGCCCAAAAGTGGGTACATGGGAAGTTATCCCAAGAAAGAAATAGGGCACATGAAAGGTTATCCCTAGACCAAAGCTAGTAAATGAGTGGATATCCCAAGAGTAAGACTTTATTAATTTATTAGTGTATATATTTTAATAATAGTTCTATCATTATGATTATTTTACAGTTTATTTAACCTTTTTATGACATAATCTTATGTTAATGTCAGGTTCTAGAGGATCATGTTCTTTGACCTGTTTATGATTCATGGATATGAACTTCCATTATTTATATCATGACTCGTTTTTATGATCTAATAATTAATGGGTATGATATTCAAAGGTTAATCTCATGTTATCATAACCTTTATACTCATATTATATTTAAATTATCATTGATATATCCCTTTTTTACCTTTACTGACCATATGAACTCTCCCTTTACTATGTTTTCTTTTTTACAACATATGAAGTAATGCTTCAAGTATGATATGTATAATAAGGGTGATTGTTGTGATGAACTAAGTGGGAGATGATGTAGATTTATTATAAACAACTTTTTATGTATACAAGTTTCCAAAGGCACTAAACCTTTACAGTTCTCATGTGGATCACAATGTTATGAAATTAATATTCATCTAATAAGTTGTAATATTTATAAATATAAACTTTGGGTCACTATAGTTGGTATCAGAGTATGTTTTATTTATATTTGGAAACTAGGATATAAAATTTGTAGGTAGAATCATTGGGATAATAATATATTTATGATAATATTCTATGTTATGGTAATGATAAGAGTATGTTTCTCCTTGCAAAACATCCCTATCTAGATCTATAAGTGGACATGGTTTTGGAACAAATGCATATTGGGGTAATAAACCCTAAAATATTTGGTCAAGTATATCAAAACCATCATTCTAGTGCACAATGAGTGTTCCCTTACTGTGCTCCTGGTTTGACACTCCCAAGGGATATGCATCGGTTATTTCAAATTTAATTTACAAACCATCACAAAGTATTTGAATAGATGACTATCATGGATGATCTAGGTTGAAAAAAGATTTTGTATATTTGAAATAATGTTTTATGAATTAGATATCTAATGAATGATTTTCATGAGTAGTCACACTAATTATTGATGATTGATTTTTAGGATAACAATTTTTATTTTATTAAGGGTTTGAAGATAGAATGATATAATTAATTTGGTTATAGGTATGGCAAAATACTAAAGAACCTTATTTTATCATTTTTAAATGAGTTCATCTATATCAGGAAAATTACCATGTAATTCCAATTCATAACATGAATGATTAGTTTTTGAATTAACAATTAAAACCCTTAATAGTACAATGATAACATATTATGTTTATAATTCTTCTTTGATTGAGGGTTGTGGGAATGTGCTTCCTGTAAATATCATTATTCTATATATATTTGAATTTGATATTATCATAGGATTTTATTGGATTTCTTTACATAAAACCCACATGTATTTATGAGAAAAGTAATTCACGTTTGATTTTGTGAACCAAACAATGATCATATATCATTACAATGATAAATAAAAACTTACTATGTAAATTTCATCCATTATATGGGTCATATATTCTATTAAAAAGAGGGTTTTATATAATATGTATGAGGGGAAACTCATAGCCGAATATATGCCTATTTCATGGGATTTTGTTAATGCGGTTTGAGAAGAATTTCCTAGTATTCCTCTAAATAATGTAGTTATATTTTCAATAGAAATCATACCTAGTGCTAAACCTATTTCAATGACACTATAGAAAACGTACCTAATTGAGTTTCATGAATTGAAGAAACAACTCCTAGAGAATATTGATAAGGGATTAGTTTGTACAAGCGCATCACCATGGGGTATACCTGATCTTTTTGTTAAGAATAAATATGGATCGATGAAACTCTATATTGATTATTGGGAACTCAATAGAATCCTAATCAAGAACAAGTATCCTCTTCCCAGAATTGATGACTTATTTTATCAAACACATAGAGCTTAGTACTTTCCAATATTGACCTTTTTCTAGATATCATAAATTGATGGACAATAAAGAGGATATACCCAAGATAGAATTCAATTTTAGGTATGGACACAATGAATTTTTAGAGATTCCATTTGGCCTTACTAATTCCCCCACAATCTTCATGGATCTAATAAATAGAGTGTTTAGAGATTACCTTGATCAATTTTGGTAGTCTTTATTGATGATATTATTATATATTCCATGATTAATTAATAACAATAAAATCACATGAGGATGTAACTTAATATACTATAGAAAGATAATTTGTATAAGAAATTCACCAAGTGTGAATTATAGATACAAAAAGTTTCATTTTTGGGCCATATAATATCAAGTAGTGGTATATCAGTGGATCCATAAAAAATTAAAGATATCAAACATTTTATCAGACCAAACACTGTGAATAAGTTCTATAGTTTTCTTTTTTTTGTTTAATATTATCAAAACTTTATTAATAATTTATCACAACAATCTGATCACTCACTAAATTAACTTATAAGGATTCCAAGTTCATTTGGGAAGATGAATGTGAATAAAATTTCATGGAACTGAATAAAAGGGTTTTGAACACACCTATAATTATTGTACCTTGAAGAGGAGAAGAGTTTGTGACCAATAATGATGCATTAAATAAGGGAATAATATTTTTCCTCGTGAAGAATGATATGGTGATAGCTTATGCTTCATGAAAATTTAGGCTTCATAGTAAAAATTATCCAAATCATTATTTGGAGTAAACTATGATAATTATTGAATTTTAGATATGGATAAACCATATTTATGGAGAAATGTGTGATATATATATTGATCATAAAATTTTTAAGTATATATTCTGTCAAAAAGAGATGAATAGGCATTGGAATAGATGGCTAGAGTTGATTAAATATTATAACTGCTCAATAGATTTCCACCATGGTTAATAAAACAAGGTGAAAGATGATCTAAATCAAAAAGAAAATTCTTTCTTATTTATTATGAGGATCAAAAAATATTTAATATTTCTATATTTTCAAAGGATGGATATAGAATTTTTAAAATAAGGGGGGAAATCCTATCTTTCTCAAATGAGTTTTCAACTATCTATCCAAGTGAGGATTAAAGAGGAATAGAAGGAAGATTTGGAACTATAAAACAAGGAAAGAAATGTTCCTAAATTCATCATTTATTATGATGGAATTAAAATGTGTAATAACCATGTATGTTTCCTATCAATACTATACTTGAAGAATAATCTATTAGATGAATATCATATTTCAACAATATATATCCATCCTTGAAGTAAATAGATGTATAGATATCGAAAGAGTATTTCCTGGGGGAAACCCTAAAGAGAGAGATTACAAAGTATGTATCTTAGTGCTTGTTAAGTTCAAAATTTATGATTTAGAGACATAAGTCTAAGATTATTTTATAAATAGTACCCATACCCTAATAGAAATGGGAAAACATTACATTGAATTTTTTCATATGACTACCCAATATTTCGAAATGCCATTTTTCTATTTGGGTTGTGTCTGATCACCTTACAAAGTAAGAATACTTCATTTATATTAGAAAATATTTATAACAATATTATTTTACCATATTATATATTAAGGAAGTGGTAAGGTTCCATGGAGTGCTTTATTATATTGTATCTGACTGAGATATAAAGTTTACCCTGAAGTTATGGGGAATCCTTCAAAAATATTTGGATTTTGAGTTTTGTTTTAAGTACTAATTATTATCCTCAGACAAATGGTTAGTCAGAGAGAACCATTCAAACCCTAGACGATATGTTAATATCTTGTTTTTGTTAAGTCAAAATAAGGTCTTTCTACACTTTATAAAAAAATTTATTAAATTAAAATACATTTCTTAAAAGTATATGTTTCACTAATTTTTACAATTACATAGTTATAAGAAACTGTTTTGTAGAATGTTTAATTTTTCAGATAGAGGAAATAATCATTTATCTCATGATAAAATTTAAAGCCATCAGATGTATATTTCATGTACATCAGGTGGATGATTATAAATTTATAGATAAAGAATTATAATAACTTTGGAGTCAAAATATAATTAAGTCTAACCTGATGAGGTTTTTTTGTGCATGTGTTCCCAAGTATTTTATATTTTTTTTGATTACAAATAAAATTAATATTTTATATTTCAAAGCTCTCTTATCATTTTATGTGAATTTTTTACTAGATCACAATGTTTTAACTAAATATTTAGTTCTAGTGATAATATTTTTTTCTTATATGTTATTTATTAATATGGTTAAATGATTTCAAAGTATTTTAAATTTATTAAATTCATGTTAAGAATGTTTTTATATTTTATGAATTTATAAAAAATATATTTATTTATATTTGATATGCTGATTATATTTATGATATTAATTGACCGAGTTTTATGGAGATAGTTTGAATGATTGAATCATTTAAACTTATTTAAATGTAGTATTTAAATTAGTTTAAATACTTCTAAAATTATGAAATTTATTTTAATCAGTTTTAAAATATCTATTAATTTATTATTTTCACATGCGTATACCTACGACACATGTTTTTGTTATACTTATGTTTTAATTTTTGGAGTTAATTAATTTAAATTATCCTTTTCTAAATTAATATTTAATGAGAGGAAATTAATTAAAATTTATTTTATGATATTTAATGTGGTATAATTAATATTAAATTATGTACTATATTAAATTAGATTATATTAAATAAATGGATTTAATATTCAAATTGTATTGTGGTATTCATGGAATTTTCTTACCTTATTATTATGGATAATATTTGAATTACTATTTAATTTTTAAATTCATATAATTATTGTGAATGAAAATTTTCGCTTTCATATATAATTATTGTAAAAATAAATTTTCTCTCTCTATGATATTTATTAATATGATTATTTTTTAAAATTGTTTTCCCTAGTTGGAGATTGGTTTATTAACATTTATAGAATCTATTTAAAGGAGTTGAGAATTCTTAGAATAAATACATCACACCAAAACATGATGATCACATATGTTCAAACTCCTTCGACATTCATGTGGTGTTGTGCTCAACTATATACATCATTTGTGATAAACTCTCAATGAAGGAAAAAATATTATTTTAATTCATTCTCCTTGAAGATAAGTACTGTACCATTGCTGGAACTTCTAGATTTTTCCTTTTAGATCCATTTGATGGGCCTACATCAACTATTTCATCAAAAAGAATATTTCTACTTCTATCTAGTTCTAATATTTGTTATATATTTTTTTGGGAAGAGTTTTTAACATAATACTTTCTTAAAAATGTTATAATACCTTTAAAAAGTGTTCCTTGTTTACAAACACATGGCCAAAGAGAAAATAAATTAGGTTGGGGATGCTTCTATAGAAAGCATGGATTTCTATTTTCTCCTGCAAAAGGTTGTGTGTATAGGTTTGGGGATACTCATCACAACATCCTGAGTTGGGATTTCTCACATGTAAAAGTCTAGGTTTATATTTCTCCAATGTAAAGGTATCTCTCTATTTCATAGTGGGTTCCATACTCCATTGTTTGGAGTGTAAGGAGTAGATGTAGGATCGTTTTGATACGAACTACTAAAAACTCCTTATGTTATTCCCTTTATTTTTTCATATACACTATTAACAAATCCAAAATTATTATTCTTTTAAGAAAGAATCATTTAATAATTTCAGACCACTAAATTCCATAATTAATTATTAATAACTCCAATAATTTTTATAAATGCATATTCATCCCCATATATTCTTTATGCCACAAACCCTTTGAGACCTAAAACATAGTATAAGAGAGAGACCCTGATTAAGGATACATAGCTCTATTTTTTTGATAACCTATATCCTATTCCTTAACAAGACTAAGGAAATATCAATTTTACATTGATGGAACCTCAGGAGATTAAATTCATTAATCCATTGAGACCACCACATTTAAATGGAAGTGATTATGGATATTGGAAAGAAAAATGGAGGTATTTTAAAAAAATATAGGTATTCAATATTGAAATTTCATGGCTAGACCTTAATAAATACATTAAGTTTAACTTGAAAAATTAGATAGAAATGATGTTGCAAAATATGTTTTAAATTAAAAAGTCACGAGTTTTCTTTATTTCTCTCTATGTAGAAGTGTTTGTAGTCATATATCTTATTATACAACTGCTTCTAACATTTGGAGGACTTTAATAATAATTTATCAAGGAAATGAGAAATTGAAGAGAACTAATATTGGAATTCTCAATGTAGAATTTAAATAATTTTGAATATTTGATTGTAATGAGCCAGCCCAAGTCAACTAGAAAATTCCCTCATACCTACTCATCACATGATATAAGTAAAATAATATAATATAAATTAGTCTTGAATATGAGAAACAAATATATACAAACAGAGTATGAGAACAAAAAAACATGATACCACAAAATACCTAAAATATATGCCAAAATTGGCTAAACAAAAAAGTATGTTGAGTCCCTGTTGATGCTCCTTTCGTCACAGAATCTAAAGATCGGAAAAGCGGAATATATGAGCTCAAAGTGATTCAACTTTTGAAGAAAATATCAAAAATCAACAAAGGCATTAACAAGGGATCAAAAGCACATGTGCCGCGTAAGTTCTATCACTGTCGCGCAAGTCCACTTGCACGACGCCTTATGGTCGCGCAAGTGACTTGCGTGACCTAAGAGATACCCGCCCAGTAACTGCCCGAGGTCTTCTCCTGCCTATAAATAGACCCTGTGGGCCCCCCATTCGAGGAGGATTTTTTTTCCAGAAACTCAGATTTGAGCTCCCGGTGCCCTAGTCTCTTCTCAAAGCTTCTGAAACAAATTTAAGGTAATTTCTTACCTAGAACGGAAGATCTAAAGAGGGGGAGGAAGGCCTAAGTGTTGAAACTCATCAACACTTTCATGCCTGAGTGGACAACCCTTAAGGTAAAGGGGACACACTTTCGTGCCACCTTACTCCTTTAATAGATCTTGCACGCCCCTCTCCTGGAAGAACCTCAAGAGGATTCTAAAGGCTTTAATAAAGAGTCGCTCAAGTATTACCTTACTGATTAACCATCACACAAGTATATCATGTGTCGCGCAGGCATATAACTGCATCACCAAAACTTGTGCGCCCACGCTGTACCTGCGCGCCTGCCAGGACTTGCGCGCCCCTGCCTTTTTGGGTGCCTTTATTGCCCATTTCACCTCTCTTAAGACATTACACCTTTCCTATTCAAGATTCAGACTTCAAGACACTCTTAAAATCCATTTTATGGCATGATTTCTTGATTTGACTTCCTTATCTAAAAGGAATTTTGTGGAATACCTCTCAAAACCTAGTGATTTATACATCTTTATGTCACTAAAGATTGAAATTTCATTCATTCAACCTCATACTTTAAGATGAGAGAATCCTTAACCTGGGTCTCCTTTTTAGGAATAATCCCCAGTCATAAGTCCTCTAATTTGGGCATCCTATTTAGGAGTAAGCCCCAAGTCCCTTTATTTTTGGGCATCCTCTTAGGAGTAAGCCCCAGATCCCCTAACCTGGGCTTCCTTTTTCAGGAGTAAGCCCCAGTCTCAAATATGGGCATTTTCATTAGGAGTAAGCCCCAATTCTTAAAGTTCCCAAATTTGGGCATCCTCTTTAGGAGTAATCCCCAATTCCCTCAATTTTTGGGCATCCTATTTAGGAATAAGCCCCAGATCCCTTAACCTGGGCCTCCTTTTCAGGAGTAAGCCCCAATCCCCTAATTTGGGCATCCTCCTCATGAGTAAGCCCCAAACCATAATTCTCTTAACCTAGGCCTCCTTTTCAGGAATAATCCCCAGTCATAATCCTTTAGCCTGGGTCTCCTTTTCAGGAGTAAGCCCCAGTCCTAATTCTCTTAACCAGTCCTAATTTATCCTTGATCTGGGATTCCTTTTCAGGAGTAAAACCCAAGTTAGAGTATTCAAAGTCTCCATGAAGCACATATACATTTATGGACCCTGTTTCTGGATTTCTTCCCTAATGTAAATCCTAACCTTCATTTATCCGGGAAGTCATACATACATAAGCCCCACATTATTTCTTATGATTGCATCTTTCATGGCACAATTGTCTAATTTTTACCAATACCTCTTGTTTCTCAAACCGAGCATTACTCACGTGAGCTTAGAGTGTAAAATTAATTGTGACATCTTTCTTTGAGCCATCAATCTTAAACATAATACTCCCTTACTCAAACTACGTGGGTTTTGATCCCTTTTCTAAAGAAAGTATACGTAGGTAGCCCGTCTACGGGTTTGATCCCAACTCTAAAATAATCCATGTCCTTCTGAATGAAAATAAACTTCAAGTGCCCCAATGAGTGTCTTTAAAACCAGCATGGTCATCATAATGACCAAGAGACTTCTGTATAAATGTGTCGAAGGGTACCAATGACCAAGAATCTCTAACAAATACAGATGATTCTCTATTGATGAAGAACCTCGAATACATACAAAAGATTCTCTAAATTTCCTACATATTTAATCATTGATTGTTAGATCTAAAGGAAAGCTCATTTTATACTTGGTAATATAATAAGGATTCACAAACATAACTTAAATCTATAAAGAGAGTCCCGGAGTAGACAATAATCCCCCTCAAAAAGGTGTGATGAGTCCGACCTCTCATCCTATCGACCAATGCAAATTCCTAAGCCTCATCAGTCCACAAACTAATGAGAACCTACCTTTGGAATGTAGGTCCGAATGGATGTGGAATCATTGGACGTTTCTGGTTCTACGAAAAAACCCGTTAGAAACCGATCAGAATATTTGAACCTCCCATCAAGGCGGTCATCCCCGGATTCCGAGGGAAACAAAAATGGTGAACCCGACGTGAATCCTTAACCAAGTTAAAATGATGTTTTACCTATTTGTTAGGCCCCTATTTAAAACTCAATGAGAGGGCCAACAAAAAAAATCATTGACATTTGTGCTCATCCAAAAGATGTAGTGGCTGAATTTATCTTGATTACGTCTGATATATCAAATATGCACTCTTTTTCCAAGATCTTCTGCCTTTCTAGAATGGATGCTCTCAAGTTCACACCTGTGAATACTGCTACGGTAAATGACACAACTGCTACTCCTGCTGGATCGTCGTCCACTCTTAGGACGATATCACCTACTCAGCGTCTTCAATGCTGGGTATCAAACGCACTGGTTAAGGAGTACCGTCAACACGATACCATCCCAACTCTGGAGGCTGCCCGACAAGCCCTCCAAGTAAATAACTCACATCGGTCATCCGGACAACGACAAACAGTGATCAAGAAGCAGGCGGTGCTGACTTCCTTCTCCAACCATTTCGGGTCATTATCCCTGGAACACAATCACCATTAGCTCCCTTATTCTGGGGAGGTGAATGAGCAGGTCCCTCAGGACCTTAATTCAAACAGACATGAGTCCTTTCTGAGGGCTCCCACCAACAATCGCCACCAAACTCGTGCGGCAGTGCGCCCTCAACATGATGAGGGTACCGACTCCAGGCGTTCGGCTCAGGTTCCTCGAACCCGAGGAAGCAAGACAAACCACCAGAGGCGGAATCTGGTCAACAGTGAGCATGTTCTCATTTCTACCATCTCCGGAGAAGTCCACCAACCTAACTTGGTGGCAAGCAACGAGCAAGCACATACACCTGCCCATTTTAATTCCGCTGTCTAGCAGACTCATCTAGCAGCATCATGCGAACCCCGCCAGGAAATTCCGGCGGAGTACTATAGGCAGGAACATGCACCTGTTTATACATCATCAGCTAGTCATCAATCTCGTCTGACTACATATGATGGATCTCATCAACCACGTTTGGAGAAGTGCAATCAGCAGGCACATACACCTGCTAGTATTAATCAAGCCTACCAACAGTCTCGCTTGGTAGCATTCAGAGAAGTTAGTCGGAAAGCCCCGACAACAAATAGGAGGTAGACTCAACTCTCTGCCCCCACACTTGAGTACTTTCAGGATTCACTGACAGAAAAAGGAGGACAGAAGCAGGCACATACACCTACTCCAAGCCCAAAATGGACGTATATTCCCGTTCCGGAAGCTGAAGTCACCAAGCATATTCTATCAATGTTGAAAGAGCAGAAGCAAATCCCTGCTCATATTCTGGATGCCTCCCAGGATATTACAACAACTTTAGCGGCATCTCAGGGAAAGACAGAAAAATCTATCCCTACCAGTGGAGTGATACATCAACAATTCACTCCAGAACAGACACACACATCTGTTCCAGTCCAAGAGGGTTATGGGGCATACTCTCCCATATCATACAGACGACCAAGTCAGGCACATACACCTGATTTGAGAGGAGATTGTCAGCCTAACCTGTCCATATTTCCTGATCAGGCACATACACCTGCTCAGAGCAGCCACTTTCGTCAACAAGTGGTTTCCAAGGTGAGTAAGAAGGCATCTAAGAAAAAGACTCACCCAGCACAGTCAGGAGATCAAGATCCAATCTGTAACAAGACCTTGCTCGATGCTAGAGTTCTTGAAACTCTCAGACAATTATCTGTTGGAATTCAAGATTCTACTCCCTTAGTTCCCAATAATGGGAACATTAATTCCGAAGGTCTCCAACAGATACTTCCTCATGAAGGCTTGCTTCATGACAATTCGGTCGATCTCAAAGTTTCATCTTCAGATGAGAGCCACAGGAACCCTCTTCGTGGTCAGAAGACCAAGGAGCAAGAGATATCATCTTTTGCTGTAACCCATTATGGTGGTCCTCCCCATGATGATGAATTTCACTGCGAAAGTCCTCTTCGCAGTAGTGATGCACATTGCCCAGAAAATGCTCCAGTGGACAATGTAGTGCCAAGAAAGCCCTCTTATCTTGATGCAATTGCAAATGAGAAACTGGTCATGTCTGAAGCTTCATCGCTAGTAGGTGAAATACTTTCTCAATCAGAAGATAGCCCAGGGTGTAGGTCATTATCCAAACCACCCCTAAGTCATGCATCTTCTAGTTTGATCAATAATTTCTCTACCAATCCTGTTGAATCCAATGAAGCAACAAGGAAAAACCAACTCTGGTCAAATCAGGTAGAAGAATCTTCATCAAATGATAAAGATGAAATGATGAATATGAGAAAAAAACTAGAAAAAGGTGAAGTGCCAGTCATGTTTTGGCCTATGGCTGACACTCAGTATAATATTCCAGAAATGTTGATGGAAGATGAAATTCATGATATTCATCTCAACATATGGAAAACTCTTTTTCAGTTGAAAAAGAATGTATTATCGTATGATGAATATGAAAATCATCTTAAGATAATAGAAGGGTTACAACGTAAGATTGATTTGGCATCTCTATCATTCTCTCGATATCCGAAGGCTGAAAAGCAGTAGAGAGCCCTTCAACGTTCATGCCTTGGTGCACTAAGAAGATTGCGTTAGTTAATTGACAATTCCCCATCTGGTATTCGTGTCATAGGATGGGGTGTTCCTGGATCACTACATTTCATGGTGCTCTCCAGTCAGTAAAGCCCGCCGAAAATGGTCTCATGCAATGTAATTTCCCATGGTCGGCCATATTCAATGGGCTTTGTTTGTAATCAAAAGCTGTACCAAGAACATGCTTCAACTAGTTCCTCTCAAAATCAAGAATACAGAGAAGAAGTTGTTGAATTACTCTTGCATCAAGAAAACGAGAATATTGAACATGCCTCTCGTTTGGAGCAATCACGTCACTAAGTGACAGAAGTGTCGGAAATCATCCAACGGTCTTTTGAACTGGGTGATAAAAGAGGATACAGGTTAATGCATCCAGCTAATTTCCGGACTAAAGTTCTCAAGATCAGAAAGAATTTCAAGAAATTCTCAGACATAGCATGTCAAGAACCACCCCAGCTCGCCCGACTGGGGACTCTTTTAAACCAACCCTCGAAATCAACAAAAAGGATTTGGGGAGTTGTGCGAGGAAAACAGGAACAACCCCAGTCCACTGGACTGGGGACTTTTTCAAATCATCAATCCCCTCCTCAGAGAAAGTCAGTCTTTTCTCGATTGGGGAAGAAACCTCAAGAGGAACGAAGAGCCAATTTATCAGGAGATTCCCTCCAAATTACGGTTCATCAAGAAGTTCCTGAGGGATTGAATCAACAAAAGGCAATGTCTCATCAATGACATAGAAGAAGAAAATATCATAGAAATGCTGATAGAAGGGATGCAATGAGTTATGCATCGATTAATGTCATCAATGCCGTTGTTGCTGATCCACCAGATGAGGCTCACTCAGGGGACTCAGATGAAGAGGTTCCTGCTCAAGAAGATGTACGCACCGACACAAATGAATAAGGTGTGTGTACAAAAAGTCAAAGGATTACTCAGAACATAAGTAATCCTTCGAGTAACCCACTTCCCCCTCTCCGAAAAGGATCCAAAAAAGGGAAGGGAATGAACCAGGTTACATATCCTTCCTCTGGAGAAGGTCAATATCTCTCACTAGAGTAGAGGTTTGCACAACAGGAGGAAGAAATGAAGGAATTAAGAAGGCTGATTACAGAACTATTTCAGAGTAGTCTTCTTATTATGCATGCTGGAGTCAGTCAGCTAAAGCAATTTATTGCAACTACTGAGATGGATCAAGAATATCCTCCTCTATCAGTACACCCTCACAGGTCTAATCCTACGGGTCAAGTGCAACAACAGTTAGCAATGCTACCATCAGTTCCAGCGCCAATCGCCACATCTGTCCAAGATCCAGTCATTTCACCTACCCAATTCCAAGTTCAACCAGATGTTTCTCAAAAGTTAATAACTACTATTGAGTCATTAACAGCTCGGTTAGAAACTATGGAAGGGAAGCGTGCGCATGTTCTACCGGAAAAGAACGTTTACCCTGAATGGGTAGATTCAGTTTCTCCTCCATCCAGTTTTGGGAATCTTGTATTCCCTATATTCAATGGATCAAGCGATCCTGAACATCATTTGAAACATTACGTGTCTTGTTGCGATCCTATGATGGGAACTTCGGAGCAGCAAGAAGCAGTGAAACTCAGATGCTTCATGCGAACCTTGCAAGGACCAGATTTTGTTTGGTATACAAGCTTGCAATCCCAGTCAATTACCAGATGGGAGGATCTTCGCCAAAAATTCCTCCTTCATTTTAGCTCAACTTTTTCAAAGACAACAGTTTTCGATCTTAAAAACTGTAAGAAAAGGGAGAATGAAAGGGTCTCTAATTTCATTGCTCGATGGAAGGGATTAACATATTCCTTGAGTTTAGCACTCCCTCAAGAAGAACTGTTGCCAATATATTTGGAAAATCTGCGTGACGAATTACGCATTCCATTAATCCCTGTAAAATACATAGGAGGGTTTCGAGACCTTACTTCAATCACTCAGAAGATTGAAGATTCCCTTATACAGGCTAAGGCTAAATCTCGTGTAATTCCATCAGTTCCAGGAAGGAGAATGGGTAAAGCAGAAACTGCTACAGTTATGCTTAAACAAGCACATGTACCTATTTCTACCTCAAAACCTTCATCTTCTCAAAGGGCTCCACCTTCTGAGCACCAACAACAAAGGACTTTTCGTCAAGATGATCAAAAAGATCAAAGACGGAAACAATTTGAGGATCTGAAGAGCAAAACTTATTCTTTCCGAAATGAACAAGTTCCTGGTTATTTCATTTCGTCTTTGGAAAAAAATTTGGTTCAATTTCCAATACCCAAGAGGCTAAACAAGAAAGGAGATGAAGACCATCCTAATTATTTCCCTTTTCATCAAATATTGGGGCATCCCATCTAGGAGTGTTTTGTCTTCAAAGACCTCCTGCAAAAGATGGTCGACTCGGGACAGGTCACATTGAAAGGCTCCTCAGCTCAGGTAGCATGTGTCACTGCTACCATTCCAGAGGAGGAAGATGAATGGCAGGAAGTCAAAAGAAAAAATGCACAAAAGTATGATGATTGGATGGTCAGAAAGACAATCAATCGAACTCATGCTATTTTGCGAACACAATTAAGGAAACCAATTCTGTCTTCTTCTATGAATGTTGTGGCAAAACCCTCTTCGTCAGAGGGAAAGTCCTCAAAGAAACGGAATGATTCAAAGAAAGAAAAAGAATCAGAAGAAGATGAGTATGTGTCAAAGCCTAAGTTGTCTCTGACTTTGACAGACTTCATGCCATCTACTTTAAAGCCACGTGCACCGCCCCACCAAACGGCACAACCTAAACAGGCTAATCAGGCAGAGTCTTCATCAGATGAAGAGTTAATCTTCGGTTCTGTTAATATGATTCAATTAACAGATCCATATGCCAGTCGCAGTTTCAATTTTGATGAGATTGTATTCCCTATATCAAACAGAGGAATCAGAGGAAGTTCCAGGGGCTCAGGATACATGGGAAGACATGGATCTTTCAAAAGCCACTATTCCAATTCTACCCCTGCTAGAACTGTGTACGCAGCAGAAACTCATGGTAGAGCCCTTCAGCGAGCTCAGCAAGAATAAGCAAGTTCTTCTAACAATAGAAAATTCATTCCTCACACAGTTATTTTGGAAGACCGGTTGAAGGTTCCATCTTCTTCCTCTCAGCAAGTAAATGGATCTAATCGGTCTAATCTTCCAAAACTAGGAATATTGCCAACTCCTATCCCAATACAAGATGCATCAACTTCCAAAACATCTTCTTCCAAGGTACCTGCTAAACCACATATTCCTATTGGGAAATGCAGACCTCTAGATCAAAAGTATGATATATTGAAACAATTGGCCCAAGTACTAGCCAAGTTATCAATTCTGGATTCTTTGAATCTGTCAAAAGATCTTCGGGAAGCACTCATCGAGGCTTTGTCAAGTCCTCAGGAGTTTGAAACCGAAATTGCTACAGCTGAAGTCTATCACATAGAGAATAATCATGCAGAATGCCATGCAATAATATCCTTTACTGATGAAGATGAATATGATGTTGTGAATGGACATATTAGACCATTGTACTTGTCTGGAAAAGTCAATGGCATGGATGTTCTAAGAGTTTTCATTGACAATGGTTCAGGAGTCAACCTCATGCCCATTCGTACACTTCGTCGATTGGGCCTCATGGAATCTGATTTATCTCCTTCCACCATGATGCTATAGGGATATGATAAAAATGAACATGAACTACTGGGTGAAGTTACACTCAGAACTCAGCTTGGAGATCTTGTATCCAATTCATATTTCATGGTTGTTGATCAAGACTCAGCCTTCAACATTTTTCTTGGAAGACCCTGGTTACATCAAAATGTGGCTATCCCTTATTCATACCATCAATGTCTCAAATATTGTTTCTATGTTTAAGTTGGGACGTTGTATGGTGATAAGGCCCCATTCAAGAAATGTGAGTCTCAATACATTGAGGCAGAATTCTATCACATGAAGCAAAGGGAGAAATCCATAACAAAGGAGATTACCAAAGTTAATGATCCATATGGTTTGGAAAAAATTCCAGTAAATCCATTTACACATGTGAGTACAGATTATGTGTTGTCTATCAGTAAAATTGACAAGATAGACCCAAATCAAAATGATTTTATGGAAATATCCATAATGTCAATTATGGCAATCGAGCCAGACAACATAGGAGAAATTGGTAATCTACCAAGCAGTGATGAAAGCACAAATGGTGACGTCTTCATTTCATCTGCTGAAATCCAACAAGTCTATGCTTTTCCAATTAGGCCAGAAGAAGTTTATAGCAACATCGGAGGTGAACAATGATGTCGATTCTCATTCCATCATCTCCTCTTTATTACCCAAAGAAGACCCTTCATCAGCAATAGGGTCAAAAATGGAAACTTCCTCTTCAAAATGTTCAAATCTTGACATCTCTTCTGATCATGAAAATTCCGCTTTTTCATCTACTATGCAAGTAGAAACGGAAGAAAAAACACATGATGAAGAAGAAGAGGAAGATCACAGAGATGCTCCTCCAGCATTTGAAGAGGGTATCTCTACCACTGTGGATGAACTCAGAGAAATAAATCTGGGTACAAAGGAAGATCCACGCCCCAATTTAATCAGTGCGGCCATGAACCTTGAAGAGAAAGAGATGTATATTTCTTTTCTAAAGAAAAATAGAATATTTTTTCTTGGAACTATACAGAAATGACCGGGCTTGATCCTGATGTTGCTACTCATCATTTGGGTTTACCATAAGAACATCGAGGATTTATGCAAGCCGTGAGAAGAACACACCCAACTTATGCTTCCAATATTGAAGCTGAAGTGGATAATCTTATCAAACATTACTTCATCATAGAAGTTCAATATACCAAATGGTTGGATAATATTGTCCCTGTAAAGAAAAAGAACGGACAAATTAGAGTTTGCATCGATTTCAGAGATCTTAATCGGCATTGTCCTAAGGATGATTTCCCAGTTCCGATCACAGAACTACTAATTGATGCAATGGCTGGATATGAAGCACTTTCCTTCATGGATGGATATTCTGGATATAATTAGATCCAAATGGCCCCAGAAGACAAGGAATCTACAGCCTTCAGAGCCCCTCAGGGTGTGTTTTGCTACCGGGTAATTCCCTTTGTCTTAAAGAATGCAGGTGCAACTTATCAGCGTGCCATGCATCGTATCTTCAAACCCTTATTAGGGATGTTTGTTGAATTCTATGTAGACGATTTGGTAGTTAAATCCAAACAACGTTCTAATCACTTGGCTGATTTAGAAGTCATATTCTGCAAGTTTCGAAAACATAATTTGAAGATGAACCCCTTAAAATGTGCTTTTGGGGTAACCTCAGGAAAATTTCTCGGCTTTGTTGTACGCCATCGTGGTATTGAAGTTGATCCTGAGAAGACCAA
Source organism: Viscum album (assembly GCA_963277665.1). Classification (NCBI taxonomy): domain Eukaryota; kingdom Viridiplantae; phylum Streptophyta; class Magnoliopsida; order Santalales; family Viscaceae; genus Viscum; species Viscum album. The sequence continues at coordinate 1,269,448,611 of OY728119.1, forward strand.
GTCAATACTTGGTATGTCACCTCCTCAAAATTTGAAAGAATTAAGAGGACTTCAAGGACACTTAGCCTATATTTGGCGTTTCATCGCCAATTTAGCAGGTAAAAGTTTACCCTTCACCAAATTTATGAAGAAGGGAGTCACTTACCAGTGGACTGAAGAATGTCAAGAAGCATTCTATATTCTCAAGAAATACCTCTTGAGTCCACCGATACTCATGCCACCTATTGAAGGAAGACCACTTATCCTCTACATGATAGCTCTAGAGCGATCATTGGCTGCCATTCTTGCTCAAAAGAATGATGCTGGGAATGAAAACAACCTCTACTATCTTAGTTGAACCATGATTGAAGCAGAAACCCAGTATTCAAGAATTGAGAAGTGCTGCCTGGTATTAATCTTTGCAGTTCAGAAGTTGAGACATTACCTGCAACATCATGAGGTCCAATTGGTATCTCGCAATAACCCGCTCAAATTCATCCTTAGTTTTCCAATGCTTACAGGACGTCTAGCAAGGTGGGCAGTTATTTTGCAGCAATTCGACATTCAGTATGTGTCTCAAAAGGTTATAAAGGGCCAAGCTCTGGCTGATTTCCTGGCTGAACACCCTTCAGTGGAAGACACGTCTTCAGATATTGAACTCCCTGATGAGGAAGTCTTCTCTATTCAAGAAAGTCCTTAAGCTTGGGAAATGTATTTTGATGGTGCTTCCAGAAGTCCAACAGGGAAGAAAATGGAAAATCCTAAATTCAACAAAGTTGGCTTAGGAATTGTGCTCATTTATCCAGAAAAGGCAGTGTTACCATATTCCTTCTTATTGTGGGAAGGTGGTACCAATAATGAAGCAGAATACCAAGCTCTCATCATAGGTTTGGAATTATCACTTCAAGAACAAGTGAATCACTTAAAGGTGAAAGGTTATTCATACCTGGTAATCAAACAAGTCAATGGGGATTATGCCATCAGAAAAGAAGAATTAATCCCTTTGTATGATTACGTCAGAGAGTTAATGGAAGAATTCCCTTTGGAACTGACATTTTCTTATGTCCCAAGATCACAAAATGCTAAAGCTGATGCATTGGCTAATATAGTCACAGCTCTGGCAGATCCAAATCGGGATGAGACAACCATCATTATTGCCCACCGTCGTGAAATTTCACCTTATGTTCGAACCAGGACAGAGGAAATTAATGAAATTTGTCCCATTCCTGAACCATATGGTCATACTACAGGATGGATGTCACCTATCAAGGAATACCTTCAAAATGGAACACTTCCACTATATCATCCCACCTTTTTATCACATAAACTTTAATTACATTTTACAAAACCGAGGATCTTTAAGGTTTAGTGTCTTGGAAACCAGGAACTTAAAACATGAAAACAACATAAAGAATTCTTCTTAAACACTTGAAAGGCTTCTCCTCATGTTCACCCTAGGCTCATTACTGAATCTCATAACCTGGGGACATACATCAAAAGAAAGGGTGAGCAGAAAGCCCAGCAAGGGAAACAAGTGAAACATTTTACATATGAACTTGGGATACATCAATAAAGTCATGAAAAGAACTTTAAGGCATGAAAATGAAATCATGCGGCATATCATAATAAAAATAAAACTTTTTCATAACTTGAAGATGTTGCTGCAACATTTAATATTGGCAATCGTTTCGTTTCACCAAGGTCCATCCCCAAGGTGTCGTTAAAAATTACCAAGGTTATTCACCAAGGCGTCGTTAAAATGGTCATCTCTAGAGATTAAGTCTTTACCCAATGCATTGGAGCGCTATCAGGGCGCACCCTTAAATTTGACTTTATTATCATGTGAGCCACATATATCATCATCAAAAATTTCATAAATAACCCATATAGCATAAAATAAATGGGTTTCATTTCATAATCATAACATTTTAAAAACTGCTTTAATGACATGATCTTTACGGCACTTTAAACCCACGGAAAGGGAAGCGGGTCTCATGTATGTAAATCCCAGAATTTAAAATGGAACATTTTGATATATATGTGAATACCCTTGTAGAAATAATAGCTTTGAGTATTCACTTTATAACATAAAATAATTTTTGAGAAAAGAGAGAGGCATTTTGAGGGGAAAATTCTGCAGCATAACGGCTATGTTACAAGGTTTTAGAAAACATTGAGAAAAGAGGGGACATGGGTCAAACATTCATAAATGACCCATCATACAGTAGAGGGACAAAATATAAGGTATTTATGAACATGGTAATGAAATTTGAAAATATACCATATGAAATGAAGAACATGAAAGGAAGAAAACAAAACAAGATTTCTCTTGTGAAAAATTCGGCAGCCTAACGACATCACTTAAACTTCAACAAAATTGAATTGACAAGGTCAAATAGGGTCTCTCATAATATGAAAATAAGATTCCAGTATGATAGATATATAGATCATACCCCAACATAATATAAAGGAACTTGAAATAATTGACATGAAAGTAGAACTTCAAAACGAGAAGGGTGAAGAACCACTTAAAAATTCGGCAGCCTAACGGCGCCACTTAAGACATCAAAATACTGAATTGAAGAGATCAAATGGGGTCTCTCATCATGTGATAATAAAATAACAGTATGATAAATATAGAGATCATACCCCAACATAATAAAAATGAACTTGAAAGACTTGACATGAAAGTAGAACTTTGAAAAAGAGAGAGGTGAATGAATCCCTTGAAAATTCGGCAGCCTAACGGCGCCACTTAAACTTTCTTAAAACGAAATGATGAGAGTAAGAGGGGGTCTTTCATCATATGAACATTAAAAGGGCAGTAAGAGGAGTATAAAAGAACATCCTCCAAAATAATAACATGGAGCATAAAAGGAATGACATAAAAGAGATCACTTGAAAAGAAAGAGAGGGGTCGGATCCCTTACCTTAAAATTTAACTCTTAAACCTCAAAGGTTGGGACCGTGAGGGCTTGGGGGCACCTTGGGAGGACTCCTTGGGAGGTAATGAGACCAGAACTTCGTTGGGGAAGAGTGGGGAGTCGAATGGATGAGAGGATGGCTTGGTATTTATAGGGAAAGTGAGGGGACAAGGCATTAATGGCAAAGGGACACCTCATTAGTGGTTTTGGCAAAACCATGGGCTTGCCCATGGTATTTGCCCATGGTATTGGCCACTTGGGACACCTCATACCTTATCTCACTATTCATAATTCGAACATATTGATTACAAACTTAATACATCATTTAATGATGTCATTAAACCCCCGTAACTTAAAAACTGTATTTTCACTATTCATCAAAAATTCAACTTTCTCAGAATAATCCCAAAATTTCACCTTAACCAAATATCAACGCTCTGATTACAAATATGAACTCCATTTTATAAAAATAATTTTCTAAATAATTTTTTATTTAATTTTTAAATAAAAACACTATTCATCGAAAATTCATTTTTTCAGAAAAAACACCAAAAATTACCATAACATAATATCGATGCTCTGAGTTCAAAAATAAAGTCATTTTTATAAAAATAATTTTCTAATTATTTTTAATTAAATTTTTAATTAAAAAACACTATTCAACCGAAAAAACTAATACTTGAATAATAATTAATGAAACCGTTATTTAACTATTTTATTGAATCACATTACTTAATCAAGGTGCCTAGATTATTTTAAAACTTTCTTTAAGTGAGATTACTAATCCATTTGGTCATATTACTAATCCTAATCATAAAATCACTATTCATAATTTACTATTCATCAAAAATCAAGTTGATCTTATTAGACTCTAAATTTCATACTGAACATAATTGTAGAAGACCATTTTTCGAAAATCATTACACATTTCTAATTATTTAAGGTTTACACAACCATTTTTAAAATATCCTTTTTCTAAAATTCATCAAAAATATGCATACAATATTTATCCGGTCATTTGAAAATTCATAAACATCATCATAAGAAGAAATCCAAATTTTTATATAAAAAAAAGGATTACACAAGGCAATTACGGTCTCGTTACATAACCCCTTATAATACCAGCATAGGACCTAAGAGTAAGGTGTGCTAGGGTGATAGAATTTTGGGGCGGCTCAGTCAACATTGCCCGAGTAGTAATTTCTATCAGTTTGAACTTCTCGCGAAGGCGATTCCGTTCTAGCTTCACATGATGAAGTTCGGCTTGGATTTGGTCCAGAGCAAAGCCCAATGGTGCTACCTCCTTCCCAATCTCTGTTAGATGGGCTTCGATCGGCCCAAGGCTACTAGGTGAGGCCATCAAATCTTCTTTCTATAATAATTAACCATGATTACTTAAATTTAGAGACAATAATCAAAACATTTTGTTCACGGTGGTCATATTGACCGATGGTCATATAACACTCAAAAACCAATGGTCTCATTTTATTTATAATCATGTTTATCAAATAAAACATTTTTTTTGAGTATAAAAAATAACACATGAAATTAGGAAACAAGATTTATTCAAAATTTCGGGTCGTTACAATCTTCCCCCCTTAAGAAATTGCGTCCTCGCAATTTTTTTTAAATTGGGTTTTGAAATTTCATTGAAAGTCCCACATCGGAAAAAGAGTCAGTAACACCATTACTTTAAAAGAAAGAAAAGGAAGTACAAAGGCCACCCGAGTTAACCCACACTCGGGTTCCATGTAGGAAAACATGGACATGGAGGAAAAACAAAGGGTCAGTTCTGAGAGAGAGTGATAGAGAACATGATTAGGAGAAAGTTAACCATGAGAAAATCCCAAACTTATGATGTGTGTAAATGTTCTTTGATTACCTAGTAGGAAACTTAAACCAACAACATTTTTGTTTTACGTTTCTTTTCATAATTTTGAGGATTTCATTTACTACATAGAACAAAAACATAAGAAAATATACCTACCTTCAAGTAGAGTTTCATCCTTTAACAAGTCCCTACCAACACTAATCTTTTCGCCAAATGATGAGAATTCAAAAACACTTGGTCTCATAAAAGCACAAGAATAATCTTCTATAGAATCACATAATCTACAAAAGATTAACTATCTATTTCTTCTATCTTTAAACATTATCCCAAAAACAGAAAGGTTAAGGTAAAACAACTCTTCAAAAAGAAAGAATCCCATAGGAATAGAACCTACTTTTAAATCTTCAAAGTTCCATGGTACTACCCAACGTTCATCATAGACCACTCCATAAATAACGGTCCTTAAAATTCCTCAAAATAAACCAAACTAAGATTGAAACCCAAATACAAGAAGGATTTGATAACATAGTCTTCCAAAACAACTTCATTGTTCATCTCCAGACAACATCAACCACTCCTAACATCTTATAACAAAAGTACCTAACCTAAACATATTTTACCCAAGATAGGTTAATCATTCCCAAAAGGAACCTAAATTACTATAAGTCCACCTTAAAATCATCAATTCTTCAAAATATAAGTCAACCATACTCCTCAATGAAAATACTATAGTAATCTATTTACCTCGATCATATAGGGTCCCCAAAATAGTGAACGCCTTCCAAAATAATAATCATCTTTTAATACCCTAATCATCTCTGACATATTAATACGGAAATTGTCGCATTTCCTATCACATTGGTTGTTGGGACACGTTATTCCATTTCCCACCATTAACTAAGAATATAAAGTATAATTAGAGGCTTAAATACTTAACCAATAATCATGAAAAGTAACTTAAAGCATATAAGGATAACTTGTAGAAGAAAAGTATACCCTAACTTGTGATCCCCTAGGTTCCCATCTAGGTTATCCATGATCATATATTCTTATGTGAATCTTTATTTTATTTTATCTTTGTTCCTTTAATAATGGTTCATACCAAGCTTATGAATTTACCAAAGCATATCCCCCGGGAGTGTCGTAACCAAGAGTGCAGCACGGCCCGTTGTCGTGTACCAGTTCCCGTTCGAGTCTAGCTCAAAGCGGTGTTTTCGGGATTTACCCTTATGTACATCTGTGCCAGAGCCACCTCTACCTGATCGTATCCAGACAGGGATGTATTTGCTTGGAAACCCCTTACTCAATACTCACCAAAATACTAGGAAGATTTCCTATATTAAACTTTTCTATAGGGTTCCTCCTAGAGTTTTCATATCCTAATTTCCACAAATAACTAAACCATCCTTTGATACCAACTATAGAATCCCACCTTTTTATCACATAAACTTTAATTACATTTTAAAAAACCGAGGATCTTTAAGGTTTAGTGTCTTGGAAACCAGGAACTTAAAACATGAAAACAACATAAAGAATTATTCTTAAACACTTGAAAGGCTTCTCCTCATGTTCACCCTAGGCTCATTACTGAATCTCATAACCTGGGGACATACATCAAAAGAAAGGGTGAGCAGAAAGCCCAGCAAGGGAAACAAGTGAAACATTTTACATATGAACTTGGGATACATAAATAAAGTCATGAAAAGAACTTTAAGGCAAGAAAATGAAATCATGCGGCATATCATAATAAAAATAAAACTTTTTCATAACTTGAAGATGTGGCTGCAACATTTAATATTGGCAATCGTTTCGTTTCACCAAGGTCCATCCCCAAGGTGTCGTTAAAAATTACCAAGGTTATTCACCAAGGCGTCGTTAAAATGGTCATCTCTAGAGATTAAGTCTTTACCCAATGCATTGGAGCGCTATCAGGGCACACCCTTAAATTTGCCTTTATTATCATGTGAGCCACATATATCATCATCAAACATTTCATAAATAACCCATATAGCATAAAATAAATGGGTTTCATTTCATAATCATAACATTTTAAAAACTTCTTTAATGACATGATCTTTACGGCACTTTAAACCCACGGAAAGGGAAGCGGGTCTCATGTATGTAAATCCCAGAATTTAAAATGGAAAATTTTGATATATATGTGAATACCCTTGTAGAAATAATAGCTTTGAGTATTCACTTTATAACATAAAATAATTTTTGAGAAAAGAGAGAGGCATTTTGAGGGGAAAATTCTGCAGCATAACGGCTATGTTACAAGGTTTTAGAAAACATTGAGAAAAGAGGGGAAATGGGTCAAACATTCATAAATGACCCATCATACAGTAGAGGGAAAAAATATAAGGGATTTATGAACATGGTAATGAAATTTGAAAATATACCATATGAAATGAAGAACATGAAAGGAAGAAAACAAAACAATATTTCTCTTGTGAAAAATTCGGCAGCCTAACGACATCACTTAAACTTCAACAAAATTGAATTGACAAGGTCAAATAGGGTCTCTCATCATATGAAAATAAGATTCCAGTATGATAGATATATAGATCATACCCCAACATAATATAAAGGAACTTGAAAGAATTGACATGAAAGTAGAACTTTGAAAAAGAGAGAGGTGAATGAATCCCTTGAAAATTCGGCAGCCTAACGGCGCCACTTAAACTTTCTTAAAACGAAATGATGAGAGTAAGAGGGGGTATTTCATCATATGAACATAAAGAGGGCAGTAAGAGGAGTATAAAAGAACATCCTCCAAAATAATAACATGGAGCATAAAAGGAATGACATAAAAGAGATCACTTGAAAAGAAAGAGAGGGGTCAGATCCCTTACCTTAAAATTTAACTCTTAAACCTCAAAGGTTGGGACCTTGAGGGCTTGGGGGCACCTTGGGAGGAATCCTTGGGAGGTAATGAGACCAGAACTTCGTTGGGGAAGAGTGGGGAGTCGAATGGATGAGAGGATGGCTTGGTATTTATAGGGAAAGTGAGGGGACAAGGCATTAATGGCAAAGGGACACCTCATTAGTGGTTTTGAAAAAACCATGGGCTTGCCCATGGTATTTGCCCATGGTATTGGCCACTTGGGACACCTCATACCTTATCTCACTATTCATAATTCGAACATATTGATTACAAACTTAATACATCATTTAATGATGTCATTAAACACCCGTAACTTAAAAACTGTATTTTCACTATTCATCAAAAATTCAACTTTCTCAGAATAATCCCAAAATTTCACCTTAACCAAATATCAACGCTCTGATTACAAATATGAACTCCATTTTATAAAAATAATTTTCTAAATAATTTTTTATTTAATTTTTAAATAAAAACACTATTCATCGAAAATTCATTTTTTCAGAAAAAACCCCAAAAATTACCATAACATAATATCGATGCTCTGAGTTCAAAAATAAAGTCATTTTTATAAAAATAATTTTCTAATTATTTTTAATTAAATTTTTAATTAAAAAACACTATTCACCCGAAAAAACTAATACTTGAATATTAATTAATGAAACCGTTATTTAACTATTTTATTGAATCACATTACTTAATCAAGGTGCGTAGATTATTTTAAAACTTTCTTTAAGTGAGATTACTAATCCATTTGGTCATATTACTAATCCTAATCATAAAATCACTATTCATAATTTACTATTCATCAAAAATCATGTTGATCTTATTAGACTCTAAATTTCGTACTGAACATAATTGTAGAAGACCATTTTTCGAAAATCATTACACATTTTTAATTATTTAAGGTTTACACAACCATTTTTAAAATATCCTTTTTCTAAAATTCATCAAAAATATGCATACAATATTTATCCGGTCATTTGAAAATTCATAAACATCATCATAAGAAGAAATCCAAATTTTTATTTAAAAAAAAAGGATTACACAAGGAAATTACGGTCTCGTTACATAACCCCTTATAATACCAGCATAGGAACTAAGAGTAAGGTGTGCTAGGGTGATAGAATTTTGGGGCGGCTCAGTCAACATTGCCCGAGTAGTAATTTCTATCAGTTTGAACTTCTCACAAAGGCGATTCCGTTCTAGCTTCACATGATGAAGTTCGGCTTTGATTTGGTCCAGAGAAAAGCCCAATGGTGCTACCTCCTTCCCAATCTCTATTAGATGGGCTTCGATCGGCCCAAGGCTACTAGGTGAGGCCATCAAATCTTCTTTCTATAATAATTAACCAAGATTACTTAAATTTAGAGACAATAATCAAAACATTTTGTTCACGGTGGTCATATTGACCGATGGTCATATAACACTCAAAAACCAATGGTCTCATTTTATTTATAATCATGTTTATCAAATAAAACATTTTTTTGAGTATAAAAAATAACACATGAAATTAGGAAACAAGATTTATTCAAAATTTCGGGTCGTTACATCCACCTGATAGAGCTGAGAAAGAACAAATCCGGTGACGTGTGGTCAATTTTACTCTTTATGATAGCCCAGGTCACCTAGAGAAAATTCTCTACAAACGTGGTTTTGATGGAGTTCTCTTCAGATGCATTGATGGTGAAGAAACAATGGCTGTCATAAAAGAAGTTCATGCAGGAGTCTGTGGTGCCCACCAGTCTGGACATAGACTGTCTGATCAAATTCGAAGGCTTGGATACTTTTGGCCTTCAATGATATGAGACTGTGTTGATTTCATAAAGAAGTTTCATTCATTCCAAGTACATGCCAACTTCATTCATCAACCTCCAGAGTTGCTTCATACAGCTAAATACTTATGGCCATTTTCCACATGGGGAATGGATGTGGTGGGACCTTACCCTTCAGCTACGACTAAGCAGTTTAAATATATTCTTACTGCTACTGACTTCGTTTCCAAATGGGCAGAGGAAATACCTCTCAAGGAAGTCAGTTCTAAATGCATTGTTAGCTTCATCAAGTCTAACATCATTACCAGATTTGGTGTCCCTCATACCATATTGACAGAAAATGGCAACAATTTCTGTTAATCTGAGATGAAGAAGTTGTATCAAGAATACAACATCAAATCCAACCATTCATCTCGGTATCATGTAGTGGCCAACGGCCAGATAGAAGCCTTTAACAAGACTCTTTCAAATATACTGCAAAAGATGGTGGATAAAGATAAGAGGTCCTGGCCTGATAAACTCTTTCATGCTTTATGGGCTTATCGAACTACCACCCGCACTGCAACTCGGTCAACTCCATATTCATTGGTATATGGAACGGAAGCCGTCTTTCCCATTGAAGTTCAACTACCCTCGCTCAGAGTTGCCATTTGTGATCAATCATCTACAGATGAAAAATCTCAAAAGCAATTGAATGAATTGGAACGGTTAGATGAGAAAATATTGTTCACTTTTCACCACTTGAAAGTCTATCAGAATCGAATAACATGAGATTTTAACAAAAAAATTCGTCCTCGTTCATTCACTCAGGGAGAATTGGTATTAGTTCTCAGAACTCCAATGATATGAGGAAAGAAACCTCCCAATCTTGAGCCAAAATGGGAAGGACCTTATTCAATACATAGGGTCTACTCCAATGGAGCTTATTCATTAATCTCAATGGATGGGGAACTCATCACTACTCCAACCAATGACAGATTTTTGAAGAAGTATTTTGTATAAACTACAAAGTCCTACTTTGTCCCTGCAACATGACACTAAACTGTGCGGCACCGGTTCATCCTTGCTATATGACGTTAAACTATACAGCAACGGTCCATACATATGAGCTTAAAATATTTGTACTTTCGTCCCACAAGACGTTAAACTGTGAAAAAGTCATCGTCCTAACTACATGACACTAAACTGTATAGAAAGCCCCTTTATACGTCCTACATGACGTTAAACTGTGTATATGTCCCTGAAACACGACACTAAACTGTGCAGCACCAGTTTGTCCTTGCTATGTGACGTTAAACTATACAGCAACGGTCCATACATACGACCTTAAACTATGTGTACTTTCGTCCCACAAGACGTTAAACTGTGAAAAAGTCATCGTCCCAACTACATGACGATAAACTGTACAGAAAGTCCCTTCATACATCCTACATGACGTTAAACTGTGTATATGTCCCTGCAACATGACACTAAACTGCGCAGCACCAATTCGTCCTTGCTATATGACGTTAAACTATACAGCAACGGTCCATACATATGACCTTAAACTATTTGTACTTTCATCCCACATGACGTTAAACTGTGAAAAAAGTTCCCTAAATGGTCCAGTATGACCTTAAACTGCAACTAGGTCATGTATGACCTTAAACTGCATCATCAACGGTCCATGCATATGACCCTAAACTATTTTCAAGTCCCTTATATCCAGCAAGACATTAAACTGTGACATCCTAACTACATGACTCTAAACTGTATAAAAGTCCCTTTAGTCCAAAAAGATGTTAAACTACATAATAATCAAAGGTCTTGTATGACCTTAAACTACACCACCATCCAACATGAAATTAAACTGCACCATCCACGGTCCATGCATATTACCTTAAACTATTCTCACTTTCGTCCAACATGACGCTAAACTGTATTGTCCCTTTTTCGTCCAACATAACGTTAAACTGTGAAAAAAATCCCCAATGCGTCCAACATGACGTTAAAATGGTGCACTCTTTTTTCCTCACTGCATGACATTAAACTGCACAGTCCCCCCCTTTTTGTCCAACATGACGTTAAACTCTATTGTCCCCATCATCCTAACTACATGACGCTAAACTGTACAGAAAGTTCGTGATACGCCCTACATGACATTAAACTGTATTTTGTCCCTGCTACGTGACACTAAACTGTGCAGAATCAATAGTCCTAACTGCAAGACTTTAAACTGCATAGTCCCTTTATATGTCCTACATGACATTAAACTATGCATCGTTAATGTTGTTGTTACCTCTTGTTTCTCACACCGAGTATGACTTACGTGAGCTTAGAGAAAACCTCAACCATAACACTCTCTCTGGGTTTCTAACCATGTGTAAGTCCTAAACATCATTTTTTTAGGTCATTTCCCCCATGAACAACTTTATCATTAATTCATTCTTTAATTGAACTACACGGACTTTGATCCTTGCCTTCTAGGCTGGGTATGTAGGCAAACTCCCAAGGTTCAAGCCCAAAACCAATCTCTTCACGTCGGTTCATCTCTATCTCATACGATGATAATTCGTGAAACCACCGTTAGAATCAATATCTTTACATTGGTTCACTTTCATCCTTGTTATACGACGTTAAACTATACAACACTTTTGTCGAGTATGACAATAAACTACAAATTTATTTAATACCCTCACCTGAGAGGGAACCATTATTTTCATTGATTTTTTTCAATCATGTTTCATCTCAAAGACTACATGCATACATGGCAACGCCCAAACCTTTTATCTTGGGTTAAACCATCATTGTACTAAAGTCCCCTTTCACCCTTCATATGTACGAACCAAATTTGTACAAAGGGTATTTCTAGAACTACGTGGGCTTGATTCCCATCCTTATGGGAAATGTAGGAACGTTCGAGTGTCCCTCAAATCCAGCCCCAAGTCTTTGGGCCTAACCACAAATTCCACTTTCAGTCCCTTAGCTAAAAGGTCCCCATGAAAACATACACTGTGTATTTCTTACAATGGTCCAAGCTCTATGACCCTAAACTAAGATCTCTAATCCTTTTGTCCCACACGACGTTAAACTATAGTTTAAGAACTACGTATGTCTTGATTCTCATCCTTATGGGATACGTAGTGAAGTCCAACATTTCAATTCAGGACCCAGCCACAACATGATTATGGTTAACATTGATCTATGTATCTCTGTACACATTGAACAATACCCATATTTATGTGTTATAATACTAACCTTAAATATTTTCAGATCCTCATAACCCTTTTCATGAATTCTAGTCCCAAAAATGTCAAACTTCTGAGAGTTCCTTTGTCTAACTATGCAGCACGTGCCCATAGGCGGCCTTGCATAAATAGTCTACATAACAGACTTGTTAGCCAAAAGATACTATTATTTGACTATGTAGCCAATGCCCTTAGGTGGCTCTGCATAATTCAACCCCCTAACGGGTTTGTCAGATAGTGGTAACTTCATTCTTTGAAAGAATGCCTTTTTTGTCATTATTTGTCTTAAATGACAGTATGTAGGGATCCACAAAAATAGATATCCTTAACATATTTGTCCCATATCCTTTTTCATGATCTAAAAGTATTCAAGTCTATGGTTTATATTATCCTTCCCTACGTTTGGGTCAGAACTTCGTAGGAGTGATATTCATCCAGTTCTTCGATAATTTTGTTTGGAAATATTTTCTCCATATTCAAGTACCTCTTTCCATACATCAAACTCTATACTTTGGAAGATTTGAATCTCCATAAACTTTCACTGGATTTTAGCACTAGGAAAGTAAATTTCTGAGAGTTCTTTTTCCTGACTATGCAGCACGTGCCCATAGGTGGCCTTGCATAAACAGTCTACATAACAGACTTGTTAGCCAAAAGATACTATTTTATTTAACTATGCAGCCAATGCCCTTAGGTGGCCTTGCATAATCCAACCCCCTAACGAGTTTGTTAAATAATGATAACTTCATTCTTGGAAACTACTTCTTCTAATGCCTTTTAGCTCTTTTTCATATCATTCCTCAGATTCAAATACTCTTAAGTCATAGCTTACATATTTTCCCTCATACTTGAGTATGGTACTATTTTTTCAGATGAGTTTTCAAGGAATTGAGTCAATTCTAATCCATTTCGGTCAAAGCTATTTTGACCTTAAACATTAGCCTTTTTATGTCCGACGTGCATGACTTTAAACTGCCCACAAAAGACAAGGGAAATCTGAATAAAATTCAAGTTCCCAGCTCACTAAACATACATTTTTGTATGATTTAGGTAACATTGAGCAATTAAAAGGTTCGAAGTTTGAAGTTTTATTTACATTAATCCTAGTAAAAATCAAACTATGCTTACTAGGCCCATTGGCTTAGGTAAAATCTAAAGCATGTAGAAAAAGAGAATGCAGGTACAAATGAGTAAAGTTGAAAGTGTTTTTCATTGATGCACAAGAGTTAGAAGGACATCCACAGACTGGAGTCTCATCTCTCTTTCAAGAATTACAAGAGGCTTTCAACATAACTCTTCATTTGATTTATGGAACCCCGAGCTTCATCAGAAATCACTTGGAATTCATTCATTCAATTGGATACAATAAGAGATGAAGTGATACCATCTCTTCTTGGAACAATTGTAAAAGGATGTTCTTGAGTGCGGTTTGATAATTTTTTTCTACTGATCAAACAGTGACTCTGTTTCTTTCCAAGAGACTTGGAATATGGATACATGGATTTGAGAATAGAGAATTGGAATTAAAGATCCATTTGGAGAGAGTACTCTTTTTAGATATTGCTCTAATACCATTTTTGTCTTCTCTCCACCAACCGGCAGTGGAAAACATTTCAGACCATGGGTTTGACATTTTCATATCTGCAAGGAAATGACAAGGAGGAAGAATTTGAAAGTTCACACCATTGTTGTTGCTCTTAATGCACAACATAACCGAAATGAAGGAGTAGTAGTGCAGCTTCATTTCAGGTGTATAGTTCTTTGCATTTGGAACATTGACTCCTTGCAAATGACTATGACCATATAGAGGCAGGTAGTTGCTCTGTGGGAAATTAAGATGATATTTCTTCAAGTACATAGCCAAATCTGGGAGAGTGATGTCGCCGATATCATAGTAATTACGGCCAATGATGTTTATCATGTCATCAATCCGCTTGCTATCCAGTTCATCAGACGTTTTAATTCCCTTAGGAGCCATTGAATCTGCACAAAAGATGAATAAATTAAACTCTTAAATGGGTTTATTTTTTCATAAAATTTGTGAAAGAATTTGGAAAAATGACTAAGGAATTAAGGCGCGCAAGTCTAAACATGACGCGCAAGTGTTCGTGTGCTGTGCTAGTTTTTGACGCGCAAGTATAAACCGTGCAAGTACAAATACCTATATAGTAGCGCGACATCCAGGAGAACACCGGAAAACAGAGCAACCTGCGCGGCTAAGGTGACCTGCACGGCGAGAGCTCGAAGGTATGAAGTCCGGAAATCCGGATGCTTGTACGGAAGTGAGGCCCTCTATTTATATACACGGCCGAGACCCTGCGCGCCGTATCCTGCGCGATCAAGGGACGTATCCCTATGTGATGCACACTTGCATGCCGCCCTCTGCACCATCAAGACTTGCACGCCACCTTTCCTTTGGATGTCTTCTATTTCCTCAGAGTCAAATCCTCATTTCTTTCGGATCCAACTCTGAGGGGGGACTTTTGTTGACGCTCCTTTCATCACAGAATATAAATAACGGAAAAGGGGAATATCTGAGCTCAAATTGATTAAACCTTTGAAGAAAATATAAAAAATCAACAAAGGCATGAACAAGGGATCAAAAGCACCTGTGCCGCGCAAGTTCTATCATTGTCGCGCAAGTCCACTTGCGCGACGCCTTATGGTCATGCAAGTGACTTGCACGACCTAAGTGATAACCGCCCAGTAACCGCCCGGGGTCTTCTCCTGCCTATAAATAGACCCTATGGGCCCCCATTCAAGGAGGATTGTTTTTTTCCAGAAACTCATATTTGATCTCCCGGCGCCCTAGCCTCTTCTCAAAGCTTCTGAAACACTTCTAAGGCAATTTTTTACCTAGAACGGAAGATCTAAAGAGGAGGAGGAAGGCCTAAGTGTTGAAACTCATCAACACTTTAGCGCTTGACTGGCCAGCCCTTAGGGGAAAAGGGCCACATTTGTGTGCCGCCTTAATCCTTCAATAGATATTGCGTGCCCCTCTCCTAGAAGAACCTCAAGAGGATTCTAAAGGCTTCAATGAAGAGCCGCTCAAGTATTACCCTGCTGATTAACCGTCGCGCAAGTACATCATGTGTCGCGCAGGCGTATACCTGCGCGACAAAAACTTACACGCCCACGCAGTACCTGCGCGCCTGCTAGGACTTACGCGCCCCTTCCTTTTTGGGTGCCTTTCCTGCCCATTTCACCTCTCTTAAGCCATTACAACTTTTCTATTCAAGATTCAGTCTTCGAGACACTCTTCAAAGCCATTTTATGGCATGATTTCTTGATTTGACTTCCTTATCTGAAAGGAATTTTGTGGAATATCTCTCAAAACCTAGTGATTTATACATCTTTATGTCACTAAAGATTGAGATTTCATTCATTCAACCTCATCCTTTAAGATGAGATAATCCTTAACCTGGGTCTCGTTTTTAGGAATAATCCCCAGTCAGAAGTCCTCTAATTTGGGCATCCTCTTTAGGAGAAATCCCCAAGTCCCTTAATTTTTGGGCATCCTCTTAGGAGTAAGCCCCAGATCCCCTAACCTGGGCTTCCTTTTTCAAGAGTAAGCCCCAGTCTCAAATATTGGCATCTTCCTTAGGAGTAAGCCCCAATTCTTAAAGTTCCCAAATCTGGGCATCCTATTTAGGAGTAAGCCCCAAGTCCCTTAATTTTTGGGCATCCTATTTAGGAATAATCCCCAGATCCCTTAACCTGGGCGTCCTTTTCAGGAGTAAGCCCCAATCCCCTAATTTGGGCATCCTCCTTAAAAGTAAGCCCCAAACCTTAATTCTCTTAACCTAGGCCTCCTTTTCAGGAATAAGCCCCAGTCATAATCCTTTAGCATAGGTCTCCTTTTCAGGAGTAAAACCCAAGTTAGAGTATTCAAAATCTCCATGAAGCACATATACCTTTATGGACCCTGTTCCTGGATTTCTTCCCTAAAGTAAATCCTAACCTTCATTTATCTAGGCAGTCATACATACATAAGCCCCACATTATTTCTTATGATTGCATCTTTCATGGCACAATTGTCTTATTTTTACCAATAGCTCTTGTTTCTCACACCGAGCATGACTCACGTGAGCTTAGAGTGTAAAAGTAATTGTGACATCCTTCTTTGAGACATCAATCATAAAAATCATACTCCCTTACTCGAACTACGTGGGTTCTGATTCCTTTTCTAAACAAAGGATACGTAGGTAGCCCGTCTACGAGTTCGATCCCAACTCTAAAATAATTCATGTCCTTCTGAATGACAATAAACTTCAAGTGCCCCACTGAGTGGCTTTAAAACTAGCATGGTCATCATAATGACCAAGAGACTTCTGTATAAATGTGTCAAAGGGTACCATTGACCAAGAATCTCTAACAAATACAAATGATTCTCTATTGATGAAGAACCTCGAATACATACAAAATATTCTCTAAATTTCCTACATATTTAATCATTGATTGTTAAATCTGAAGGAAATCTCATTTTATACTTGGTAATGTAATAAGGACTCACGAACATAAATTAAATCTATAAAGAGAGTCCCAGAGTAGACAATAATTCCCCTCAAAAAGGTGTGATGAGTCCGACCTACCATCCTCTCGACCAATGCAAATTCCTAAGCCTCATCAGTCCAGAAACTAATGAGAACCTACCTTTGGAAAGTAGGTCCGAATGGATGTGTAATCATTGGATGTTCCCGGTTCTACGAAAAAACCTGTTAGAAACTGATCGGAACGTTTGAACCTCCCATCAAGGCAGTCATCCCCAGATTTCAAGGGAAACAGTCCCCACATGTCCAACAATCACCTATAAACTAACTCGAACTAAAAGCCACAACAATAGGAGAAACCAAAATACTATAAGATACTCTTCCCTTCACATGAATCCTATAATTCAACATCTAAAAATGTCTAAAGGAATTAGTAGTGTTTGATCCATATCCCAGTTTATACCAGAACAGTTTCTATATAATGTATTATATTAAGAATTCAATAATTATAGATTTTTGAACAAAATAGTTTTACCAGGATTTTTTATAAATCCAAACAATTTATATTTTTTTACCATTTTCTTCCTTTGATTTTCCTAAAAGACTTTTATATTATCAATCCAACAATATGGCAAGTAGAATTGATAAAAATAGGAAAGTAAATCCATGCATCAAGAGGTATATTGTTAAACACATATCCATGAAGTAACCTATCATGGAAAGATATGTGATACGACCTCATATATAAAAAACTTTGAGAAAATATCCACGATAAAAACAATCATGTGATAAATAACCATAAATGAAAAATGAAAAAGTACATCATACTTGTATCTATACTATGGGACAATGAATACTAGGTACTCACAAGACTAAACTAGTATACATTGGATCCAATATATATCATGTCTTTCTAGTAAATATCACAAAAAGTTACCTCAAAGTGGTGCAACAAAAAATAAGGCTAACCATGTCTCCATCCAAACACAACCATGTTTCCCATGTAAAATTATCAAATAAAATTTCAAAATCATGCTCACAATTTCATAAAAATATTAAAATCCAAGAGAACCCACTTCAAAGTTTGGAAACCCATTTCCAAATCAAGAAAATCCCTTATCAAGAAAACCCCATTTTGAAAATGCTGGCCTTTACAATAAATCATTTGAAACCATTATTCACTTAAAATCAATAAAAAACCAAATTAATTTTACAATAACATCATTCAATTAATCAAATTAATCATTTTTATAGAAACCGCTACCTCAATTTGGTAGAAAGGTAGCTTTGTTTAATAACCATGACCCGAAACCAAGAAAACATACATTGAAAGATAAGGAATTCTAAGAAACTTAATATATCTGTAAAAAATAATATCAGATCACAATATATAGAGAAACCACATATGCACCCAAACAAAATAACAACCAAAAGTATGACATGCCCAGAGAGAATAAATCCATCCACAATAGTGATAAATCATTGAATAAAGCTATATGAATGGGATTTAATCACACAAAATCTCCTAGGATGAGCCTTTAAGTTGAGATAAAGGAATATTGTATGAATGGAAATTGTAATTTCCACCAATATTCCAGCATAAAACCAAACCTTGGTAATTTATATGGTGTGGAACACCATTACATATCATGTAATCCTCGATTCCCACATACACTGGAAAATCCTTTTCATTTTTATCAAAACCCCTATAGTTTTCATTACATGACCTGTAACCCTTAAATATCATGTAAAATTATCATCTTGTGTAATAAGTTCATGGGTTATTTCCAATATCCATTAAACTTTGTGTATGATCATTAAATTTCATGTAATTTCCTAGTGAATAGAAGAAATTGAAAGTTTTATGCTGAAAATTCCACAAATACTTGAATTTACCATATAGGTATCCTAAAAATTCCTTCTTGGCATTACTCAGCCAATGGAAAAAGGGAAACCAATACAGATGTTTAAATAAACTTCATAGAATGGTAATAGTGTGTTACAATATCCCCACCATAAATGTTTTATACCACCAAAAATCCCCCAAGATCATGGATCCAAAAAAAGAAGGCCACTTCTACATAATCAATGACTCCAACTCCCACTTATTATAGATATCTTGTCCACACTATTTTAGTACCTAGAACAGGGGGATCATTTTACCATTTAGTACCTTATTATAGAGATCCAAAATCTGAACTTGCTAGTCAACCAATGTGGAATTGGAAGAAGAATTTTTTTGGAAATAAACTTAAGTAATCTATCAGATGGATATATTCAATTCATTATGTATGAACAATTTCTCTTCCATATGGTGGAATTTAGTTACACTGTGATGGTGTATAAACTCATGAGAATTATATGAACATGATAAGCTATAAAGAAGTTGTTTGTTCTGAGGCTATTACAGCCTCCTCTAAGTTTCATGGAATATGACCATTATAGATTTGCCTATAAATAGGATCTTTACATGAGGTGGAGGAAGATTTTACATCACTTACTATCAAGAGTTACTGTAAACCATTTGTAACATCATGTTAAAATGAGATCGCTTTATGGTAACCCTTTTAAGAGACTTTTTATTAAAGAATATTAGGGAGTATATTTTTAAATTCATTAAAAACATTATTTATTTTTAATAATTTTCCCTATATTTATGATCAAGTTATTAAAGAGATAGGGAGATATAGGTTTTTCTGATCTTGATGATCAATGGCTTATTGGGACAACAATATAGAATTATTCTGATATTCTTGATTGAGGGTTTCCTTATTTAAAGAAAATAGACATTATAGTTAAGTGAAATTTTGGATACCAAAACTTAGGGGTTGTGACATACTTAACACTTAAGGCTAAAGTGAAAAATATTTTATAAACTTATGTAAGTTTTTATTATATATTTTTTAAAATATTGTTTTACTAGTTTTTACAAGATTATTAATCTAATGTGCTATTTGTGAAGAAAGTTTATATTTGTTATAAAATATTTTTATAATTTGAAAATTATAATATATCAGACTATCCGATTACTTATATACAAATCAGATATAGTCTTCATTCGATAACATATTTTAAGAGGTTTAGTTAATTTTTTTTTATTTTTATAAACTATAAGTCTCCCCTCCTCTTGTAAAAATTTGAGTATTCTTACGATTTTGTATTTGGTATTAGACCAGGTTCTACTGCTATAATTTTCAATATTTTATATTTTTATATCAAGAAACTTTCTAATTCTTTAAATTCATGTTATAAAATCTATTACTCTAAGGTGGTTTTTATAAAGAGTTTTTTTTAAAGTTAATAGGTTTAAATGAAGGAACATTATAAAATCCGAATCATAATAGACCACCAATATTTTATGGTGCTGACTAGGAGTATTAGAGGGATAGAATGAATAATTTTTTTATCAACATAGAAGTTGATAGTTTTTTCATGCATATTGGAAACTATGTAATTCCATATAAAGAAGTAACTACCTTTATGAATCTTGAAAAGTTAGAATATAAATTGAATTACAGAGTTAGAAATACATTACTATGTTCAATGACCAAAAATATATACAATCAGATTTCGACTTGGGAAGCTACAAATAGTATATGGAAAACATTATATGTTACTCACTTTGGGAAAACCGAAGTTATTTAATGTTGGATTTATATGATCTGAGATGATCATTAATCCTTTTAAAATCTATATGGAGAATCTATTTCTAAGATTCATCAAAGATTTGTGATGATTGTGAATAACCTACAATATTTGGGTGATAAAGATATTACTGAGGAAATTTTGGTTCAGAAGATTATTGATATAATTACTAGAGAATCAAAATATAAAATAATATATCTTTCAGATTCTATGAAAATAAAAATGTTAATATTTTATGATCTAAATGGAACTCTCATGTAGTATGAGGGCAGAACAAAGGGAGATTCTGAAGAAATGAAAAAGAATAATGGTTTAGACTTTTTTTACATTAACTTTCTCTAAAAAAGTCAAATTTCCATAAAAAATTATGAATCCTCAACAAATAAAAAGGTTATGTTGACACTGAAAGTATTTGTTTTAAAGAAAGTTAGAATGAACTAGCCCAAATTGATCAGATAATTAATAAAATAGTTAGAAATAAATATTTATGACACATTTTTAATAAAACTCCCAAGGAAAGGATTGAGAATAAATATTCTTCTGGGATGATCTACTATGAGTGAAAGAATATTTCTCATACCAAACTAGATTTTCATAAGCTAAAAAGAAATGATAAGAAGGAAAAAAAATTCGTATAATTTCTAAAAATATGAAGGAAATGAACTTATAAAAGCTTATGACACTTTGAGTGTAAGTAGAGGAGATAGTTCTTTTAATAATTTTTCTTATAGTAGTAGTGAATATCAAATGAATATTGGTTTCCTTACTAAAATTCCAAAGAAAAATAATGGATTCATGGAAAAGGTATCCACTTAAACCTTAAATAATATTACTTTTAATGAAAACTATCTTCATTTTAAGGAATACGGTGATTAACTTTTTTAAAAAGAATATACTTCATTTGAAGAGGATTATTTTACTAGATGTGAATAAGTATCTAGGTTTTCAACTTTATTTAATTTTTTTAGGTTTCTAAAAAAACATTATTATTCGAAGGTTGATCCAGATAAAAAAAATTAAAAGATTTCAAAATAATCCCTATAATTTACTAATCTTACCAAAATATTAGATAATAATCTATTTATATTTCCACTAATGGGAGTACAGATTTATTTATTAAACCAAATTCTAAAATTTTGAGTCAGAAAAAGTGACTTTCAAAATTTAACTTTGGTAAAGAAATTTTTGAGAACCTGAAAAAAATTATACATTGTAGAAGTATTTTTAGGATTGATTTTATAAATAAAAAACCCCATTTTGAAACTAATTTTGGTTTACAAAAAGATATCCATTTTATATAAAGTGTCAAAGTTGGGGACAATGGAAAAATAAGTTTTCTTTAAATAATTTTCAATTCTTATTTTTTCATAAAGATTATTTTTCCAAGTTGTTAGAAACTTTACAATATAGAAATGTTAGAAATATGTCGATTGAAAAAATTATTTTATCTAAAAATGTTTGACCTAAGTATGTTAGGGTACCAAGATCAAAATTTTATTAATTTTAGGAAAATAAAAAGAGTACCAAAAACAACAATTTTGGTACATGGATAGTGGATATACCTATCACATGACTATAAACTGAAAATTCTTCTAGAATATTATTAAGATGATAGGTGGAAAACTCACTTTTCGTGATAATGATCACAAAGAAATATATGGTACATATAACATTATTCTTATTTTGAAACCATTAATTTTAAAAGTTTAATATGTTTTAGGACTTAATAACAACCTTATTAGAATAAGAAACTAATTTGATGATTTTTACCTTTTTAACTTTGGGAATGATAAATGTACTATTCAAATTTTTAAAAGTAATTTTATACTTTTCCCCAAAATGCATGAGAATGTATACAAACTTAACTTAGAAAACCATAGAATCCAAGATCTACCTTGAATTTTTGAAATAAAGGAACCATCTTGGTTGTTTTATAGAAGGTTATTAAACTTTAATGTAATAACTTTATCCAAAATCCCTAATAAAGGACTAGTAAGATACCTAATAGAGCTTAGGTTTAATTATTTTAATGTCTATGATTCTTATTAATTTGGAAAGAAACATAAGTCATGTTTTAAATCTATTAGTTAGGTTTAATTCTTATTATTTATATTTAGTGCATGAGGACTTATTTTTCCCTCTGGAAACCAGAAGTGTTGGTGAAAAATGCTATGAATATGTTTTAATTAATGACTATACTATATATACATGGGTATATTTTATATCAAAAAATTTGAAATACTTTTTATATTTTAAAAATTATGTATCCCATGTTAAAAATTAGAAAAATATATTTTTGGTAACTATTCATATGAACCAGAATGAAGAGTCTATAGATTAAAAATATAGATCTTTTTGTAGTAAAAAGGTATAACACACAACTCTATATCACCTAGAACACCCCAGAAAAATAGTGTTGTTGAAAAAATAAATAGAATTCTACAAAATATTACTAGAACCACGTTGAGTGAATAAACATTTTCTATTTTTTGGGTTTATTTAGTAAGCACTAACTACTATACTATCAATTGAATTTATTAAGACCATTTATTAATAAAACCCATTACAAGTTTTAGAAAAAAAGAAATCCAATACTTTATTACTTTATAATTTTTAGTTCCAAAGTATTCATCCAAAATACCAAAGAAAATTTACATAAATTTTCTCCAAAATATGATAAAAGAATATTTTTAGGTTATTCTACAACCATTAAGTCTTACATAGTTTTTAACAAAAATAAAAGTTCCATTGAGGGTATAATTCATGTTATGTTTTACGAAACTGATCCTTTTTTAAAAAAAATTAACTAAAATATTTAGATGTTATTTCAAAAAATTAAATTTTAATACATGTTGGAAAATTATTCCTAAGAGAGAACTACTGAAGAAATTATTTCCAAAGTTATACCTCAAGACTAAATTTAACCTCTTGTAGAATATTTTTTGATAAATACACAAGAAATCAGTTAATCATTAGGAATTATCCTAGTGATAATATCATTGGTGATGTAAATCAAGTAGTTAGAACTAGAAATTCCATAAGAAATGAAATTGAACATTAGACATTTTTATCTTAATTTGAACCCAATACCCCTAATGAGGCTTTAAGGGATAAATATTAGATAAAGGAAATGTAGGATAAAATTAGTGAGTTTGAGAGGAATCATGTTTTTACTTTGGTTGAACATCTTAAATATTCTCCTGTAATTGCTGAAAAATGGGATTTCAAAAGAAACTTGATGAAAATGGAGTCATAGTTATAAATAAAGATAGAATTTTAGAAAAAGGTTAAAATCTAGAAGAATATTTAGTCTATGAATAATCTTATTCTCTAGTATCCCAACTTGATACTAATCATATAATTATAGAATATAAAATATTTATAAAACTCACCCTTTTCAAATGGACATGAAATGTGATTTCTTTAATAAATATGTACAAGTGGATTTTTATGTAGACCAACCACCTTTTTTATAAAACACAACATTTCCAGATTAGTTTTCAAGACTTAATAAGGTTCTTAATGGACTTAAACAATCCCCTAGGTCTTTTTATCATAGATTAACTAGTTTTCTGTTTCAAATTTTTTTGTTAAAGAATATGTGGATCCAACTCTCGTTATTAATAATGTTTTTTTGGAAACCACCATTGATCAAATTTATATCAATGAAATTATATTCGGATCAACATAAAAATATCTTACTGACTCCTTTTTGGATCTTATGTAATCTTAGTTTTAGATAAGCATATTGGGTGAAATAACTTTTTTTCCATCGTTTTAAAATTTCAAAAAAACCAGAAGGGACTTTTATATCTCAACATAAATATATGTGGGAACATAAAAACTTTGGATATGAAAATACTAAAATTATAAGTACTCCAAATAGAACCTTAAATACCATTGGTCATGATGATTCTATGAAACCAATTGATCAAAATAATTTAATAGGAATGATTGGTAGTTTACTATACATAATATCTAGTCATATAGACTTAGTGTTTTCTATATTATTATGAACATGATATCAAGAAAATAAAAAAGTGTCCCATATTTCTGATGTAAAATTAATTTTTTCATTATCTTATGGAAATTATGGATCTTGGTTTATTTTATAATTCTAGAAATTATTTTTATTTAAAAAAAATTTAGATGCTAATTTGTATAGATATAAAATGGATAGAAAAAGCACATCTAGAACATGTAATTTCTTATGAGGATATTTAGTTTCTTGGTATTACTAGAAAAAAAATTATGTATCACCTTCCACTATTGATGAATAATATGTGAAATTTTTAAGTTGATGTAATCAGGTGTTGTGGATGAAACACATAATTAATGATTTTCTATTGAGTTTTATAAAAAATATTATTTTTTTGTGATTAGATAAGTTTCAAAGATTTAAAAAATCCTAGAACATCACTCATAGGCTATGGACATAGATATAAGAAAAAATATCCTTTATTATCACATACAAAAAGGATTTATCATTTAAAAATTCATCAGATTGAAAGAACAACTTGATGATATTTTTACAAAACCAATAAATTCTGATATATTGAAATACATTAAACTGAAGCTAGGAATTGTCAATATGAAATAATCATTAATATATACATCGTGTTTACAAATATCCTTACAGTAATGAATTCTTTAAAAAGGGGATATTGTTGAGTCAAAATAATATATTTAAAAACATTATAACATGATTTTAAAAATCACAATACATTTCCTGAAAAGTATATATTTCACTAGATTTTATACTTATGTAGTTCTTAGAATGTTTTTATAGAAAATATATTTTTTAGGATGGAGGAAATATTGATTTATAAGATAGAATAATTTACAATCATTGGACATGAATATACTGTACATCCGACAGATGTCTATAAATTTATGGACAAAGATTTATAAAAACTCCAATGTAAAAATATAATTAAGTACAAACCAAAGAAGTTATATCTAGACTATCAGACAACCATTTTCTGATAGATGCATATTTTGTTTCTAGAAATATATTTATTAAATATACTCAATGAAGATATTAATTTTATTATAGATGAACAATTTATATTCCACATGATGGAATTCAGTTACACAATGACGGTATATAAATATATGATCATCAAAGGAACAAAGTGATCTGTAAAGAAAGAGTTTGTTCTGATGCCATTGAAAACACCCCCGAGATTCCCAAAATATGAGTATAGTAGCTCTTCTTATAAATAGGATATGTACTCGTAGAAGAGGAATATATTTCATCACTAATTACCATGAGTTACTATAAAGAGTTTGTAACATCTTATTACATTGAGTACACATTACTGAAACCATTTTAATAGTGAATTTCTTAAGGCATTCGTGAGAGGATTATTTATAAATGGCTTAAGGACTTTTGTGATTTGGAATTGTCTATCAAATCTTACTGATTGAGGTATTACAAGGATAAGAAGATTGAGGTGTGTCCAATCATCTTGATCAAGAGATTCCAGGTATGGGAAGACATAGTTGTTTTGATATTCTTGATTGAGGGTTTCCTTGATTTAGTAAAATAGATTTTATGGTTAGGTTAAATCGTGGATACCCAAAGTTAGGGTTTGTGACTTCTGTAAAAATTAATCTTAAAGTGTAGAATCTTTTATAAAAATCTATAATTTTTTTATATATTTTATAAAATATCATTTTTCTTATTTTAACAAGCTTATTATTCCATTTTTCCATTTGTGAGGAATGATTACATTTGTTATAAACTTTTATTATACTCTGAAAATTATAAAGTAACAAAATATCCTTTTACTTATCTATAAATCAGTGAGAGTTTTATTGATAACCTATTTGAATATGTTTATTTAATTGTAAGTTATATTTTATAAAATAAAATTCACCCTCCTCCTATAGTAATTTTTGTACTATTATGATCCTAGAGTTTTATGGATTTCAAAGGTGTTGGGGTTCAACAACTTCCTCTAGTTGAGTTTTCTTACAACAATATCTTTCACTAGAATATAAAGATCACTCCTTATGAAAACCTATATGGAAATTAGAGTAGAAATACAATGTGATAAGATAAATGTGGAGAAATAAAGACATTGGTAACTAAGCTAGATGGGGAAATGGTAGAGAATGTTAGATCTATTAAGCATCACATAAAGGTATATCAAAGTCAACATAAATTATATGTTTCAAACAATCTATGAAATATTGTATTTTTTGTCGGTGAGAAGGTAATGTTATGAATTTATCCATTGAATTAGGTTATAAGATTCAGATATAATGGAAATCTAAGACCTAGGTATATTATCCAATTTGAGATTATTGATCAGCTAGGGACAATAGCTTATCACTTCCATCGAACCAATATAAAATTTATGATGTGTTCCTTGTATCATTTATAAGGGAGTAAATATTGTATCATTTACATGTACTAAACTCAGAGGTCATACCACTGAAGTATGATATTTCATATAAAGAAAAATTATTATAAATCTTAGATCGTAGAGATAAAGTGCAAAAAAACATGACTATTCACATGGTTTCAATTATCTAGAGGAATCAAAAATTAAAATAACTACTTGGGAACCAGAGTATGTGATAAAATAGAGATATATTAATTTTTTGTGTTAGAGTGACATAATTTTAAGGGAAAAATTCATTTTAAGGGGGGGTAAAATGTCATACCCCATGATGTTATGATATAATTTCCTATAAATAAATTTTATCTCTTTCTTTACACACAAATTAGAGTTTAAATGAACCATGATATACTATTGAAATATTATTATTTAATTTGATAGTTATCATATATCAGTTGGATTATAGAGTATGGATAAGAATCACTATATTAAAAAAATATTTTTAACATATTTTTAAAATGAATTAATTTATTATAAACTGATTATAAATAAAAATGAAGAACATTTTAAAGTAAAAGATTTTTTTTTATAAAGACCCTTTTTTATGCGCACAATGTGTTTTTATCATAATATATTAAATTAATCAGTATTGGTGAATAATTAAAATAAAATTTAAAAATTATATATTCAATAAAATGTTTTAAAATTATTTTAATGTTTTTTTCTTGTGATAATAATAAATATAGTTTTATGCTTAAAATGTATTTTTCTAAAAAAACAATCTTCATCACATTTTTTTACTTATTTTAAAATGAACTTACCAAAATTATATATATTTAATCTTGAAAAATGGATTCCATATTTGGAATCTTGAGGTTGAATTTTTTTAAATATTTCCCTTTTATTTTTCTTCAATATAATTAGAAATCATAGTAAAATCCAGTTATCACAGAAAAGGTAAAATGGGTTAATTAATGTTAAAACTAATGTGATGAGGCTTCATATTCATTAAAACAATTGAATTTATCCTACTTATTGAGTTTATTTATTCCATTTCCATCAAATTCTTTAATATATGACCACTTTGGTCCATTTTTATTTGATTATTACATTTATATTATTTTAACAAAAGAATAAATAAAAAATATCAATCTCTTGACTTTAATCTATATAAAATTTATACATAAGGATAAAAGATGATATTTTTGGTTATAAATGTTCATTTGAAATATAAATTATTATTTATTATCATATAAATTTATTTTAAATTTTATTTATGTAATAATTACATTAAATTATTATGCAACACCGACACAATATTAATCAAATTTATAGAGAAATAAAATTAATGATATTAAAAATATTAAAAGTAATACTATTTTGATGAATTATTGTGTTAAATGAATTTAATAGATAAATATAACATATTATATATTTTTTAATGGTTTATATTCTAATTTGTTTGTTTTGATGTTTTTTTAAAGTCAAAGTAATAGAATAGTTTCAAAATTGACATTAATGATATTTAATAATAGAAAATATTTTATTAAATTATTTTAGAAAAAAAATTCCTATATCTGCCCAAAGGAATTGGATATGGTATAAAATATCATCCATGCCCCATTTATGGGTCACATTTTATTTTATAGTAAAATTTTTAACCCTTAATGAGTTGATAGATTAGGCATCACAGTAATTGTCGAAAATGGTTTACGGGGTTAAAAACTAAGAGATATGGGTGAAAGCATAATATAATATTTTTTAAATTTTATTTTATGAGATAATTTATACTAATAAAGATCATATATAAGATTTATATAAATTCTGATCCATTTTTTATGAAAATTAATTTATATTATACTTTATAATTTATGTAATTCCAAGAGTGCCCCTTCTATCATTTATAAAATGGAACATCATCTCATTTATTATTTATATTGTTTTAGAATTATATATTAGGAAATAAATATCATAATACATTCTTAGATTCCATAACCACATCCTTGAGATTTTGAAATTTACAAAATTCTATCATACCAAGGATGAAGGTGTAATCCAAAATAGGTTCCTCAAAGAATAGGTATAACTCTTGACCGGGTGTTTTTGATTTTATTTCTTCTTAAACCTTCTATAAATATATGTTATCTAATATAAAATATTTAATTAATTATATTAAATATTATAAATTATTATTATGATGACTAAAGAACCATTATACACCTCCTTCCAATCCATTGGAAAATCATAATGTCGCTCGTGCGTACGTGGGGGAAGCCACCTCCACAAAGCAATGTGATTATTTTTTCATTTTAACTTTATAAGAATGATAAAGAGAATAAATTTAATGAATATAAACTATATATATGATATAATAATTATTTTTTAAATATGAATTATTATTTTCCTTTCTTTTATTCCATCCATAAAAAAATGGAAATATCGTTCATGCTTACATAAGACCTACCATCTCTATGAATGATGCAATTAAATTTTTTATCAATAAATTTTATGGAAAACTATAAACATATATATGATGAATATATATTATATTTAAATCATGATTAAAATTATGCATTTTATGGAACCATGATCAATGTACAAGGGCTGAAACTACATAACCAAAACTTCAATGAAAAATGAAATGGTTAGCGCATGGAAACCACGATTTTAATAAATCATTATTCATAAATGGGTGTTAAAATGTTATTAGTGGATAATATATGATATTATAGGTTTTAAAAGTTTTCTGGTAAAGAATTATAATAAATTTTATTTTATTATAAATTAGGTTAGTTTTCTTTCCAAGCAAGTGGAACTTGAGGTAATATATTTTTGTTATAATATCGTTATTTATTAGGATTTTTTATTATTTAGATTTATATTATGAAATTTCATAATATAACTCTCAATAATATAATAAATATTCCTAAACTATGGTTATTTATTGAGAATAAATTCTTTCTATTTATTTTACTCACTTTATTTACTCAAGAGATCGAAGGAAGATTTCTATGGAAAATTGATGTTATTTCTCTCTTTGGCCAGAAATATATTTTCTTCCACATCCATGTTTTCTAAAATAATTTTAATGAAAGTTTTTACTATACTCCTATTATTTTTTAAATTCATTTTACTATTTATTAATTTTTTAAAAATATTTATAAATGAATTGTATTATTATTATTTAAAAGTTTTACATTTGAATTTTTACTACAAATGTTAAAGGAATATTTTTTTAATGACATGACATGAAAACAACTTCCCACAATAATCAATGATCAGTGATTTTAAGGTTACTTTAAAAAAATTTAAGGATATTTTCAATGAAACTATTTTCCTTAATATTTATGAAATTTTTAGATTTTAATATGTGATCTAATAAATGAAAAGTTTATTTCATCAAGTAATATTATACTGATCTTTTAAAGAAAATTTTCATATATAATAACATCATTTCATGTTACATAGGAATTACTTGGGATATGATCTAATAAATCCATGTTTATTCTTTCTACAGATGGTTTATGGTTATGATGATGAAATATCTATGATACCCATTTTTTTCATAGGTTAAGTTATGATAAATGTTTTTATAATCTTATGGAATACATATGAATGGATTTATAATTATTTGAAGGGTGGTCCTGAAATTATATAGCTTTGTAATGCATTGGGAAAAGATTGATTTTATATGAGTTCAAAGGGAACATTGTTGTTTATCCAACAAATAGATTAGGGTATATGGATGGGTATCCCAGGATACAAAGAGAGTACATGAGAGTTTATACAAATACTAAAATAAGGTACATGGGGGGTTATCCTATGCCCGAAGTAGGTACATGGGCTATTATCCCAGGCCTGAAGTAGGTACATGGCTGTTATCCGAAACCTAACATTGAAGAAAATAATTCTATTATTATGATTATTCTGCATATTATTCCACACTTTTCTATTGAAATATTTTTTCAATGTTTGTCAATTTGGGTTTATAATTTTGGGATTTTGTGTTTCCTAGGATTAGGAGTGTTTTGGGAGTAGAACAAATATACTTCTCATGATTCCAACGTCATTGGAATTCCTGGTGAGTTTAGTGATGGTTATGATGTTTTGGGAATTTTATTTCAATTAATTAATTAATAAATTTAATTATTTTTATTGTTGATATAGGAGATCATTGGATCTTAGGTGGAAATATGAGGCCAGACGTAGCTTGGAAGGGCTAGGTTGAGGGTTGGTGAAGATTAGAAAGGATAACAACTCATTGTTTGACGTAGGTGGTCTTATTTACATACCCTAGAGAGTTTATGCATGTTTTTATGTGGAATATGACATGTGTTCCCACCATCGAGGGTGTTATCCTAGTTTTATAAAAATACTTTATTTAAAATGAAATGCCTATGTAGTCTAAAAATAGTCCTAAGGGAATAATGTTCATTGTACTAGATTGACTACCTTTGTCACTAATGGTCGAGGCCTAAATTATTATTTTATATACCTTGACTATGAATTTGAGGCTTGTAAACCCAAAAGAGTTGGGGTATGTGATGACTTGAGATAGAAGACCCTAGTAGGCCATGTGAGGATACTTAAGACACCTTAGGGATGTTTGGCTCATTGATTTGGGTTGTGTGAGAGGACCATTTTAGTGTGACATTTGTATTTTAGATGGTCCACATGAAATATCTACTCTATTTCCTACAAGGATTTCCCTATAAGGTTTGTGAGGTTGTGATATGTTAGATATAAGGTTGTGGGATGTGTGACCGTAGATTGATGGGTTTTGAACCTAGAGTGAGTAATTCTAAAGGGGCCCCCAGGTTGGGTACCCCTACCATGAGGTGACCTAGAGGACCCCATGTGGGGAACCTTTATTATGTATTGATCTAGGGAACCCGAGTAGGTTCCTAGACTCTTATTTGACCATAGGTGGGTGTGTGAGATGTGATCATATATGGTTAGAGGTGTCACCTTTTAACCTATACCATTCACATGATTAGATGGGCTGAGGATAGGGATGATGGGTTTATGTGTTTTAATGAACCTTATATCTTTTGTTTTTATGATGTGATATGAAAAATTCTCTTGGGGGAAGTGTAATATTATGTGATGTGAAGACCTCCCTTGTAGGATTCCTTGACATGAAAAAGGTTCATAAGTTGGGGAGTTATATATATTTGGGTAATGAGGACCTGATACCCTAGAACACTGAGGTTGACACCCCTTGCGGTTGAATGTGATGCCTCAATACCTGATTGCTTAGGATCATCCTCCTAGAAATTGGTAGTGTTTCCCGATTACTTGGAATTCCAAGGGTGATAACCCTTAGGTTCGATAACGATGCCTGATAATTTAGAAATCTACAGGTGATACCCCTTGGGTTAAATGATGACACATGATTATTATTGATTTCCTAGGATTACATCTTAGGGATCATCTTTGAGTCTGATGACTATTGAATTCCCTGAATATCACATAGGTTTTGGTGGTGATGCTTGATGCTATTACTAGATAGGCTAGGGTAACCCCTTGTAGTTCAATAGTAAGGTCTAACATTATAGACCACCCATTATGATCTCTCAGGGGTTCTCATATTTAACTTATTATGGTTAGAATGGCCATGTAACATGATTAGATATATTTCATCATTGGAAAAAGTCGGGATAGTCAATTGGAGTCACAATCTTGAGGATCAGTGATTGATTATTTTTCATTTATTTATTTTTCGCAGTCATTTATTTATTCAGATCATGTCACATGATCATATCACTAAATTACTAATATGTACAACACTATGTTAGTGTTACCATACAAAGTGTTTAACTCACACCATACTTGGGCCACCATTGCACTGGGGTACCTGAGATTACATTCACTTGGATTCAGAAATTAGTTGCGAATTGGACTAGGTTTTTAATGTTTGAGATGGAGAAACTTTAGAGGAACAAGAGAATAGGATGTTTTAATGGAACCGTGATTTAGTAGGACAAATTTATATTTTAATTTTAATTTTACATTATGTATATATGATCAGTTTAGTGGATGATTTGTCTATTGGCCAGTTTGATTACCTTCATTTTTTATCAGAGGATTCTACTACCTTATTTCTTCGTACATTGATGTGATGAATGATTTTGATATATTATTTATAATATGATTGGAATGATGATAAGATGGTATAGTTTTCCCACATGACCACATTAGATCATCACTAATAGTTATAAGAATAAAGAATATAAGAAGGGGTGCCTATGATCACATGATGATGTAGACCAGGGAACTAGTTGATTTGGATGTGAATTGGGATACTAAAAATTAGTATCAGAGTATATTTTATTTGACCCACTATTTAGGTCATGGTATCTAGATGATATATTAATTTTTAAGTGTTTTTATATACCTCAGGATGGTTTATTATAAAGACTATTTTTGATATGGAATACATTTTAATGGAGATGAGATTTATGTTCATATATTATGATGTTATGAATATATGATTTTTACTTTATGTAATGCATATTATGTTTGAGGATTATGATTTATTATGTATTTTTGGAACTTTGGATATTTCTGAGCTGATAATTATGGATTTGGATCTTGGTCCTTCATGGAAAGAGGTGTCTCATGCATCATGATTTGGCACATAGCATTCACATGATGTGTACACTTGTTAGTGTGTGATTATATCACTGATGACTAAGGTTTATGTATTTAATGTTTCAAAAAAATATCATACATAATTTTACAATATTTGTTCTTGGTGGATTTCTACTCAGCTAGGAAACCTTTTATATATATATTTATCTTTTTCTGAAGGTGGGTCATGTGGATCTATGGTGAGGTTCTCAATTATGAGGATGATGATGCATTACCTTGATCAAAAGAGGTGAAACGACCATAGTAGGCTAGTGTTAGTCCCAAAAGGGGATTAGATACCCTGAGGGCAGGGGCGGTGAATCAAGTTATGAATATTATTTTCAAAATTCTTCCTATCCCACTAGATCATGGCCTCATTATTATAAATTCCATTTTAATTGTCCTTAAGTGTTTATGATGATGTTATTCTTTCTTTATTTAGCAGATGATGAAGCAGTGGAAGTAAAGTTCTAGAGAAAGTGAAAGAATACACATATTTTTACTTTGTTCACCAGCACTGGGCTATATACAGGGAGCATGCAATTAAAATGCACTGATGTATGAAATCCACCAAGGCTCACTACCAAAATAAAGTTCGGGCTAGATCACTTTTATACCCAGGATCACTTCCTTTACAATGCTAAGGACATATCATTAATTTCCAAGGGTAACTCCCTTAATCATTCCCTATATGGATCACTTACTATGGAAAGGATCACCTTATTCCAATTCCATTGCTCACTGCTCTGGAAAGGATCCACACACTATTTATGGACCTGTAGGTCCCTTCATCAGCAATAATGAATGCATCCTAAATTATAGTTAGATGATTTGTTGAAGTTATGATTTCATCCACATGATTAACATCAATTAACCATATTTATACTGGGAAATACCTTTTGAAGACATTCATGTGCCCTTTGGATGTCCTATCATGACCCAACCTTAGCCGGGGCTCAACCCACAATTACCCCAAGTCTGCCTTCGTAGGCCCAAATTGGAGACTAGCACCTAAGGAATTACTAAAAAGTGGATTACTTTTTCTAAGTACCTATATTCACACAAAAAACCATATCAATGATGAAGTGTAGAAGAAAAATAGAAAAATATGTAAAATATTAAGGTAACAACCATGCATGAAAAACCATCTAGATAAAATAAGAGTACAATAGTGAAAATTAAAAAGTAAAGGGAAAAAAATACACATCCATCCAAAGATATTCCTAACACTACGAAAATTGGAGTGTAAAACACTGAGAGATCCAAACTCCTAATCTCTATGCTACAACCACCGTATACAGTCCAAAGTACCAGATATCCCTAAGATTTTCTAAAGTCACCTCTGACTGATCTATCATCTACATAAGACACGACATGTGTGGGAAAATCCCATGCAGGGGTGAGTATATACACACCTAGTAGAATGCCCCCAAAATCTTAAGTGGGAGTAGTAAGAGATACAAGAGGAGTAAATTATTGTAGATGGTAAACATGATACAGAAAGTAATGAAAGAGAATAGCTCAAAAAAATCTAAAACAGAGTATCCTTTTCCAAACACAAGCAGCTCAACATAATGTGTAGATTAATTACACATTGCGTCTTTTCAACATATAATAGGAGAGTAGACACATCCAACCATGACAATATAAACATATAAATCATGTTTCATACCCTGTGATTCTTCACATCCAATGGAATGGGAGTAACCAAATATAAAGGGTTATGGATACAGAATTATATATATATAAATATGCTCAGTAAATATAAGCCCAGAAAAGAGAGTCAGTGGATGTCCATCTCACAGATCCACCCAGGAAGAAGAGTTAATAACTGTTCTAAAAGTCCATCAATGATGTTTGATATCTCATGAGTCTACCCATAAGTAACTATCCATGTCAAGCCACACCTTGTCATTGTGCCAAACAGTCAATGGGACACAAAATTCAAGTAGAGGACTTGGTACCTAGTGTATTAGGGGGGTTCTCTCTATAAGTATTTGTATAGGACCCACCCCCTAATGTGTTAGGGAGTTATACTTTGGTTTCTTGAGGAACCGTGTCCTATTTGATACGGGGTTACACTCATAAGTTAGAGGACCCAAGCCCAAGCTGATGGGGGGTTCCACTCTATAGGTCAAGGACCCGTGTCCTGGTGTGATAGAGGGTTACACTCTAGTCATTGAGGACCCATGACCTATCTGAAAGGGGGGTTTTACTAAGATGGTCGAGGACCTGTTACCAAACTAATGGGGGGGGGGGGGTTCTACTCGATACGAATCCTATAAAAACCCTACATGAGCACTACCATTATTGGGCATTGCCTCTTATAACCCCATGCTCGAAAAATTACACATCATATCCTAAAATCCACAACTGAGGGAACCATCATGTTATATGAGAAAAATCACTCAGGGTAGGCTACTTGTGGTCCAAAATTTGTGTCCAAATGAAGAAAATAAGGATCATTAAAGATTACTCAAAAGGAACCATGTAGTTCACATAGTGTGAGGGGACCCACACAGTGTGTGTCCCCACTCCACTGCCTGGTCGTTTCCTTGGATAGCACATAGATCCCAATCCATGTAGAATTATACATCCTGTAGGTGGAATACAAAGTGTTTACAAACTATCTATGACTGGGCCATTCCCTTTTGTTCATTTCCATTTTCTTGATCCCATGTCGATGTAAATTAGTACATGGTCATGTTCCTAGTCGTATACTCCAACATAAGGTACTGACCACGTGTTCCATTGCACAACACAACCATTATGGGATGAGGTACATGTCATGTAGGAGGGGAACATGATGTTCCGTCCTTATGATTTCTTGAAACCCTATCCATTTCTACCAGGGGCTACACACTGTGTGTTCAAAACCGTACCTGGAACATAGTTGTTTTTTTCAAATTTTACTAGATCCTATTCCTTCACATTGAATCTGGACATTATTCTTGTAATACTTCCTTATTTAAACCCATGATTTGTGGATATAGCATCTACTAATTGATTCTGGCCCTATGGTGGTTGAAAACTTAAATCTCATTTGATTCTGAGTGACCCCGTACACACTTCTCATAACACGCATGCCCTGATCCTTACTCCATTAATTTGGCCTACAATCATCAAAATGATCATACACAACCCATTAAAATCCCATATCCAAACTTGTTTTGTCAATCTGTTCCTTATTCATAAATCTATCATGATTCTAGGGGTCTGATCAAGCTGGGGACTTCCTGGTAATGTCAAACTAGGACCACATGGTCCTACTAATGACAAACACAAATAAATTAGGGAGAAAGAAAAAAAGAAAAAAAATTAAGGATCATTTCCAACATTTATTGTCCATTGATCAAGAACAAGGATATTGGTGGTTAGAAAACAAATAAAATAGTATAATTTAATCGATACATAGGAGCTTGTAATGTTTTCAATTGGGATAGATCCACAAAAGGGATTGATCTTCTCAAGAAATTTAATCAAAAATAATATAAACCACAAATTGACGAGTCCTACCTGGAGGTTGGATCATTTTTCGTTGAAGAATTCACTCTCTGATGAATTGAAGAAGATTCAGTATTTTTTGTGCTCTGATCTATAATTTCATCATTATCCAATTTGATTCGCCAATGGAAGGAGGATGGAGAAGCTCTAAGAAGATCCTAGTATTATGAGGATAATCCTATGATTATCTCCAAGAAATTATTCTTATATACTGTTAATTTAGTTTAAATTATTAAATTAATTTTATAAATTAATTTATCCATTAAACATACTTCCAATGGATGAGGTATACAAATGCCATGTGCTGACCTATTTTAGGTGATGTCTAGGGTAAATTTTTTTTTCTCTATAATCAAACATGGTCTCAAATTTCAGATCTAAGCATCTGTTTCAGATTTAACCCATTTTATTTAAGAAAACATGAACATGCAATATAAAATATATTTAATATTTTCATAAAATTAATTATTGGCACACCGGGCCTAGGAATCACATGCTGTCTTAGTGCCTAGATCTAGAAATACATATAGAAATATTTCAAAGTCTTAAATGGAAAAAATGGGTCCTTAAATAATTCCATACATCAATATATTCATCCCTAAAAAACAAAACCAAATTATAATCTCAGGATATTCAGATTGCATCTAGCTATCCCACTCATAGGAACTCTCTTATATGTTACTATGCTTCCAAAACATGCAAACCAATGAGACGGTCTTTCCATATAGGGTCCTTTCCTATCAATCCTCAATCACCATTTAGTTCTATATAAAGGTAGATCTATCCCTTATGTCCAAATCACCCTCAATTGATGATGTTCATAGGGTCATTCACGTATCTCCTCAGCTGTGATATGTGGAAGACGTCATTCACCCACTCTAGCTATGGGGCAAGGGTGAGGTGGTATGAAACCTCACCAATACCTATATGATCATAAACATCCTAATAATCCTTGGGGATAGCTTTCCTCTTCATCGAATCCTACTCAATACTCGTCATGGGGAGACTCTTAGGAATATTTGGTTTATATACTTGATCTTCAAGGGCCTATGATGGTAATATTACTAATATTGCTGCCTACTCTGAGCCATCCTCATACTGTCATGGATGACTTGGACCTTCTACATCATCACCTACACCATATCTCGGCCCATAAAAGTGGTCTTTCCAATATATTTCAAGCATAAGGGTGAACTATAGGGTCTCTTGTACAAGTCCCCAAAAGGTTCCTTACCTATGGATGAGTGGTAGTTGTTGTTGTATGAAAACTTTAACAAGGTAAAGTGATCCTCCCATCTCTAGTCGAAGTCTAACATGCAAGACATCAACATATCCTCCAACACCTGGATAGTGAACTCAGTCATCCCATTGATCTAGGGGTAAAATGTTTTAATCATCCTTATCTGGGTATCAAAATACTCCAGAAGGCCTCTCCATAAATGTGATGCAAACCACACGTCATGATTGGATACAATCGTCAATGACACCCCATGAAGGTGGATGATCTCCCAAACATACAACTTCACCAAACTCTGCACAGAACATTTCTCCCTGATATTAAGGAAGTGAGTAAATTTTTTGAGCTGGCCAACTATCACCAACATGGAATCATGTCCCTTCGCTGTCCATGGAGGGTAGAATCCCAAATTCTATGTATTTTCCATCCTATTTACACATTGGGATCTTAAGGGGATGCAACAAACCTGTCATAACTTTATGATTAGCCTTCACCTGTTGACATGTGAGGCACTAAGAGATGAAATCATCTATGTTACCTCACTTTCCAGACAAATAAAATTACCACTGAATGTATCTGTACATATTCCCCAAACAAGGATGTATAACTAGGGGTGGGGTGTTGAACTCTTGCATCAACTCCTCCCACATCATGATTGGAACCACCATCCATCATTGAAAAAAGATGAAATGATTCCCTCTTTTAGAATATCCGTCTGGTTAATCTTATTTGGATATTTGGTCACATAAGAACTTAAAGTTGATCTCTATCAGCTGGGGCTCTCTCCCATGATAATGAAATAGAAGAGTCAACACCATCAATTGTAGAAAAGTTGTACCCTCCTGCTCTACCTAGGCCAGATGTAAGGAAGCCAACTTCTCAGAAACATCATGAACCAAGTGAACATGTGACTTCCTACTAAGAGAATATAATACTACATTTCCCTTCCCTGTACTATGGACTATCTTGAAGTCATAGTCCTTAAATAACTCCAACCAATGCCACTGTCTCAGGTTCACGTGTCTCTTGTATAGATATACCTGATACTCAAATGATCTAAATAAACAATAATGTGTTCCCCTAGAAGGTAGTTCCACCAAAACATTAGGAAAAAGGCTACTGTTGGCAATTCTAGGTCACGAGTCACGTAGTTATACTGATGGTGTCTCAACAACCTCCACACATTTGTGATAACGACCTACTACGATATCAATATAAAATGGATCCCAAAACCCAAGGCATCACAGTACACCGAGTAATCCATGAACTCCTTTGGTAGTCTGAACACCATAGAACTTGTTAGCCTCAGCCTCAAATCTTTGAAGGCCATATGATACTACTTTGTCTATGTAAACTTCTTCCCATTCCACC
The DNA here is from genome assembly GCA_963277665.1 of Viscum album. Lineage (NCBI taxonomy): Eukaryota > Viridiplantae > Streptophyta > Magnoliopsida > Santalales > Viscaceae > Viscum > Viscum album. The sequence continues at coordinate 1,269,488,461 of OY728119.1, forward strand.
TCATTTCAGTAAAAGTGATGCAAATCTAGAGAAGTTTTCCACAAAACACCTATAGTACCCTTCCATGAAAAGAAATATCCGCACCTCTGAAAAATTCTTGGGGGATCCCAATAAGTCACTACATTGATCGTTTCTAGTTCCACAAATAAACCATGCTCAAAAATAAAATTCCCTAGAAAGAGAACCTTATGAATACATAATTGGAACTATAATATCTTACCATAAAATTGGTTCTCTCAAAGAAAATCTAGAACCATCTTCAAGTGCTGTACATGCTCCTTCTCTGATGCAGTGTAGATGAGTATGTCATTGATGAAGACAATGACAAACTGGTCCATGTATGGTTGGAAGACTTGGTTCATCAAATCCATAAGTATGATAGGGGGTTTCTTCACACGAGAGGGAATCATTAAGAACTCATAATGTCTATAGTGACATAAGAATGCAATCTTTTCAATATCAACCATGTAGGAATTCGACTGGTGGTAGCCAGACCTGAGATTGATCTTTCAGAACCATATCACGCCTCTTAACTGGTCAAATAGGTCATCAATACTATGTAAGGGGTACATGTTCTTTATCGTGGTCTATTTCAGGAGATGAAAATCCACACAAATTCATAATATACCATCCACCTTTTTTGAGAATAACAATAGAGCCTCCTAGAGGGACACACTGTTATTGATGAAACACTTCTCTCGAAGGTTCTCCAATAGTATCCACAACTCCCAGATCTTGATATGGCCCATTATATATGCCACCTAAGATATTAGAGTATTCTTGAGATATAGTCATTAAAAAACTCCATCTGCCTCCTTGGAGGTAGTCCTATAACGTCCTTGGGAAAGACGTCCATATAATACTCTACAATTGAAGGAATTTTGATTCTTGAAGAGCCCACTATACCAAGGGCTACACTCTAAAATTGATGGGGGATGGGAATAATACTTCTACTCATAGATCCAACTCATCCTGTGATGAGATCTCTCTCACACATAAATGTGAATCTCATTCTATCATTGTATAGGATTCTGAGTTGTCTGCGTTGATAGAAAATCTAGGCTCGGACCATGGAAAAACAATCCATGCCCAATATGATGTCATAGGGTTCCACTATGATGACCAAAGGGCCCCACATGAATCTCTATCCACCAAGTGATAACTTGAATTATTGGAAGATAAAAGACATAGAATAAGAGTTCCCTATAGGAACCTCAAGAAAAAGATGATGGGATAGCACCTCAACTAGGAGTTCTAGCACTCTTACACAGAGTGTGGAGATAAAGGAATGGATTGAAAATTTCTACTAATACTAAGACAATAGTAGAATAAAAAAATACCATAACTCTAAACATCTCATGCACAGTAGGGTCATAAGACTCCATAGCCTGCAGCTATCTGCGACCCCAACTGCCAGCTCCCTAAGCCTAACGTGGGAGGCTTGGTGGTAGTGGTGTAAGGATATCATAACATCTTCATACTTTCAAATATAATCCTGATATTCTAGTTCCACATACTTGGGGATCACCCTAGCCTCACCTAGGAGATCCCTGATCATGGCACTACCTCTATCCTGGTGATCTGTTAGCTATCTACCTACGCTGCTCAGGACATCTGGTTGGGTAGTATCATGCTGTGTGACCTCTATAATTATAATAAAATCATTATCTCTCTCTAGGTCTCCCTTGACCACTTTACTTTCCATGATCACATGTTTAATTTTTACTAGAGGGATGCCTTCTGCGATGAGATACCATCATCTAGCACCTACTAGTTTCTGTAGACGAATCAACCCTATGACTCCCACTGCCACCTCCAACTACCTGGTGGCCCTCTGATAGAAAACTCTATATAACCATTTCTTATTATAACCCCCTGAAATTGTTGGGGATACACAGAGGTACTACAAGGGATCAAATCTCGTTACAGAGTCCCTACTCAAACTTATGTTCTCCGAAGTAGCCATCCCGAATCATGTTAAGGGAGTACTCGGTAAGGTATGTGTACCTCACTACATAATCAGCAACCATAATCCATCCCTACTATAGATCCCGAATCTATTGAATCTGAAATGATTTTAAGATGGAGGAGTCATACTCCCCAAAGAACAACTATTGGAAGTCGGGCCACAAGAGTATCGACTCATCTTGTATCTGCATAAGAATACCCCACCAGCACCCAACTGTATTGTGGAAAAGGCTAGATGCTAGTGAATCCACATGATCCATCAGGGTCTGAATGAGTTTGAAGATATATACCACCTACTCTAGCCAATCATATTCCACTTGAGGATCTAGCACACCATCTAACCTTAGTGGCCTCTAGTACTCGAACTCACAGAGTTCACTAAGCCAACAAGAATCCTCAACCTTCTCTTCTTGGATGATTTTCTACTTGATCGGTGGAGGTTATACTACCATCCCACTTGGAGAAGGAATGTCATGGGATGAACCCTGAACTAAGGTCTTATCGCTCATCAGATCATCATCATAATCTATAAATGGTATCCTGGCTGGATGTCATCGTGGAGGCATCTGTAATGTTATCAATACGTGCCATGGTCAAATGAGTATATATATATATATAACAAAAATGGTGAGATGAATCAAGAATCAAAGTCAAAGAATAAATTTTATTTATTGAGTGTACCATTAATCCTTGAAACAAATTTCTTGGTATCTGGATTTGATAAATTGGTAGTCAAGGTCTCGGTGAATGGATATGTCGGCTACCCACACCATCACTAGATTCTATGGATTAAGAGTCACACTTGAGAAAATTTTACTCTATTTTGAAAATCCCTGCAAAATCCTCATAAAGGGACTATTGAAAAAACCATCCTAGGGATCTAACCACCATTGAAAAAAATATTTCATGACCTGACCCATGTAGGGGATCGATCCGCAACTACCCCAAGCCCCATCCATGTGCTAGGGGCTGGAGACTAGTGCCAAAGGTATAACTAACATAAAAAGGCATTTTTCTAAGTACATGTATTCACATAAACAACCATATCAATGAAGAAGTGCACAAGAACAATATAAACAGATGCAAAATACTAAGGAAAAAACCATGCAGGAAAAACCTCTAGACCGTACAAGAGTATCGTAGCGTAAACTAAAAAGTAAAGGGGTAAAATACACACCCAACAAGAGATATGTCCCAACCTAAAAAAACTATAATGAAAAATTCTAAGAGAGCCCAAATACTTGTCTCTAAGTAGGGACCACCATACGTTGTCCAAACTACTAGGTATCTTTAAGATTCTCTAAAGTCAATGCCAACCTGTCCATCATCTGCATAAGACACAACACATGTGGGAAAAGGCCATGTAGGGGTGAGTATATACATACCCAGTAGGAACCCCCAAAAGTTGATTGGGGAGCAGTAAGAGATATAAAAGTAGTAAAATACTGTATATAGTAAAAAGGATTTAGAAAATAATGAAAGAGAATAGAACAATCCTAACCAAGAGAGGGTAACCTCATCCAAACACAAGGTGCTCAACATGATGTGTTGTTGAACTACACATTGTGTATTTTACAAATTTAATATGATAGTATTCTAATCCAAGCATTATAATATAAACATATAAATCATGTGGAATACCCCTTGCATATTTGTATCCCATGGAAGGGGAGTAAAAAAATCCAAAGGTGTATGGATGCAGAAGTATATATATATATATTCTTAGTCAAAAGAAGCCTGAATGAGAGAGTAAGTGGATCTCTATCTCATAGATCATCTCCATAATAAGAGTCTCTAACAGTTCTAAAAGTCTATCAATGTATCCCAATATCTCAATCATCTTCCTAGAAGTAACTGTCCAAGTCAAGACACACCTCGTCACTATTCTGCACAGTTGAGAAGCCACAAAATCCAAGTAGAGGACCTAAACCCAAGTGCGTTACGGGGGTTCCACTCAGTCAATATCCATAGGGAACTATTCCCTAAAGTCAAACACCCCAATATATTGTGAATTACTTATTTTCAAGTTAATTTAATCTTTTTTGTTATTTTTCATTTCACAAAACACTAAATATATACTTTATATATATATAATAACTAAGTTTGGCTTACATTACACACAAGAACAATTTAATCTTTCACTATAAAAACACTTACATTATCTCATAGTAGACAAAAAACTATATTTTTCTTTTATTACACACAATATTACATCCCTTAGAAAGATTTCATATCATGTAAGGTTGAGTTTTACTGAATTACAATATACTATTAATACTATTATTAAAATATTATTATACCTAACACCAAGCCATTGGAATTGAAGTAAAAAATAAGATTAAATAAATTGTAATATTATGATATATATATGGATATAAAATGAATCCTTTGTTTATAAGTTAGTATAAGTGAATGAAATAACTATTTAAAAATAGATAAATTACTTATCTAAGAAAACTATTTTTCTATGTACAAACACAATTTTATTCTAATTAAACAATCCAATTTTGATTAATGTTTTCAAGAAAATTTATATATTATATATTCAGTATATATTTTTTATACTCATCCAATATATTTGATAGGTATATGATAAGAATAAATCTAATTTTATGAATAAAAATTTGTATTTAAATAAAAGGTTATTTTACCGCCTTTTAATGGTGAACCCATTTTAAATATAATTTTGGAACTTTTATAAATTTAATATGTAAAAATAACATTCATTTTTGAAATAGAAACATCCAAATTAGGTTAGAGTAATTTTTTGGTATCTTTTTCTATGAAGTTTAAGTTTTTGATGAATAGCTAGAAATGCAAAATTTTAATTCCAAACTGTTAAGTTATCTAATTTATTTATGAGGATAAATTATATAATTGATTGGTTATAATGTTTAATTAGATATTCTTTATATCATTTTATCCAATTTATGTCATTGTAATAGATTTCACTTTGAAATTGACATAAAAATGTAATAAAATTTTGATTATTTTTACATTAAAAATCCGCTTTATCATCCTATCCGTGGGATTAAGTTTAAGTTAATTTAGGCAAAATATGTGATTGAAATTTGGAAAAATGGATTCCATATTTGGAATTAGAATACTTAATAATTTATAATAATTTTATCTTAGATTTTTACAAAAATTATTAGTCAATGTGATTAAAATTGATTACAATGAATAAGAGAAAGATTATCTTAACAAGGGATACAAACATAATCTTAAGTGACAAAATAGTATAAACACTTTTATAAAATCTTTTTATGGACATATTTAGACCATATAATACCTTTTATTAGACTTGGACATTTATTGGATCCATATTTCATTTGAAAAATGTGAGTGTAATTCCCTTTTTTGAAATTTATAAGAATGCCATTCCACCTCCACTATAAAAAGGAATTCACCCCTCCCTCTCATTCACACCTCCTAATCCATTTAGATCCCCAAAAATATATTCCAATAGTATACCCAAATATATCTATTCATCCTAGAGGCCTCCCTTTTTTCATGAAACCATCCAACGAATCCATTTTGTGCAAACCAAAAAGAGTTACCCAAAGAAGGGGTAACATCCTTACTCAAGATACTTTGTTTTATTTCAATTATCCAGACCACAAAATATTATTATTCCATGATAATATAATAACATCAGTATAATAAATACACTAAAATGTTTTTACTCAATGGGTCCCACCAACACTTACACACACTTCCATCTAATGGGTAATGAACTTACTGTTCTGGTGTATAGTGAATTACCGCCTCACGAAACGATGTTGTTCTTTTTTTTCCTTTACCACCTTTTATGGTTTGGAATTATGAAGGAACATATATTTTTATATGATATATAATATATTAATGATATATTTATACTTTTTTAATTTTTATATAAAACATATATTCATTCTTTACATATTTTGGATATACAATAACATTGTGTTTGGAAGTGTGGACTCCAACCTTCTCCAAATGATGTGATTCATTCACACTTTACGTGGAATGTATTATGGGGTTTTTAATAAAAATATATCATATTTATAACATAATAATGATATTTTGATGATATTATATATATATATATTTCAATTACTTTATTTCCTTCAATAAAATAATAAAATGGAAACCACGATCATGTGTATGTACGGACTACCGTCTCCATGAATGGTGTATTAAATTTTAAATATCTATAATTTATAGATTATTATAAATATTTATATATCAAATATATATGATATATAAATCATGTTTTAAATTCTATAAATAAGTAAATCATAATCTAATTAAGAGGATCAATAATTACAAGTCAAAACTTATATGAAAAACAAAGAGGATATTACCCAAAATGTAAAATTAACAAGAAGTTGTTAATGAACAGGTAATATAGAGTCATAACAACACCACATATGGTGTTAGAAATAATAATATGGTTTTTTAGATATAAAATAATCTTATATATATAATACATAATTCTTTAATTTATATGAATAAAATCAATACTTAAGGTAAGAGAATTTCATCTCACTTTTTATTTCTGTGAGATACATTCCATATTCACCACTAATTTAATTTTTTGTGGTGTATATAATTCACATTAATGTTTTATATGATTAATATATTTATGGGTATTATAATATACATTTTAGTATATTTCTTTTATGGGGGTTATGGTATAATATTTACTAAATTGGTATTTTAATTTTCTCTCAATTTTCTTTCTTTGAGATACATGCCATGTTCTTCACCTATGTAATTATATTGGGTGTATATACTGACCATTGAAATATTATATAATAAATATACTTATATTAATGATATTTAATATCAAAGAATTCTTATTATTTTGGAGAATATTTTCAGAGCTGGGTGCTGAGTTGGCGCGGGAAGTTGGGGATCCCAGAGCCACAGTGCGACGATGTAAAAAATATTAAATATATTTTGTCGTGCCCACATATTAAAAATTAAAACGTGAATAACTCATGTTTGGACTCTTATATCAGATTTATAAGGCCTCAGTTATTCCATGAATGTCATTTTTACCCTAGTCGCAACCTGTGGTTGTCCGCGCCGAGAGTTTCGATTGGGGGTGTTTTGGTGACATAGCATTGAAAAGGGGAATTAATTGGTTTAATTTAATTAAAACCAATTACTTTCCTCCCCAAACATAAGGTGAATGACACACCCAAAGGGGATCCCTCCTCTCCTTCTCCCCCTATCCTCCCTTGGGCGACAAATATACCAAAGCCAAATTGACAAAGCAAGGTGCTGCCGATCTCTGTTTCTGATGCATAATCACTATTAGATAGAAGAGATACATGATCTGGGTAACATTATTTATCCAAATCTTCATCATTTCACAATATAGGTAGTCATATTTGAGTATTGGTTCTGATTTCCTTGTTTATGCATTGTTTTAATGTTCTAGAGCCCAAATACGAATGTTGTTTACCCCTTATAGGTAGATATGTGGGTTTTGGGGAAGAATAGGATGAATCAGGGCATTTTTAGGTAATTACTAATTAGAATCACCATCTACATGAAATTTAGTTCAGAGAAACACACCATTTTAAGGGAGATGAACATTTGGGACTACACATCATGTACTACGGTTAATCACGTGTAGTGCTCTAAACAGTGTAATTTTGGGAAATTGATTCGGTCATCCAAGTGAAACTACATGGCCGTGCACTAAATTTGAGACAAGGTACGCTGAAATGATGTTCAGTACATGGAAACAGGAAAAAAACATGGGCAGGTGGTCATTTAGCCTGAACACGCCTGGTAGTCTGGGATACACTGTGTGTGATGGACACATCTAGCCGGTCCATGTAGAATAGGCACACGATATAGGGATGAGTGATGAGGGGAATGGAATGTACCTCATTTACATGTTGTATAGCCATATATGGGTTGGTAAACTATGTATACAAGATAAAATTCCATGTTCTTGGGTGGGCACACTTGTTGTGTCTATCCCGGTGCACGCTGTGTAGTCTTAAGAGATCCTCTTAGGATATTCTACCAGCCATATCTTCCTCTATGGGACTTGGATTCTATCTTGTGATTAGTATATCATGAGTGGTTTTCCATGTAGAATGTGATTGTTTCCTTAATTATGGATTACGAGAAATGAGGTGTTGTAAATTGATAAAGCTGCTTGTGAAGCTATGCTAAGCCGATGTTGGATACCAGTTTGGTTTGTGAAGTGATATTGTAGGAATATAACTCCTATGAGGGACTAGGGTGAGAGTTTCTATTAACTCTCTTGTTATGTAAAAATGGGACCCCCACATCATGGGAGTGGTTTAGTAACCTGTGGGTAGTTTCCTCTAGGAGTGTTACACCCCTGATAGACTAGGGTGAGGGATTCCCTGTGATGTTTGTGAAGATGAACATTACACCGCTATTGAACCAGGGAACATGTCCTCTATATTTGATGTATAGGTAGAGTCATTACTCCCCTATAATGTTAGGTAATGGGTCCTTTATCCTAGGAGTCAGTACTCCCCTAGCATTATAGGGTGTGGGTCCTCCAAAAGTGTTGTTCCAAAAAAGCTGGTACTCCCTTGCAGTGTTAGGGAGCTGGTCCTCTTTCCCGAGGATGGTACTACCCTACCGTTTCAGAGTGTTGTTCACCCATATTGAATGATATGGTAGAGTTGGTACTTCCCTATCCTATCTGGGTGTGGGTCCTATATCAATTGAGTGGTACCACCCTACCAGGTTAGGGTGCGGACCCCCAATCTAGGGAGTGGTACTTCTCTATCATATCAGGGTGTGTGTCCTCCATTATATGAGTAGTAATCCCTTATTGGATCAGGGTGTGGTCCTCACTTTCAGAGTATCACTTCCCATCTCTATGTAGAAGTGGGTAGGGGGCCCTCAATTGGAGTTGGAGCTCCCTCGGATATGGAATACATGTATGAGGATCAGAACCCTCTACTTGATATGAACGATACCTAGATAGAAGTTAGTGCTCCCTCAATGGAATAAGGTGTGTGCCACTCCATTCAGGAATGATAGAGGTTTCACATGTTAGTTAGAAGTAGTAATTCCTTGACAGTGGGGAAGTTTAAAGGCTTGGGTCCATCTATTATCTCTTGTTAGAGATAATGCATGTGGTGCACAGTTTGGAGTAGCGATCCCTCAACTGTGTGTAGTAGTGAGGGGCGGGCCTCTTCACTTGGGTTTCTTTAGATTGCGTTAGGAGAAGACTAACGATGATAGGACCTATTGTGTTGGAAACTAGATCTTGAACTAATAAGATTTTCCCAATGGATTGAATCTCTCGGATGGGTGCCGTCTGGGATGGTTGAGCTCAGGGAGTGTGTTATCCTGTTTTCATGTTACAGTTAGAGCACATAGTAGAAATTATTGAGTCAAAAATATTATTTTGACTTTTTCGTTCCATTTTTTTTGAAACTCAAAAATTATTTCTATATATTAAATTCATACCATGACAATTTAATTTACAAACAAATACTATTTATATTATTCTTTCCAATGTAACTTGTTTAAAATCGTAGCTGCATAATATGTTTTCAATCATTAATGCTTTTTAATCGTAATCACATAATATGTTTGCAATCGTAACTACATAAACATGTTTTCAATCATAACTACCTATTATTCTTTCTATCATAACTGGTTTAAAGTTTTTACTATATGGTATGTTATTAACTATAAATACATATTATGTGTTCCATATTAACCTCATATTATGATTTTCATCATACTCACTCTCTTTATGGAAATCATCTTCTTTATCCTTATCATTTCTAGAAATCTTAATCCTTATGAAAGGAAATATTTTATATTAAAATGATTTATTGTAATTTTTTATATGTTATAAGGAAAAAATGTTGTGTATTCAGTTTCAATATGACCGTTGGAGTGACAGCTGTCCAAGTACCTCTGAGATTCTAGGAATAAATCCGACTGTAGGAGCCAAAATATGATAGTTGGGATAAAATCTATAAATAATATGTTATTTGGATGAGCTCAGGACTTTTGACTAATATGAGACACTCTGTGAGAGCTCTGAAAAAATACTACTTTTTGTAAAAACATTGAATTCTTCATTTCATTAACAACTTGTTTCTAATACTTGAATCTTAGAGAAGTTTTGTTTTGCTTTGTGCAATACCGATCAATTGTGAATACGATCGAGGGCTTCCAGGTATAGGAAGAAAGATGTGAGGATCTTTTGCAGATCGATGTATTCCAGTGATATAAAGAAAGAGGTTCCAATTACCTACTTAATCGAGGGCTACTGGGGATAGGTAGATAGACTAAAACTAATAATCAAATCAGGGTATTACCCTAGTGTGGGTAAGACAGACTTTCATAAAAGTACAAATCAAGGGACCTATATCCTAGGTGAAAGGATACCCTTATATTTGCATTAAAATAAATTTATTCTTTTACATTTATTTTGAATTATAATAGAAAGTGAATTTTTTTACTTATTCATCTTTTTATTATTGTTTTTCATTATCATAACCATTTTGAATACGATAACTCTATAATAATCTGATTAAAATTTATTTTTAATACACTGATAATGATCATTTTAAAACTCAATATGATTATGTACAATTTAAGATATAATCTATTGAATTATTTTTGATTATCATAACCATTGTGGTTATGATATGATACACGCTGACTCTGATCAAATTGTTTCTTATGGTAGTATGACTAGCTCAATTACAACCTTTTTTATGCATTATCAAAATCAGTCTGATTACATTATTTCCTGGACCAGGGACAGTCCGATTAATTGTTTAAATACAATAATAGGTCAAGTGAATTTTATTATTTTAAATATTTTTAAACATATATCCTTTCAAGTGATAAAAAATGAATGTTTTTAAAACTACAATTCACCTCCCTCTTGTATTGTGCCATCTACATTAATATTTCAATTCAAAATTGGTATTACAGTAGGTCTCTATGATACTGATTCTAGTAATTTTGTATCCTATCATATTTCCACTACTCATAGATATATTTTTATTATTATTTTTTAATGTTAGTTCATTTTCTTTTATAAATTCTTTGTTTATAAACATTTGGTTCACTAACATGTATTTTGGTAAAAGATTTTTTGTTTTATTCTAAAGATGGTATATTTTAATGTCTGATCTATAGACAATTTTAATCCTATAAGACCACCAATTTTTGATGGAAATGATTATGAATACTGGAGAGATATAATAAAGATGTTTGTTATCAATACCAGTGTTGATAATTTTTTAATTCTCACTAGATATTATAAAATTCCTGAAAAATAATTCAAAACTGTTACTAATCAAGAGAACTGGGAATATCATCTTAACTATAAGGTATGTAATACTTTAAATTGTTCAATGACCTAGAATATATACATATAGATATCATCTTGTGAATCAACCAATAGTATATGGATGAAGTTGGAAATTACACATTTTGGTACTTCAAAAGTTATTGAGACTAGAAGAGTCATGCTTAGAGAGGATTATCATGGATTTGTTTTTCTATATGTAGAACCTACAATACAAGTTCAATAGAGATTCATGAATATTGTAAAAATTCTATATTCAATGGTAGAAAATGGATTAGATTATTAGATTCTTGTAGATAAGATTATAGATATCATTCCTAATGAATGGGAATCGAAGAGAACTATGATTGATGAGTCAAGCAATGTTACAAATATAAATCTGGATGAGTAATTTGGAACTATATTAAAACATGATAATATATTAAAAAGATATGAAAATAATTCAATGAATAAATATGGGAGTGTTTCTCTTACTACTACCTCAAATTAGATGAAAGACAATGACTCCTAAGAAACTTGTTAAGTCAAAAAAGTCTAATAAATTTTTAATACAATCATACTCATGTTAATTAGGACAATGAAAAAATGAGATAGCCAATCTTTCTCAAAGGATGAACAAGATTTTTGAAATAAATATTTTCAATACAGCTATAAGAAAAAGGAAAAGAAGTAAAAGAAAGATTCATAAGTCACATGCTATGAATGTAATAAAGCAGGACACATCAGACCTGGTTGTCTAAGACATAAAAGAAAAGATAGGCATTCTGAGAGGAATTATAAAAATTAATACAATCCCAAAGAAAGGAAATCATTGAAGGAAAATGATTCTTGGAGTGCAAGTGGTGGATATTCTTTTAATGAATCTTTAGATAATGAATGTTCTGCACACATGAATATTGGTCTTATTTCTAGAATATCATTTGATAATCAATGTTCCATGGAAATGGTACACGCTACTGAATCATTAACCAATATGTCATTAAATGATAACTATCCTGATGAGAATGGTTATATTTTTTTGGATGGAGAATCTTCTTTACTATAGGATACCTTACCTTATTTTGAAGAAGTATCTAGATTTTCCATGTTGATTGAAAATGAAAATAGTAATATAAAAAAGAAACTTGAAAAGGAAAATTCTAGAATCAACGTTTTAATAAAATAAGTATCAGATATTTCTAATTATTATAATGCAAAATCATTCAAAAATGTTTCTATTTACAAAAACCAAGAGAAAGTAAATTCTGAAAATGATAAAATTTCTGAGGATCTTGATTTTTTTTGAAAAATGATTTAGAGAAAAAATATAATTTAAAAACTAATACTGATAAGGATACAAAATTAGTCATTAGACAAAAATATGAACCTTTTTCTCTTAAGAAACTTTTATCAAAATTTACGTTGGGTGAGGAAGAAATTGATAAAATTTATAAAAAAATTAATCCTCTAAGGAATAGTTCTAGAATTGGTTATTCTCACTAAAAACATGTTTTAGTAATAACTATTTTGTTCCCCAAATTTCCCCATTCTATACTAAGTGTCAAAGTGGTGGACATTGGAACAAAAAAACTTCTTAAAAAAAACCAATCCTTAGGAATTCATAAAGCTCATTTTTTTAAACAGATGTGGATTCCCAAGATTTTATTTTCAAATTATACCAGATCCAAGGATGTTTGGATTCTGAAAATCTAATTTTTTTATTTCTAGGAACACAAATAAAGTTCCAAAAACAACACATGGTACATGGATAGTGGTTTTTCCAAGCATATGATTGGTAAAAAAAAATTTATTTTATAAGATTATTGAAATGAAATGTGGAAGGGTTACCTTTAGAGATAATTCTAAAGGAAATATAATTATTATAGGTAACATTGTTCTTCTTAGAAATGCCTTAATTACAAATGTTTTATTTGTTAAGGGTCTTAAGCACAACCTTATAAGCATAAGTTAATTATGTGATGAAGGTTACACTATAAATTTTAGGAATGAAAAATGAATATGTAAAAGATACCATGAAAATATAAAAGAATCCCATTTAAAGCAATGAATATAATTTTTCATTATTTAAAGGGAACTATGGATTTGAGAATTTTTTATTCTTCTAAAAATGATTCTAAACTAAAAAGTTTCTTGGATGCTAATTTTGGAGGATTTAGAATGGATAAGAAAATTTCATATAGAACTTGTCATTTCTTAGGTGATTCATTAGTTTTTGTTAATGTAAGACTCAACACTCATAAGCACTTTCCACTACTAAATCCGAAAATGTAACAACTGTAAGTTTTTGTGCTCAAGTGTTATGGATGCAACACACACTCATAGAAAATGGCATGGGTATTACTAAAAATTAAATGATATGTGATAACAATAGTTCCATTTCATTAAGTAAAAACCCTACACATCACTCACATGAAAAACAAATAAATATTAGACATCATTTTATTAGGTATCACACACTAAAAGAAGATATCATTTTATAATTCATCAGAATGAAAAAAAACTTGCTAATATATTTACAAAACCACTGCCTTATGATAGATTGACATACATTAAATAGAATCTAAAAATGATAAATATAATGTAATTATTCATATCTACTTTTCATTTAAACCCTCTCCTTACATTAAGTTACTCCTTTTCAAAGGAGGGTTACATATTCTTTTGGTTTAATGTTTCATATTTTATAGATTTCATATATTTTATCAGTTTAATGTTTTATATTTTATCAGTTTCATGTATTTTATTTGTATCATATTTCGAATTATATTTTATCATAATTGAAACTCCTATCATATTTGAATTGTATTTCATCGTATTGGAAATTTTTCATCATATTCAAATTTTATTCTGTCATACTCGATTTTTTTCATCTTTTCAAATTTAACAATATATTACAAAAAATACATCTATACTAAGACTCTAAGAGGTGTAATTTCTAAACCATACACTTTAAAACACATTTTAAATTGTTGGTATTTCAATTCATTCACATTTTTTTAGACCTTATCAAATTTAACATGAATACGATAATTTTCTTAAAAAAATTAAAATTAAGAAACCTCAAGAGTTTAAAAAAATTCTTAGTTGTTGGATCTTTTTGATCTAATCTGAGCCACACAATTCAAAATGATTCAAAACCCTCCCTTATATAAAGGTATCAACCCCACCTCATCCTACATTGATCTCCTACATTAGTACACCGTGACTCAACAGCCCTTCTAATAGCCGAGATCGATTGTTTCCCTGGTCATAAAAAGTATCATATTTTATGTCAGAATCAACTGATTCATCTTCCAAATAGATGTCTTTAATGGATTTCTATTTAATGATATTTCATGGATAAAGGTTAGATAGTAATTATTTTTATGGAAATTATGATTCATCCTAGAAGAGAATAATTGATTTTCAAGGATGGCAGTCTCATGGTATTGAAAGACTCAAATATAATCCAAATCTTGTTCATACTGAGGAATTGTTAGAGTTTTACAACACTATGGAAATATATGATAGTTTGAAGATCTCTTTCACCATGTATGAGAAATAATACCCCACGTCTATAAAGAAAGATTCTAATTTAGTTGGAGTACCATGTGGAGGAGACACTCTATGCCCATCTCAAAAATTTCCAAAATCAGAATGAAATTTTGATAAAAAAGGCTTGAGGAATATCTTTTTGAGATTCATATGGATAAGAGAAAGGCGAATCATATCTATATTAAAATCCTTTTAATAGATCTATGGATGAATGGTTTTCTAGTACTGAGAAAAGGAGATAAGGAGACCCTTAATGTTTCTGATGTATATGTTCTCGATTTTTTGGTGAATATGAAGAATTTTAATCTTATGGGTTTTATTTTTCTAACTATCATGAAAATGAATTCTGAGGCAATAAAATATCAGTTGATCATGTTTCTTTAATTTTTTTATGTTTCTTTCTTAATTTTTCAAGTTATAAAATGTGGAAATTATGTCAAAAATGAAATGTTCAAAGTCCCATTTATCAATATAGATACGACTAGAAGGGAGAAATTTCATTTTAATTTAGAAACAATGAAGTTCAAAAAAATATGATGAAGTAGAAAATAAAAAACAAGTAGCTGGGGGAAGCTAGTAAGATTCAAAACAATAAAAAAATATTTCCCCAAAAATAAGAAAGATGAGTCTGAACCACCCAAAAATTTAAAGAAGGAAAAAACCATATCTAATGAGGTTGTAGCCGAGGGGATAAATAAGAAATAATAAAGGAAAGAGGGTGACCCCCCAATTCAGTATTGATTTTTATGAGGATCTTCCTAAAAAAATTTATTCCCAAGAAACTCTCAAATAATAAGAGAAGAAAAAGAGAATAAAAAAGAGAAAGGCTCAGGACAATGATATTGATTGGATTTTGAAAGTTGTTTCGAAATAAAGTTCCATTATTTTTTGAGAATAAGCAGTTAATAAAGAGGAATATCTTCCATCTATTCAATAAAAATACAAAAATATTTTGAAAATAATGAAATCCTCAAAATATCAGTCAATAAATATAAGAAGAAGAAGCTGTAGATAATGACCTAAGGTGGCTTTATGAATATATTGAATAAAAAAAGGATAATGATATAAGAAAATAAGAATAAGAATAAGGATAATAGCAAGAAGAGTAAAAAGAAAAAGAAAATCATGTTGAAGTAGTTATCGAAAAAATTTCCCTTGAAAGGAAAATCCCCTTGGACTCTTTAGAAGTGGCATCATTTAAATTTACCTCTCCAGGTGTTTAGTCTTTTAAGGGAGTTGCTTAGAAACAAATACCCCAAAAATTAATTCAAATCCCAGATGAAGAAGAAGAATCGGTAGAGTTCGATGAAAAATAGAATCAAAATGATGAGGGGATGGAAGTAGAAACTCATTATGGTGATCTTCCTGGTTATAATGATGATACAAACTATGAATGAACAATTACAATCAAAGGAGTTCCAAACATCAAACAATAATTGAGTAGAATGGAAAAGAACATTCCCTATTTTCCAAAACTCAAAGAAAATATTGATATTATTTTGAATAATAATAATGAAAGAACATACTTAGTCAATGTTTTGATGGACATATTCCTAAAACTCAAAGACATTTTCAAATATTTTTATGAAGGTTCTCTAGAACATAACATGGACTAAAAAAAAGTTTTTATGTGGTCATACAATATCGATAGATGTTTCAAGAATCATGAGGATATTATTAAAGATATAAATATATTGATAAATAAACACTAATCCATTTTTAACAAGTTGTAAAGTGAAACTAATTCAAAATTAAAGGCTTTTGAAATTCCCAACTTTTAAAAAGATACTTTATAAAGAGAGTTTAATGAACTCAATATTAAAGTATCTTATTTAAATAATAATAATTTCTCTCTGACGAGAAGAGTTTAAATCCTAGAAAAGGTAACTATAATTCAAGCTGAAAAGTATCAGGCTCGATATGAAATTAGGAAAAAAAATATTAAGGAAAAGGAAGAGAGTTACTGGCTCTAAGAATATATCATTTTTAATCAAGATAAACTGTTTTCAGATCAAGAAGAGAACTTTTGGGAACAATATGAGTCTCTTGAAAAGTTAATGGAAGAGAGAAGGGAATTAAAGAAGATGAAGTTAGATATTTTCAATCTTTTGGAGAAGTAAAAGGAAAAGAAATAAAATTTTGAACTCTTATTGTATTATATTTTCTAAAACATTAATCTAATATTTTGACATCTATATATTTATTGATTAAATGCTTTTTATTTTTTGTATGAATGTTCTTTCACTTATTCTAGGATGATCAAATTATTTATTACTCTATATTAATTTTCTTTCTAACCATTCTTTTAAGTATAAGAAGACTTTCATCATTACTTTTTGAAAATTACAAAGGGGGAGAATGTTTTATATATGTGGAGATTGTTTTCAATAGGGAGAGAAACTTCTATAATATGGAAAATTTGAGATTACTTTATTAAGGGGGAGAATCCTTAAGAAAGAGGAGTAAATATTTTCAATTAATATAATAAGATCCTTAGGGATAACTATATCCTAAGGGGGAGTTATTTGTATTCAGTATTATATTCAGAAGATTTATAAAACTCAGGGAGAGATAAGTTTTAAAAGATTTGTATTTTGAGCTTTCCAAAAAGGGGGAGATTATTGAGTCAAATTCCTTATTTTGACTTTTCTATTCCATTTGTTTTGGAAATCAAAAAAAAATTATATATACATTATTCATTTCATGAAAATTTAATTTACAACTAAATTAAATTCATATTATGCTTTATATCGTAATTGGTTTACAATCATAACCACTTAAGATGTTTTCAATCATAATTGGTTTTCAATTATAACCTCATTATATGTTTTCAATCATAACCGCATAAACATGTTTTCAATTTTAATAGAATATTTTTCCTTTAATCATAAATGGTTTACATTCATAATTTTATGATATGTTTTAAATCATAATGACATTTTATGTTTTCAATCGTTACCACATATTATGATTTTCATCATACTTACTCTGTTTATGAAATTCACAAGTTTTATCCTTATTGTTTCTAGAAATCTCAATCCTTATAAAAGGAAATATTTTATATTAAAATGATATCATGTAATTTTTTATATGCTATAATCAAAACAATGTCTTGTATTTGGATTCATTTGACTATTGGAGTGACAGGTGTCCAAGTACCTCTGAGATTCTAGGAAGAAATCCATTCATTAGAGCTAAAATAGGACAGTTAGTATGAAGGCTATAAATACCAATTCATTTGGATGAGCTCAGGACTCTTAACGAACTGGAGACACTATGTGAGATCTATATAAAAATACTACATTGTGAAAAAACTATGAAGTCTACAAGTCATTAACAGCTTGTCCCTAATACTTTTATCTTCGAGTAGTTTTTTTGTTTCATGTGATACCGATCAATTATGAATACAATTAAAGAATTCTAGGGATATGAATACATACATTCTGATCTTTTAGGGATCAAGGGATTCCAGTTATAGGAAGACAATGGTGATAATTACCTACTTAATCAAGGGATGCTGAGGATAAGAAGAGAGACTGAAATCGATCATTGAATAAATGGATTACCCTGGTGTGGGTAAGATAGACTTTCTTGAAAGTATAAATCAAGGGACTTTTATCCTAGGTGAAAATATACCCTTATGTTTTGGTTAAAAGAATTGTATTCTTTTAAATTTCTTCTACATTATAATATAATGTGAATTGTTTTGGTTATTCATCTTTCTATGGTTTATTTTTTATCATAACCATTCTGATTTTGATAAATCTATAATACTCTAATAACCATTTATTTGTAATACACTGATAATGATCATTTTAAAACTCAATACGATCATGTATGTTTTATAATAGAATCGATTGTTTTTTTTTTGATTATCTAAAAAATTGTGATTATGATATAATACACACTCACTCTAATCAAATCATTTCTTATTTGAATATGACTACTTTCAATTACAACCTATGAAATACATTATCGCAATCAATCTGATTATGATATTTACTGGACCCAGGGTTAGTATTATCATTTTTTTAACACAATAAGAGGTCTAGTGAATTGTACTCATTGAAATATTTTTAAACATAGATCATGTTATGTGATAATTTTTTTTTTAAACCTAAAATTCACCCACTCTTATTTTGTGCCATCTATATTCATATTTTGATCCAATATAAATCCTATTTCTGGCCTTGAGGTTGGAACCTCATGAGACTTGTAGTCTAAGATGAGTATATCTTGGTGACTTCTGGGAGTCCTTGAGGTGTTGTCACATGTCAGGTTTGACACCCCTTATAGACTGAGATGACTTTTCGTGTTTATCCATGTATGGTTCGAGATGAAGTTCCTCTCTCAATTGAGGCTCCATCTAGCGAGGTCAAGCAGATTGTTGCCTTCCTCTTTCTCGCTTTATCTTTTGAGGGTTTTAGGTATCCTACTGTGTATTTTTATACTCACCCTACATGGGATTTTCCCACACATGTTTTGTGTCATTTGCAGACCACATTCCTTTTGACAAATTCCAAAAAGGACTTGAGGTAGGCATAGCTCAATAAGATAGATAGACTGAGGTGTTTACTAGAGTTGGTTCGAGAATATTTTAGGTAGTTTAATTTGAAAGTGATACCATCCTTATGAGTAGGTTAGATTATTTTATAGGTTTCTTTTGTGGGCATTTTTCCCTTCTCTTTCTTTTAGTACTTCTATTGTACTCTTATTGTGGGATATAGATTTATGCTTGCATTGGTTTATTTTGATTTTTACATTTCATCATTTTTTGATATTGGAGATGTGTGTATGCATACAAGTATATATCAAATGCATCTAATGTTAGTTATATGACTACCAAAAACTAGTTTCCAGCCCATAGCCTATTGGAGGTGGGCTTGGGGAGTTGCGGCTCGAGCCCCATCGGGTCGGGTCGTGACAGAGTGGTATCAGAGGAAGGTCAGTTCCACTTTGAGAGAATAGTTTTATGAGCTTGGTTTGGGTTTCATATTGACAATGTTAGGGTGTTTCAAGTTCTTCTCTCTGGCCAGAGGTCCTGGTATTGGTGCAGAGTTGACATATCTATTCACTAAGACTCTGATAACCTGCTTTTCTACTTGGTACATTAGGAAACTGGTCGCTGGGAAATAAATTCTTCATGCATCAAATAGAACCGAGTTTTGGTTTTTTCCTTTTCTTCTTGAGTCATTTCCCTAATTATACTATTCGACCATGGTGCGTCTTGATTATATTTTAGGATTACAATGTGATGAAATCTAGATAGGATTCTATGGAATGATTGTGATGATAATCTACCTTGTAAAGAGGCTTCAGTATAGGGCACTGATTCTAAGGCGTTACCTCTAGGTTTTTTGCCGGTAGTGCCACCGCCTATTGAGAAGTAGGTTAAAATGACAGTTCCGGTTGAGGATGTGGATTGGGTGAGTGAACTACACAATTTCTAGAGGCAGCAACCTTTGAGGTACTGGGGTGATCTAGTCCCCCTTGCAGCAAGTGATTTTCT
The DNA here is from genome assembly GCA_963277665.1 of Viscum album. Lineage (NCBI taxonomy): Eukaryota > Viridiplantae > Streptophyta > Magnoliopsida > Santalales > Viscaceae > Viscum > Viscum album. Next base: position 1,269,508,800 of record OY728119.1, read on the forward strand.
CGTAGTCGTCACATGAGTTTTACTCTTAGTGAAAATATCTCCTCATCAGATGGTGGTCCTAGTGGCGAGCCTTCTTTAGGATTTAGTTGGGCCGATGGTGGAGTCTGGTGATATAGTCTCTTGATGAGACAACAATGAATTTGGCGGAGTTCGAGCCACTCTTTTTGGAAATGTTATACCCAACCATGTTAAGATCAGTTCATATATTGGAGCCTCTATAGATTTAGAAGGGTAGCATTATAGTGGTGGATTTTTCACCGAGGTTCATAGTCTGGTGACAATGCTCACTATATATGGTTTGAGATTTTTTATTCAGAGTACATAAATTGATGCAAGATTTTCATTGGGAGATCAGGGTGTCTGTGAATCTGTTGTACATTTCTACCTATACTGGAGTGTTGGAGTGACCAGTAGTGGTGGAAGGTTTCTTGGCTGTGGGACGGGTGGATGTGACCCAAAGTAGAAAAATGAGTCCGAGGTGTTTATAGGATCTAGTAGGTGATAAATGATAGGATCATGGGACGTGAGGCATAAAAATGCCCAAACATAGACAAGTGGTCCAATATCAAAGGAGAAACATTGAGGATTAGGTCAACTACATGAGATGCAATGTTATACTTGTGACGACAAAGGGAATCTCAAAATATATTTCCCAACCCGTCGTGCGGATGACAGGGATCCAGATAACGAGCCACCTTATAAGAGACAGTTCTTGTAGAAACGAGTTCTATGAGTTGGTGGGTGAGGTAGAGGAGCTGGAAGAGTAGAATGTCGTGGAAGGTAGTTCGAGCTGTTTCCACCACCAACCCCAGGTGGTCCACGCCAGACACAGTGAGCTCGAGGGCGTGGGTGAGAACAACTACATGCCATAGAGGCCTTCGACCTAGAATTTTTTAGGATGAATAGGGGTGCACCTTTTGTCCTTTCTACTTTCTATAGTAGCAATTGTTAGACAATGTTGTGGGTACTCTTTTCATTCCGATTATGATTGAGGTTTGACCAGGGTGATGTGTGGCATCAGTAGAACCCCTTGTTGGTATTTTTGATGGAGGGATCAGTAATACCCAATGTGAGTTTGGGAAGCTCGTAGTTGTTTTTATTACCCTCATGTGTTTGGAATCATATTTGTATGAGACATACTCAGGGAGGGTTTCATATAGTTCTATTTAGATTTAAACTCATGAGGTAGAGGGACACTTTCCCCATAGAGATGTGTTTTTGTGATGTGACCAGAACCATGCAAGTGAGTCAGTTCCAATCAATGTGAACAATATAAATGTGAGGTGGATGAGTTCCTTATAATTGCATGTTAGGGGTGAGGTTATGTGATAGAGTTTCTTGAACAGGTCCTAGCCTTTCCAGCAGAGATTCTCTGCTCGACCCCTTTATCTTAGTGGCCCTGAGAGAGGGAGGGAATTTCTTAGAGTGATTCTATATAGGTGGAGTTAAACCCTATGATGTTTCTAAAGCATGGATTGGTTACCTATCATACATAATCAACTGAGATTCCACTAGTTGGTGTGGCAGTGTTTCTATTTTGGTGAGCTATATTATAGGTGAAGGTTTGTAAATGAAGGGCCCGGTAAGACCCAGTGTTTACTCTTGGGAAGACCTATTTTGTTCATGAATACCCTCACATGTTCATCATGAACCTTGAACAAAAAATTATTGAGGAGGATATTGTATAGTCTATACAATTGTGGATATGAACAATGGGGTTTTATTAGTATCAAAATCAAGTTAGTGAGGTGGTGTACAGCTACAACCCATGAATGCAGATGGAATGTGGTGTTTGGTGCTTTTCCACCTATCGTAGCTAAGGAGAAATGTGAATACTTATTTCACAATGTTGTCCAGGTAGAAGCTGGACATGAGGGTGGATTTATCTTGGTTGTTCCTCTCTGGGTGTGCTTGTAAGAAGCACAAGAACATTTGGTGAACTCATTGGCGTGGAAGTCCAATGGGGAGCTCATTTTCTTCCCTTTTTCTTAGGCATTTGCTTTTTGGGAAAAAATACCTAAGGTGGGGAGAATTTAATGGCTTGGGTTTTGAACCAAAAAGGATTTTTAATATTTCATTGAATATTTCTGGAGCTGGGCACTGAGTCAACAAGGGAAGTCGGGCCCCATAGAGCCTCAATGCGATAGTTTTAAAAATATTTAATATATTTGTCACACACTCTCATTTTCACATGAAACATGAATAAATATTATATGGATTCACATATCATATTTTTGAGACTGAGGTTGAATCAGGAATATTGTGTTTACCCTCAGAGAGACCTAAGGTTTTCCATGATGGGAGTTTGGATTGGGGGCTTTTTAGTGATGTGATTTTGAAAAGAGGAATTAATTGGATTAATTTAATTAAAAATAATTAATTTCCCTACCCTAAGGCACAAGACACACCCAAAAGAGATCCCAACTCACCTTCTTCCCATCTCCTCCATTGGGAGATGAATCTAATGATGCCAAGTTGAAGAAGCAAGGTGCTTCCAATCTCCGTTTCTGACATAGATCACCATCAGATCGAAGAGAATCATGATCTGGATGAAATTCTTCATCAAAAGCATCAAATTGTCTCCATTGAGGTAGGAATATTTGAGATTTGGTCTTAATGCCTTTGTTCAAGCACTGTTTTAAGGTTCTATATCCAAAATATGAATGTTGTTGATCCTTGCAAGGTAGATATGTGGGTTTTGGGGAAGAAAGTGATGGATCTGAGTGTTTTGTAGGTAATTATCAATTGGAGTCACCATCTACATGAAATTTAGTTCAGTGAGACGTTCCATATAGCTCTTCCTATTCAGAGGAGATGAGATTTTGGGAATAAACGCCTTGTACTGGTGTTAAGCACTGTGTAGTTCCCTAAACTGTGCAATCTTGGGACATGGGTTGGGTTATCCATGTGAAAATACATGGACATACACTAACACACGACCAAGGTAAACATAAAAGGGGTATGGTACATGGACATGAAAAAATAACATGTGCAAGAGTCCATTTATCCTGAACATGCCAAGTAGTATGGGATACACAACGTGTGATAGACACAGTCATCTGATCCATGTAGAAGAGGCACATTGACGGGGGCCGAGTGATGAGGGACATGACATGTACCTCATTTACATGTTGTGTACCAATAAATGGGTTGGTAAACCTTGTAGATATGTTACACAACTAGGTGATCTAGTGGTCTCACATGCAATTTGTGTCATGGTGAACACCGTGTACTCCAAGGGGATTCTACTCAGATCTTCCACCTTCTGTATGTTCTTCTCTAGGACTCAGATTCAGGATTGTGAGGAGTCTATCATGAGAAGGTTTTTGTGTAGAACTTAATGGTGGCCTCTATTATATCTTATTATATAAAAGGTGGCATAAATTTACTAGGATTATTGCGAATATATGGTAAGACAATGTTGGATATCAATTTTTCTTGTGAACCGAGATGCTGGTATTGTTACTCCCCCTTGAGGGACTAGGGTGAAGGTTTTTGTTACCTCTCTAATTAGGTAGATATTAAACTCCCCCACATAATGCACAATGTTTCACTACCTTTAAGTAGTTTACTCTAGGGGTGTTACTCCTTTGATGGACTAGGGTGCGGGTTCCCTGTGATGTTCTTGAAGATGGATAATACTCCCCTGTTCGACCAGGGTGCAGGTACTCTATATATTACATATCGGTAGAGTTAGTACTCCCATATATTATTATGGAATAGGTTCTCTATCCTAGGAATTGGGAATCCCCTGTCATGATAAGGAATGGGTCCTCCATAAATTTTGTTCTGGAAGAGTTGGTACTACCCCACCATGTCAGGGAGTGAGTCCTATAGCTTGGGGTCAGTACTCCCCTACCGTGTTAGGATGAGGATCCCCTATAGTGAATGAGCTAGTAGAGTCAGTACTACCGTATCCTACCAGGGTGAAGGTCCTCTATCTACTAAGTGGTACTCCCCTACAAGGTTAGGGTGTGAGTCCTCAATCCATGTAGTGGTACTCCTCTAGTGTATTAGGGTGTGGGTGCTCCATTCTCTAAGTAGTAATCCCCTGTTGGATCAGGGCACGAGTCCTCACTTTCGGAGTAGGATTCCCCAGTCTCTGAGTAGTAGTGGGAAGTAGGTCCTCCATTAGTGTTGGAGTTCCCTCTACTATGGGATATGATTATGAGGAGCATTCCCCTCCACTTAATATGAACAATACCTAGATAGGAGTGTGTGCTCCCTCGATAGACTGAGGTGCAGGATACTCAATTTAGGAGTGACAGAGGTTTTTCTGGTTAGTTTAGAGAAGTACTCTGTTGAATGTGGGGTAGTGGTGAGGAGTTGGTCCCTCTATTCTCTCTTGTCAGAGAGAATGCATGCGGTCCATAGTATGGAGAAATGCTCCCAAAACTATGTGTAGTGGTGTGGTGAGGTCCTCTACACTTGTGTTTCTTTAGCTTATATTGGGAAAAGGGTAATGAAGAAGGGACCTCTGGTGCTAGGCACTAGAGCCAGACCCTGTAAGATGTTCTCTATGGACTATATCTCTTAAATGGATTTTATCTGGGATTCCTGAGCTCATGGAGTGTGTTCTCATGTTTTTGTACTATGATTAGAGCCTCAAGTAGAAATTTTATTACTGGCCATGATGTTGGAACCTCATGAGACTTGGAGTCTGAGATGAGTATATCTTGGTGATTTCTAGGAGTCCTTATAGTGTTTTTATTTGTTAAGGTTGAAACACCTTTTATACTTAGATGAATTTTAATGTACAACTGAGGATTTTTTGAGATGGAATTTCTCTCTCGATTGAGGTTCCCTCCTGGCTAGGTCTGGTAAACTGTTGGCTTTCATTTGCTCCATTATTATTTTTTGGATTTGGGGGTACTTACTGAGTATTTTTATACACACCCCTAAATAGGATTTTCCCACACATGTTTCGTGTCTTGTGCAGAACATATTCCTTTCAACAGAGTCGAAGGAGGAATAAAGGTAGGAGGAGCTCAGTCAGCTAGATAGACCAAGGTGTTTATGAAAGTTGGGGTGAGGAGATTTCTCGTAGTTAAAGCTGATAGTGATCCCATCCTTCTGAGAATGTTGGACACTTTTATATTATTCTTTAGTGGGTGTTGTTTTTTCCCTTATTTACATTTTAGTACATCTATTGTACTACAGTTGTGGGATATAGATGTATCCATGTATTTGTTACTTTTGGTTTTTACATTTCATCATTTTTTTTGATCTTGGAGATGCGTGCATGCGTATAGGTAAATAGGAAATGCCTCCCATGTTAGTGATATGCCAACTCGTTACTAGTCACCAGCCTCTGGCCTACTGGAGGTAGGCTTGGGGAGTTACGGCCCGGGCCCCATTGGGTCGGGTCATAACATATTATGATTTATAGTTACCAACATGGAAATTTTTTACAGCTATAGTATCATCATTTATCAAGATTTTTTATGATTATTACTTAATTGATGAAATAATATGATAAATCTATCAAGAAATCCCATGAATGTTATTCTAATTTTGTTATATATGATATATTCATGTATAATTACCATTTCCACTATGTGGTACTTGAGATAATTAAGAATTTTTTCTTAGGAAAATCAGACTTTATATCTCCATTTGTTCAGGAATATGTGATCTTTCATAACTATGTTTTCTAAAAAAGTATTCAAAAATATTTTACTATTATCATATAATGTTTATAGGAAATATTTATCAATGCATTACCTTTTAAAAAAATATTTTTACAAGTAAATTTTCCATCGTTTTCTGATCAAGGTAGTTTTCTATACTATAAATATACAAAAGGAATGTTCAGCATGTTCGTACTTATGCACCATCATGAACATCATTTTCATAGAGATTGATTTGTAAGTTTATAAGGTCATTTTAATGGATTTTTTTACTAATATTACAATTTTTTTAATTTGGAGTGGATTTCAAATAAAAATGTTTCCAATATTTTTTAGGTTTAAAAAGTGATTTAAATGTATTTAAAATTTTCCATTATATGATTTCAAAAGGTTATTTTAAATGAAAATGATTCAAATGATTTTAAGCATTAATTTTAAAATTTCAAATATATTTTATAGAAAAGTGTTTTAAAAATGTTTTTAATCCTTATTTTTATTCTTTCAAAATATTTTCTTAGAAAAAGATTTTCATAATATTTCCAAGAATCCTTTATAAGTTTTCAATGCTATTTTAAAAGAAAATGTTTTAAAATTATTTATATTTTAAAAAGTATTTTTAGAAGAGAAAATGTATTTTTCTCAAGAAATGTATTAAATTGAATTTTAATACTTTCTTTATAAGAAAATTATTTTGAAATGATTTTATAAAAAGTATTTTCAAAGAAATGATATTTTCCTTAATAATTGCATCATGTGATCTTTGGAAATACTTCACCATATAAAATGACATAAATTGTTATAGTTTATGATTGACTGAGGAAATAATCTATGAATTCATTCATATTAATTCATTAATGGTTTATGTTTTTATGGAATGATGTTTATGACATCGGTTTCTCTTCTGCAGGTCATTTTATATTAAAACCAACTGCTTTTCACAGGTTATGTTTTGATGAAATTTTTATTATAACTATCTATTTTGCATAGGTAATGACATGATTGAATTTCTAAGATAATAATTTTATTTCATGGGTTATGATAAGATGTTTACAAAACCCATCTCTTTTTATTTGTCATGATATGATGCAATATTTATTATCTTGTGGAATATGTATGTATGGTCTTATTATGTGACGGGTGGGACATATATGTCCCTATCATGCATTGGGTAATGATAAGTGGAATATGAACTCAAAGGGTTCCTAGTTTGTATACAAATCTAGAAAATAAGAGGGCACATAGGTTGAAGCCCAATCTTAAAAACAAGAGGGTATACAGGCTGTAGTCCAATCCTGAAAGCAAGAGGGTACATAGGTTTAATCACAATCTTGAATGTAGAAGGGTACATGGATTTTTAACCCAATCCCAAAAAATATACACATGTTGTATCCCAATAATATCATGTCATGAAGGTCTTGGAATGTATCCTTGATATAATATTTTCTATACTTATGTATATGACACAAATTCTATGTATTATTCCTCAGTTATGCTTTCATGTATTATTCTCTTAAATAGATTATGAAACATGTCTTATGAACATCCAATCTTTATGCCATGCTTAATTATTAGAATCTTTGATATGTAGGGTATGATATTCAAATGATATTCTCATGTTCTCACACACTTATGTTCATGTTATTCCTATAAACTTCCTTTATTTACCCTTACACAGAATTCGAGCTCACCCCTTTCTTATGTTTTATTTACCCTATTTAGGAATAAAGGATTTATGTTAAAGTACTAAAGGTTAAGATCTTTGTGGGAAGCATTTATGATCCTTCACCAAGATATAAGATTTTGTTCCATGATTTTAAAGGAACTAAACTATTATAGTCCAAGGGTATGCAATTTTGCAATCTTTTGAATATTTATCTATATTGATTAAATATTCCTAGGTCACTATATTTGGTATAATAATAAAGGTTAATAATTCTTTGGATATTAGGGTGATAAAATATTAGTGAGATTACAAGGTATATTTCTAAGGATATGTCTAGGGATTTATCTAATGATAAGACAATGATGTTTTAGATTTAAAATAAGGTGTCATAATTTAGACATCCTATAAGTTATTTATCATGATTATATGGTTTACACTATCATAAGTGTTTCTCACACTATGATTTCTTGTTTTAGTCAATGGTGTGAACTAGAAAAAACTAGGACAACGTTGAAGATGTCAGACAATTTGCTGATGAGCAGGAAAATGGTATTTTCATTGGAGTGAAGGATATTGATATCATTAATAGATAGTTTTCTAGGAACATGATTAAAAATTTATACCGTAACAAACTATTAGAATAAAAAAATAAGTGAATGAAGGATTTCCATGAGATTTTGGTTAATGGAGACCATGTAAGAAAGAAGATTTAGTTTCCTTTGTGTATAGAATGTCGAAAGAATCACCCAAGTGAATTTCATAGAGGAATAAGAAGATGTTTTGAATGTGGAAAAGAAAGACATAAAGTAAGTAACTAAAAAAGAAAAATAAAAGGTTTAGTTAAAGAAATGGATAAGAATATTGGTCTCCCTAAGTCATCATCGATTTTTAAATGATTTAAGTGTGGTCAGAATGGTCATTATGAAAATCGATGTCCTATGTGTAATGTTCTTGAAGAGAATATGAAAGGTGGTGCGTGTAATTGTTATATTTCTGATGATGATGAGGATACAAATGAAATGTGGAAGGAAAGTGGTAGCATGTAATATGGTGTGGTATCCTTTTTATGGATTATGGATTAAGTGGAATAATCAATGTTTTTTATTTGGTTTCAATTATTATGTAATATGAATAGTGAAATATAAAAGGACTATTCAGTTTAGGTATTTTCGCTAAGGATTTATAAGAATATGTTGAATGGTTCTGATGGACATGAAAATTGATTTAATGGAAATGTGATGTTCATGGAAAACTCAAGATTATGTGAAATATAACCCTGAATACAATCCTTTTATTAAGATAATATTGTTTGGATAAAGATATTTTGGATATGAATATGTAAATTGGATGGTACTAATTTCTCTCGAAATATTTAAGACTTGTTGAAAAGTGGCTTATTCCATCTTTGATGAAGTTTAAAAAATTTATGGATTTAAGTAATATATCCAATATTATTTATAATAAGGAAATATTCATGTTTTCAATAATAATTTATGATAATTTAGGTCATTAAAACGTTTTAAGATAATACTTGATGAAGGTATTCACATGATATATTATTGCTTCAGGAATGAAAAATTCACCTTAATTTCATGGAATGAGAAATGAAGTGGATGTTCATCAAGGAAAAAGGGTAAGGTTTTCCAAAAATCATCTTTTCATTAAAATTATTTAACTTTAGGAAAAATAATCTTGAAACCAAAAATGTTATCATAGTACCTTCATTTCTAATTAATCAAATGCCCCCTTAAATTATCACATATTTATGAATTTATGATTGTTAACTTTTACTAACCCTGTTTTCTATCACTCTCCATCAGAACTTGATATTTAGATTTCTCTTCCATGTCAATTTTTTCTCTTCCCACCTATGTTATCCTATGTGGAAACCTAGTTATGCATTACCTTGGTTAAATGTTATGTTTCTTAATTTTCCTTTTTAAAGTAAGTTTTAGTATTCTTTTTCACGATGTGTGTTTCTATGAAAGGAGCTTTAAAGTATTAAATCATTGATAACTCAGAATAATTTTATGGGTGAAATTCATTTTAATGGGGGTAGAATGTGCCACACAATTTTTTTTGAAATAAATTTTCCAAGATAATTTAATTGTTTTATATTCTTAATTTCATGAAACACTGAATACAGCCTTTTTATATACACACGCACTAAATTTGGATTATATTATATACAACAAAAAGTTAATATTATGCAACACACAACACTTCGATTATATTTTAGTACACACAAAACTATGTTTTCCTTTTATTACACACAATACCCAGTCCCTTTGATATCTTGCATAACTTTCAAGGCTAAGTTTTACTGAACTATCATATACTATAAATATTATTATTAAAATAACATTAAAGACACCACCAAGCCATTTGAATAGAAGTAAAAAATAATACTAACTAAATTATAAAAATATTATTTATACATGTATATAAAATTAATCATTTGGTTATAAATTTGTATAAGTTAATGAAATAACTATTAGAATATAAAGAAATTACTTCTCCAAGAAATTTTTTTATATAAAAACACAATTTTAGGTCAATTAAACAAACCATATTTGATTAACGATTTCAATAAAATTTATAAATTATATATTCAATAAATATTTTGGATATTCATCTAATATATTTTATAGGTATAATATAATAATAAATCAAATTTTACGAATAAAAAGTTTTATTTTTCTAAAAGGAAATTTTAAAGCCTTTTAACAGTGAACTGATTTAAAATATGATTTTGGGAACTTTTTTAAATTTTATTTTTCAGAATAAAAATAAATTTTATAATAGATAGATAAAAATTATTTTAGGGTTAATTTTTGGTATTTTTATGTGAAGTTTCATTTTTTGATGAATAGTAAAAAAATGTAGAGTTTTAATTAAAAAATCCATTTTCATATAATTTATTTATAAGAAAAAAATCATATTTTTGATTGGTTTTAAATTTTAATTAAACATATATATATTTTAATCCAATTTTGGTCATTGGAATCAATTTTACTTTGAAACTGCATCTAAAAACCTAGAAAATTTCGAACACGTTTACTTTAAAAACACGTTTTGTTGTCCCATTTGTGATATTAAATTTAACTTAATTTTTTCCACTAATATGATTTTAATTTGGAAAAATAGATTCCATATTTTTATTCAATGTAATTTATAATTCATAATAAGGTGAAATTAGTTTTCTACAAAAAATATTTTGTGAATGTGATTAAAATTAATTATAGCGATTAAGAGAAATATTATCTTAACGAGGGACTAAACCTTAATTGTACGGAAAAAAATGAACTATAAAATTTTTAAAAATATATTTTATGTAAATATTTAGACTCTATAATACATTTGATCTTATTTTTATCTACTTGTAATCATAAAAACATGGGTGTAATTCCCTTGTCCAAAATTTACCAGAATACCACTCCCCCTCACCTATAAATGGAACTCAACCATCCCACTTATTCACACCTATAAATCCATTTTAATCAAAACAGATATTATCAAATAATCTCAAATAATCCCTCAAATCATCCTATAATCCTCAATTTGGGAATAAATCCATCCAAGTAATCCCTTTGGTGAAAACCAAAACGAGTTACCCAAAGAAAAGGTAACATCCTGCCCGAACCTACTTTGTTTTATTTCTATTATCCACCCCATAAAACATTCTTATTAAATTATTTTATAATTAACTCAGTATAGTAAATATATTTAGGTGTTTTTATTCTATTTTTTTATACCTAAAAGTACACACACATCCGTATAATGGGTAACGAACTTACTGTTCTTTTGTATGGTGAACTATCGCCTCACGAAACCATAATGTTCATTTTTCCCTTACCACCTATCATGGGTGGAAATTATGATGAAAATTATATTTTAATATTATATTTATGATATTAAGTATGTATTTATTATTTTTGAAGTTTTATATTAAATTTTCCTTTATTATTTCCATATTATGGATATACGATAACTTGTTTTGTGGAAGTGCGGGCTACCACCTCCTCAAAGCGATGTGATTCATTCACACTTTACATGGAATATATTAAGGGTTATTTTAGTGAAAATATATGATATATATGAAATAATAATTATAATTTAATTATATTATTTTTATACATACATTTAAATTACTTTATTTATTTAAATTTGATATGAAAATAGAAACACCGTTCATGCATATGTATGACCTACCATCTCCATGAACGATTTATTCCATTTAATACATATATATTTTATAGATTTTTATAAAATTTTATACAAAAAATATATATGATATATAAATCATGATTTACATTATGGAAGTAACTTAATCATGATCTAAGTAAGAAAATAAAGAATAAAAAATCAAAACTTATACGAAAAACAAAGCGAATATTACCTGAAACGTAATATTAACATTAAGTTATTAATAAACGGGTAATATATATTCATAAACAATACATAAATGGTGTTATATATATTAATATATTTATTAGGTAGATTTAAAATAATCATATATTTATTATACAAGATGTTTTAATGTATACAATGAAAGTATAGATTTATGGTAACTGATTTTCATCTCACTTTTTATTTCCACATGAAACAAGAATATTCACCAATAATTTCATTTTTTATTGTATATACTACCAAAAAAGTTATTGAATGATTAAAATATTTAAATTTATGGATATTTACAAATCCATTTTATGATCTATCTTTCATGGGGTTTATGGTTCAAAAGTTACCTAATCGGTAAAGTAATTTTGTCTCAATTTTCCTTAGTTGAGATACATACCGTGTTATGAACCTATATTTTTCTATGGGTGTATATAATAACCATTGAAATGTTATATAATAAATATAATTCTTTTCAGGATATTTTATACCCCATTTAATTTTATTATTTTATAGGGATTACGATTCAATGTTACCAAAGTGATAACAATTTATTGCTATAATCAAATATTTTACGAGGATTATTTATAATTATGCTTCCATTGATGAAATTACATGATCCATATCTCAAGAAAATTCAAGAAAATTATTATACTTTGGTTATCCATGAATATTTATGTGTTATAACCATTTTCTACTTTTTGGTACTTATGATAATTAAGAAAGTGTTATTAGGAAAATTTGAATTTATTTCTCGTTTCGGTCTGAAATATGTTTTATTTCAAAACCATATTTTTTAAAAATATTTTCAAAAACTCTTTACTATTATTATATGATGATAAAAGCAATTTTTACCCATATTTTAACTTAAAAAAATGTTTTTAAAAATAATCCTCTAGTCATTTTCTAATTAAGGCACTTTTCTAAACATTTATGGTGAAAGAGGAGCGTTTGACTTGTACGAAATTACCCACCGTCCTGACTATCATTTCCTTGGAGGTTCATTTTTATGTTTATATGGTTATTTTTTATAAAAAAAATTTCCTAATATTTTTTGGATTTTTTTTGAATTTAATGTAGTTTTCAAAGAAAAAGGTTTTCAAATTTTATTTATCTTTAAAAAGTTTTCTAAATGATTTTGAAAGTGTTATTTATTTTTTTAAAAGGTTATTTTCAAAGAAAATGATTTAAATGATTTCAATATTTCTTTATAAGTTTCGAAATCCATTTTCTAGAATTTTTTTTTAATTTTTTTAATCGTTATTTTTAGGTCTTCAATGTATTTTCCTAGAAAAAGTTTTCAATAATATATTCAAACCTCTTTATAGGGTTTCAAGGAAATTTTAAATGAAAAATGTAAAAAAAAATACATTATTATTTAAAAATAATTTTTTCATAGGTGAGAAGATATTTTCCACATGAAATGTTTTAAATGATATTTTATATATTTATTTAAGAGAAAATGAATTGATATTAATTTATAAAAAGGATTTTCCAAGAGTGGACATTTTCCTAAAGAAATGTTTCATGTGATATTTCAAAATACTTCTCTATCTAAGATGAAATACTCTTTTGTAGTTTATTATTTATTGGGGATATGATCCAAGAATAAAATTCATATTCATTTCTGAATAGTTTATGTTCTAAAAAATTATTTTTATGACACCTGTTTCTCTTCTACATGTTATCTACTCTTGAAACCCACTTATTTTAATGGGTTACGCATTGATGAAATGATTATGATACCTATATCTTTGTCATATGTAATGATATTGATGAAATTTTTATGATACCCATTTTATTTCTTTGGTTATGATATGATGTTTATGAATCCCATCTATTTTTATTGAATATGATATGATGCAAGTTTTTTTATCTTGTGTAACATACATGAAATATCTTATTATGTGATGGGTGAGACTTATATCTTACTCCAATTAATTGGGTAATGATAAGTCGTCTATGTGATCAAAGGGTACACAAGTTGTAGCTTAATCCTAAAAAAATAGGGTACACAGGTTATAGGCCGAGAAAAGAAAACAAGAGGGTACACAAGTTGTAGCCCAAGTCTGAAAACAAGAGGGTTCGTGGGTTATACCCTAATCTTAAAAATAAGAGGTTACATGGGTTGTTAGACCAATACTAACGAAGGTAAAATATTTTTATCCCAAGCGTGACGTGTTATAATGGTCTTGGTAGGTATCCTTGATATAAGATTTTCAATTCTTATGTGTATTCTAATATTCTATAACTTATTTCTCATTTATGATTTTATGGATTATTCGCTTGATTCCATTATGATTCATGTCTTATGAACTTCTAATATTTATGACATGTATCATGATTATAATACTTGATATGCAGGGAATGATCTACAAATGATATTCTCATGTTCTCATACCCTTATGTTCATGTTATGCTTATGTACTTATTTTATTTAAGCTTATTTAGCATTTTAGCTCAACCTTTTCTTATGTTTCCTTTCAACTGGTTACAAAGAAACTTTTTAAGTAGAAGTACTGAAGGAGATGATATTTGTGGGAAACATTTATGATAATTCAACAATGTAGAATATTTTCTTCCATGTTTCCAAATACACTAAAATATTATGGTCCTAAGGTGTATACATTTGCAATATGCTGGTTATTCATCTATATTGATGTAATATACTTGTATGTTAAGCCTGGGACACTATATAATGCATCATGGGAGTTCCAATATAGCTTCACAATGGCCCATTCCCTATCTGATAGTGGATTTCACTTGAGCGGTAGAGGACCCACACCTAAGATGATGTGGGTTTTAGTCTATAGGTTGAGGACCCACACCCGAGTGTGATAAGGGGTTCCACTCGAGTCATAGAGGACCCATGCCCTATCGGATTGAGGGTTCCACTCGGATGATAGAGGACCCATACCCAAACAGATTGGGGGGTTCCACTCTATAATAATCCTTTGGTGATCCCTCTTGATCACTACTATCCTCAGAAATTTATTTCAGTAATCTATGTGTTAGAAATATTCCACACCATAATCTAGAAAAGGAGGGCACCATCATGATCTATGTAGAAAAAAATTAGTATAGGCTACTCAAAATCCAAGAATCTAAGTCCAAAGAAGAAGATACTGAACCATGAAGTCTCCTCTAAAGGAACTATGTTGTACACGACATGTGGTGGGACCCACATGATGTGTGGTCTGCTCCCCTGCCTGTTCATGTCCTGGGATAGTACATGACTCCTAATTCATTTAGAAGTACACATCTTGCAGGTGAAATACATGAGGTGTCCAAACTATTCAGGATTTGGTTGTGTCCTTCTGGCGATGTCTATGTTCTTGAACTTCTCTCTGTGTACTTTGATACACGGTCGTGTGCCTGTTCTGGTACTCCCACACAAGGTATTTCCCACATGTTCCACCACATGAATCATCCATCAAGGGATGAGGTACATGGAATGTAGGAGGGATACACATTGTTCCATCCTTATGATTTTCCAAAACACCAGTCACCGTAGCCAAGGGGCTACCCACCATGTGTTCACATGGAACACAATGTGTAGTCATGTTTTTCACATTTTCCTAGATCCACTAACAATGTGTTGAATCTATCCATTCTATTTCGAAATTTCCTCATTTTAACCGATGATTTTTGGATCTACTGTTGGAAAGTGAATTCAAGAACATCGGTGGCCAGAAAATCAAATTTGATGTGATTCGGAAAAGTCATGTATGCACCTATTACCCTACGCATTCCCTGATCCTTCCACCTTCATGGATTCAGTCCCTAATCATCAATAAAATAATCCAAAACCCATAAACATTCCATATATAACCTTTTTTCATTGATCCATCCAGTGTTTTGTGAATCCATCACAATTTTTGGTGTTTGATTGAGCACAGTACCCCCTGAAAATGTCAAAACAGGACTACGAGGTCCTACTGGTGATGAATGCAAACAAATTTGGGAGTAATTCACCAAAACAAATGTTTAAAGATCATTTCAAAGAGTTCATGACCAATGATCAAGAATGGAGATATCACTTGTGAGAAAAAAGAAAAAATCCAATTTACTTCATACACGTGCGTATATGAAGTCTATAATTGGTACAAATCAAAGAAAGGGATCGATCTGCTGAAGAAATTTAATAAAAAAGGCCATAAAACACAAATTTGTGAGTACTAGTTATAGACTAGAAACTTATTCATCAAAGAAAACTCCCTACAATGAATGGGGGAAGCCATTTTATTCACTATCCAATAATTATCTCCGATTTGGAATTTCTTCAACAACTGATTTTATTCACCAAAGGAAGGAGGAAGGGGAAGATTTCAGCATATTCGTGGATTTTTAGGCTAACCCAAGGAATATATTTGTTGAAGTATTATTATAGAATTCCATTTTATGTTAAAATAAATTAATTTATCTACTGATCATACTGTGAATGAGATAGGTATCTAAACTCCCCATTCCAACCTATTTTTGGTTGCACTTAGGGTAAAAAATACATTCTAGACCCAACTGTGGTTTCATATTTCTAATCCGAGCTTCTGTTTAATAGTTATCCCATTTTATTTAAGAAATAATTAGTGAACAATATGTAAAATATTTAATATATTCAAAAAATTAATTCTAGACACACCGGGCCTCAAAATCATACGCCATCTAAGTTCCTGATCTCTAAATATATATAGAAACATTTCAAAGTCTTAATAGAAAAAATCAGGTCTCAAAATTTCTTGATCACAACCTTACTACTTTGCATGCATTATTTACGTCCATTCGTGGAACTCACAACTTTAGGAAAATGTTTGGTTTATTGGGGAACTTCCTATTTCACACAACTCTTACATTTTGTATACAACTCCCTTGTTCATATTGAAATAATTTCTTTTCTGAACACAATAAATATTTGATTCATTGTTCCACACAACTATTTTCCACGAAAATATTATAGTTTAATGAAAAACTTACATGATTCAAATCCATAATTTTATCTAAGGTATGAGCATATGAAATGAGGAGGGTATATACCTATTTATAGACATGGATGACCCAGCATGAAAAATCATTATGCATCTTCCTCAATGTGTATAACTTTTATAGGAGAATAAAACTTCTTATTTTGACATCGTATGTGGTGTGTAACTATCTGTAATGGGTGAATGTAACTCTATATCTTATTTATTTGAAAAACCACCTTTCACAAACTTTCAGAACATTCACACACTTTCATAACTTTCACACAATAATTTCATTTACCAAATTTTGGTATGATGTCCTCGAATCTTCACTTTCATGAAACTTTATCATGAAACTTTTCATATTTATATAGAAATGATTCCTTTTCCTAAAAAACTTTGTTCATACTCTAAATTTTGCAACCAAATGTAATGTCATGATTTTTTGATGTATTATTTTTAGATTTTATATAGATTATTTTCAAGACCAAGCACTGATACAACATTCAATTTCAAGGCCTAGTGTGCTCAAAATAAATGTTTGAAATATATAAAATATATTAAATAGCATGCATTCATAGTTTTCTTAAAAAAGTTGAATAACTTCAAAATGGGTGCCTAGATCAGAAATATAGGGGAAATGTTGAGTTCTGAATTTGGGGTTTACCATACGAGTGACTTAACATTAGTCGGAATGTGTCTTTTATAGAAAATTCATCATTGGAACATAAATGAATTAAATAATTAAATAAAATTATTTTATTCCATTTGTGTTGATGTAGTGATTGGTAATCTTCAAATAGAATATTATAGATAAATAATAGGGTTTTCTGTAAAACCCAGGAACTTTCAAAGAGCCTTTGGAGAGAGATTTATATAATTATCTCAGGATAACGATGAAGAGATCATGGATCGATGATCGACACACCTCATATTCAAATTATATTTCAACTGATAACATTACAACCTCTCTCTTCATCATTATTTGATAAAAATCAAGGCATGGCATGTGTTTTGACTTGATTTTTCTCATTCTTGAATTCTATAATGAAAGTGATTAAATTAATTAACAAATTGATCTATGGTTTGATAGTCTTGTGGGATGATATTATTTACAGGTTTTTGGAGGGAGATTAATTGTTGTGATTTTATTATTTCGATTTTTGTTATAATATTGAAAGATCATGTTTGACATGAACATCGATTGAGTTTTGTTCCTCCAATTTGTTCATTTGATTTATCTCGCCATTTAATGTTTATTACATGCATTCTTCAATTTTACTTTAGCTAAATAATCTAGATCACTTTATCATTGCACACCCATTTTTTTGTGAAACGATATGATATCATAGATCTTGAATCGGAATGACATGAAGGAGGTGTGATGATGTAGAAAGATTAATTTGGGTGATGATGGATACATAATTTTGTTGACTTTGATGGTCTTCAATTCATAATGAAGAATGTTGATTTGATCCATTTTCCAAGAAGATCTTAGGATGGAATCCATTTTTTGACGATGTAGAGGCCCAGATGTGTTAGGATCTTCAGTCTCATAGTTAATCGATCACCAAATCAAAGGTCATAGGCACCAGATCAAATGCAAGAATAGATCTAGGATTTTATAAAATTTTGAACAACCTGACATGTAATCTGGATATACACATAGTGTTGGGCACCCTTGTGGAGGATAGGGTTTTGGGATAAAGTTAAGTATCACATGGAATGTGACACCTATCACATGGTGTGTGGTATCTCCTAGTTGAATAAGTGTGTAATTTGTGAAGTACATGGACACAACATGAAGTACACATGCTTCCTATATGGTGTGTACTCCCCCACATAGAATTGTCCTGGACCAAGTATATGGGCTATGCTATGTACTAATACATAAGAAAATTTACACAGGTAGGAGCTATGTACTAGTACATGGGTAGACTACATGGGCATCCTACTCACCAGGTAGTTCTACATAAATAAAACATGATGAAAATGGATGTTTACAAGGTTAGGATATGGGGTTGACGGACATGATGGGTGACCCCTACTACAAACTGTGTACTCTTTTATACATGGTTTAGATCTATTTTACTCCATATCATGGAAAAGTTTTGTTAGGGTTTGTTCCCCTTATCATTTCTTTGATGGTTGGTATGGAATTGTCTCATACTCCTAGGAAAATGATTCGTTCTGCAAGACTTCTTGGATTGAGTTGTTGGAGTCCCTCTGAGAGGCCCGGAGTGAGATAATCTATTCATATTAATTCCCTAAGTGGAGTTATTGGTATCTTCATGACCAATACTACATGGTATTCGATCCAATACTTAGTGGGTTAATCCGGATATTGTTGTTGGTATCACTGCATGGCCTTAACATTGATCATCATTTTTGTATTGTATTCTCTTTAGACTATCAATGTGTTCTTTCTCTTAAATATACCAATTGAGCAATTCCTTTCATATATAAATCATCTGTGCTATCATATTTGGGAGTGTGTTCTCCCAGATGAGTTCTTTATGGAATCTTCAGGTTGGAATCCAGGACTGAATGTGACGAATGCTTTATGGTTGTGACTTACCTATATAATGTGTGTATTTGTTGAGTATATCTGGATATTTGTTATATGTGGTTTCGAAATATACCTTTTGTATATATCAATTTATTTCCATGCTATTTTCTTTGTGGTTTTGGGGTGTCCTACAGAGTATTTTTATACTCACCCCTACGCGGGATTTTCCGACCAGTGTCGTTTCTTGTGTAGATGATCAAAATTTTGACAGAGTCCTTCGAGGACTAGGACTAGATAATGTTTTGTGAGATTGAACCTGCCAAGGTGTATTCCTTCACCTTTTTGGAATAAGTCCCAATACTTATTTTTAGGTTGGACTTTTGTTTCAGACAATTTTTTGTGGACTTGTATTTGGCCCTATTTACTTTATTTTACGTCCTATCATACACTAGTTACATGATTATATGTATTCATGAATGGTTGTATAGTTTTTTAAATTTAAGCATTGTATAGGCTTACAAATTCATGGGTGTGTAAATTTACTCAGGATAAGACCTACCATGTCAGTGATATGCCTTCTCGGCATTAGTCTCTAGCCCCCAGAGTATTGAAGGTGGGCTTGGGGAGTTGTTTCATGGGCCGCTCTGAGATGGGTCATGATATAGTTGTATCATAGATGGTCAGTTCTACTTTATGATAGAGAGTCTGTGATATTGGTTTAGGAAAACAATGTTAAGTGTTTCGAGTTTGTATTTTAGGCTAGGGACTCCAATGTTGGTTCGAATACCAATGTATCCATTAAATAGTACTATAATAAACTTCTATTTGAATTGGTACATGAGAACACTAGTTGTAGTGAAACTAATGGTAATTCATCATATAGAAATGGGTTGTGGTTTCTGTTTCCTTCATGAGTCATCTCTCTATATATACTTATTGAATGTGGTGCATCTTGTTTGTTTTAGGATGCCTCCACAACATATGCCAACTATGAATAAATATCAGGATGACGAGTATGATACCCTATATAATGAGGAATTGATACAGGGACCAATTCCTAAGATGTTATCTCCCGTTGGTACACCAGCCATAATTCGACCTACATAGTATCATGTGATACCCGCAGTACCAGTAGATGAGGTGTGCAGGTTGAGCACACTTCATGAGTTTCAATGAATGATACCTATCAGTTTAAAAGGATATCCTGACCCTTATGCAGCTAAGTAATGTCTTGATGCGGTGACCTAAGTTTGACATATTGTCAAGACATCAATAGATCAGATGGTGGTCCTAGCGGCAAGCCATCTACATGTCTTAGCAGGGCAATGGTGGGGGTTTGGGATTAAATCTTATAATAAGGTGACTCTTTCATTGATAGAGATTGAGTGAATTTTTTGAAAAGAGTTATCACCCACTATGATAAGGAGTGTATGTATCCAAGAGCTTCTGTAGCTGTATTAGGGTATCATTATAGTATTTGAGTATTCATCGAGGTTTGAAAACTTTTCCAAGTACTAGACGAATATGGTTCATGATCATTTTTTAGGGCTCAGACCATTGAGTGTGGTTTGTGTAGGGATATCCGAGCTAGTGTTATCCCTCTATGAATTTCTACCTATGTTTGGGTTCTAGAGTGAGATTTCGTGGTTTAGAGTTTCTTGGAAGAGCCGATATAGCCGGTGGTTTTCAGTAGTGGAAAATCAAGAGAAGAGACCTCTGCAGTAGGGATCTGATGTCAGTCTCAAGTATATAGACAAATTCAATGTTTTAGGAGGAGGTCCCAAGATAGAGGATCTGCAGTTCAGGTCATAGAGGGTGGGTCCAGTTATCCCAAAGATAGGCAGTTCTACTAATTTGAGGGTACGAGACATCTCTCCCTTGATTTTCTGACCCACTATACTGCTAACATGGAGACTATGGATGGGCCCCACGACAGAGAAAATAACAGGATAAGGTAGGCTTATAGGTTGGAAGATGTGGTCAAGGGGATGGGAGATCAGTATGAGGTAGTCGACATTTTTACTTGTTAACACCACCACCCCTAGGTGGTCCACGCCATAATTAATGAGCTGTAGGAAAAAGAGGGGACAACTATTGGCTGTTGAAGCTTACAACTGATAGGCTCCAAGAATTATTTGAGGTACATAATATGTCTTCTATACCTTATCTACAGAACTGAAAGAAATAGTTGCTATTCATTCCATTCTTTCCACATACCTAGTATGAGACTTAATTATTTTGGTGGAACCTTTGGCTCAACCCGTATGCTTAGAGACTCATACTGGAGAAGGCTCAATGATCACACACTTGCGCTGATAGTGTGACAAGAATCTTGAATAGAGTGTTTCTCTTGGAATCTATTAGAAGTATCGTTGATGCCTTATGCCATCATTCTTGCTATGGATTGGTTATCTGCAGTTCAAGCCTAGATTTACTATTTTAGGTGAAGGGTGTGGTGTGTCTACAGTGATGAAACCAGGTTCTCCATTTTTAGTGAAAAGGAAACTCAAGTAGCCTAGGATGGACTCATGCGTAGAAGGGTGTAGATGATTACTCATCAACATGCTAGATTAACCCTTAGTGTAGTGGATGTTTTGAGGTCCCAGTTTCTTATGGTGGTGGAAGAGTACGGGGAAATCTTCCAAGAGGATCTTCTAGTTTTACCTCCCTGATGATAGATAGACTTCAACATTGATCTACCAAATGGGTCAAAACCGATATCTACACCATAATATTTGATGGCCCCCTCAGAGTTACGCGAGTTGACGGTGTAGTTAGAGGACTTATATAGGAAGGTCTTTGTTAGACCTAGTGTTTCTCCCTTGGAAGCCCCAATTTTTTTCCAAGATGGTAGATGGGAGATTGAGGTTGTGTGTGGACTATCGGTGCTTGAAACAAGTGACCGTGAAGAAACAGTATCCAATACCAAGTATCGATGAACTATTTGATCAGTTGATAGGTGCATGATGGTTCACGAAGGTTGACCTTTGGTTAGGGTCTCACCAGTTGTGAGTATGGGATAAGGATACACCGAATACAGTATTCAGATGTCACTATGGTCTCTGTGAGTACTCTATGATGCCTATTTTCTTGATGAACGATACAATGGTGTTCATGGGACTCATGAACTATATTTTTCACCTTACATAGATTGGTTCTTAGTTGTCTCCATCAATGATATCCTTATGTACTTAGCATCATAGGAGGAGCACGTGAGACACTTCCAGATAGTTCCAGACGTACTCCAAGTGCACTGGATTTATAGAAATATCTTGAAGTTCTACTTCTAGATTTAGGTAGTCCACTTTCGGGGACACATTATATTAGTGTATGGAGTGAAAGTGGTCCCATACAAGGTTCACGTAGTGTTATCTTAGGATCCAATTAAGTGTGTGATAGAGGTGAAGATATTACTTTGGTTGGAAGGCTATTATTCGAGATTCATACCTGATTTATCCAAAACATCAACACCCATAAAAGACTTAATTTTGAAGGGAAAACCTTTCATATGGAAAGATAGGTTCCATCATTATTTTTAGTAGTTGAGGTAGAGTTTGATGAGTGATCCCATCTTGAGATTTCTATAGGAGGGTGTCGAGTACATAATGTTATACAATTCATTGGGAACCTGGATTGGTTGTGTTCTGATGTAGAGGAAAGATGTGATTGCCTATGGTTAACACTTGTTGAGACCACCTGAGTAGAACTACATGACCCATGATCTTGAGCTAGTAGTGGTAGTATTCAATTTGATGATGTGGAAACACTACCTGAGGGGTGAGTAGTTTATCATCTAATCTAATCACAAGATTATCAAGAATATCTTCTCTCAGAGGGATATCAACTTGAGATAGTGGTGATGGATAGTGTTTCTCAAAGAACATGAATTCAAAATTTTCTATACTCCTGGGAAGTGGAAAGTGCTAGTATGTTCTCTTATAAGGAGATCATGTTCACAATTGCTGAACCAGGCATTAGAATAGTTAGACTCATTGAAGTTATCCATTGTGGATAGAGATAGATAATCTTACCTCAATATGAGGTTTGTTACCCCAACACACTTGATTCAATTAAGGGAGGAACATCTTGGGGTTAAAAACTAAAAGACCATATGTACTCAGATATACATATGGAATACTTTTGAGGGATATTATAATGGCAGTGA
The DNA here is from genome assembly GCA_963277665.1 of Viscum album. Lineage (NCBI taxonomy): Eukaryota > Viridiplantae > Streptophyta > Magnoliopsida > Santalales > Viscaceae > Viscum > Viscum album. The sequence continues at coordinate 1,269,532,123 of OY728119.1, forward strand.
TCACGATGTTCTTTTCAGAAGACACATGATGGTACCCATGAAAATGCGGGAGAATATTTTTATAGCGTTTCATACATCTAATTTGGAAGTACATCCAGGGGTGTAAAAGATGTATCAGGACCTATGAAGTCATTTTTGGTGGCCGACGATGAATAAAGGAGTGGTCGAGTTTGTCTCTCGATGCCTTACTTTTCAGTAAGTGAAGTATGAGAACAAAGTTCTAGTAGGTTTGACTCAACCCCTTGAGGTTCTATAGTGTATGTGGGATGAAATATCTATGTAATTATTGATAGTTAAACTATATATTTCAAGGGGACATGATTCCATATGAGTGATCATAGATTGATTCACCAAGTTGACCTACTTACCATCTATACAAGAGAAGAGTTAAGTAGAGAGCTTTGGATTCCTCTACATGGAGGACATATTCCAAACCCATGGATTTACATCGATGACTATATATGATCGCGATTACATATTTACATACAATTTATGTAAGGGATTGAAGAAGGAATTTGGGAATTATTTGTGCCATAGCATAGCATTTCACCCACAAGATGACTACCATACTGAGAAGACCATTCTGGTTATGGAGGACATTCTATTAGATTGCATGTTGGAATTTAGTCATAGTTGGGAGGATCACCTACCACTGGTTGAGTTTTCATACAACAAAAGATATCATTCCACCATCGGTATGACACCATTTGAGGCTTTTTATGGGTGACCCTGTTGGTCACCAATTTATTGGATTGGCCAAAGAGATTCAACGTTTATGGTTTCAAAGTTGGTACTAAATAAAACCGAGAGGTTTTAGATTATATATAAGTAGATAAAGACTACACAGATCCATCATAAGTCTTATGATTATAGGAGAATAAGTCATTGGGATTTTGTGGAAGGATACTATATGTTCCTATGAGTTTCACCTTGACATGAATTACAGATATTTGACCGAGGGTGAAAAGTTATATCCAAGATTCATCAGGCATTTATAGATACTTCATATCATTGGAGAGGTGGAGTACTTCTTAGCTCTACCTCCATAATTAGACTGGGCACATGACTTCTTCTACGTGTCACAACATAGGAGGTATGCACATGAACCATCGCAGGTCATCGACTGGAGTGATCTAGACATCGAATATGGATAGACCTTTTCTAAGTACCCTTTTGAGATACAAGATCATCATGATAGGATCCTTAGTGGGTGATCTATTCCTTTAGTGCATTTCTAATTGGAGAACATGAATTTCCCTAATAGCACCTGGGAGTGGGAGGCTCAGATTCATGCTCGGTACCCTCATATTTTTTAGTACACCTAGTTTGGCCTTTTTGGGGACATAAATACCCAAGTGTGAGGAATGAAATGTCTCATATTTTATGTGTATTATTTTAGGATATTATATGGATAATTTTATAAAATAGGAACTGAGATAGTGTGAAATTCTAAGGCATGTTTTACATGGAATAAATGTTTGAAATATATTAAAGATCACGCGAGTGAAATTTTCCTAAAATGTTTAATAATTTTTACATGGGTTCTAGATCAGAATAATGATGAAACCATTGAGTTAATAATTAGGGTTTTACCCTAATCATGACTTAACATTATTCAGTACATGTTGTTTGTAGAAAAGTCATTTTGGGTGTTGAAATCAATAAAATAATTTAATAAAATTATTTTCTTCCATTTGTGTCGACATAATGATTGAATGTATTTAAATAGAATATTACGGATAAATATTAGGTTTAGACACATAACCATGAAACCTTTGGAGAGACGTTGGGGAGAGCTTTAGAGAATTCTCTCAGGTGAATGATGATGAGATTATAGATCGATGATTGACACACCTAGGATTCAAAAGATCTCACCATTGAAAATGGGACAACCCTGTTCTTCATCATCAATCAATCCAAATCTATCTAGGTCATGTGTTTTGAGTTTATTCTTCCACTTTTTTGAATTATATGATAAATTTGAATTAATCATGGAACAAATTATTCCACTGTTTGGTCATCCTGTGGGATGAGATTATTTTTGGGGTTTCAGCGAGTGATTAATCTTTGTGATTTTATTATTTATATTATTATTATAATGGTGAAGGATTGAGATCTACATGAACATCAATCTAGGTTTGTTACCCTAACTAGTTCTTGTGCTTTTCTCCCATCACTCATTATTTGTTGTGGGCATTCTTCGTTTGGTCCGTGGCTCAAAAAATCCTGATCAATCAATCATTGTGCACCCATTTCCTGCAATAACAATCTAATATCATAGATATGGGATTATAAAAACACAAATGAGGATTGAAAATGGATATGGAGAGATTCTGATGATGGTGGATAACCGATTTCATGTTCTTTAGTGCATAATGAAGAATAATGATTTGATTCATTTTACAAGAAGTTGGGAGGATGAAATGCATTTTTTGATGATGATGAGTCTTAGATAAGTTGGAATCTTTGATCACATAGAGAAATGATCACTAGATCAACAGTCGGAGGCACTTGATCAGACGCAAGAGCAGATCAAGGTTTCTGAAAAATCTTGAACAACACAACTTGTAATGCTGATATACACGCAGTGTGGGGCCCCTTGTGGAAGCTAATTTAAGTACCACATGACATGTGAACCCTATCACAAGACATGTGATCTCTCTTAGGTGACTCAATGTGTACATTGGGATGTACATATACATGGGGTGGAGTATATAGACTTCCTACATGGCATGTACTCCCCAACATTGACATGACCTAGACCAGGTACACGAGCCAAGCCATGTACCAGTACATGAAAAAATGGACAGGGGCTATATCCTTGTACGGGAACATGGGTAGAATACCCAAGTAGACTACAAGTCATGTAGTATTACATAGAAATGGATTGATGAAATAGTCAATTTACATGGATCAATCCCAAGGTCAAGGGACACAATGTGTGACCCCTACTACACATTATGTACTTTTTTATACATGGATTGGGTCTATTTTCCTCTATAACTTGGACATTATTCATTAGGGTTCATTACCCTTATGATTTAAATGATGTTTGGTAAAGAATCATCTCATACTCCAAGGAAAACAATACCTTTAGTATGAATTCATTGATAGTGTCATTGGAGTCCATCTGAGAGGCCAGAAGTGATATCCACTATTAATATTCATGCCCTAGGTGGAGTTCTTGGTATCTTCATGACCAACAATACACGAGAGTTTATCCTTTTCTTAGTGGGTTAATCCATATGGATTTGTTGGTATGACCCCATGGACTTGGTAGTGATCCTCATATGTGTATCGTATTATCTTCAAACTATCAGCATGTTCTTTCTCATGATGAGACCTAATGTGCAGTACCTCTCTAATGGATGTCATCAATGCTTTCAGAATCAGGAGTGTGTTCTCCTAGATGAGTGGTTTATGGAATCTTCAAGCTCTAATCCTAGACTAGTATACTATGGTCGTGAAATACCTCTAGACTATGCGTCTTTGATGAGTGTATCTGGATATTATTTTGATATTTGTTTTAGACATATACCTTTTTAGATCTGACTATATTTCCTTATTGTATGATTTTTGGTTTCAAGGCATCCTAATGAGTATTGTAATACCCACCCATGCATGTTATTTTCCCGCACATGTCAAGTATCATGCAGATGATTGATCTTTTGATAGATTCCAAGGAACATCAGGACCAGATGGTGCTTAGTGAGACTGGAAAAACCGAGGTGTCTTCCTACAAATTTCTGACATTAGTCCCAGTACTTAATTTCAGGATGGGATTGTGTTTTAGAATACTTATAGTGGGATTGTATTTGGCCCTATTTACATTATTTTACTTCCTATCATGCACAATATATATGATTATATGTATGCATTCAAGGTTTTCTAGTGGTTTTTACATTTCGGTATTGTATAGGATTGGAAATGTGTGCATGTATACAAGAACATAGGATAAGTCCTCCCATGTCAGTGATATACCTTCTCAACATTAGTCCCCATCCCATAGACAATTGGAGTCAGTCTTGGGGAGTCGTGTCATGGGACCCTGTCAAACGGTTTTTGACAACAAAAATTTGGTAAGAATAAGGAAATGGAATCACCTTGTATACATAATTTTCTATACTACCACCAAATAATCCATTCCCTCTATCATGGAACTTTATAAAAATACCTTGTAACAAATCTATCTGGAACTTGATATCCAACCATGGAAACCTACTTTATCAAAAAAACATAATAAAAAAAATAATGCAATGTTATCACATGTTGTTTCCACATATCTAGAAGAAAAAGTTTCTATACTACTGTTAATGATTTCAATAATTACATTGGTAGGATATCTCTATGGTCAGAAATTAAGGATCCATCTAACCTGATTAAGGATCCATGGCTCATTATTGAAGATTTAACCTATATCCTTCAAGAAGATGAAACAATTAGGCCTGATTTTAGTTAAGTTTCCATCAAGGAATTCTATGCCCGTGTTGAAGTCACTAATTTAAAAGAAGTCAACATTCTTGGTTCCAAGTTTACAAGTTACATAAGGCATATTAATCGTGTAATAGATAGCATAATTGATAGAGAAATTTTTTTAATAATATTTCAATTATTCAATGGAGACTTATTTTTGTGTCACTTTAGTAAAACACAACTCGGATCATCGTAAAATCATGGTGAGTTTTCATGGAAATGATAAGAGGAATCCCCTCCCTTTTAGGTTAAAAATTTTTGGACTACCATTTCTGATTGTAATAGAACTGTTTAAGACATTTTCCTCTCATATGCAGCCATTATAACCCACTTGCATGCATTTCCAAGATGAAGACCCTTAAGGAATAAATGAAGGATTGGAGTAGGAAAGTCTTTAGCCATATTAATGATGCAATTGAGGCACTTGAGTATTCCCATCATTCTATATAAGAAGTAATCACTAGAAACCACTTCCATGGAGGAATAAACTAAGATACAAAGATGTCTTCCAAAATTCAAAATCTTATCAATCTCAAAGATGATATTCAAAAGGATATTTTTAAATTCTAGTGGCTCAATGATGAAGATAGGAACCCTAGTTCTTCAATGCTCTTCAAAGGGATAAAAAGGCAAACAAAAATCTCTCTCTCCTTAAATATGATGACCAAATCCTAAATGATAGGCATTCCATTACATCATACATTGTTTCGTTTGGAAAGAACATTTTCAATAGTCCACCAAGGAATGAGAAGTTAAGGGAAGGAATCATTCCTAAACCAATCAGAGATGAGGAAAACATTTTTATCACCTATACTCACCTGAATTTTAAAATCAGAGAAGTTGTATTTGGTCTCAACAAAGGAAGATCACTGTGTATAAATGATTTGAAAAATCATTTCTCTTAACATTACTGGGATATTATTAAGGCTGATGTTTTCAAAGTGTTCAGGAATCTTTTCAAGGATGGCTCCTTCACTCAAGCCTTTAAGGCTCAATTTATTTATTTCATTACAAAAGTGAAAAATGAATTTGACATAAGCTAGTTTAGATGAGTTAACCTTGTCAACACAATTCATAAAGTCATCAAAAAAGTTCTTGCTAACAGACTTGATTGAATTTTGAACAAAATAATTTCCTAAAACCAATTTGGTATCATTAGAGGGAGAAATATCTACGATTGTCTGTTAACTACAATGGAGTGTGTGAATCTACTAAAGATGTTCCCCATGGGAGAAAATGTTGTGCTTAAACTAGACATAAAAATCCTTGATATAATAGACCTAGGATTTATTAGTAATTTTCTTTCAAGATTTGGCTTTAACGACATATTCATTTGTGGGATCAATGTCCTACTTGGGTCCACTCGCATATCTATATTAATGAGCGGCTCTTCGAAATGATTTTCAGGTGCTCGAGAGGGGAGAGACAAGGATACCCCCTGTCTGCTATAATATCTTCTATTGTAGAATATTATCTAAGAAGGATCTTACTTCATATGGAAAACAATGGTGAATAAAAAATCATAAAGGTGGTAAGAGGTACCTTTGCTCCCTCTCATTTCTTTTTTGCTGATGAAATTACTATCTTTACCCAGGGTGATAGAAGAAACATTAGATGAATCAAGAAAACTCCTCTTCACTATGAAAGGGCCTCAGGACAATAAATTAGCTGAAACAAGTCATTCATCCTATTTGGAATGAATATATCAGCCTCCAGAAAAATAAATACGATTGATGGACTGTGCATAAGAGAAAGTTATTTTCTTTTCACTTATCATGGTGTTCCAATGTTTATGAAAAGGCCTCAAGATCCCATTTCACCAATGCCTTGATCCATGTTAGAAAAACTTTTACATCTTAGAAAGGTAAATCCCACTCTATGGTAGGAAGATATTGCCTAGTAAAATATGTGATTGTCTCTAAGATGCTCCCTCCTTTCATGGTCTACTGCTAGCCTGACTCTATTATCAAATCAATCAACACAATCATGATAATATTTGTTTGGAGTAGCATTATTCTTGATAGGAAAATTATCACATTATCTTGGAAACAATGTTGCATGCCCTATATGCTTGGGGGTTTTGGAATTAATAATTGTTCTCTCTTAAAATAGTTCCTTAAACATTAATCCATATGGAGTATTCTCCACATAAAAATAGAATCCTTGGAATTTCTTATATCTAAGTTACTTTCCAGATTGATAGTATGAAACACCAGATATATTGATTCTATAATATGACATAGTTTAAAATAATTTTAACACAAAATTAGTATGCATTCACATTGGATGGTCAGTGTCAATTATTCACTCAAATTCTAGAAATATGAATGGGATGGAAGTCCCATTATATATATTCCTAATTTTATTAATGATTAAATTGATTATGATATCTCAATTATGGATCAATTTTCTAATTTAAACGATATAACATATGTCATACACCAAGCTATCTTAAGCTATGATTTCTTATAGCAGTAGTACATGTTGAGTTGGGAACCAACCTCTAATGGGCTGATTGAATCCAAAGATTTCTACAAGAATATGATTTAGGGAGATCACAAATGGGATACTGAGTTTAACAAAAAATTGTTGTCCCCATCAAGGTTCTCATTGATTTGGAGGTTCCTATTCAACAATGTTCCTGTCGATGTCAACCTTCAACATGTGGGAATATCCATCTATTCCAAATGTGCTCTCTTCCATCAACAGACTGAGGATGTAGATCATATATTCCTATGATGTCAAATGTTCTATACATTATGGATTGCTATATTTTATATCTTTGAAGTTCATCCACCACAAGAATATATGATAACGGTGTTTCTTCCTTCTTTAATAAAATTATGAATGTCTAAATAGATCAAAAATATTGTTAGGGTGGATTCAATAGATTATTTATGTAATTTTTTGAGGAAGAAACCAGTCCATCCATGAGAATTCCCCTTTCAACTGCCAATCCACCCTGACCAATGTCATGGTTACTAATCACAATACAAATGCACAACATTCATACCATTGTAGAAACTCTGTATAGTACCTTACTGTTTTTAGGTTTCACAAGATATTTGGAAATTACCCCCTCCCCTTTGAACTATTTAAATCTTATGGATTCCACTATTTTATGGTTGGATCAAATGTAACACATATAGAGCTTTGAGGGGATATCCTAGAAAAAGTAGTTTTGGTGTGGTCTTTCAGGACCATAATGGAGATGTTGTTGTATGCCAGCATGGCCCTTGTGGCTATGCTACTACACTAGAAAAAGAGATGTTTGGAATGATATATACTATCTTCATGGACAAACAAAGGAATTAGAACAATATCTAGTTTGAATTTGACTCCACAAATATTGTGAAGGCTATCAGAACTTGATAGATCCACCTTTCTTGTAAGATGACAATAAAATTGACCACATTCTTTGATAAATTATCATCAATGAACTAGATTATCGTGCTTGTATTTCATGAGGAAAACTATCTTGCTGATTCCATTGCATACAAGGGAGTGAATTAAGTGGTATTTGGTACATATAACACTCTCCCTGATGATATTTCCCTTTTCTTCTAAGGGATAAATGTGAAGTTCCTTTCTTCAGACTATTGTAGGATTTCTAATTATATATTCCAAGAGCCTCTATGCTCATTTTTCTCAAAAAAAAAGATTCCACCCAAGAGACAATCTAATACCACAGATAGATGCTCGATCTGATAATTAAAAGTAGTATGAAAATTTCATCAATGAATCAATTTAGTCCAAAACCAATCAACTTATTTCCCCCCAAACTACAATTTTAGTGATATATAACCATTGATCAATCATCTTTAGCATCATCATAATAAAAACTCCCCCTACTTTACTACTCCCCCTATCGGCTTCTCTCCCTATCTTGATTAAGATATTTCGTCCCCCTTTTTATACCCACAACTTATTCCCATTTGTCAATGAACCCAAAGGGAACTCCTTTATAATCCATAAAAGGTTAAAAAACACAGATCAACACATTAGGAAAAAACACATCATAATTCAAGGAGAGGGGGTCCCACATTGACACCTTTTTAGGTGCGTGAAGTCAAATGAACTCCAAGAGCTAGTTAATGAAATTACAATTCTTCTTTGGGAAATGAATTTTTAAAAATGTCCAAAACCTATAGTTCTATAGGTATATACTTCAACTTTAAAATACCCTGCTCTACCTTATCCTTGATAAAAAGATACTTGATTTCAATTTTCTTTTTCCTTGAGTGAGGGACTATATTTTTGTTAAGATTTATATCAAATCAATTATCATAATGGATTCCAATTATGGAATTCACTAGAACTACCATATCATCAAGCTTCTACTTCATCCATAATAACTATATTCAAGGTTGAGTAGCTGAAATATATTCAGATTATGTGGTAAACAATGAAATGAAATATTATTTCTACTTATCCAATAAATAGACAATCCACCATGATATAATGTAGAACCAGATGTTTATTTTCTATTATCTGTTGATTCGGCCGAATATGTAACTGAATAGCCCAATAACTCTTGTTGAGATTTGTCATTGTATAGAAAACAAAAATCCACCATTCCCTTGATATAGCTACGTATTATTTTTATTGCACGTAATTGGATTTAATTGGGATTTCATTAATACTTTAATACTTGGAATATGAAAAAATTGTAGTTTTTTTCTATCAGGTATAATAGTTTTCCAATTATTTTCCTACATTCTATGACACTAACTACATTACATTCCCCCATCTCATGACAGTTTCATCCGGGTAGCAAATGGATTCCTCATATCATGTAATAATTCATTAAAAATCTTCTAGAAATCTCATTGGCATATTTAGATTGATAAATTAATGTGTCAGTCCTTCCTTATGTCTCACTAGCTGCATAATCATTTCATTACTATCATTATTGACATAGAGATTGTAATCAACTCTGCTACACCGAAACACGAGATTGTTAAAATACTGATCAAGTATCGAATACCAATTTTTAGCTTATTTTAGATATTTAATTACTCTTCAGAGTGGGGAGACCAATTTTCAAAAACACTATTAATCTTCCCTCACAACTTCTTAGTTTCCTGAAAATAGTCATTTGATACAACATTGAAAAAAATAAATAATTATTAGATACATTAATGGTAAATATTCTCTCCCAATCAGTCTTCTTGATGTTAGAAAAAATAAACATTCAACAATTTTATACCATTGAGACGTTTCGTGTGATTAAGATATAGACTGATCCTTATATGATATTCAAATATTCCTCTTGTTAGGTCCACTGTTTAGACTCTCAAACATTCTTCTTATTGTGCATCATTTCTTTACATGTGACTACAAGTTTGAAATACTTCTGCATCACAATGACATTTTCTTGTTGTATATTCCTTCAATAATATTTTTAGTGTGTGAAAATACCACTTAGTAGTGAGTTTTCAACATAGTTTTAAATCCTAGAAAGTCGAAACTCAGTGTAGGAAACAAGAGATAAAGTTAATAACACCATCACTATCCATTGAACTCAATTTATTACATAAATCTCAATATTGAAGTAGACTATTAACTTCTTTCAAGTATTTCATCTAGATTACTTCTTCATCTCTAATAAATTATTTGAATTAGTTGATATTCTATAGCATATGACATCACCACTTTGCATTATTTGATACAACTACCCCTTGAATTGTATCTCTCCTAAAACATGAAACACTAGAAAATTAGTAAATATAATTTAAACACATAGGGAGAGGGGAACCTCTGTAATCTTCAAGAAGAGGATTATGGTCAATCTTTATAGATCAACCCTTTGATACTTTCTTGCAAATAATTGTATGATTTCTGTTCTTATTTTAACGTCCTAACCAAATTTATCTATTCTAGACATATGACTAGAGTTTGTTTACCCAAATTCAAAGTATTATATTTAAATATAGGGTTTTTAGGATTTTACTATTTTAAAATTTGGGATTTACACCCATTCGTATAAATTTCCTACTTTGATGCTCCAGTAATATTCCTTTTTTACGAATTTTTATTTGAAAAAGAATCCTTCCACTGGTCATATTCTCTATATTATTCCTCTATTTAAGGGATATTTATCTTTCCTTCACATATGTCCATGTGTAAGGACATGTAAATTTGTCAAGAAATTATTTATTTATTTTTCTTTTATCAGTTATTCGTGTCACCTCACCCTTTCTTGTTGGGGTTAATCCATCTAATGAATTTATATTCTTCTTAATCACAAATGGGGAATCTCCACTATTTTTATTCTAGGTTTGTTCAAATTATTTCCAAGAGATATTTTGTGAGTATAATAGGGTATGTGATTAATAATCCATTCATTGATCTTCTTGTGATCCTCATAAGGCCGTAAAACTATTTTTCAACTTAAAATTTTATTTACTAATATAGCCTTTTTATTCCCTAATTGAGTTGAGGATAGAAATTCGAGTTCCTTTTCCTTTCCACTTTCTTCCAGCTGCAATATCATCACAAATTCCCATTATTAGAATATATAAAACCTCTCTCATTAAAAACATACACCATTTCATCATTTATCAGCTGATATGTAGATTCATCCAAAGTTCTGCTTCTTTTGACATTTATCCCCCAGCTTTCTTAACTCATATTCATGGGGAGTCTCTGCCTTCCATAATAATAGCATATGATGGATAATTTCATTGTATATATATTCCTTTTAGACATTTCTTAAAGATTATACTTAGTCTCAGATTTAGCAATATTTATGTCTTCAAAATATGAAATATATTCCAAAGCATCTTAAAAAACAAGAAATATGGCCATACATCCCATAGAAATGGAACATGTTGTCATATATTTTTTTTATAGTATGTTTTTAGGTATGTTTCCATAACCTAATAGATTATTAATTTTTATGGAATTGTTCACAGATCTTGTCCTCCCATGCATGGGAGAGGGTTTATCAATCCAATAACAGATTATCCCAAACTGGTGGCCTTTGATATGTGAGAATTATTTCTTATTTCTCTTCAAAATTGAATATTTATTTTTCATTTCATTATTAACTTTTTATGGATAGTCAAATATTAAATTAAACGCATCCTTTAATTTGGGATTTCCATTGGAAATAGATTTACTCACTTCTTTTTTGACTGATTCTAGTTGTTCTCCCAATATTTTAATCTTATTGTCCTTAGATTTAAGTTAAGAATTATTTTCTCTTACGAGAGTCTTCCAACTAGTTATCTCATCTCCCAATTCTGGTGAGATCTTATCTATCATGTTAGATTACTCCTTTATTTTATAAATTTTCAAAGAAACAGAATCATTATAAAATTGATTCTCCTACTATATACTTTTGTTAGACTGAACTAGTTTAGATAGCTGTGTAGAAAGATCATCGGTTTTTGCTTCCATATTTTTGATTTCATCAATGTTTTATTTATTTCCATTGTCATTAAATTTGTGTTTTTCTATATTTGTTGACATATTTTGTAGTTATTCATATTTGGAATCATTCTTCTTCCTAATATTAGTAGCCACAACAATAAGAATTTTTTTTGAACATTTTATATTGTTGAACTCAATTTACAGTACTTGGATCCCAATATCTTGAGACATATTTTCCCTATTTAATTCCTGGTCTAATTCCTTTTTCATGTCAACAACATATACTATTGGAATTATGGTAATTTATTCATCATCAGTAGTTCTGACATCACTTTTCACATCAGGTTATTCATTCATTCATACAGTGTCATTGAATAAATAAATATTCTCATAGTCTTATAGATTGTTTTTTTCTTTCATTTGAAACATATTATTTCCATAAACTCTTCCACATTGAAGAATTCCACCAGATTTCTGATTCTTCTTTGAATTCTTCCATTTTCCAGGGAACAATGATATATGAGTAGACTAAAACATTAATTTCCATAATTGAAGAAACCAAGATAGAGAAACCAAATATTATAAAATAAAACAATTTTATTTATACTAAATGTTATGAATATAATGGTCTTAGATACCCTAAGAAGATGAGGGCGAATATAGTAGTGCATACTATTTCAAAATTATTCATGTTTGACTAGATCTGGACCCCTTTATTATAAGGTTCACTTTATTTTCTCTTAAGTGTTTATACAGATCTTATTCTTTCCTTATTTTTCTGACGATGATGCTTTAAAAGTATAGTAAGAGAGAAATCACAAGGAAACACATATTTTTACATGGTTCACCCTCACTAGGCTATATACAAGGAGCATACAACACCAATGTACTATTGTACCGAATCTACTAAGACTCACTTCCAAAATGAGGCTAAGGATAGATCAGTATTATACCCAAGCTCACTATGACTCCCTCAATATTTCTATATATAGCTCACTACTGGTGGAAGAGATCAAATTCTTCTTCTTCCATTTCAATATTCTCCCAAAAGGTTCTAAAAATAGTTTATGGATTTATAGGTCCTTTCATTAGCAATAATGAATGCATCCTCAATTTTTCCTAGATGCACTATTGAAGTTCTACATTCATCCACTTAATAAATGTAACTTTACCATAGTTCTACTAGGAAATCCATTTCCAATACATTCACACACACTTTAGATGTCTTGTAAACAAATTTACCACTTTTCATGAAAGATTTAGGTTTAGTCATGAAACTCAAAAATTCCATACAACTTTTGATTTGTTTTGGAAATTCATCTTGAAAAAAAATATTATAGATTTCACATAACTCCACTGGTCATGGAAAAGCATGTTCTTTTCTACATGAAATAAAAAATTTATTAATTTTTTTATTCAACACTTTTTCACGAAACTCGTACACTTTTCATGAAACTCTAACATGATTTAGAGCCCTGATTTTCTCTAATGTTTGGGCTTCTAAAATGAGGGGGTAGTTTCCTATTTATAGACCCATCTTAACCTAAACATACAATACTTATGTTCTATGGTGAAACATTTATGTTATCATAGAAATTCTAATTTTGTAGTCCTATTTGATTTGTATTTCTCTTTCATGGGAACACACAACCCTATCTATTATGTTGGAAAAAATATCTTTCATGCACTTTTTGAACTTGAATGTAATAATTTCCTTTACCAATTTTTTATATGATGTTCCTAAATCATCACTTGTGCTCAAATTTATGAAGCATATTCACCCTTGACCAAAATGGTTTTATATTTACACCAAAAATACTTCATTTTCCAAAAAACAACTTGTTCCATACTAAACATTTTGGACACAAAAACTTCACCAACACAGGGAAACAACATCACCTCGTATACACAATTTTCTAGACTACCACAAGATCAACCATTCATTTATATTGTAACTTTTTAAAAGTAAATTGTTAATAATTTATTTGGAACTCCCAAACTAACATTGAAACCCTACCTTGTCCACAAACACAATCAACAAAAAAACTATAATGTTACATTGAGAGATTTTTTCTTAACATCCAGTAAAGTAGGTAACAACTTAGAGAGATTCGCATAGTGGGATATACTTTTCTAGGATTGGTTATTTAAAGTGTTAGTAAAATAATATATAGTGGTTTCTAGTATAGAAAAGAATATAACATTATTTAATAAATTATGGGATGATGGTTTTCTGGTTACAGATTTTCACTAGAGTGATTTTAGTTGTTTGTGTATGTTTATGAGGAGTGAAAAGATCATCGAGGAAGCAATTTTTTGTATAGATGTTATTAGAGGATGGGTTCCTAGGAGTGGGTCAGTTCATGCACAATGAATTATCATTATACCCCAATGTGGGATGTTAACCTATAGGTTCAAAAATTTTAAGTTCCATTAACATCCTATATTTTGTTTTCCCATATCTCATAAAATGAAATTCAATATAACTGAGCCTCATATTTATTTTTATTTGAAATATATCATTAGAGTGATAACATTTTTATAAAAATGATGATTGATGAGGTTTGATTCTTAATGGTCCAGTCCCATTGGTGGATTCTCGGTGAGAATCAGTGGCCAAGTAGGATAAGGACTTGGTATAACAACCCTACTATTTATTTCACATTTAAACATAATTTATTACATAAACTTTCACTTAATAAAACATTGAGGATCGATAGGTATAGTGTCTTGGTAAATTATGAACATTATATAAGAACTTATAACATAAAATACAACATCTTTATTGAAAACTTCTTTTACAAGACCACAACATTATTTCGTACTTAGCATTACATGCAATAACCTGAAGACATTAAAATGAAAAGGGTGAGACATAAATCCCATTAAGGGAGTAAATAAGTCAAAACATTAAGAATAAAATAAATGTTAGGAAATAGTAATATCAATGGAGCATAATAGAAATATGAACATAAAGGCATGATATTACATGATTATCATTACATGGAAATGTGGCCGCAACATTAAACATGATATTAGCATTATCCAAGTCTCATTTCACATGGATCATGAGAAATCCCTCCTTTAAGATTAATTATAAAGATTAAAACCTCATTTCACTTAATGTATCAAGATACTAATATTTACCCAATGCATTGGAATGCTATCTGGGAACACCCTTCTTAATCATCTCATTTCATGCATAAGTGTACCACAAAGATCATACAACATGAATTCATTAAAAATAATCATTTATTCCATGATAAAGGAATGTGTAATTCATATATGAAACAATTTAATCAATAAGTAAATGTTCATAAATTTTAAGGACTTTGATATAGAAATGGTTATGGTATTCACTACCCAACGACTTAGGCTTGGAGAATCGCGGTGCAATTTTGACAGCATAACAATGTGACATAAGAATTCATAAAAATGGTTGACGAGAGATAAATGGGTATCTCATCATATCTACATGAAATGGGAATTAATTGGGTCATATAGATACATGTACCAACATATGTAATGGAATTTAAGCGCATAATTTAAAAAAATTTCTTGAATGTAAATGAGAAGAGAGAAATTTCATACAGAATTACGACATGGTAACAGGTGTACATGGGAGGAATTAATGGGAGAGAAAGGGGTATATAATCATTCAATAATAAGGAGGTAATTATATGGGATGTTTGAAATCATACCCCAACATTTTTAATTGAATATAAAAGGGAATAACAACATAAATAAATTTGGACAAAAATAAGAAAAGAAGAAATCCCTTACTTGGAAGTGTGATCCCAAAGGAATGAGTGAGGCTTGATAGAGTATTATTGGGATATTGGGGTGCCTTTGGAGGATTCTATAGATATTAGGTAGGAGTAGGAACGTGGTCCAATGTTTTTGAGTTAATATTAATGTGATATTGAGTGATTTTATATAGGAAATGGGAGAGAATTCTTTATTATTTAGGTTTTGGACAACACACATTAAACTAATCAAAACCAAAAACCATACCATGATTTTTTCACATGTATTTTGACAAAGTGGAGTGGAAAAAATTATTTTTATATGGAAAATGGATGAACATATTAAAATATTAGGCTTGCTTATGTGGAGGTGAGTCACACTCTCAAGGAAATCATTTTAAAATGAAAAAATGTTTTATAGGTCTTGCAGGGTCCACTATGAATTTGTAAAATAAAGAAAAATTCCTAAAATTACATTATTTTAAAGCTAAAACATATATTGGCCGAACATACCATTTATAGTATTTTATTACATCACTATTCTTTCATTTTGATTTCATAAAAAACATTTTATACTTAAATGGTATTTAATATTTACCCAACAATTAGACTCTCAGAAAATTATTTTAAATACATCGTTGGATAAATTCGACATCCTAATTCCAAAAATAATATTCATTTTATCTAAATAGTTTTCTAAATATGTGAATTTTTACTTTTAAAATAAAAACCGACATTTATCAAAACTTATTGGGTTTTTACAAAAATAGTTTTCAAACCTTAATAAAAATTACAATTGTATTCATAAAAATTATATGATCATTTATATTTAATGAAAACTAATTTAGTAATAATATTTGAATAAGATACAATTTAATTCAAAATTCCACTAATTCATCAAAATATATTTCTCGATTGAATTTGAATATTACCTAAAAATTATATTTGTGAAATCACTTAGAAAGTAACAATGATAAAATGAATATATATTCTCTATTAAAAGATAATGCACATTATAATAGTTCTAGGGTATTATTACATAACTTCTTATAACACATGTATAAGACCTAAGGGTAAGGTGTGCGATGGTGATTGACTCTTAGGGAGGCTCAGATAACATCGCTCAAGTGGTATTCTATATTAACATTCACTTCTCCCATAAGCGGCTCTGTTCAAGCTTAACGTGTTGAATGTTGGCATGGGCTTGGTCAAGAGAGAAGCCTAGTGATGCTACCTCCTTTCCAAGATCCAAAAATGGGCTTCGTATGGAGAAATTCTACCGGATGAGGCCATCACTTCCTTTATCTGAGTAAATTGGATTTGTTAAATCCATATATTTGAAATAATTATGTGGTCACTATTCAAAAAAT
This sequence comes from Viscum album, assembly GCA_963277665.1. Lineage (NCBI taxonomy): Eukaryota > Viridiplantae > Streptophyta > Magnoliopsida > Santalales > Viscaceae > Viscum > Viscum album. The sequence continues at coordinate 1,269,549,089 of OY728119.1, forward strand.
ATATTAGAAACAGTAACAATTCATAATGGTATTTTAAACTCCAAAAACTTAAATCCAAGGAAGTGAATATGTATTATATAACCATTTAAGTAATAAAACATGTAATCAAATCAAGAGGAATTTTCATTAATAAATGTTTGTGTCGTTACACATGGAATGAGGTGCTAGATAGATGTGTTTGTATAAAACCCTTTAGTGAGAGGTTTGGCATGTTGGATACCATGCCTTGTTCGAGATGGGATCACAGATGATGTCTCTTGTGATGTGATCTATCTTTTTCATTAGGTGGGAAACCTAGATACTCAACTCAAACTTTATGTAGATAGTTCCAAGTATTTTATAAGGGAACCCCCTTAAAGGGGTTATCCCAAGAATGTGAACAAGATTAAAGGGTTTTGTGAAAAAACGCATATTTTATTCCTTGGAATTATTTCAAGGAAATCATGTTGAGTTCATTTGATTTTGGTAACAAATCTATTTTTTGATGTATGACCAGTTAAGTATCTGAACTAGGTTAACCCTGGATTTTCTTTGGGAACATGGTGTAAGAATGGGATAATGTTTTTTTATTATGACACTGGATAGTGGCTAATTGTGTGGTTAATATTGGAATAGTTTGGTTCCCAATTTTAGATAGGATAACCAAGGGTCATTTTGGCTTAAAAAACTGAACTGCACGGGTGCATGGTCAAATTTTTAGGTGCATGATCCTATATTTGATGTGATAATACTCATTGAAGGTTAGTCTAGTTTTTGGATCAAGTATTATAAGATCATAAACATGTTATCTTGGATTTAATTGACGTTGTGTTCACTTGTTAATCATGGCTCCTAGTGAGTTGTAAATTGGTGAGTGGCCATGTATGAGTAGAGGAATGATGAAAGTTGATGTGATGCTTGGGATAATGGTGGCAAAAATTTTTGGATAAGGATTTCAGATATCCCTTAATGGTATAGGTAAAATTCTAATTATATCGAGTGTTATGACATGAATAATCAAGGAATCTATCCTTCTAAATTTTTTATACAATGGTGAACATTGAATGAGAGGATCAGTACATGTTTATTTTTTGTCAAACCTAATGAGTTTGATACAAAGAGTGGTTTGAGGGTATGACCCTTATTGTTTATGGGTTTCAGAGGATGGTGAATCATGGAGTTCTCATGGTTTGGAGAGGGTAGTAAATTGAGGATTCTACTAAGTTCTCAATTGTGAATTAGAATTTTCTCGACAGTCATTATATTTAGTGATGGATGGGGCATGTGATATATGTGATGAGTGTTTTAGTTCTTTTATCACTGATACCCCCATGGTAGGGAGAATCATACCAGTCATGAGTAAATGAACATCATGTTGGAAAATTCATGGATGTAGTGAGACTAAACATTGGATTGTCACAGTCACACTAGGGAACCAGTGTGTGATAAGATCTGATGTGATTTAATTCTTTGATGAATAATAGATTAAGGATTCCAATGGAGTGTTGGTTGGAGTCAATTAATTGGAATCATGAGCAAGGTGATCTCAGTGTCACCTGAGGGTTATTCATGGGATGATCCAAGTTTTGTGATGTGTTTCAATGGGAGAAACCCCATTTAAATAAATGGTTATGGTGTTAAACAAGTTAAATAACTTTGTTCAATGGTTAAACCCTATTTTCTCACATGATACAGGGGGTTAATCATGCGATGAAATATAGAGAGGTGTCATTTTGAGATGAAAATTATTAGGAATCATTGGATTATGGTGGTGTGGTTCAGGGAATGAGTGAGGTCCTATGTGCGAGGTCCTATGTGCGAGGTCCCCTATTAGAAATACTATGATTGAGGTAGGTGTTTATTTTGAGGATGAGATAACTAGTGTGACTGATAGTTTTTTATATAGTTTGGTGGAGGAGGTTTTAAAGTTGTTATACTTGATCTTTGACATAGTGAGAGGGAGAAGTGTTGGTATTTTCATGTGGGACATGGTTAATGCGTTGGAAGACCAATGGAAGATATGTTTTTTGTAGGAGGTTCATATATTAGGGATCATAATGGAACATAATCCACCGTTATGAGCTAAAGATAATAGTGTGGATCACTATAAGCTATGTGATGAGGTTATTCGTAACATATTGGCGTCCTAAGATTAATTAGTGTTGTTGAGAACTATTTATAGGTTTTAGTGATGGATAAAAAATTGTATTGGGTTTTTATAGATAACACGTATTTTATTTGTAGTTGTGAAATATGATCTCATTCGGAATTTGGGGATTAAACCTAATAGGATGATTGTGGCTTGACAACTAGAGAAGGTCAGATTCATTGGTCAAATTTTTATTGAGGATTCAATGGTATGAGAAGTTTTATTCTGGGGAGATTTTATTACCCCATGTATATACATGTGTAAATATGTAAAGGGAATTTCAATTTTCTTTTTGGTGGATGGTTCTTATTGATAAACTATACTAAGAATGAGATGACGATCATTTTAACAACTCTAATAGGTACTTTTAGACATTTATTTTGGATAGGGGTAGGTATCAAGTGTTGGGAGGGATGTAATTATGATCTTGGGGTGGACGTTCTACTGATAATATTATCTATATGTCATTCACATCATGAATTAATATCACGGGGTGTTTTAGGATGTGAATAGGAAAAACTGGATGAATGGAGAGGCTTATCCTGAAAATTCATAGCATTAACACTTGTTTCATTCTATGAGTCATGTTTTCCATTTTTTTGAGGGGTGATGGGTTTATAGAATAGAAACATCCATAGATTTCTTCTCCCAAATGGAGCATGCACACAAGGAGGCCAAACCTCCCCCCTCTCTTTCATTCTCCTTTGATTTGGGGTTTTTGGAGGTTCATCACACAAAATCAAGGTAAGATCTCATCCTATATTCTTTTTCTTTCCATCTAATTTGATTTTAGGTTGAATGTGCAGGGTGTTAGATGAATGATTTCATCCGGGCATGGTGAAATATTTTCAGCTAAAGGGGATTTCATATGTGGCTCGTAGAGGATGTCCTAAGAGGCCATAAATAAGTAGTCATTATTTTATGATGTAAGATATGTTGTTGTGTGGTTTTTTATGTTTTACAATGAATTTGGGAAAAATTATTCATTATTTTGAGTTTTAATTTATGGAATTTTGTGTTTCATACGATTGGGGGTGTGTTAAGAGTTGAAAAAACCGGATTTCTCATGATTCTGGAACTGTTGGACTGCCCGTTGAGTTTAGTGTCATTTATTACCTTGTGAGAAATTGATTTAATTAATTTAATTATATTTATGAACTATATAGGTTCTCAAAGAATCTTGAGTGGATGTATAGGATAATCTGAGGCTTGGTAGATCATAGTAAGGACGGTAACTCCATGTTTGATGTAGGTGGTATTATTTACATTACATATGGTGTTTATGAATGTTTCAATGTGGAATATGATATGTGGTATCTATAGTGTGGGTTATGGTCTAGATTAATAAAAATATTTTATTTGAAATGAAATTCATTGGAAGAATACAAATTGTTCAATGGTCTTGAGGGTCTTTGGAATTGGATGTATTACCTCAGCTGTCGATGGTCGATGTCTTCATTATGATTCTCTATGTGTCACAAACCAACCCAGGTTGACCCTGAACCGGCCACCAGAGCTGGTCCACAGTATGGCCCGAAGGGCATTCTCGATCCCCATGGGATGGAAACTAGTGTCGAGAATGAGAACGAAATAGGTGTGAATGATTAGGACCATAAATAAATAAAATTTAAAAAATAAATTAAAAAATAAAAACAATAACTAATAGAGGAAACAAAATAAAACTACTCATACCTATATGTGGCCCTACAGGTCACCACCAACCTCAAACCAACATCACACTACGACAACTGAATTTAAGCAAGAAAAATCACCCAAGGCTAAAAGAAAATATCAAACAATATGCATGAGTATCAAAACTCAGTAGGCATTCCCAAACAAAATATTCCCATATTCATTTCCATTTAAAAAAGAAACAATAATGTAATTTTTGAACTACATCATATAAAAGAAAGTTTTTCAAAAAATTTCCCTTTGAATAAAATCACGGTCCATTGTACTTTTTCAACTAAAAACCAGATTTCCTTTTCAAGAGGTAGACATTATCACTTTAAATAAGGTTACATTCATAATTAAAAACAGAGGAAAGGAATGTAAAATATTTTCAAAACCTTTTTCTAAAAACACATGTAACCATTCTATCACATTTAGAAAGAATCTAGACAACACAAGGGAATATGATAAAAAAACATAAAACACGGGAAATGGAATAATATCACAGTAGAGTATCCAACTGGAACCTATATCTCAATCATCCTCTATAGATAACTAAGTTTCAAACAACATGAGAGAACCTTGGAGATCATGGATAATCTAGAATATACTATGCATGTGACTCATTCTAAAGGCATGACCTACCTGATGAAATAATAATACCCAAATTCCTAATTGTCACCCTACCTGGCTTGAAAAAGGGGCCCAATCCCATAACAATAAAAATAAAATGTCCCCCTTCTTTGGGCCACTAGCTAGTGCGTAATCTATACTAGTGCAACAATCATTCAGTGAAAATTCACTTGCTTTGTCAGGTTACAATGTTCAAACAAAAGGGGGGGGGGGTGATCCAACAATGTTAACCAAGAATCTAGTCATAAGAACACACACACACACACACACATATCACACATAATCAACTCACTCAACAAGTCACACCCAAGTCACCAAAAGGAAAAAGTCCATTTCTTTTCAACTATTTGATCACAAGGGAGTTCCATAGGGAATACCTCCCACAACATGAACATAACAAAGGAAAGTGGACCATCGATAAAGAGTTTACCTATGAAACCATTTTTAATTTTCAAACCCATCCTCACACAACCATCACATGCTAAACTATTTTTTAAAGAACCAAACCAAAAAATTTCCAAAGAATCAAATAAACAGCACTTCCAATTTCAAATCAATTTGGAACCCCATTTAAGGAATACATTTGAGAAACCCACACACATTTAAAACCCAATAAATTCTTTAAAAAACACTATTTACTTACAAAGGGCAACTGATCAATTTGATAAACACTTGGCATGCACATTCAATAAACCGATTCATGAAATTAAAATACAAATAAGATTTTAATTTATTTCAAATTAATATTTTATTCTAAAAACCATATAACAGTAACTATAATTAAATAAATGTGTGAAAGACATGAAATTCATTTATTCTTAAATTTAATGGAAAATGAAAAGGGAACATACCTCAAACATGACTCTTTTTGATTAGGACCACTCGAACTGACCTTTGTGTTTACACACACATGAATATATATATATATATATATTCTCCTAACTTCATTACACATATTCCCCTCACCATGAGAAAATTTATACAATGAGGGAATATATATATATATACCTTACCCTATGCATGTACATGTAGGCGTTCTTGATACACGTAGCTCGAAACCACCACAATGAGGTCCATGACACTCTATAAACATTACAGACAACTCAAAAAATAAAAAAAAACCCTAAAAAAAACTTAATCCAAAAAAAGGAACCAAGATATGATTTCAAAACCAACAAAAAATTTAAGAAAACCAGTTTTAAAGGGGAAAAATAGTTTTTTATAGTACCATCATCATTTGAATTCCCATCCTTGCATGAACTATATGCACAAATGGATGTACCAACATGAAATGGAACTTTTCAAAATTACATGAAAACACACAAATCCAATTTTAAAGAAACACCACATGATTTACAACCCAAAACAACAAGCCAAAAATATGAATTATTCTTTATGAAATTACCAATTCACACACACAACACCAACTTAAAATCCAACAATGTCATCATAATAGAAACAAGGTCAAATACTTATCAAAACACCTAATTTCATTTTAAAAGTGGTCATGGAATTTAATCAAAAACATTTAGAATATATTTAAATAATCATAAAGTAATAATCACATCAAAACCAATATTTAAAAAATTATAATAGTTTAGGAAAAACATAATAATTTAACTAGTTATATTAAAAAGCTGCATATCATGGTTAAAAAATCATTGAAGCATCAAATCATTAAGGGTTTTCATAAGAAAAAACATGGAATCAACTACCTTATAGGTGTACAAATGAAATGGTGCTTCATAGGAAGGGAGAACTGAGCCCGCGAACCCTTTTCACACTATATATTCAAGGGAAACACAACCCTAAAATAAATCCCAACCATTAGGTTTTGAGAAAACCCTATGCATACCATGAAATCAAAATAAAATAGTAAGAAGACCAACAGGGGGAGCCACAACTAGATGAGGAGTGCGACACTGGTGGGGTTTCATGATAGAGAGGGGTCTAGAAATAGTGGGGTCTCACATCAGATAGGGGACCACCAGTGAGAGAGGGTGACTAGATAGGGAACCAGTGAGAGTGGGGTGCACACCAAAGGGTAGGCCTATGGTGAGAGAGGGCGACTAGAGGTGGTGCACACATGGGGAGGAGGGCGGTTGGAGGTGGTGCACACAGGGAGAGGAGGCTGACACGTAGGGAGAATAGGGAAGGGGGTAACACTATGTAGAAGGGAAGGGGAAGGGTAATGATTGGGTTTTACAAAAAAAATTAATCATAAACTAAATAATGATAAATTTAATAATAATAATAATAATAATAATAATAATAATAATAATATGAATATTATTTTTAATAGTAAACATTCATTTAATTTATTATTTCATTGTTGTTTTATTTTATTTCATGTTTTTATTTTATTTTTAATAACAAAAATATTAATAACAATTTTTATAATAATAATAATAATAATAATAATAATTTTAATGATAATAATATTAATATCCACAACAACAAAAACTTTATTATTAGGGTTAAAAAGTTTATTTATTTTTTAAATTTATTTGAATACTAGGTAACCACAAAGTCACCCCACATAGATCAAGAGACCATGAACAAACCGTCCGGTAGCTTTTATCCATTCCAGAAGTGGATGTACGGATACATGGGCTGACCCGACGGTTTCCACTAATCGTGCGGTGCAAGTGCACTGGCCTAAAACCCACCAAAATTGCCAAACATCAAAAATATGAACTGGGAATTATAACCAAGACTTAAATAAATAACCTGCGGCTAGAAAAAAATAAAAATAAAAGATTTTTCGAGGTTGTTGTGTGACAATTATCGTCACAACAAACACTTTCTGCCCCTATAAAGTCACCAAGACAAAGGATAATCAAAACTCGAGTCCATGCCTGAACAAAACCGAGAATAAAATCTAGAACCTTGGGGTGAATGTTCACTCCACAAGTCACACACGATCGATTAAGAAGAATCCATATCACAAAATAATGGGAGAACATGAGAGGGTTACCCCCACCACAAGGACTCACCTATAACTATAATTAAGACCCAAACACACCACCCAGGGGATGTTAATGTGAGAAATCCCAACATGAAATTACCAGACTTCTCCACATGAGATGAACTACACCGCTGAGACTTAAACAAAAAACCCACTATAAGGCTGCCCAGCATACTGAGGTACCAAAACAAGGAAACTCCCTATAATAACAATATCAGAATTAATAATTTCCCACATAGATCTATAACTCCCAACACATTTACATTCCTTAGTAGGAGTAAGAAAAAAGCTCCACTGAAACTGATAACTCTTGACAAAAGCCAAAAAACCCCAATAATAGGGGAAAAATCACTAAAAGTAACTCTGACTAAACACCAGGATGGAAACACCAGTCATCCAACTGAAAAAACCCAAACGTCTCCAAATGAGAAACAATAAACTGAAACCATCCCATACAATGGATAAACACACTTTTAAAAAATAAACAATTTTGAAAACCATATTTAGAATAGATGCAACCACTTGGGTTGTGATAGAGTGATTCCATCACACTATTACAATAAGAGATGAACTTACAAAAGAAAAAGGACAAAAATATGGAAACCTAAAATGTCTATATTCCTGGATGAAAGCTAAAGAACTAGGCCAATGTCTCACATACCCCTATCAACCCTGACTGTGTGCGAGATTCACTCCAAGACCTGTGGTTGGGGCTCTGATGGCTGAAGCATCTACTGTCTCATGGTCATGTATGAGAATTCGTCAATCATAACCCATTCTTTGAGAACTCCTTCATAAATAACTTATCAAGGTGACATAAATGGAAATAATGAAGGAAGGTCTTCATAGGGATGCGACGAGATGGCTTTGAATTCCTAGACCGACCACACTGATGGCACACCGAAAGAAGTTTGATGAAGTAGAAGTCAGAACTAATGAGTGTAACTCCTTAGAAACATGTACATATGGAATCCAATCCTTTCCATATGGGTATACTTTAAGAACAACGAGAGGCACAAGATTAACCACCATCTATGCTTTGGGATCCAACTCAGTCAGGAATGCTTCATCCACCATCTCCTCATAATGAAGGTCCTTAGAAGAGAGGACCCACCCCTTAATCTCTGTACAAAGACCTCCAAGGAAGAGAGAAGTGTTCATTAGATCATGTGATACCTCCTTTGAAGAAAAGGAAACCAACTCCTTTAAATATTCAACATAGGTATTCACCATCTGATGGCCATGTTGAATACTCATGAGATATTCCCTCTTCTGCACATTCACCTCCTTAGGTATAAAACATCAGATGAAAATGGACATGAATACAAACCACTTTATCCAAAATTTCAATGAAGTCTAGGTGAATGACTCGCATTCATCCAAATATAGACCTTCATACAACCCCAGGATAGCTTGATCTCTAACTGCTTTGGGAGTTCCCAACAATCTGGAAACACACTGTACCCCTTAATTCCCCTCCACTTCCCCTAACTGGCCCCGATCACTGTGATTAACAAGAAACACCTGATAAGGACCAGCAAATGGGTATGAATAACTACCAATATTGGGTACTTTACTGGATGACACATTCTGAACAACATGAGAAAAAAAAAACTGAAACCAGCATCAAACCAGAGCACAATAAAAAGTAACACCTCAAGTCAAAAAACTGGTTTAGAATCTAAACAAATACAAACACGACCAAAGAACACCTCTTTCAAAAATCCCATTCCATTTCCAATTTCCAAAACCACCATATTTCAAGTCTATTTTCCAAACCAAAAACCACTTTTCACAAAACAAAACCCACATCATAAAACAAAATCCAATTTTTGGAATCATTTCCCTTAAAAAATCACTTTAGAAAAAACTAATCCATTTCCTTAGTTTCAAATAAACATCCAAGGAATACCATGAACCATTTCACATGTTCTTATATGATTCCATCAATATGTGTCAAAAAACACTTTCCACACACATACCCTCACATGTACTAACATCCACAAAGAAAACCAAGTGTCATACCCAATCCATTTTCTTAGAAAGTACAAACATTTAGCAAATTATCCAACCAAAAAATATCAAAAATTTAAAACACATACTACCAATCTAAATTCATTTAAAATAATGTATTTTCATTTCTAAAACAATTTTCTTTTTAAAAAACACACATACACTAGAATGAACTAAAGAAAACCACAAAATTGTACCAAATAATTGGAAGAAGGAACCAATAGTCATGATTAACATGATGAAAGGGTAGCTTTACATTCTCCATGTAATAATAAACAACTAGAAGGATATTAAACTATGTAATCAGACTCCAAAAGGGTCACTACATCATGTGAAATCATGACGCAACACCAGATTTCCTCCGTTGTAATCCCTCAATCCAAAACAAAGACAAAAGACTCAACTACTAGACAATCCCAAGCAACTCAAGTCTCTTCCTGAGTGGTAGTGATCAGGAGCCAACCCATAAACTACCTCCCAAGTCCTAAAGGTACTAATATCCATCCACCAGATACCGCAAATAACAAGGGCCTGATTTGATACCATTTGTTCATGAACCAACCCAGGTCAACTCTGAACCGGTCACCTGATCCAGCCTGAGGGGATCGAAAATTCCCTTCGGGCCATGCCGCAAACCGGAACGAGTGATTGGTTTAGGGTAGACTGGGGTTGGTTTGTGACATTATGCCTTGACTGTGATATTTATCATTATAAATCTCTAAGATTGGTGGTATAAGATGACTTGATATGGATAACCATAGTAGGCCATGCGAGGACTATAGATACATCATAGAGCTATTTGGATCGTTGATATGTGTTGTGTTAGTAGACTATTCAAGGGAGACCAATGTATTTGATATGGTCCATGCACCATATCTAGTATTTTATTTATAATGGTTTTCCTATTTATCATGTGAGTCCATGACATATTAGAGATTGGTTTATGGGATGTGATACCCTAGTGTGATGGGTTTTTATTTTAGTGTGAGTTATTCTAAAGGGTATCAATAAGTAGGGATCCCCGGCCATGTGATGACCCAGAAGACCCCAAGTAGGGTTCCTCTCTTATGCATTGATCTTGGGGACCTAAGTAGGTGCCCTGACTCTTATTTAACCAAGGGTGGTTTTGTAAGATGTAGAAAGAGATAGTTATGGGTGTCACCTTAGAACTCACACATTTCACATGAGATTATGTGTTGTGGGTAGTGATGATGAGTTTAGGTTTTTGACTTACCCTTGTATACTTTTATTTTTATAATGCGATATTTTAAAGTGATCCTGGGGCGGTGTAATATTGTGTGATGATAAAACACCCTTATATGGAGTATTGATATGAAAATGGGTTAGGTAATGAGGGTACTGATATCCTATAATGAAAACAGTGATATCTGATGGGTTTAATAATGATGCCTAAAACATTAATCCCTAGTATCATCCTCCTTTGAATGGAAATTTTTTTTGGGGTACATGGAATGCCAAGGGTGATATCCCTTGGGTTCGGCAATGATGCCTAATATTTTGGAACTTCAGGGGTGATACCCCTTGGGGTTTTCTATGAAACCAGATGACTATTGATCACCTTGGATCACCTTCTTGGGATAGACTTAGAGACTAATGACTATGGAACACCCAAGATATCAATTCAGGTTTAACGATGACCTCTGATGTTATTATGATATTTCCTAGGGTTACCCATTATATATCGATAGTCATTCCAAAAATTGTAGACAATCAGAATAGATCTCTTGGTGGTTGTTTTATTCACCTTATTATGGTTTGAAAAATCATGTGATGTTCCCAGAGACATTTCTACATAGGTTGAAGCAGGTATTGTCGATTGAGTTCACAAACCTGAGGATTAAAAGTTGTTTATATTTGATTTATTTATTTATAGTATTTATTTATTTATTCAGATCATGTGACCTACACATATCACTATATTGTCAGTATATATGAGAACACATTGGTGGTTACCTTCTAGGTGGTGTACTGACACCCTGTTTGGGCCTCCATTCCACTAGGGTACCCATGAATAATTTCAGTTGGTTGCTAGAACGGATTAGGAAGGCACATAAATTTTTCCTTTTTAGTTGGAAACTTTCAAGAGGTCTATGAGACTTGTATGAGGTACGGTTCAATGATTTATTAGGTATTAGTTTTTATTTTTACATTTTATATAAGTGATCATCCCATTGGGTTATATTTATGTTGGAATGTATAACTAATATCCATTTTGTTATCACTTTTCCCACTGATTTAGTTCTAAAAACTATGATGTGATAGATGAGTTCTATATATTTTTTTATTTTTTATATTATTGGAACTCTAATATTAGGGATATAGTCTTTCCACAGTACCAATTTAAACCCTCAGTTGCCAGTCAAAAGCCTCTTGCATATGAGATGGCATGCCTAGGATCAAATGGTGTACTGGGATAGGGCACTAGTCTAGTTGCCTATGAATCATCATGTCACAATAACACCAGAGTTAATTATCATTATGAAGTAACCCATTAATATCAATAAATTACACAAAATAAGCTCGTTATGGATTCCATTTTTACACACCATACCCATGACTTCCATGGAATGAAAATGGAACTTAATAAACTAGTTAATCCAAAACATCATAATATCTTGAATAATATGAAAATTTTGAAGTTTTTATTATCTAATTGGATCCAATAAATCCATTTTTAAACACATAAAAAACAATAAAAATTAAAAATACAAATTGATGTAAATAAACATTAACTACGTAAAATATGTATAATAAATTAGTATGATAGCGAAAACCATTATAATTATAAAGAAAATAATGTTTATGATTTATAAGTATTAATTTTATGTATTTATATTCATCATAGTGTTATAAATATTTATAAGAAAAAATCAATAAAAAAGAATAGTTTTTTAACAAAATTATTTTTCTTTGTATTTTATGGTTTTATTTAAAAGGTAAATTTCATTATTTTATAATTTAAAATTTATAAAAAGGAATTAATTTTTCCTTACTTCAATCAAAATAATTTTAAGATGATTTTTTTGGATTACACTAAAATAGTTGATTTTTAAGAGAATAATAAAAACTGATTTTACAGATACTATCATTTTTCTGATATTATCATGATATAATAATAATTTGAAAGTTTAGGAATTTCTTTTTTAAAAAATATATTTAATAATTAATATAGTGTAGCTAAAATTATATTTTTGAACGTAAAAATTTACGTTTGACATTTAGGAAATCTAAGTAATGCTTTTATTCTAATAAAAACTAATTTTGGATCTTCTATTTTAATCAAGTATTCAAAAAGTGAATTTAGTTTTTGGTTTTGGTTTAAAGTAAAATAAGTATAATTTTATTTTAACTAATCTAATTAATTCCATGGGATTAAAAATTATTCCATATTTGGTCTAAAATCATTTTATTCCGAAAAATGAATTTTTTCAAAAATTGTTTTTCATTATGTCTTGAAAACTCATATTAAAAGTAAGTTTTAACACTTATGAAAATTTAATTTTACAAAATTAATACCATATTCGGAATCATAATTTTAAAATTTTTAATGAGTTAAATTTTAATTTTAGTCATAATGAATAGTTACTATGGTAAATTGTTTTCACAAAAGTAAAGGTTAAAATGGTTAATAAAAGGGGTTAAAATAAGAAACAAGACTTAAAAAATATATAATTTTTTTTTTCTGAATTTTACTTTTTAAGTTTATTTTTACCTTAAAATATCCTATATTTTAAATTGGAAATTTTTTTATTCAATTTATATGATAAATACATATATTATATTTTAAATTTCTTCATATTTATAAGGGCCCCACTCCTCTCACTTATAAAAGGTACCCTAATATCCACACTTATAGAGACAATTTTATCTCTCTATATTGTCCAATATATATGAAAATACCTTTAAACCCCTCTTACCCACATTCCATAGGTCTTGGTAATAATAAAATACCAATACTAGAAGGTTTAATATGCAATCCAAAAGAAGATATCTAAGATGAGGCATAAGTCTTCACCAAAATATTTCAAGTTTTTTCCTCTTATAACTACTTAAAATATATTATAACCATACTAATATATTTAAATTATTATATTAAATATATTGAAATGTTATTATGTTTATGTACCAACTATTTTAACATCCTTTCCATCCTATTCGAAATGAAAACATTGCTCGTTTGTATGTGTAAAAATGCCACCTCTACAAATAAATGTGTAGCATTTTTCAGCACCACATAACATGAATGGTTATAAATATGTATTTAAGGGATATATATTATATTTATAACATAATTAAAATTTTATAAATATAACATATTATATACTTTCTTACCCTTCCATCTGGTGGATAATGATAACGTCGCTCGCGCTTACATGTGGACAGCCACCTCCACAAAGTGACATGATTCGTTTTTCATTTCTAGCTTTCATGGGTGAAACAATAATAAATTTTATGATTAAATATGATATTTATAATCATGATATTCTTTAAAGGTAAACCATTATCTTATTTATTTTCTTTTGAACCATTAGAAAAATGGAAACATTTCTTATGTGTACGTGCAGACTGCCACCTCCATTAAACAATGAATTTATTTTTTCTTGACCACCTTACATAGATGGGTTTTCAATGTAATTTGAATATATAAAATTGAAAATTATAAAATTTTTAATAGTATCGATATTATGGAACCATAATCACCTTGACCACGGTCAACACTCAAAATATGGTTTGTACCGAATGGCCCCAAAATGCCCAACATGAACTTAACCGATTTAGTAATTAAATAAAACATGGTAATAAATGAAATTAAATGAAAAATAATTAGGTAATGAAAATTTAAAAGGTTATTAATAATTTAAATAATTAATATAATTTTATTATTTAGGAAATTAAAATATTTATGGGTTGAGTAAGAACATGGGGTAAAGGATTTATCATTTCAATTTCATTCCTTTGTGAATAATGCCATTTTCTCCTCATATTTTATTTATGTGGTGTATAAAAGAAAATATGGATGAATTTTATCACTAGTTTAATGAATTTAATTTTTTTAAACTTCCTTTTTGTGTTTTCTTCTCCAATTTAAATTTTATTTAAATTTTACTAAATTTTTAAGGGAATTTTCATTAAAATTTTTCTTTAAATGTTTTAATCTCTTTTCCATCCATATAATTTTTCTTAAACTTTTTCTCCAGAATTTTGTTATTTATAATTAATTTTTTTTAATGTTATTTCGTACCAAACATTAATTTTTACAAAGGTTTTAAAAAGTAATATTTGTAGCATTTTCTGTATGGGATACTTTTGAACCTTTATACCAAAGTTTAAAAGAATGTGTTTTTAACTTTTACTATATAAAGGAATTTTTCCACCAACATAACTATTTTTAATTATCAATATTACTCTATATGTTTTCATTTTAAAAAATAATAATATCATATTCTAGATATTCTAGGATTTTTTTCATTTTTATTATTTGTCAATGGAAATCGATGTTTGTCCTTATTTTTATGAAAAATTGAAAACTGGGTTTTCTTGTGTGTTAAAATGCTATTTTGAATGTTTTTATAATGAAAAAGTTCAATATTTTAATATTTTTTAAAATTATATTGTTTTTTGATATTTTTATGGAATTGTGTGATCCCAAGATATAGATCTATAATGCATTTGATAATGATGTGTTCCAAAGAAGAGACATGTGGAATTAACTTTAAGGTTAATCCTTTGTAGGGGTTCCTATAAGGTTTCTTGTAAGGGTTTTTTTAAGGATGATGTACCCAGATGGATACATGTTTTTTATTTATTTTTATGTGTTTTAAAGAAAAGTTTGTGATTTTTTATGTTATGTAAATTGGTTTATTTTTTTTACCTTTTAGAGGTGAATGTTATTTTTCATGGAAAGGTTTTTCCGGAGTTTATATATTTTTTCAAAAAACTACCGTGGTTATGATTTCACCTTCATGCTTTTTATGATAATAAATTTAGAAATAACGTTTTATTCATGAGTAGGTAAATTATTATTTTAGTTCAATGTTTTTTTGTAAATGGCTAATTTTTTATAGATATTATTGTTTGTTTATATGGACTAACAGGTTTATTTAATTTTTATATCCATTGCTGAGTTTTATTTTTATTATCCCATATTTTTAAAAGACTTTCATAGTACATAATAGTTTCTATGAATTATACTAGGGTAAATAGATATTTGTCTTGAATATAGAAAATCGTTCATGAATAAAACTAGAGTGTAAGTATAAGAACTTGTTTTGGTGGAAAAAGTGTAAACTACGGATAAATTTCCAATTTATTAGATAATGAATTTCCTAATTCTCTAAAATTGTAAAAAATAAAAGATTATGAAAATTTAGGAAGGTGAAAACATGTTATAAGTCATGTAATTATGGGTTGATTATGATTCATGGTTTTATTGTTTGTATCTGATCAAGGGTTTATATATCTTTTTTAGGATAAGATATTATTAAAAGAAAATTTAAGAGATTATAATTTATTGTTATATTATAATGAGAATGAATTTGGTGATTTCCATGTTTCCTCATCTAATCTATGTCTATTAAGAATGGTTTTCTGTAAAGAAAATTGGGAAAATAAAGTATGAAGGAAACAAGGGAATTTTATACTTTTGAATGAGAAATATAAAATGGTTGGAATTTAAAAAGGGAATTTTATGGTCAAGACAACTAAGTTGATGAAAGATACTAATGGTGGTTCTCATGATTGGGTGAAACCAAATGATCAGAAGTGGAACATGTATATACTGGAGAACTTCATGGAACAACACCCTCCATCCTTTTGGGGATCATTAAACTGTATGTTAATTAAGGTATGGATCAATTATTTTGAGAATATATTTTATTTTTTGGGATGTTCAGAGCCTTAGAAAGTAAATCTTTACATTTACCATTTTAAAGTGAAGTCGATTAGTGGTGGTTGTTTCTTAATAATAGTGAGGAGAAATATAAGACTAATACCATGGAGTGAACAACATTCAATGATATTTTACTTGTTAAATATTTTATGAAATTTGTTTGACTCAGAGTTTAAATAAAATTATTGTAATTGATGAAAAAGGTAGAGGCCAATATTTCATCCTTTGAAGAGATTTTTCTATATTTTCTTTGTAAGAACTATATTTTATTCTAGGTAATTATAATAAAATTAATAGATTTTAATCAGGATTGAAACCAAGTTTAAAAATGTTTTTGGCTACTCGTGAGTCAGGAATTTATGAGGACATTCTTGGATGTGTTGAAATAGATTTCTTTAAATTTTATGTAAATAAATATAATTAGCGATCTAGGTGGAAAACAATGGGGAGTAATCAATTGAATAAATATAATGGTAATAAATTTAAAATTCTCTCTTATGATAAGAATGGTAAAAATATTTTTGGTGTTAGTCTTGTGAGATCTAGAAAGTGTTATTGGTGTGGTAAGTTAGGGAATCTATCTCATGACTATAAAGGATAAAACTATTTATAGTTAGATCAATGGTGGAAATATGATAATAATGTTTTTATTTTTCATAAGATATTCCATGTATAAAGTGAATTTCCAAAGAAAATTATAATGGATAGAGATATTCAAGACCCTATGTAGAAGGTTTTGAGATAATTTGCTACTACCACAACAAATATTGGTCCATAAAATGAAGTGATGTTAGGTGCATTACTTATTTATTCATATTTGTCTAAGTTATTTTTTCATTTGGGTATAATCATTCTTTAATTTCTGGAATCTTTATAGTGAAATAGAAATATCACCACATGAAATACAGATAAAACATATGGTAAAAAAATAATTTTAATTATTAAATAAACATAGATTAATAAGAACCTTATTATAATAATATATAGACTGAATTTTGTTTAAAATATTTTTATCTTACACTTAGTGGATGTTTACATTATTTTAGGTATATGTTTTATTCCATTATGCCATTATTTGATATAATTTAGAGATAAATAATTCATATTCAATTCTAAAATTGATATTCAGTTTTTATATAATAATGAGTGTTTACCTTGGATAATACATCATGAAGTTGAGAAAATGATTAAATATGGGGGTGAAACTTATCTATCACATGTAATTGAAAATAAATGAATTATTCATCATAGTAATTTACCAATATTAAATAAATATTTGGATGATTTTCCTTATGATATTCTTGGTTTTATTCCTAATTGGTTGGTTGAATTCGATGTTTTATTAGTTCTTATTGCTAAGAAAATTTTAAAAAAACCTAATTGAATAGATCCTATGGAGATATTAGAATTTTAAAAGTTGTTTTAAGAATTACATGATAGGGGTTTAATCTACCCTCACACTTCCCCTTGGGGTTATCTAGTTTTGTTTTCAAGAAATAAATATGGTTTTATGAGGATTTGCATTTATTATAGATCACTCAATTACATTAAAGTTATGAAAAAGTATTTATTACCTCATATCGATTGATTTTTTTCCTTATCTTGGGTTTTTAGTATTTTTCAAATATTAAACTAAGGTCCATATCCCATCATCTAAAATTTAATGAATAATATATTTGGAGGATGGAATTTCATACTATGTATGTCCATTAAGAGTTTGTGATTATTCCTTTTGGGTTAACAAATACACTGATTGAATTTATATATCTTATGAATAAAGTTTTCCATGAGTTATTGGATAATTTTGTAGGGGTATTAATTTATGATATTGAATTTTATTCTAAAGTTCATGAGGATCATGAGAAACATATAAGGATTATTCTATAGACATTAAAATAGAATAATCCTTTTTTTTTGAAAATATAAATTTTAGTTAAAACAGATTTCATTATTTTGTTATATTTTTCTAAAGATGTAATAATTGTTTATCCTACTAAAACTAAATTGGTGGATTAATGGAAATGCCCTTAATGTTTTACTGAGATTATATTTTTTCATGTATTAGTCAGTCACCACTGATGTATTATAGAAAACATTTCATAGTTATCTATCCCAAAAACCAAGTTAACTCGAAAGGGAGTTAAATTTATCTATATTGTTAATTGTGATTATTTTTTTTCATAATTGAAAATAGTATTGGTAAATTCACCATTATTATACCTACCATCGAGAAATGGTGAATTTTTTATTTATATTGATGCTTATTTGAAGGCCCTTAGTTATGAATTGATACGTAATGATCATGTAATAAGATATGCATCATGTTACCTACAACTCCATGATAATAATTATACTTTGCATGATATTGATCTTTTATTAGTGGTTATTTTCTTTAAAAAATGTGGCATCTTTTATATATTGTGAAATGTGAAATATATAAGCATCATAAAACTTTTAAGTATATATTCACCACAAAATAGTTGAACATGAGATAAAGAAGATACCTAGAACTGATAAAGGATTATGATTGCAAGATTCACTATCATCTAGGTAAATCTAATAACGTCATTAATTACTTGAGTCAAAAAGATAATTCATAATTAACTATGTTATATGAGGACCTGATACATTTGTTAATGATTTAATTAATGTTGGACTATAATTTTTATATGAAAAAACTCCTTATATTTTAGATAAGTTATTAGTATAATCATCCTTGATAGAAATTATTAAGGAGGATATAAATGGGGATTACAGTTTTCATAGAAATGTATAATTGATTTAGTAAGGTAAATTAATTGAGTTTAATGTTTATAAAGAAGGTATTTCATGTTTCGGTTAGTCATTATGTGTTTCTATTGTTTTTTAGTTCAAGAAAGAAATAGTATATGAACATAATATCTCTTATTTTTATTTCCTTCCCAATAATAATTATATACATAGAGATCTCCAAGAATATTAATGGTGTGATGTAATGAATAAATATATTGCATATTTCATAATGAAATATTTGACTTATCAGCAAGTTAAAGATGAGTGATAACTACAAAAGGGAATACTTCAACAATTTACATTGCCTAAATGGAAATGAGAGAATATAACCATGTATTTCGTGGTGGGATTACCAAATACATACCGTTTTAATAATTAAATATAGGTAATTATTGATCATTTGAATTAATACACCCATTTTCTTCCTATTTGAGACACAATGTCTTTAAATAATCATGCCAGACTCTATATTAAAGAGATATCAAGGAAACACAGAGTTATCCTCTCTATTGTATCTGATCATGATCATAGATATTCATTAAATATATAGAAACAAATTTATATGTTTTCAGGATTGAAATAAAATTTTATTATAACTATTTATCCTCAATCTAGTGGATAGTCATGGTGAGAAATTCATACTTTGCAAGATATTATTTATGCTTTTTCATTGGATTATCAGGGAAGTTGTGATCAATATCTTTTATTAGCGTAATTTTCTTATAACAATAGTTTTTATTCCAATATAAAAATGGAACCATTTTAGTGATTCTATGGAAAGAGGTTCCAAACTCTAACATATTGGAAAAAATTTATGAAATAAAGTTATTGGGGATTGATTTTAAATAAGAGATGGTTTATAAGGAAATTAACAATCAAGATCATATGAGGGAAGCTCAGAGTAGTATGCATAGTTATGTAGAAAACTGGGGGAAATATCTTCTTTTTGAGATATGAGACCATGTTTTTTAACATATCTCCTAGGAAATACGTTTTTCATTTCAATAGAAAATTAAAGTAAAGCCCATGTTTTATTATATTTTATGAATTTATAGAGAAAGTGTTATCTTTTTCTTATCGGGTTTCCTTACCTATGAGTTTATCTAAGGTACATGAATTATTTCATGCTTCTTTATTAATGAATCATGTAAATGATACACCTCTTATTTTAATCCCCGAAGTGGTATAGTTATAAGAGAATATCTATTATGTGGAAAATCCAATTTAGATTCAAGATCACAAAGGGAATCTTTTATGGAATAAGGTAACTCACCTTGTTATGGTTTTATAGAACAACCATATGATTCAAGAAACAACATGAAAATCTGAATAAGTTACGAGGGAAAAATATCCTCACTTATTTAAGAAACGAATAAAGTTATGAGGCTATAATTTAATTTAGGTTAAGAATGTAAAAACTTAGGTAATACTATAAATAAATAATTTTTTTTATTTATAAGTATTATTTTTATGGATTCATATTCATCATAGTTTTATAAATAATTGTACATATTTTTTTAGGAAAAAAGAATAAGTTTTTTGTAACTAAATTACATTTCCATGTATTAAATGGTTTTATTTTAATGCTGGATTTTATAATTTTTGAATTTAGAATTTATAAATAAAAATAATTTCTAGCCTTATCATGTCTAAATAAGAATATGTTGAGTTTTTGGTACTCTTCAGGAATAATTGATTTCTCAGTGAATAATTTAAAAAAATAAAATATAAATGCTATTATTTTTATAATATTATCATGATATTAGAATGAATTAAAAGTTTTTAAAAACAATTTATAGACTAAATATATATTTAGGATGTAATATAATTCGTTTAAATGTATAATTTGGTACTTATAAGTCTAAATTTGACATTTCAGATATATAAATAATGTTTTTATTTTAAGAAAAATACTTTTAGATATTCTATTTCAATAAAGTATTTACAAGTTTAATTCTAGGTTTGAAAAAGTTTTAAATTGAAATAAAAAAAATTTTATTTAAAATAATATAATTAATTACATAGTAATCAAAATTATTCTTTATTTTGGTGTAAAATCATTTGTATGCTCATAAAGGGTATTTTTCTAAAAACTATCTTGTGATGGGGTTTGAAAACTTATATTAAAAATAATTTTAAACAAATAGGAATATTCAATCTTAAAAAATGGATAAAATATTTGGAATCATAATGTTTAATTTTTTTAACGATATGAATTTTGTTTTTATTAAAAATTAATAGTTATCATGATAAAAGTTTGTGACCACGAAAATGATTAAATGGGCTGACAAGGGGATTAAACTAAGAGAAATGGATTCAAATATCACAAAAACTAATCTAAATTTTATTTTTTGACTGTATTTATACCATAACCTATCCCAATTTTAAATTAGAATATATTTTGTCTAATTTCCATGATAAATTCATTTATTATATTTTAAATTTCATGATATTTATAAGGTGCCACTCCTATCACTTGTAAGGAGAAACCTACTCTCCTCACATCTCTAGACAACATGAGAACTAAATATTGAGCAATATCTATCCAAATAACATCCCGAACCTCATACCCATGTTCTATAGGTCCTAGTGTCACCAAAAGACCAATCCCGGAAGTCATAATGTGTAATATAAAGTAAGATATCCATGGAGGAAGTCCAAGTATTATCTGAATTCCTTCACGTTTATATTTTATTCTACATCCTTAAAATATATTCTAACCATACTAACATAATGACATAATTATCTTTAATATAATGAAATTTTATTATGTTGATGGAGTAACTATTTTATAACTCCTTTGAATTCAATAGTAAATGAAAACCTTTCTCCTGCATAAGTGTAGAATATTGCCTCCAAGAAGTGATGCGTTCGATTTTTCATTAACACCTCACACGAATAGTTATAAAGATGGATTTAATAGAAATAAAGAAATATATATCTATACATAAATATATATAATTTATATAATAATAATAATTATTTATATATAATATATTATTTTCTTTCTTACCCTCCTAGATCATTGGAAGATGATAATATCTCTCGTGCATAAGTGTGGACTACCACATCCATAAAGCTATGTGATTCCTTTCTCATTTCCACCTTAAATTTAAGGTTATAAGGAAGGATTTAATTAATAAAGATGATTTTTATAATATTATTATGAATTTTAAATGTTAAAATTTATCACATTTATTTTATATTCTTGTGTTAGAAAAATAAAAACATCACTCATGTGTATGTGCAGACAACCACCACGATGAAATTTATTTTTCATTTATTTATTAAAAGGATGGGCTTAAAAGTATTTTGAATGTAAATTTTTGTTTAATTATAAACTGTTTATTATTATGGAGATTATGTAACCATAAACCTTTTTTTAATATCTTTATATTTCATTAAATATATTTTTCTTGAATAAATTTAATTTCTTTGACAGCTTGAGCTACATGAGACACTGAGTTCCAACGAACCCCAATATACTATTTATATTACTATTTAACACAGCCGTTATAACATAGACATTAAACATGCTAGTATTAATTGAAATATAAATATTTTAAATATTAGGTATATAGATTTTATATAAGGAAATGATATTGATAAAAAAGTACCTAATTTTTTTAATGCATTTATATGATTTGAAAATTCAATTTTTCT
The DNA here is from genome assembly GCA_963277665.1 of Viscum album. Taxonomy (NCBI): domain Eukaryota; kingdom Viridiplantae; phylum Streptophyta; class Magnoliopsida; order Santalales; family Viscaceae; genus Viscum; species Viscum album. Next base: position 1,269,571,847 of record OY728119.1, read on the forward strand.
CAACAAAAATATTTTATTATTATTTTGTTAAAAAATAATGAAAGTAATTTTTGAAACATAATTTGTTTTTTTAAAATTAACTTTATTTTTCAAATCAACATGGAAAAATTATATTAGGGTGAATTTTGGTGTTTTCTCTAAAAAGATTAATTTTTCAATGAATAGTTAAAAATACTGGTATTTATTGAAAACTTCCTTTTCATTTAAAGAGTTTATAATGTTAAATTTTGTGTTAAAATGATTTTAAAAGTAAAATTAGTTCAATTATATTATTTTTTATATAATATAATTTTTTCTAATCAATTTCATAAGAAATATTTATATATAAAAGTTTTAAACTATTGAAAAATTTTGCTTTCAAAAACTGCTTTTTCCTAGCATATGTAGGATTAGTTTTAAATTAAAATTTTACACTTTTGTGAATTAAATTTATAAAATTTGATTTAATAGATGAATAATTATAATTATTATATAATAATGTAAATTAAATATTTTACCATAATGAACAGTGAAGACAACAAAAATTAATTACCAATGTTAAGGTTATGACGAGTTTACTAGAGAGTTAAACCAAAAAGATAGGGGATAAAATGACCCATAAACTTCTTCATCCCCATTTTTAAGGAAATAATATGACCTTATCACCTATAATATTATATAATTACCCATGTTTATCCCTTTTTCATGTGAAAAATATGGGCACACTTTATTCTTTCCAAATATTCCATTTGTGTCCTCTCTCCCACTTATAAAAGGCCACACCTATCCTCATATATTAACACTTAAAAAAACCATTGGTTTGGTCAATACCACCCCAATTCACTTAACCAATTTACTAAACTCATATTGTAATTCTTTTTGGGATCATAAATCCTACCTAAAAAGGATTTTTGTGCAAACCTATAGAAGTTATCTGAATAATAGGTAACATCCTTTACTGAAAATTTTATTAGTTTTCTCCTTACACCTCATTAAAATATTATTAGACCATGATTATATAACAAACCCCATATATTCCATTGATCCTGTGTATGGAAGACTACCATCTCATGAATCGATGTAATTAATTTTCCATAACCACTTCTTATAGATGGATATAATGATGTATATAATTATTATATATTATTTTTAGGATATAATTATTCTTTTATATTTATAATATCTCATATACTTTCTTACTTATCATTTCGTAGGAAATATGATAATGAATCTCATGTGTGTGGCAGACTACCACCTCATTAAGCGATGTTATTCCTTTTAACTAAAACATTATATGGATAAAGGATAAATTTAATGAATATATTGATGTCATATATTATTTACCTTACTATATTTAAATACATATAGAAAATGGAAAAAAAGTTTATGTGTACGTACTGATTTTACGTCTCCATGGAAGATGTAACTCGTTTTCTATATCTAACATTAAAGGATAAATATATATAAATATATAAATAATAAACATGATATTTTTATCATGTTTAAAATTATTTATATTATGAATCCATGATCAAATTAAAATGATCAAAAATACCAAACTAAAACATACCTAAAAAACGAAGTAGTTATTACCAGAAACTTGATTTTAACAAATAATTATTACAAAAAGGGTAATAAAAATACATAAGTAAAATAATATATGTTATGATAAATATTATTATGGTTCTATAATATATTCTTATTAAATTTATATTTATTAAAAAGGTTTTTTTAATGTGTATGAAATAATTCAAAACTTATGAAAATATATTTTTATCTCAATTAGTCTTCTTGAGGACATGCATTATGTTATACACATATCTTCTTTTATAGAGTGTATATACATCCCATTTCACATGTAATATCATAAATTTATTTATTCTCCTGATATTATATTTTTCATGTAATTTTATTCTTTCATGGTACTTATGATTCAATGTTACCAAAGTGGTAAGGGTTTTATGATAAAATTTTATTGTTAGTTAGGATTGTTTATGTTTATGCATATGATGATGAAATATTATTATCCATATCTAAAGAACCACATGAATTTTGTTATCATTTTTTTTATTTAAATAGAATACATATTTCCATTCATTTTATTCTCTTTATATACTAACGAAAAAAAAATATTTTTTTAAGGAACACTGAATTTATTTCACTCTTTCGTTAAAAAACCTTTTAATTCTATATTCATGTTTTCTAAATATGTTTTAAAATTCTCAAAAGTGTTTAATAAATACATTTTTACCCATGTTGGAATTTTTAGAAATTTTTTTAAAATGAATCTTCCTGTCATTTTAAAAAACAATTATCGTTTGTATTTTACTATAAATGTGAAAGGAATCTTGGTTTTAAATTGTACGAGCTGAAAAATATTTCCATCATTATGAGCAACTCATTATTTTAAATATTCTTTAAAACAATTCAATGTTTATTGTCAAAGAAAAGGATTTTTAAATGTGTTATTTTTTTAAAATTGATTTAAAATTGGAAAGTATATTTTACTTAATAAAAGTTTTAAATGATTTTGAAATATTCCTTTATAAGTTTCCAAAATTATTTTCAAGGAAAATTATTTGGAATATTCTTTATGTTTTAAAATGTTTTTTCAAATTGGAAAGTATATATCCTTCAATAAATGTTCCAAGTGATCTTTCAAATCTGTTTTCCTTCTAAGATGACATCATATTATTACTAACTAGGGATATGATCCAAGGATAACATTCTTATTATCTATCTAGATGGTTTATGATAATGATCAAGAGATGTTTATTAAAACCTTTTTCTTTTTCATGTGTTATTTTATGATGATTTTTTATGAAACCCAATTCATTTCATGGATTATGTAATGGTGAATTATTTATGAATCCCATTTCTTTTCATGGGGTATGATATCATAAATATATAATGGGACCCATCTCATTTCATGGGTATTAATACGATGAATTGTTTATGTTCTTTAGACACAATTATGCACTATTTTCATTATGTAAAGGCAGTTATTTTATAACCAAGTATGGTGGTTTTGTTATAACAAATTATTGGTGGGCATTATATCTTCCTTCAATGAATTTGGTAATGATAAATTTTTTATGGGTTCAAATGGTAACTTTAGATTATCCAAAGGCTGAAAACGAGGATATACAGTAGGTTACACTAATCCCATAGTATGTAAACTAGTGGTTAACCCAATACTAACATGTTATGAATGTATTAGTGGGTATCCAAAATATATGTTTTTCTTAGCTTATGTGTATTCCAAAAATCTATTTCTTATTCCAATGTTATGATCTCATGGATAATGTTATTTTATTACATTATGAATCATATCTTTTTAACTACCTTGATTTATTCCATGACAAATTTTTTTGATCTAAGATATTCAAGGTTTGACGCTTTCAAATTTTGTTCTCATTTTATGATACCCTTATTCTCATGTTATGTTTACATATCTACCTTTTTACCCTTACTGAGCATATAATATCACCATTTCATATGTTTTCTTTTCCCATGTCATAAAGAATAATATTATGTATGATAATTCTAACAACGGTGATAGGTATAAATCATTTAGTGGGAGATTATGTACCTCACCAATGAACGAGTTATTTATGTATCCATGTTTCTAAATACACTATACCTTTAAGAACCATAGGTGCATGTCTGTGTGATGTAATGAATATTCAAATAAGAAGATGTAATACCTATGTAGGAAAATCTTGGGTCATTATATTTTTTATCAAAGGATATTTTTAGATAACCATTGGAAACTTGGATGGAAAAACTTTAGTCAGAACCCTTAGGATAAGTCTATGTATATAGTAACATCCTAAAGTCTAGGTAAAGAAGATATTATGTTATTTAACTAGTAAAACATAAATGTATGGATATAATAAGTGGATATGGTTCTGGGATAGATGTACGCAGGAGTATTAACTTTGAAAATCCACATCAGGCTTGACAAGAGTGTTACATGGTATATAAAAACAAACATTGTTGCACACCCAATTTGATAGTCCCATGAGATATGATTTGGCTAATTCACTATTTTTTTATGAACCATAATGAATGATTTGAATAGATTATTACCATTATAAAATTAAGATAAATATTAGGTTTCATGGATTTAAATAACGTATCTTGATTTAGATATCTTATAAATTATTCTTCATGACTATGTGTTCTACCACTATGATTGTTATTTCTAACACTGTGAATTTTTGTTTTAGTTGATATATTAAACCAGAAACAATCATATTAATGTTGAATTCAATGTAAAATTCAGTTATATTCCTTCCTAGAAACCAAATATTATTAGATATAGAATGTAAAATATCATTGATATGATTACAAAATATTCTCAAGCTGTGAATCATATTAAACATCCATATGAGAAAAAGAAGGAAAAATTATGTTGAGTCCTTCATGAGGAATCCTACATCATCTTTTAGTATTTTTGATGATCCAATAGTTTATAAGAAATGTATAAGTACCACTGAAAAGATATTTTCTATTAACCATTTCACGGAACATGAAAAAATCTTTTTGGGTATCTTTCATTTGGAAGGAGAAGCAGATCAATGATGAAATATCAATTAAAATACAAATAAAACGATGAAATTAACTCCATGAAGTGGAATGAGTCTAAGATCTTATTTTTTTATAAGAAATTAATTTAAATTATTCATATAAAAATGTAGAAAGAATTCATATTTTCTAAAGTATAAGGATGATGAATCTATTGGTAACTACAAGAAATATTTTCCAAGACTTGTGAGGTATGATTCTAGAATTATCATCCAACCTAAAATTAATGTTGATTGATGTTTCAATAGATTAAAAATAAATATATAAAGGGTGATATATATAAGAGGATTTAGTATATATGAAATAAATTATTTTATATGATCTCAATATTGAAATAGATTTTGGTGTTACCCATAAATAACATGTTTTGACAATAAAAGAATAATGGGGTTCAAGAGAAACACTAAGAACCATGGAGATAAGATGATGATATTTCCTTCATATGTAAAGTGTGGTTGGAAACATAAAGGAATCTATCTCATGGGGACTGGTAATTTTTTTGGAAGGGAATTTCATTAGGAAATTGAATGTCAAAGTGTTGGTATGTAGTTAACTTATGATGTTAATATAAAGAAATCTCCATAGAATGCACCACCCACACTACAGTATTTCAAATGCATGGATTATGGGAACTATGAAAACTAGATCCCATATATTATTGTTAATGATGATGATCGATGTTAGTAGACTCTTATGTCGGGGTATAAGGGGTAATCTCATGTGATCACTATTTATAATTAGGGGAGTGATAATGATGTGGTGAAAAGTAAAGTTACCATACACACAAGAATTTATAATGTATTATTTTAATATGTATTCTCCTATTATTTTATATCTAAATAATTTTCTAAGGACATCGAGATTCCACCCACATGGGTTGATATAGAATTATCAATAAAAATTCATAATGGTATGATGATCACATCTCAAGTATATGATTCCTCTATGATTGATGTATGTGGGATTGTTCACCCTAAAAATCTTAAAATTCTTACACCGGTTGAATTTGTTATTATCTTAGGAATATATTGGATTTATCTATGTAAATACCACATTAATTTTGGAGTATGGAAAGTCAAATTTGATATTCTAAAAAAACTATGATCATCTATTAGTGTAACAATTAATATAAACTTTTGACGGAAATCAATTTCATTGTATGGGTTTATATTCCTATTAAAAAGGGGTGTTTATCTCAAATGGTTAGAAAGAACTAGACTTAAATGATATTCCTATTGTTTGAGAGTTTGTATGTGTATTTTAGAAGAGTTTCCTAGTCTTCAACAGAATTTTGAAGTTGAGTTTTTTATATAAATCATACGAGGGACCACACATTTTTGAAAAACTCCCTATAGAATGGATGTGATTGAGTTGTATGAATTGTATAACAAAATATAGGGTAATATTTACTAGGGATTAATTATTCCAAGTGAGTCACCCTGGGGTTCACATGTTCTATTTTTCAAAAATAATGTTAGATCGATGCGATTATGCATTGATTTATGAGAGTTGAACAAGATCACAATCAAGAACAAGAATCCCTAGTTGTTTATACCAAAGTGATGAAATTTATAGGGTGAAATTCATTTTAAGGGTGGTATAATGTAACACCCGTATATTTTATGAAATATTTTTTCCTAAATAAATTTTATTTCCTCAATATCTTGTGTTACATAACTCACCGTGTTCTAATGAAACACAAAATACTATTTATAATTCTATTGTACATGGTCACTATGAAATATTCATTAAAATTTTTGGTATTAATAAGAATAAATACATTTAATACAATATGAATTTTACTTATAGATAATCGAAATATACTAGAAAAAAAGTACTTAATTTTTGGTAATGTCTTTTTATATTTTAAAATTTCTATTTTCACGAAATATAATTTTATTACATTTTATGAACAAAAAATAAAAGTAATTTTGTGATTTGTTTAATATTATTTCAAATAATTAACTTAATTTTTTAAATAAACATTCCAAAATTATCTTAAAATGTTTTTTTTTAATTTTTCTAAAAAATATATTTTCGATGAATAGTAAAAAATATTTGTTTTTATTGAAAGAAATATTTTGATTTAATAACTTATTAAGCCTAAATTTTACATAAAAATGGTTTTAAAAGTAAACACTGATTCATTATATTATAATTAAACCAACATAAGATATTTTAATCAATTTCATATAGAATTTTGATATGGAATTATTTTAAATTACTGAAACGTTTTTCTTTAGAAAACCGTTTTTTGGTCGCATCTATAGGTTTAATTTTAAATTAAATTATACCAATTCTATGAATTGATTTAGGAAAAATGGATTCCATATTTTTAATAAATATTAGTATTTTTATATAATAATTTAAACTTAATTTTAACCATAATTAAAAGTGAAAATAGTAAAAATCATTTTTTATAGTTAAGTTTAAAACAGGTTTACATGGAGGTTAAACTAAAAAAATGTGTAAAAAGACCTAGAAACTGGTAAAAAGCCCAATTTATGGCCATATTTAATCCTTATAAACTATTATCTTCATTAATGACCCAATTTATCCTTTTTTCATATGAAAAATTTAGGTACACTTTAGTTTTTTCAAAAATTCCATTTTTGTGCTCTCTACCACTTATGAAAGGACACACAATATCCTCTCCTCTATAAACATAAAAAACACATTGGTTCAGTAAATACCTACCTAAATAATATAATTACTTCCCTCCCCTCATCATATAATTAATTTTTGGATCATAAATCAATCTTATAAATGATTTTGGTGCAAACCTATAGAATTTGTCTGAAGAAGAGGTAACGTCCTTAACCGCATGTTTCATATAATTTATCTTTTCACCTCATTAAAATAATTTCAAAACATGGTGATATAATATAATTTGTATATTACATATAGAGATATGTTTTTATGTACATTGGACTACCGCCTCGCAAATAGATATAATTCACTTTCCACCACCACTTATTATGTTTGGACACAATGATGTATTCAATGATTATATATGATATTTATGATATTATTATAATTATTAAATTATAATATCACATATACCTCCTTAATTTCCATTTCTTAGGTAATACGATAATGTCTGTCAACTGTACGATGGACAACCGCCTTACAAAGCAACGCGATCCTTTTTCCACTAAAGATTTACATATAAGGTAATAAAGGGTAAATTTAATGAATATATGTGATATATATGTAATAATAATTAATCTTTAAATATGATATATTATTAACCTTCCTTTATTTAAATCCATCAAGAAAATAGAGACAACGTTAATGGGTATGTATGGTTTACTGTCTCCATAAACAGTGTAACTCATTTTCTATAAATAACTTTAATGGATTAATATAAGTAAAATTATAATTAATATATATGATATTTATATCATGGTTAAAATTCATTATAATATGTAACCTTTTTCAAATTAAAAGGAACAGAAATACAAAACCAAACATACACGAAAATAGAAGCAGTTTTTACCTGAAAAGTGATTTTAACAAGGAATTATTAACAAACCGGTAATAAAAGTTCATAAGTAAATCATATATGGTATGATACACAAGATAATTACTATTAAATATATATTTATAAAAAGATTATATTTATTATAAAAGATTTTTCAACAGGTAAAATAGAATTTGAGACTTAGGGTAAGAGATTTTTGTCTCAATTTGGCTTCTTTGGGACATACATTGGTATGCACCGATCTAATTTTATGTGGTGTATAAACAACTCCTTTTATATGTATAATCATTTATTTATTTATTATCATTATATAGAAAAATTAATTTCATTTTATTCATTCATGGGGATTATGCTTCAATCTTAGCAAAGTGGTAAGGGTTTTATGATACTATCTCATCGTTTATTCAGATTTTTTATATTTATGATTCTGATGATGTAATATTTGGATCAATATCTCAATAAACACATGAATTTTCTTCACATATGGTTAATTCATGTGAATAAATTTTTTCCCTTAATTTTTTCTCTTTATGTACTCAATAAAACAAAATAATTTTTTTAAGGAAAACCAACATTATTTTTCTCTTTAGTCGAAAGCCCATTTTCTTCCATATTTTTTTTTGCTAAAAATTCATTAATATATATTTTTTTACATTCGACGTTTTTTAAATTTTTTAACCACGATTGAATTTCTATTTTTTTTAAAAAAATTAATATTCATGTTATTTTCCAAAACAAAGCTCATTTTTCTTTTACCAAAATTGTTTAAGGAATATTTATTTTAAAGTGTATAGAAGGAATGATATTTTCCACCATAATGAACGACTCATTTATTAAATAATACTTTATTATATTTAGAATTTATTTTTAAAGAGAAGGATTTTAAAAATCTTTTATTTTTTAATTTTTTTCAATGTGTAAAGGATAATTTTCTCTTGAAATATTTTATATTATTTTTAAGGATTTTTTGAAAGTCTCTAATGTTATTTTAAAAGAAATGAATTTTGAAATGTTTTTATTTTTTAAAAATTTTATTTCAAAGACGAAAGGATATTTTCCTTAATAAATATTCCAAGTTAACTTTAAAAATAATTTTTTATCGGATATAACATCCCTTGATGTTAATTATGTTTTAATTGTGATATTATCTAAGGATCAATCCATTCATATTTTTTATGTACATAGTTTATGTTTATGATTAAGATATTTTTATTAAAACCATTTCATTTCGAAAAGTTATATTATGATGAATTTTTTTATGAAACCAGTTTATTTTCATGGGTTATGATATGATGAATAATTTAAGAATCTCATTTATATTCATGGTTACTAAAATGAAACATGTTTTATGAAGCCCATTAATTTTTCAGGTGTTATGATATGATGATTGTTTATGATCTTATGAAACACTTATGTATAGTTTTTATTATGTTATGATGGTAATGTTATAACTATGTATGGTGGTTTAATTATAAGAAAAGATGGATGGGACCTGTATCTCCCTTCAATTCATTGGGAAATGATTAATGTTCTATGAGCTCATAGGGAACATAGAAGATTATCCCAAGACCAAAGTAGGTACACAGGTGGTTATCCCATGCCTAAAATGTTATTAATATTATGATGGGTATCCTTAACATAATTTATTATATGTTTATGTGTTCTCTAAAAATTGATGTCTTACACACATTTTATGATATCATAGATCATATTCTTTTATTCCTGTACGATTCTTGTCTTAATAACTTCTATGATTTATTCCATGGATCATGTTTTTTATCTATGATATCAAGGTTATTGTTTTTCCAAATATCGTTATCATTTTCTCATATCATTATGTTCATGTTATGTTTACATATCTCCCATGTTTAACCTTACTTAGAAACTAAGATCACCCTTTATTATGTTTTATTTCCTTAGTTCATGATGTAAGGTACTATTTATGATATTCCTAAAAAGGGTTTTAGTTATGAATAACTTAGTGGTAGATGATGTTACTCACTTGTGAAGTAGTTGTTTATGTATCCATGATTCAAAAGGAACTATAACTTTGTAATCATCAGGTTTTTTTTGTTTAATATAATTAATATTATTAAAAAAATATGTAATATATATGTACGAAAATCCTATGTACTTAGACTTTTGGCCATGGTCAATACACTAATGTTGTTTTGGACTGAACGACCCAAAATTGTTTAAAAAAAAGATAGATGATTTAGTAAATAAATAAAACTTTATAATAAATTAAATAAAATGAAAAATAAAAAAGGAATGAAAATTAATTTTTTAGGAAATTAAATAATTAATATAATTTATTTTCTAGTAAATTAAAAGACATATGCAGTGAGTCAAGACACAAGGTAATTGATTTCTCATCTCAACTTTCTTTGAGGCTTATGGAATTTTTCAAGATATGTTTATGTGTTGTATAAAATAACATATAGATTTATTCTATCATTAAATATATGAAATTAAATTTTTTTTATAATGCTTTTCAAGTTATCTCTTTTAATGTCCATTTGATTCAACTGTTAGTAATTCCATAAGGTATTTTTCTTTAAAAAACTGTTTTAAATGTTTAAAACTCTATTTCTCTACACTCATGATATTAAAAGTGAATCCAGAAGGTTCTTACTTATAATTATAAGAATTATTATATTCATTTTAACTATATTTTATTTTTTACAATGGTTTTAAAAATTAATATTTTTATAATTTTCTTTAGGGATAACATTTTAATCTATTTACAAAATTGAAGAAGAATGTATTGAAAAATTACTAAATATATGGATTATCTCACCATAATATCCATTATTAATTATCAATATTAATATATTTTATTTCATTTATTTTCAATTAATATCCCATTCAAATAATTTTGTGAATTTTTTATGAGCTTCCAAAGGAAGTAATATTTCTCATTAAGTTTACACAAAAAACGAAAAATGATTTTTCTTATAGTTTCAAATGATTTTAAGGGTTTTATGATGAAAATACGCGATATTATAATTTTATTTCATGTTATAGTTCTTATAATTTTTTGATGATGATGGGTGAGCCTGAGATTAGCTCTCTAATTCTCTGGGTAATGATATGTTATTGATAACATACATGTGTAATTAACTATGAAGGTTATTCTTTTATAAGGTTTCATATAAGTGTACTTATAAGGATGATTATAAAGATAATTTCCCAAGATTCAAAAATGTTTTTCCAATTATTCATATGGATTTTAATATAAATATTCTGATTTAATGAGTTAATTAAATTCTTTTATGAATGGTTTTTAACTTTTAAAGGTGAAGGTTTTTTTTCAATAATTTTTTTTGAATGAGTTCTTATATTTTCTCAAGAAACTATCACAATAATTATTTTTACTTTATGATTTCTAAAATTATTTTTATGAAACCCTTTGGATAATAAAACATTTTTTATGAGTAAGTAAATGATAATTTTTTCTAAAAGTTTATTTTGTAATGTGTAATCTTATTTATGGATTATTATGTTTATTAAAATTGACTAATTAGTATCCTTTATTTTTATATACCATACTAATATTTATTTTTGTCACAATATGTTTCCAAAGTTTTTTTACAGGACATAAGGATGTGTGTAGATTTTAAAAATATAAATTTTAACACATATTTAATGAAGAAAAAGAGTCATAAATGAAATAGGAGTGTAAACATAAGGGACCATTTTAATTAAATAAATGAACAATGTGTGGAAATGTACACTTTATTATGCAATGGTTTTCTTAATTAATTAAAAAACTAATCTTAAATTATCCTAGAGATTTAATAAATTAACACCCATATTATAAATCATGTAATTATGGGTTGATTATGATACAAGGTGTTATAGTAATTGAATAATATAAAGGTAATAATTTTGATTAAGTTTCTTAAATAGGTTATTAAGATGGTTATGTTTATTATACTAGAGGATAAGTAGAATTCAAGAAGCTCATAAGTAAAAGGTATGAGTTTCATATTAATTTCAATTCCTTTAGGCATGTTTTGTGTTATACACCTATTTTATTTTATATGGTGTGTATAACACCTATTTGACATATTATATCATGACTAAATAATTATTTAATGTTATTTAAAGTTTTATTTCAAGTTTACTCTCTCAATTTGTTTTTATTCAAAGGTAATAAAATCATTAAGGATTTTATCATCTCAATTTTCACTCATTGAGACAGGTTCTATAATCAATACCTTTTTTCTTTATGTCATGTATATATACTACCCATGGAATTATTTTACCTTTTCTTTCTTGTAATTAATGTGATTGAATTTTTTTATCATTTTCTTTCCATAGAAAACTCCTATTTGAAATGTTACCAATGTTATCAGGAATTTCTTTCCAATCTTACTCCTTTCTGATAGTATTTGTTTATTTCATATTAAAAATATTCTTCCGAACAGTGTTTTTATTTCTCATTTTAGAAACCCTAAATGTATTATCTAATTTTCTATTCTTATTTCTATTAACCACTTTTCAAAGAATGTTTTTATTATCATTCTTGTAATGAGAGTTTCGATAAAATTATTTTAAAAATATTGTAAATGTTTTTTCATTGCCAGAATACATATTTTTTCATCTACTCTAAATTTATTCTAAAAATAATTTATGCATTTTTCAAGGATCTATTATTGAACATTATTTTTACAAGTAATTTGTTTCAAAAGTTTTCACTTCACATTTTTTAATATCTCATTTGAATGTTACGCGTAACTTCACCTTTTATGACAAATTTAATTTTTTTTTTCTAAAAAAACTTTTATTGTTTTTCTTTAATATATTTCGTGTTCTTGAAAATGATTTTTGAAAGTGTTTTCTCACTTAATTTTTGTTAACATTGAACATATTTAATTTTTTTTGAAGGAATATCTTTTTAACATGTTCCATAAAAATTCATTTTTTTCATATATATTTTTTATTTTTAGAAATTTTTACTCCATGTTTCTATGTTTCTATAAAGAAACTTATATTCCATATATTTCATATTTTTTTTAAAAATAATTAAAATATTAAATTATATTTATTATTATTTATATAGGTAATTTTTTAATGATATTTTAAAAGGGGCTTTTCATATCTATCAACATCATTTTAAACTTATAATTTTCATAAAGGATATTATCTAATAAAAAAATCCACCATATTTATGGGGATGGATTTTGACTATGCAATTCCATTTAATGACTGGTAAAGAATTTAAATCATGCATATTTATTATTCTAATATGGAATTTTATTGAATACTGGGGAAATTTTTATGCATTGTATTATTATTTATTTACTTCATATAGTGAATTATTTGGTCTTAATTATATGATGGGTGGGGACCATATTTATATATCTCATCTATGTATTGGTAAGTCTCATGAGGTAAATATATTGGGTATTTGGTGTATAATTACAAAATTTATAACATTGACCTAACACAAGGCCTTATCCAAAATATCATGATTTCATAGAAACAAGGCCTTAACAGAAATATAATGATGTCTTGGAATGTGACCTTAATAGTAAGATAACAATTTATTATAATATGGCCTTTATGATAATATCATTATGTATTCGTTTAAGACATTGATGGTATGATTATAATATCCAACATTAAGAATTTCACCATCATAAAATTAGTTGTATTATCCTTTTGATTTTTTATAATGTTATATCACCCATAGATTTACTTTGTGGTCAAGTGATATGTTATAGTAAATTATTTGATTCTTATTTATTCTCTTTATATTATCCATTTCATTTTTTATTACATGATAGTTTTCAAAATATATAACCCCTTATTGAGTATTTTATATATACCTTCTTATGTTTCTATTTCCACAGGTCAATAATAACATTAATTAATATGACATGTCTATAAGGGTTTCCTATGTAGTGAATTTTGTAGGAGACATTGATGGATTTTTTTAGAATAAATAATTCTTGGTATAATGGGAAAATCTTCCATTGGATGGAAAATATATATGTTTTTATATATGTATGTTTTTCTAGAATAACTAAAATTTAAAAACCTAAAATATACTTTGTTCCTACGTGATTGGATATTTATTATTGATATTGTAATAATGAATGATTATGTTTATATTTATTTAATTGGTTTTGAAGTTGATATGAAAAAGAACATGTTTATTCTCAATATATTCTGGGAGTGTAGGTCTTAGGTGTCCTAGTTTGCATCAAAGTAGTGTTTAGATAACTTTATATGTTATTAAGAGTACTAGATCAATGAATGGATTTGATTTCTAGAAAATTCATGTTATTTAGGGAATATACTTATATATCTTAGGATCATACATAATTGAGGTATATATTGATTTTTATGTGCGTTTTTAGGGAAATCGATCAATATAAATTCTTGTAGCCTTGGTTTCAATGAATTTTTGAGAACATGATACAGTAAGAATGATATTTGTTTAATTATTGATAGAAATTAAGAATAGAATATGAAAGTAGAAACCCAATGTGTATGTATAAACAATAGAAAAAGTTAGTTTTTTTGCATAGTATATAGTATGTGGTTTTCTAGAAATAATACCCCTATATATATATAAAAACAAGTGGATATAGGTTTTTTCACATACAATCTATGGGGTAATAAACTAGAAAAGTCTAGTTGGTAATTAACTCGATATTCTCCTGGTGCATAGAAAAGTGGCCTAACCATACACTTCGTTTGACACTACCGAGTGATATGATTTGGTGAACCACATTATATTTATGAACCATAATGAAATATTTGAGTTGATTCCTATGGAATGACTAGAGAACATAAAAGTAAAATAATCCAAAAGTATCATAGGGTAAAATGATGGTGTCAAAGGATGAAGCATATTATGATTTATTTATGATATAATGGATTTAAACTGATATTATTGAATATTTTCATAACCCATTGGGTTTAGTATTTGGTTGGAATTAGGATTTTGAAAATAAATCTGTGAAAGGTATGTCTCTATAAACCCATATATCTTACAAGCTAATTAATATAGAATATTTGGAAGAAATGTTTGTGATAAATGAAAATCTAGATATATTTTTATTACGAGGAAAAATATGTTTCCATGTATTACTTAATATGGTAATGTATATATCTCATTAGAAATTATATCATGAGTCTGTTTATCTTATAGATACGCTTAGTAAGTTTCATTAGTGAGTGAAAATTAAAATTGTGAGAATATAATTTATTTAAGTGGGT
This sequence comes from Viscum album, assembly GCA_963277665.1. NCBI lineage: Eukaryota > Viridiplantae > Streptophyta > Magnoliopsida > Santalales > Viscaceae > Viscum > Viscum album. Next base: position 1,269,587,136 of record OY728119.1, read on the forward strand.
AGAATGTAACACCTTGATATTTTATTATATATTTAGTATTAAATAAATAATTTTTATTCAATAAATATTTATTAAATGGCTTGTTTTGTATGAAACATTAATCTAAAATGTACTATGATAATTTTTATTAAGATAAAGAAAAATTCTATAAAGTAAATATTGAATTGGAAGGTATAAAAATATTTAATATAATTTTTAAATATATGTAATAAGAAAAATAAAGGTCAATTTTAATACTAACACACTGATCAAATTGAATTAATATAGTTAAATAATTAATCACATCATTTTCCTCTCAAAATTCATTTTTCGAAAATTGGGTATTTATATGATATGCCATTTTATGTCATGAAGATACATATATTACGGTTAGATAATGGTAAAATATATAATTTATATGAATAAAAAATAAAAAATTATTTAATTATAAATTGATAGGAAAAAATAATAAAAATAAGTAATATTTGAAAAATTCAATTTCTAATAAGAGATATCCATTATATTCTACGTTTCCATTTAATAGTTGATTTTTTAAATTTTATGATTTTTATTAGAAAAAATAAAATTATTTATTAATAATTTCAATAAAATTATAATATTAGTTTTCATAATTTTTTTTGAAAATATTGATTTTTAGGTGAATTGTACAAAATACTTTTTTTACAAATACCATGAATTTTATGACTTCATTAGGATATAAGAATGAATAAAAAAATTATAAAAATATTTTCCTACCTAAATATTTATTTAATAAATAAAATTTTTCATTTAAAATATTATGTTTAACTTAGAAACATATTATTTATATTTTGGAAACAATGTAATATTTTTCTCAAAATATTTTTTAATTACATTATAAATACCTTTTATACAATTAAAATTTACCAAATATAGAAAATTAATCTCATTAAATGTATTTTATACTCTAAATAGCCATATTAAAATTATTTAATTCAGGTAGTTTTATATCTAAGCATAAATAAAAGTTACCAAATTAAAAAAATAAGTTACCACAGTAAAATTAAACTAGGGTAAACAAGTCAAGTCAAATGGGTAAGACTAAAATTCATCAAATATTATCTTTAAATGTGTGGTGAAGTGTTTTATAACCCAACACATATTCCATCACCATTATTTCCCAATTTTGGAGGAACATTAATTCAATAGTTCACATATTATTACCAAAATTCTACTCCCCCCCCACATATAAAGGAGGATTCCCCCACCCCTTTGAATACTCTATAAAAATAAGAATTTCTATTAAACATATACCCGGTTAAATTATCCTATACCCATCTCTAATTTTTAGAATCCACTTAACTGAAAATTTCTTTTTATTAAACTTGAATAAAATCCCTAAATCCTCCATCTGCAAGGGGTTCTATAGAAGAAGGTTTAAATTATCAATGTGAGTACTAATCACTTCTTATCTTTTATTCTTCTTTATATTTCTCCTTTAATTCTATATTGACTATGATAATATCAAAAATTGGTATTATTAGTATAATAAAATATTATTATGTTAATGTTACATCCCTTATATAACCACCCCCTTCATTATAAAAATGAGAACTTCATTTTTGTATATATAAAAATTACCACCTCCACGGAGTGATGTTTTTAATTTTTTATAACTGCCTTACATAGATAGTTATAAAAATTTATTTAATTAATAAATATAATTTTTATAAAAAAATATGAATATACTTAAAATATAAACCATTTTATAAATTACTCATATTCTTTAAAAAATGAATACATAGATTATGTATATGTGCGGAATACCACCTCTCTGAAGTGATGGGATTATTTTTTCACCACCTTACTTGACTATTTTTAAAAAAAATTGATGGATATTTCTATAACAACCAAAAATGTTATAAATAAAATTACCCTTTTTATTAATTTAAATGATTTATTATGTATTATTCTTATAGAAAATACATTCACTTATGTGGTCACATTATATACTATTTAAAATAACATTATGAATCATTATTGTTGATAATACAGATGTTGAATAGTGATCACATGATTAGTATAAATATAGGGTTTTAAAAAATCAAATTGACAAAGAAAATGGAAGTGATGGCCTATAACAATAATATCATACCCTATAAAGCCCATTTATTAGATATTTTGAGGGAGATAACATCTCTATACTTTATCCTGGACCAAGACAAAGTTGAGATCCAATATCTTAAGCATGAGAGAAACTGTTTATGAGAGAAGTTCAAGATCATATGGATCATGTCCTAAACCATGTACGTCGAACCACACCATGAAAGTATCACCATTAAACCATACTTTTATGGAATTTAGTGGTTTATTAAATTGACATGTATCAATACCATATTAATATGAATATGTGTATTATATTTTTTTTCAATAAAATAAAATTCATATTTTCTTCATATAGTTACCTTATAAATGATTTTTATTTTTATACAATAAAACACAATTGGTATTTTTAATTAGTATTAAATTTAAATTAAATTATTTATTTTGATGAATTAATGTATTTTTAAAATGAATAATATTTTAACAAAATTTTATTATCTTAATAAAATATAAATGATAATATAATTTTTATGAAGTCAAGTGTAATTTTTATAATTTTTAGAAAACATTTATTGTAAAAGACCCCATAATTTATCAATAAATATAGATTGTTATTTTAGAATTTAAATTGAAAATAATTATAATTTTTTTTGATAAAATGAATAAAATTTTTAGAATTAGAAAAAAATTTATTCAACATTTAAATTATCAAAAATTTAGGAGACAATCGACTTTTCAGGTAAAAATTAAACACCCTATAAATATAAGTTGTGTATTATGGCATCATAATGACCAAAAAGTTATGCAATAAATACCATAAAGGGTATACAATACCAGATATATTTTTTCAATTTAAAATAATGTGTTTTTATGTTTATTTTATTAAATTTATAAAGTACTTATGAATCCTCCAAAACCATTAATATATTTTATGGTTTTAAAATCATTTCTTTATGAGTATGACTCACTTCCACATAAGAATGGGTATTATTTTATTATTTTTGGACCATGTTGTTATAAAATAATTAAATCACACCCATTTGGAATAAACCATGGAAAAAACCAGGGTATGATTTTTGGATTTGGTTATTTTATTTGATGGAGTCCTAAACCAAAGTTTGAGAGATAATAAAAAATTCCCCACTCATTTTCTATATAGACCCAACAAAGACCCCATTTATCTCCACTAAAAATACTTAGATAACTTCCTTACTCATCCCTTACCTCTTCTGGATTCCTCATAGGTGCCCCAATCTTCCAAGAAGACTCTCCCAAACATTTGGAATCACACTCTCAAGGCATGGGATCCTCAACTTCTGCCCTTTATTAATGTTTCTTTATTATATTATAGCTTATATTTACAATTAATAATATTAGGACTTGTATTTTTATGTCCTTATTAAATAACATTTTATTTCAAAAATATGAGAGACCTCTTTCTCTCTCATTAACTCCTTTTATGAATTTTTAAGTATCACGGTTATGCTGCCGCAATTTTACAATGATTTTCTATTCCAAACCAATTATGTAGTGAATATCATATCCAATTACTATCATGGTTGTTAACATTTATACATTTATACTTCTTTTAATTATGACTTAACATGTATGTATTCATCACCCCTTTATCATGGAATAATTATATTTATGAATGAATCCATTTTGTTTGATATATATGGCACACATAAGCATGAGAGTGAAATTAATGTGATGTGTGCACCTGAAATTATATAGTGCTATAATGTATAGTGTAATATTTAGTCTCATGAGACATAATTTTGGTTCAATGAGTGAACCTGATTCCTTTATTGGAATTTTTACATCATGATTTCTGGTCATTTATCCTTGACCTATGTTTATGATGCAATGTTTTAATTCATTTTTTAGAATTCCCATGTTTCCATTATGATTATCATGGCATATCATGTCTCATTGCTAAGGTTTATTATTTATACTTCTTTTCTTCCCAATTGATATTCCTATTGGTTAACACATATTTTTTCATTTATGTTATTACATATTTATTCCCTTACTGGGTTTTATAGCTAACCCCTTTATTATGTATGACCCCAAATTATCCCATGAAATATTAAGTGTGAAATATTATTGTGAACATGTTAATGATGTTTTCAATAAAAGAGACGTATTCCTTGTTTTCAGTTGTTTTGTAATGTACTTAATTCCAAAATAAACATGACTTATTGATCTTAGGGGATATATTATGTACACTTTTATGTAATAAATCTTGAATTAATGTGTAATAAAGAGCAGGTTTGTTATACTTGGTATCAAAGTAAAAGTTTTTTTTTGGGATTAGGACTAGAAAACTTCATAGAAATCCTTAGGGATAATACTAATTATAAGAAAACATTCCTAAGTTATTGTATGTATAGAGTAAATGCTTTATCAAGAAAATATATCCCTATATGTTCACTATAAGGGGATGTGTATTTAGAATAGAAGTACATTATGGTAAAACCAAAAAACACCACAATAAGTGATACTCGACCATGAAATGGTGCATGAAAATGAGCCTCATTGTATACCTAGTTTAACAAAACTGAGGGATATACTTTAGTAAATTATTAATATAATTGAGAAAAATTATTAAGGGGGAAAATACCCATATAAATAAATTTTTGTAAATAGATCATAGATAACATATATTAAAGACTAGAAATTCATAATTCGGGGAATGATTTTAGTTTATAAGTTAACTTTAAATTGCATTGGATTCATCTTTATGTGTTTAATAGTTTAAAAAAACTCATCCTTAATTTTTCTTTCATTATTTCCAATGGCAAGACATATAAGTAATTGGGTAAACAACAAATGTGATGGGAAATGTGATGAATACAACAATGAGCTTTCAATCCATATGGGAGAAGGAATAATGAACTTTAAGATGATAATCTCTTAAGAGACATAGGTTTTGAATAAAAACATGGGTCAAGTTGAACTTACATACCCCCCCCCCTTTGAGAGAAAATGCATCTATTGAGATATTTATGTGACAAAGGCCCAAAACATTAAATGGATCATCTGATACATTAATTTCAGAACAATGGATCAATTACACTTAGAATATATTCACCATCCTTCAACGTTCTGAGAAAGAGAAGGTTATACTAGATATTTATCATAAGGAGGGATAAACTGATCAATGGTGGAGATTGATCAAATGTATGAATACGAAGGAAGATATTGAGATGATGTGGTGAACAGACTTTTTTAAAATGTTTTTTGATAAATACTTTTCTCATACTCTTTGACATAAAATGTAAAGGGGCTTCCTTACCCTCAAGAAAAAGGATAATGAATCCATTAGTTCGTACGAGGAAAAAAATCATATGACCTATATGATACACCTCCAACTTTATCTTTACCCTAGAATTCATGTTTTAAGGCTTCTTTCATGGGATTAATCCTAGTCTATGAAAATCCATTATGATCCGATACTTTGATAGCTATGATAAAATTTGCTACAGGGTCCTCAAAGATTAAATAGAGATCAGTGAATCACAAGTGTATCATGTGGATAAGAAGTTAAAAGTTTAGTTTGATTTTGGTTGTATTATAGAGAAATATAATGGAACTATGAAATTTCAACATCCCACTTTTCAATGTTTTGGAAATAATCACCTCAGAAATCGCCTATGGGGGATGATGAAATGATTTAGGTGTGGGATGGAAGGGAACCCAGTTAGAAATTTCTGATAGTAGAAACCCACAAACATGTTAGAGGAGTGGAATGCTCCCCTTAACCCTTAGTGTATTTTTCATTGTTTCAACTACAAATAACCACGATACTTTTCAAACCAATTCACTAAGTCAAGGGTTTTTGGAGAAAACCAAAAACCTCTATGGAAGCAAGGGAGAGCCTTTTCTATAACAACCATTGAGGTGGATACCATCAATGAAGTGGTGATAGGTATGCAGATTACTCATTTATGAATAGGGAATATACTTTTTGATTTTGGTTCTATACATTCAATCATTTCAATAAATTTTATTATAACTATTCAAACACCCCCTCAAATCATGGAAGTAGAGCTGTTGGTGAAAATAGAAAATGGAGAAATTATTCCATCGCAAGTATATAACTCCTCCCATATCACGATTTTTGAGATGAGATTCCCAATGAACCTTTTTATAATAACTTTGTTGGGATTTTATGTAATTATGGTTATGGATTGGTTATCCCCATATAGAGCCAACATAAATTGGTGGGAGATGGAAATCACCCTCCATATCGTGAAACATCCTCCGATTCTATATAAGTTCAAAAAGGAGAATGAATCTCTTATAGAACCAAAATATCAATCATGGATATTATTTTCTTAAGAGGAATAATATCTATCTCAAATGATTGATTCTAAGGAATGAATCATCCTTGAATACATGCCCATTGTGAGGTAATACACTAATGTGTTTCCCCTGGAATTTCTTGATCTTCTTCTTAGCCATGTTGTTAAATTTTCAATCGAGCTTATACCGGAGGAATTTATATTTTCTAGACTCCATATATAATGATTTTTGTGGAACATGAGGAGGTGAAGAAGAATCTATAGAAGAATCTGGATAAATGGTTCGAATACCCAAGTGCTTCTCCACGGGGTGCACTGGTCATCTTCATCAAGAATAAGGATAGGTTATTGCACCTCTGCATTGATTATCAAGATACCAAAAATCTCATGATAAATGAAAATTATCCCATTCCATAGATTTATGACTTATTCAAACATCTATGTGGAGAACAATACTTCTCCAAGGGGGATATTCATTTGGGATATTACCAAGTTAGGTTGAAGAAGGAGGATATCCCCAATACTTATTTTCATACAATATTTGAGAACTATGAGTTAATTTCAATTCCATTAAGATTCACTAATACTCTATAAATATTCATGGAATTGATGAATATAGTCTCCATGTATTTCCTCGACAAATTTGTGGTAGTATTTATAGATGGTATTTTAATTAATCCAAAATATTGGAGGAGTATGTGGAGAAACTGAGAACTGTGTTAAAGACCATAAAAAATGAGAATCTTTATAAAAAGTACATAAAATGTGAGTTTTGTTTTCAAAAAGTCTCATTCTTGGGGAATATCATCACATGTAATGTAATATCTCTAGAGCCCTAAAAAATAGAACAAATTAAAGGATGGTCGATGCCAACCCCTATGATAGATATCCATAGTTTCCTTGGATTATATGAGTACTATAGTAATTTTTTTAAAAATTTATCACAACTAGGAAACCCTTTAAGCAGGGTAACTTGGAAGGGAGTCAGGTTTTCTTGGAATTATGAATGTGAAGTGGGATTCAAGGGGTTTAGAAGGAGGCTTATAACTAAACATATACTCACACTACCCACAAGTGGATAATTTTTTTTGGTATTCAGTGATGCTTTGAAAAATGTATTGGCAAGTGTATTAATTTAAAATGATAATGTGATATCCTATACTTCAATTTATTTTGATGATAAAAGGTGGAACCATCCAATGAAAAATCTGGAGTTATATGTAGTGATATTTGTGTTGAAAATATGGTGGAATTAACTCTTTAGGGAGAAGTGTGAGATAATAATGTATCATACAAGCATCAAGTATATATTCATAAAAAATAGATTAATATACACCAAGAATGATGGTTAGAGATGATCAAAGACTATTAATGATCAATCCACTACCATCCGAGTATGAAAAATAATGTGTTAGATGATCTAATTAGAAAGGATCAAGAAATTATATCATTGATGAGAATTTAGAGAGATCCAATATTAATATACTTTAAGAGTGTGATCATGATAATCATATATAAACAAACATCATAAATAATTTCACAAATGATTGCTCAACCATCTCTTTTGGGAATGATAATGGGTTCTCAAAGAGATGATTAAAAAATTCAAAAAATGTTGGAAGCAAATAAAAAATTTATATCCTCAGATTTTAAAATTGATGAGGAAGGAGTCATAAGATTTGGGTCACAACTAAGTGTACCTTATTATCAAGAGATAAAGAGAGATCTTATGAATGACACGTGTAGATCAACCTTCTCTATTCACCCAGGTAGTACAAAGATTTATCAAGATCTATGAGAGAACTATTGGTGGGTAAATATAAAGAAGGAGATCCATGAATATATATCAAAGTTTCTAGTATGTCAGCAAGTGAAATATCAAAGGAAAAATCCTAACAGGATGATAAAACCATTATCCATATCGACATGGAAATGAGAAAACAAAACCATGGTCATTTAACAAGACTTATGAAGACATCAGGATAAAACAATGCTATATGGGTTATTATGGATCATATTAGAAAGAAATATAACTTTATTATTATTGATAGGACTTTTCACTTGACCAACTTACGTGGATATACAACAAAGAAGTGGTGAGGCTGCATGGAGTACCACTATCAATTGTATCTGTTCAGGATTCAAGAATTACCATTATGTTTTAGAAAAGTATCCAAAATGATTAAAACACTGAGATGAAATTTAGTGTGACCAACCATCCTCAAACTAACGGCCAATATGATTGGAATATTCACAAATTGGAAGACATGTTGAGATCAGGTTCAATGGACTTCAAAGGAGGATGATACCAACATGTACCTCTGTTCATGTTCTCATAAAACAAATGTTTCCAATGGAGTATCCAAATATCTCCCTATGAAGCCTTTTATGGGAAGTGGTGTAGAACACATGCATGCTAGAATTTATTTGGGGAACAAAATCTATTATTTCCTAAAATGGTTGAAGAAATGGTGCAAAAGGTTAGGACTATTCAGCATCACATCAAGGATGCTCAGAGTTGACAGAAGAGCTATGTAATCAATCATTTATGAGACCTAGAGTTTGATGTTGGATATATTTTATTCTATACATATATCCATAGAAGAAAGTGATGAGATTTGGGAAGAATGTATGTCTTATTCCATGAAACATTATCCCCCTTTAAGATCCTTTATTACATCAGAGCAGTGGCCTATTAAATAGTAGTCCAACCTAACCTATCTAAATTTCATGATGTATTCATTGCATCCATATTAAAGAAGTACATACTAGACCCCTGACATATACTCAATCCAAAGGTGGTACCATTAGAGAATGATCTTTCCAATGAAGAGAGGTCGGTGAAAATCATAGATAGTAGAGACAATGTTCAAGAAAATAAGACAACACACCTTATCAAAGTGCTATAGAGAAAAAAAAGTTTCAATAAGAAACTAGGGGGATAGAGGAGGTGATAAAATAGAGATTCCCTCATCCGTTTTATTAAGGGAAATGAAATTTTTAAGGGAAAAATTTATTTAAGGGGAAAAAATGTAATGACCCAAACTGTTATAAATAAAATACCTCTTTTAATTTATTTAAATGTATTATTATATGTTATATTTATAGAAAACCCATCTATATATTTGTTCTTATTATATCCTTTTTAAAATTACATTATGCAACATTACTTATGATGATATGGATGTTGAATAGTGATCACAAGATTAGTGTAAATATAGGGTTTTAACAAATACAAATTAAATAGACAAAGGATATGATAACCTTGACTTGAAGGATCATAACCAATGAAGACAATTTATTAGAGCTTCCTAGGGAGTTAAAATTTCTAGAATTTCCCCTTGACCAAGCCCAAGATGAGATCCAAAAACTTATGCATGAGTGAAAATGTTTATGAGAGAAGTTCAAGCTCATTGAGATCACAGTCCAAACCATGTATGCTGAACCACCCCATGAAAGTATCACCATCGCGCACCTTACAATTACGAGGATTGCTTGTATATTAAATTGATATGTATCAAGACCATAACAATATAAATATTTATATTGTATTTTTTCAATTGAATAATGTTCATATTTTCTCCTTATCGTTACTTTATAAATTATTTTGATTTTTATACAATAAAACACAAATGGTATTTTCAATTGTTATTAAATTTTAATTACGAAATTTATTTTTAAGAAATAATGGATTTTATAAATAAATAATATTTTAATAAAATATTACTATTTTGATTAAATATAAATGATCATATAATTTTTATGAAGTCACATGTAATTTTCAAAAGGGTTCAAAAAAAGTTATTGTAAAAAAAACTTATCATTTCTCAATAAATGTCAATTATTATTTTAAAATTGAAAATTCAAATAATTATAAAATTATTTTGATTTAAGGAATATTAGTTTTTGAATCCTAAAGCTTAAATTATCAATGGTTAATTCGTATAATTTTTTTAGAGAGTTTATTTTTTGGGTGAAACTTAAATACCGCATAAATATACGGTGTATTATAACATCATAATGAACCAAAAGTGACGTAATAAATACTATAAATGATATAAAAGACAAAATAAATGTTTTAACTTAAAAAATAATAATATTTAATTTCTATTTTATTGAATCTACAAAGATATTATGAAACCTCCAAAATACATTAATATATTTTAAAGTTTTAGAATCATTTATTTAAGAGTATGACTCAGTTTCACATCATCAAGGGTATTATTTTATTATGTTCAGAACTTTTACATATAAAATAATTAAAACCAATCCCATTTGGTAGAAACCATGGGAAATAACCATGTTAAGGTATTTGGGTTCGGTTATTTTATTTTATAGAGTCCAAAACCATTGTTTGAGAAATAATAAAGAATTACCAACTCATTTACTATAAAAACCCACCAATGTTAGAATTTATATTCACTCAAAACCTTTAAGAACTTCCTTACTCATCCATACCCTCTCTAAAGTCCTCCCAAGGATCCCCCAAGCTCTAAATAATCCCCTACCATGTATTTGGATCCACACTCTGATGTTAAGGGATCCTCTCATTCTCCGCTTTATAAAAATTTCTTCATTATCTAATGCATTAAATTTCCAATTGATAATGTTTGGATATGTCATTCCATGTCCCTATCACAGAAAAGTTTATTTCTATATGATTAGAGACCCATTTACCTCTCATAAAACCATTTTATTAATTTTTATGTGTTTCTTTTATGCTGTTGAAATTTCAATGCGTTTTTCCATGTCAAAACAGTTGTGTAGTGAATAACATACCCATTTACTATCAAAATTATTCACCTTTATACATTTATAATTCTTTTAATATGGACTAACATGAATTTATTCGACACTCCATGATCATGGAATAAGTTTGATAATTAATGAAACCATGTTGTATGGTCTATGTGTCACACTTACGAATCAGAATCTAATGAATGTGATGGGTACAAATAGAATTATGTAGCACTATAATACATTGGGTAATGTTTCGTATCATGAAATGTCATGATGGGATAGATATTGAAACTAATTATTTTATGGGACATTTTCCATCATGGTGTATTGGTATTTATCATTGACATGTGTTTAGGATCCAATGTTTTAAGTTGTTTCCACATTTCCCATGTTGCCTTTATGATTATCATGCTATATCATGTCTCATTATTTATGTTTTTGATTACATATCCTTTTATAAACCATTGATATTCAATTTTTCTGACATGTATTATTCCCCTTAATGTTATTCCATGTTTATTTCCTTAATGGGATTTATAGCTCACCACATTCTTATGTATGTCCCCATATTTTCCCATGAAGTTTTAAGTATGAAGGAATATTACGAATATGTTAATTAGGTATTTAATAAAGTATATATATTCAATGTTTTTTATGTAATGTACATAATTCCCAAATACACTAGACTTTATGATCTTCTTGGTTGTATTATGTGTAATTTTATGTAATAAATCATGAATTAATTTTTAATAATGACTAGGGTTGTTATAATATATGATATTAAGGTGCAATATATATTATGTTTCATATTAGAGAAGGATAACATGAGAATTAATGATCATTATGAATTAACTCTTTATTATCGTTATGTTACTTGAAATAAGATTGCCATGGAGTCTATATTCATAAACCATAACCATGAATTCCATGGGATAAAAATGGGGCTTCAAAAACAACTTAAAAAAATATTGTAATATATTTAATAATCTTGTATTTTTAAACCTTTTATTAAATAACATGTTCCTACATCATCATTACAAAACACATATGAAAAAATCAAAATTACTATCATCCAATGATGAAAATAAACATTAACTAACTAAAATATGTATATTGAATGATTAAAATTGAAGAATATGAAAGGTAATATATATGAATATAGTTTTTAAATAGGTTATTAAAACTTTTATTTTTATTATACATGAGTTTAAAAAGATTTCATGAAATTTGATAATAAAAGGTATGGGTTTCATATTAATTTCAATTTCTTAAGACATGTTTTTCACTATGTACCAATTTTATTTTGTATGGTGTGTATATTAAATCATTAACATATAATATCATGATTAAAACTTTAATTCAATGTATTTAATGTTTATATCAAGTTACATCTCTCTATATGATTAAATTATAATGTTATAAAATCAGTAATGTATTTTTCATCTCAATTTTCATTTATTGTGATATGTCATATACCCAACACCTCTTTTATTTATGTGGAATATATATAATTACACATCTCTATATTTTCCCATATACTTTATTTAATAAATATTGATAAAAATTCCATATCATGTTATTTCTTCAACGGGATATAATTTAAAAGTTACCAAATATATAATTGGTTAGTTTATGATCTCACTGTTTTCTAGTTGAGAATATTTTTTCTTCATATCCATATTCTTCTTACTGCTAACATTTTCCATTATATTTTTTAAAAGTATTATCTCCATTTATCTTCTTGTTATAATTTTACTCTTTCTAAAAAAAAGTTTTATTATATTTTTTACAATGTGTGGTTCAATAAATAAATTTTTCAAAAATTGTAAATGGATTTTCATTTCCAGAATATATATTTATCTTCCACAAAAAATTACCTCTAAAAAAATTAATTCACTTTTTAAGGATCAATTATTGAATATTATTTTTAAAATAAATTTTTTATAAGTTTTCACATCATCTGTTTGAAAATTAATGTTTAATGTGACTCATAACTAAATATTTTACAACTATGGTAAAAATAATTTAAAAACAGTTTTACGATTTAAATTCAATTTACATAATATTATTGAAAATTATTTTAAGAGTGTATTTTGAGTTATTTTTCAATTATATTTGACCATATTTAAGAAATGTGAAAGGAATAAATTTTTTATGTTTAATTTACAAATTAATTTTCCCAATATCCTTGAAAGTCTTATTTATCGAACATCCTCTCAATGCATCCTTGTTTTTAAAAACATATTTCTACTCCATTTATTTTTTAAAATATTATATTATAAGGTTATAAAAAATTTTATTGGTATTTATTCTTTTTTTCTCCATGTAAACCGTTAATGCTTCTTAAAATGTATTTTTTCATATATTTCAACACCCATAAAATGATTTTATGTTCACCAAGGATATTATCTAATGATACAATCCAAATTATTTATCTAGATGGATTATGACCATGTTATTCCATTTATTTAATGTGAAATTATTGGCATATTGTATGTTTATTATTCCAAATAGATTATTATTGATTATATGGAAAGTTGATTATGAATGGTATTTTTGTTAATTTCTTTCACGTGCTGAATATATTGGAATTAATTATATGATGGATGATGCCTAAAATTATATATCCTCTTGATGCATTTGTAGGTATCACGATATAAATGGTTTGGACATTTGGTGTATTCTTACACATTGATTAATATTTACTTGAAATGCGACCTCGATAGTGAGACCATGATATACTAGAAATGATGTATTAACAAAAAGATCATATTTTCCTAAAATGTGGCATTGATGAAAAGATTATAGTTTCCTGGATTATGGACGCGATGGTATGTTGATGATGTATTACTTTAAGGCATTGATAGTAAAATGAAAATGTCCCACACTATGAATTTCACCACTATGAAATCATTTATTGTTATCCATGTGATTATTTATATTGTTATATCATCCAATGATTTATCTCAAGTTTATGTGATATGTTATGTGGAATTATTTAATTCTAATTCATTCTTCCTATATTTTTTCCCTTGTTTCTTACATGATATCTTCTAATATACACTACCCTTTATAGAGTGTTTGAGATCACTCTTCTTATGCTTCCATTTCCCCAATTTAATAAGAAGAGTAATACATGTAATATGTCTTGATGGGTATTATGTGGGGAGATTTTGTCGGAGATGTTTAAGAATTATTTTAGACTAAGGAATTGTATTTTTAATGTAAAAAATTACTATTATTTGGGAAATATATGAGTTTATTTAGATAAAAGGTTTTCCAAAATCTCAATAACTATACACCTAAAATTTCCTTGATGTTTAAGTTACTGAATATGGATTGTTGATGTAGTAATAATGAATTATTTTGTTTGGGACACATTAGTTGGTTTCAAAGTAGATATGTAAACTAATATGTTTCTTCTCAATGGATTCAGGGAGTTTGGGTCCAAGACATCACAAATTAATAATTATATTTATCTCTTAAATACTCATCTATGGTATTTTTACATTCATATATTGGTATCAATTTAACTACATAGTTATTTACATGATTAAACACACTAATAATATTACAATTTCCATTTTTCTTTCCTATTTTAATGGCCACAGTACTATTCTAATGGTCATGTGACTTTTTTAATAGGAATATTTCTAATGGTCATATTACCATAAAATAACCTATACATACCCATTAAATCTAACATATTCTATTCACTTAATTTTATCTTAATGTTCTATATACTTATTTTATTAAATTAATAACTTATTTTATTCATTTTATTTATTATTATATTTTTTTTCTACAATATTTATGGTAGACCATAAACAACTGTATTTAAAATTTTTACGTATATTATTTATATGTTTTATTATCCCATATTATTTTTTTATATTATGTTATGTGTTTCTCATTTTATATTATCTTCTATGTAGAGGATATAAAATAGTGTTTTTTTGTTAATTGTGATTCAGTTAAACTATACCTTATAATATACATTAAAAATAATATATATATATATATATATATATATATATATATATATATATATTCATACATATATGTGGCGAAGGAAAATTTAATATTGAAAATTAAAGGTCATTACATCCACATTGATAATCACCTTCATCCTTTAATCATTTCCCCTCTAAAAAATAGATTATCATCAAATATTAAATATTGGATTCCAAAAAAGTTCAATTATTGATCAATCATATAAATCTTATTTTATGGTGCTTTTTAAGCCTATAATTTTCCTTTTTCAAGAAACACAATTTTTCTCATTTTTATATATGAAAAAACCATATAAAATTGAACGCAAACTATTTCTTCAAGGAATACATTTAAAAAAACATGTAATTCCTTTTCACTATTATTAAAAAAAATCATTTCATTTTAAATCTATCTATATGAATAAAAATACTATATATATATATCAATTTATTCATCCTGGGAGTATCATTTTAACATGATTTTTTTTTATTTGAAATAAACTAAACTTATTAACTCTACTTATTTTGGAAAACCTACTTAGTTATTAAATTATTTTATCCTATATACTTGATATAATCTAATATGTTTTATTATTCATTATTTGGCCATGATATTAAATCTCAAACTTAATCTAACCTTCATCCTAAATATAATTATCAAAAAATTGGGATCAACATATCATAAGGGTGTACTATTTTATAGAGTCTTAATTATACTTGTTTTTAATAGATATTTACTATCAATAAAAATTTTATTAATCAATTTTATCTCCATTTATTTACATATTTTATGATTAAGGAATTTTTATATGATCCTAATCATCGATTATTTCATCCAATTCCCCATCAACACCATGTGACCACTTGGGATGCTCAACTCATTAACTCTTTCTTCCAATATTCTTTACTATTTTTGTAAAAAGTCTGCTAAGTTTCTACCACATTTACTTCTTTGTTTTCCATAATTTTACCATTAAATTTGATAAAAAATCATATTATTTTATATTTTATGAGTAACCAATAAAAATTTATTATCCTCCATGAGATTTATACTTATGTTGGATTTTACCCTTATTGAGAATAATAAATTTAATTATAAATACAAGAAAATATTTCAATGTCTACTTCTTTAAATTCCACATCTCATATGGTTTCTTCTCCTAACTTGGACATAAAAATTATCTATTTATATTGTATACCCATTTGAGGATAACTTCCCTCAAAAATTTATTAGGTATTTCTCAAGAAGAATTTCACAATACATGTTATTAATTATCAAGTTACTCCACTAAATTAAACCACTGTTTGGAGTTATCACTATTAAAACATGAGACATTACCACTTGTTTCTTTAAATGATCCTCTACTTGACCATTTGTAAACTATGTTTTATTACTCGTTTAAAGTTTCAAGATTTTATGCCCAAGCATATTCTCCATCAATCCATGATATAATGTTTTGAAACTAAAAACTTTTTATTTGAAACTAATTTACATACATCATTATATTCCACTATAATTATCAATGAAGAGTATATAATACATATTTCTATAAAAGATGCTTGTTGATATCAAAATGAAAACAACAACATGCACTAATTTTATTAACCAATTTAATTTCTTCTATTTTGGATTGTATGTATTTCGAATATTATTTTCAGTTTAAAAAATATTTATTGGATTTAGTATAATAATTATTAATATAGTGATATAATATGCACATTCAATTTTGACCAAATATTTCAGGGATATTTGGTTCAAGTGACTAATCTATCCATCCTAATTTTTTCCATCTCTATTGATATATATAACATGTATTATTCTTCACTAATGATGTAAATAATACTCATTATGAGTTTAACATACATCACAATTTCACCATTTTTTCCTTTGATTGTAAAAGTCTTCTTGGTGATTTTTATATCATCCCCTTGTCACAAAATTTGACTGTGATTAGAAAATTGTGACCAGGACCATCAAAAATCATGATTTTAAAGCAACCAATGTATTTTCAGTTGATTTTAACCTTCATAATTTCAATTATTCTCAATCTATAATCATTTATGTAACTTAAAACTAATTCCTTGTCAAGTTGTATTCATGTTTCAGGATAATTATTTCTCATTATAAGGGAATTATATCCAATATTAAAAATCCAAACTTCTTCTCAGTCCGTTTCTTTTAAAGAAATTTATAAAACGATAGCCTTATCCGCCTTTTTTTCTTGATCCAAGATTGTTCCTTTTACTTGTTTAATTATTAATAAAAATATTCCTTCATTGGGTATGATGGATCCTACACATACTACAATTATAGAAACCCTTTTTTGATTTTTATCAGGCTTGATAAATATTTAACAAACTATATTTCTATATATTTCACCATAGAAATAGTATCCATTGATAACATTCCAAGAATATTGATTCTTGGTCATCTATCCCCATTCATATTATGCATTTAAGTACCTATTTACTATTAAAAATAAAATTTTATGTACTATTTTACACTACAATAACACATGATTTATGATGCACTATTGTGTGTCTTGAATGATTCTCTATTCATCATTTGGATCTCTTAAAGTCAATATCATTTCAAGGAGTGGAATCTTGTTCCCTTTAAACAACAATGATTAACATTTTCTAGTATCAAACCAGTAAAATTACTTTTCCTTCTTTATTAAAATGACTATTTTATAATAGATCCTAAACTTATTTGGAAAATTTAAATGCCTCCCCCATTAGCATTTATATAGGTCATTCGATCCAACTTATTAAAGTGATTCTGAGAGTCATAGATCTTTATTATACTTCTACATCTCACCTCATATAAACTAATTCTACTTCAATATACTTGATTATTTTGACCATTTATTTTATATTGTTGGTCAATTTTTCAATTATATAAGACCAATATTTAACAATGAGTTTCATTTCAACCAATTTCTCTATATTTTCAAAATTTTTAGTTTTTTTCTTTTTAATCTCCACCTTCAACATATCTTTCTCCCCTTATTATTTCTATATATAATGTTAGGATTCATACTGCAAAACATTTCCCCTATTAATTTTATCTATAAAAAATATTATCTGTTCAAGTGTAGCTTCCAATTAATCATTTAGGTTAACAGCACCCACAACTTCAGGGTATTCACTATTGATTTTCTCCTTAATATGTGGGTCATATATGAAATCCACATGAACTTATTCATCAAGGTATTTATAATACTCAATTTCTGATAATTATAATTCCTCTATGATATTTCTCTGTTTAGAATGTTTTCTTTATTTTTAATTATATTAAAATTTTAATTTTTCTTTACATTCAAAAATATAGAATATTTATTTATATGTACATCAATTTCTTCATCGTATTGTAACTTATTGGGATATATAATAGTAAAGTACCCCATGTCTAGACATAAAAATGAATATAGTAGAAGCTTCACTTTAAACCTTAATTTTACATATTTTAGGTTTAATTACAGAAATTTCATCATGTTAATGACCTCTTTCTCCAGATGATCATCCTCAACAAGGTTTTTATTCATTATATGAATAACACTTATTGAAATCTATCTTTCCCCATATGATCATATTAAGAATTTCTAATCTCATAGGAAACAAGTTTTATGTGGAAATACTAAAGAGGGATTATTTCTAGTTTAGTTTCCTAAATGATTAAGACCATTAGATTTAAGTGAGGTTTAAATGTTCTCAAGATTTACTTTACAATGTTTACATCTTCAAGGATTTTACCATGTATATACATGTCCTCCATAATCTTGATCACCCATTCTAAGAATTAATCAATGAATTCATTCAAATAAATCCTCAAATCGTTTTAAATTTTCCATATAACATAGAATTTTACTTCATACACTTTTCATTCTCCCTCACAGAGATTCAATTTTTCCCTATATAGTGTTTGAGTATTTACACAACATCCCTTTCTTATAGATTACGATAGCCAATGCTCCACCATAATGAATTGATTTCATTGATTCATTTCCAAATATTTATGATCTATTTATGATAGATCCATGATTACCATATTATCTAAAATTACACACAAGATATTCTTATATATGCCTATGACTAATAAAAAAATTTAATAATTTTTTGCAGTTCCTTTATATTTCGAAATTATATCCTTCAAAGAGTGGAATTACCTTGCAATTCACAACTATTTCCATTAATCCAAAAATACACCTTAAAACCAAACCATATACTCCAATACCACTTATTGGTGGTACACAAGGAAGTATACCTTTAGGGATGAGGTGGGGGTGAATCAGGGTATTTAAATTTCAGAAACCCATTCAAATGATATTTTTTTCTCAGTTAGTTTAAACATAAATCTATCTCTCATTGAATATAATAGCCTTAAATTGAAAAGTGGTCTAATGTACTTTTACTTGGTTAATCAATATTAGGATACATACAAGGACTATAAACATGGTTATGTGTTGGTGAACAACAATTCATTAAAATTCACATCATCTTAACTAATTTAGAAAATAATATTTTCCCTCTTATATTAGAACCTCTCACATGAATGAGAACCCACCGATCTCTCACGGACTTATCTATCTCCATTATTTTAAAAATATTCTCTAAATATATCAATATTTATATATATTCATCATTTAGATTTATGAAAAATTATATGCAAACTGCTTTGGATTCTACTAATAAATATTCACATATAATATTTTTAATCCCTATTCTCTATTCATACTAATATGTCTTATACACATGATAAAATATTTCACTAACTCAAGTGAAAATATCTATCTTTAACT
Source organism: Viscum album (assembly GCA_963277665.1). Classification (NCBI taxonomy): domain Eukaryota; kingdom Viridiplantae; phylum Streptophyta; class Magnoliopsida; order Santalales; family Viscaceae; genus Viscum; species Viscum album. Next base: position 1,269,607,038 of record OY728119.1, read on the forward strand.
TTATTTTTTTATCTATTCCCCTTTGTGAATCATAATATAATTCAACCATAAATGTCTTAAAAAATAGGGACAATTTCTATCTAAATAAATCCTATATCTAACTCCTTTTATATAGAAATAAAAATATGATATTTATGCAATAATTGATAAAACATGAAGTTATTAATTTTTTTTCAAGATGTTTTTAGTTCACAACATGCATATTTCGTAAACAGAAAAATATTTTTATCTCCACAAAACAAAATCATTTCTGTCCTTTGAAATAATATAGCTAGAGTAGACTACAACATAGTGTTGAAAAATCCATGACATATTTTTATCAAAATTTTTATTATAATATAATGCTTATCCAAATAAACCATGAACTCCATACCGTCAATATTTTTTATATAAAAAATTATGAATGACATAGTCATTTATGTTATCCCTATATTTCACATGTATTTAACTAAAATAGACTATCATAAAATTTCGTATATAAAAAAAATCCTTCCATTTCAAGAAATATCCTTAAATAATGACCGTTTTTATACTACTTCCCATTTCTCACCAAAGCATAAAAACTCACAAACACCAACCACTATCTCCATTTAAGCATGTTTCACTTCAAATCCCTATTTTTATTCCATACATGATAACCATGATATCGACTAAGATGTTACTATAAGTCATAGTAGATAATTATGTGTGTTAAACATATATCTAGAACTAAAAACAACACTTCCAACCATTATATCAAAATTTGATAGAAACCATGAAATAATGTACATTTTTCATGTAATTTATATTTTACATCAACTAAAATTCAACCAAAGTATATCCAAAGTTCTTTCAATCTTACCAACACTCTATATTATGAGTCCTCAATGAAAAAATGACACTTTTAGAGAAACTCAATATTTATTTTTTAATAAACAAAACCTAAAAATATGCACAATGTTTTTCAAAAAAAAAACCCATTTGGGTTTATATAAAATGAAACTTTTAAAACTAAAAAAACATCTTCAAATATCATAAAAAACATATCTATTCCAGAATAGCCTTCACAATATATTTAATTAATCCCTAATCATTTACTCCAATCCCACATAATCCATAATTGTTAGGTGATGAAAGAGGTAAATTAAAGGTTTATTAATGAAACACTTCATTGCCTTATGATTTAACACCACTTATCACTTATCTTATGTTTTGAAACCTATTATCACTAGGTATTTGATATCACTTATTATATAAACTCACATCATTCCATCTAAATGTTTTAACATTCATTTACTATCCACTAATCTATATTTTATTTAAGAGTATTATATATATTTTTTGAAAATTTTGGTAAAAAGTTCATTCCTCTCAGATCATGATAGAAATCATGGAATTTAACCATAGAACATGAATTAGAGTGTTATCTCCCAATTTTAATTCCGTTAAGAAACTATTTCTCCCACTAAATGATATTTAATAACAATTCTATTTTTTTAATAAACCTAATTAGAACAAAGTTTATGGTTATAATGTGAAATCAATAACTTAATCAACCAAATCATGAGAGAAAAAACACCTTACTATGAACTACTTATAGAAAATATTATCACTCCTTAAAAAATTTATTCAAGAACACCAATTATTAAAACATGATAATATAATTAAAAACAAATTCAGGGGAGCGATGGTCTCTTATCAAAACATTCCATGTGTATGAAGATTTTTAAACACCAAGAGTTAACCTATATCTATAAATATTTTATTTAGAGAGTTAATTCAATATTATATCCATAATTTATTCATGATTAGACACATACTCCAATTTCCATAACTCTTGATCAGACATATACTTGATAAAGTGATTTATGATCATGATGTTCTTTTTACTAAAATGATGCATTGGGTTTTTCTGTGATTTATCGCACTAAAGTTATAACAATAGATTATGAAAGTAAAATTCACCTTGAGTCTAATATATTAAACATGTTGTTTAATATATATGAATTTTGTGAAAGATTGAGTGGAATCCCTATAATCAACTTATATAGTACTTAATGAAATAAAATACCTATTCTTACTTAGAAAATAAATACAAAAAACAATAAGATATAATAAACCGACTGATAAAGACTTCTTATCTTGCATTGAACCATCTAAGTTTGTATCTATATATTTCAATGACTACTTCTTTGATGTATATTCATAAAATATTTTTAAACTCATATTGACATTAATATAGTAATTTATTATTTTCACTAAATGTTTATGGATTTATTTAGGAAAAAATTGATACCTCATCACATGATAATTAGAAAAAAATATAATCTTGAACTATTATGTAAAATAAGCTTATAATTATATTTGCATTCTTCATAATATTGACCTCTTTTACACCATAACATTTTAACATCTTCCTTCGGGTAGAAACCATTGTAGAATAACCTTTCTCTCCTCCAATGAAAATCCTTTTCAACACACCTTATCATATTTATATTGGTAAATAAAAGTTCAATTAATTTCTTATATCACCTAAAATAAAAGGGAAAATACTAATTCTCTAACCAATAACATTTGGACTTCACTCCTTATAAATTATATAACTCCTTCCATTGATATTAATTTTACTCAATAAATATTCTATTATCCACATTTTTATGAACGATCATTCTTTTATTATTATCCTTCTTGACATAGATATTATAATCAACACCTCCAAATTAGATTCCAATATTTTTCAAGTATTAATAAATCCTAGAATATCTAACTCATACTAATTTATTTATCATATAATGTTCTTTTTCAAGTGATACCCTTTTTACTTAAGTTAATTTATGGTAAAATAATCTAGTTTAATTTAGACTTCTTTTTCAAGGATTCTATTTAGAATCACTACTTTGATATCTATTTAAAAAACCTTGAACATTCATTTCACTATAATAGACAATGTATTTGTATTATTTATAATTTAACCATGATAGAAATCATCTCATTGGAATTGATTTCTTTAATCTGGGATTAGCCTTGGTGTGGAACTCTGACTCGATATTCACTAAAAAAGTTCCTTAAGTAAGAGTTTCACGTTTTCCTCAAGCACACCTCATCATACAACAGAGGATTCCGACTAGGAGTAAGGGTTCATAAGTGGCATGGTGGGAAAACTATACCCTTATCTCAGAGTAGATTAAAAAAATGGAAATAAAGGAAACACAATACACATCGTATCCAAAAAAAAATATAGGTGATATGAAACTATTTCATAACCCCATAAGTAAATTTTTGACATCATATACTAATCAATTAGACATACATACAAGTCAGGTTAGATACAACAAGCCCAAAAAAATGAAATGGGTCAAAACTCAAAATTTTGAAAAAACCTAGATGTATCAAGATTTATCTTGGATCTTAGATCTACACTACCATATTAGTTATAATTTAAAGAATCATACATAGTTTGGATTACCTTATCCCAAAAAACATTCTTGAAGTGTGTTTGAGTACCAAACGACATCCCGAATAGGGCTTCAGTATGACTCAGTAGGCCACCACATCATTGTCTAATAAAAATCCAGTCTGATGTGTAAATAATAATTCTCTGAAAGATATAAGGGGTTTATTGATAATAATATTAACAATCTATATAAATAAGAGGAACCAATTTATGCCTCAGGTCTTGAGGATACTAGCTATACTGACCCCATATACTCATCTAATACTCATATCTAAATATGAAGGAGGTATCATGGCCTAATTTGGTTCCAAAGTGCATCGCTGAGGAAAACATGATTATACAACCCAAAATAATCCACATGGATCATCTGGTAATTTCATTCGAATAATTATCAAGATAAAACACTGTTTGGTTATAAACTCAAGGGACCACCCTTGGTGTTCAGAGGCACTTCTTTATTGTAATCCAAGTCCCTCACTTGAGGAATTAAATACCAATATAAATCGAGCCAAACCTATGGAAATCGTCCCCTGATATTCAATAAGAATATACCTCAAGAAACGTTGACATTAATATGTGTCATTAAAAAATTACAGGCATTACCTGATCCATGGGGGAGTTACCCCAAGAAATTTATAGTAATGAATCTATATATAATACATTGTTATTCTCGAGGACTTCTATAACCTAATGGAATCTTATTCTCATCCATGAAATTCCCTGATAATGTCAATCATATGGAGTAAAAGCTGGTCCACTAAGTCATTCCATACTAATATCTATATCTAATAATTCTAATTAGGTAATTATTCAAAAACTCACATAACAAACAATTCCATTTAAACATCCCACATTTAACATCTAGGTATCTAAGGAATCCCAAAACATCCTTCTTTATTCACCTGTAAACATAGGAAAATGTATAACCCACCTATTTAAGAAATTTAACAAGAGTCAACTCAAATGATCCCAATTTTCTAAAATTTACATTGTTTTTAAGAAATTTCCAAGGAATTTAAAGGATTTAGACTAATTTTTGGTCATGCATATAAAGAGACAACTTTATCACACATGCTAAATTCACAATAATATAAAAATAATTTGAGGTAAAAAAATGAGACCACCTAACATGGTTTATAATATTTCCACTCATTGAATATTGTGATTTTATTAATATATAAATGAGAGATGTTAAGGTACCATACAAAATCTAAATATCCTTCCAATGTGAAAAACAATGGAAAAAATAGAGGAGTACAGAATGAGATCCACTCAAGAGTTCAAAGAGTGGGTAGAAGACTTCCCATCACATCATTTAGCTAGAAAAGAGGCCAAAATCGCATAATAAAGGGTTAGGGTCATAAGGGAAGTTTGTAAATATTACATTTTTTACTTAGGCACATGGTTTTTCTAAATGGTTGACCAAACCGTGTTCTGAATGTGAAAACAACACTACTTGAAAACCTCTCAACTCACAAGGTTTGGTGCACTGTTATAAAAAATATGCAAAAAACATTTGGAATAAATTTGTAAAAAATTATAGGTGTTACATATTTTTTTGGAATCCTTCACTTGTCTTAACAAACCGGGCTCCCTATTTATCCAACCCGCATGGTTAGGGGGTGAACAATTATCACAAATCATTTTCTAACCACCCGAAAATTATGTACCCTATTTAGTTTCCCCAAATGAATAGATTATAAGACAAGGACCCCTATAATCCTCTTTATACCTCCGCTAATCCCTTGGAAACACCAATTGGAAAAATCAAAGGGATTTTATCAAATTTTCAAGGGGTTTATATGTAAAAATAAGAGTAGGGTCTTAAAACATCCTTCCCTCAAGACAACTCATCCTAGTTCTACACACTCCAACGTCACTGGGTTTCTTGATGAAAATTTTTTGCTACTGGTACAACATTATAATTCCCATTATTACTGTTCCTCCTGAACATGTCCAATTTTCCAAAATACATTCACTTAAGGAATACATTTTAAATGATTAATCTTTTCATGATGGTGTATGATATGTACCCAATGGTTCTCAATGGATACATTAGACTCACGATTAATATCATCAACATAGAGAGTATGATACATGTAAAGGAGGATCCTTAAAAGATGAGATACATGAAATAATTCATGAAAGGTGGTGTATATCTTTGAAATAGCTAGTTAGTATTTCACATGACCGACCCTCCCAAACCCACAAATGACCCCACTTACCTATGAATCAAATTTCCCTATCCCCATATACGATGGTGCCCTAATCTTTGAGACACACAAAAAAAAACACCCAGTAAACGATCTCAAAATCCAAGGGTTTATGATGTGAGTCCATGTAATATTTATACCTAATATATGTAGCACCTATCCTCTTTCTATTTAACTAGAAATGTTCTGATATATCATGAATGAGACTTAACCCAACCATCTCCCCCTCACCTTGCTGCATCCAACACAAGGCCGAATGAAATTGCCTCCCTTACAAATTCATATAAGGATTCATCAAAATTATCATATAGTAAATGTTTTTAAAAGGAAAATTCTATAATTAATAGGTGGTTCATCCAAGGACTACCAAAATCAGGGACACATTCCCTCAAAATTCCTTTTAATGCATGAATAGTACAATCTAACTATTCATCGGTATGTTGGTGGTATGTTTCACTAAAAATCACTTATGTTCCAAACAATTTCTATTACTACTTCTAGAATAATGATTTTAACTGAGTATCTCTATCATAAAATATACATAAAGGTATCTTGTGTATCTGTATAATATCTCGAAAAAATAACCTTCCTAGATCATCCAATTATAAGTCTCTTTAATTAGTAATAAGTGGGGAAACTTTGTTAGTCGATCCATTATAAGCCATACTACATCTGTACCACAAGGCATCCTTGGAAAACCTGTAATGAATTCCATGATGACATCATCCTATTTCCTCTTCAAAATTTGAAAAGACTACCGGAGACCAGCGGGCCATTGATTTTTAGACTTCACCTATTGATAGGTGGAGCATCATGTAATGAACCAAATTATCTATTTCTCCATTTCTAACTAGAAATACTGATGATTTTGTTTATGATACACATTAAAAAATCCTGGATTCACCTTCTATATAGAAGTATATGACTTTCTCATCAACTCTTATCACATGTAGGTAACCACCAAGACATTCTTGTGGATATGGTTGATCTCATCTCTATCTATAGTCTAAGATGGTGGTAGCTCCAAACCATTAATGATATCATTATGGGTGAGAAATTCAGGATCTAAAAGCCTCATTCTCTTGATATGATAAAAAATCAATGTAAACATGGATAAATATTACATAACTTCTCTATCATGGTCTTCTTGGACATACATTTTCTTTTATTCAAAAAGCACCATCAATTGCGACTCACTGTTAGAATCCGATAAAACTTAAGGTGTTGTCTTCTAGTTTTTCACATTGGAAATTATATTTATCTTCCCTGGTGTATAGTCTAACTTGAAGTTGAAATTCTAGAGGAACTTGACCAACCTTCATTCCCAAAGGATGACGTACAACTGAGTAAAAATGTAGCTCAAACTCTTATGGTTCATATAGAACAAAAAACTTTCTCCAAAGTGGTAGCACTGTCAATAATTTATGTTTTGTACAAAAAATTATGAGTCTAGATCATGTACTAGGTAATTCCATTTATGAGGCCTCAAATACCAAGACCAATATTCCATTAACCAATCTATCTAAAACATAAATGTACCTAGATTGATACCTAATTCATTTAAATACAAAATATACCCCCTACCTATATATAGAAAGAACATGATCAGTGTTGCGGTCATTCTCCCCTTCACCTATTAGAAGGAATTATCATAGTAATCCGACCAAAAAACATTATTCCATTTTTGTCTATCCCTAGAAGTATCATCTCCAAATGGAAAACGTCATGTATAAAAAATTGAAAATATCTTTCCAAACCTATGTAACACTAGATATCAAAATGTTATTGGGCTTCTCCCAGGAAACCATATCGATCACTTCCTTATGGTAAAAAAACAAGCTTACATCCAATATGATATTCCAAGTGTACCTGCTCAATAAAAAAATGACACTTCGACAGCTTAACATAAAACCAATTATCCCAAAAGGATCTCTAGGAAATTCTCATCATTATAACTCTTCTTTAAAATACACGATGAAGTAATATAAAAAAACCAACATGGAAGAATCTAGATACCAAAGGAAATATCTATTCATCAAGACAAAAATCACATTTGGTATGTTCATCAAGCCGAACGACATCAATAGAAACTCATAGTGGTCCTAACTTCTTTAAAAGGACATACTTGGTATACTAGATGGTATCACTCTCACTTGAAGATATAATAAACTAAATTTGAATTGATGATGATCCCGGAACCCCTAATATGATCAAAGAGATCATCAATATGTAGTAGTGGATATTAGTTCCTAAAAATCCCCTAATTCAGCCATCAATAATCCACACACGGATTTAATATACCATCATCCTTCTTAGAAAAGAGTACTGGAGAGCCATGAGAGGATGTACAAGGGTAAAAAAACCATTCTTCATCTATTTCCTATAGCTAGTTTTTCAATTCATAGATCTCTATCTATTCTATCCAATATGGTGGAATAGAAATAAGCTCAACACCTGACAAGAGATCAATGGTGAACTCTACCTCCCTTCCAGGTGGAAAACATAAAAATTCATCAGGTAAAACATCCAAAAATAAATACACCATATAAGGGTAAATTAATCACTTCTCCCAACCATCATTGAAAAAAAGATGATAAACTGAGATGAACCCTCATAGTGCTTCTGATGATCATGACCTACTCAAAAAACCTCTAATTCCCAATCTCCCTTATGAACATAACTGATGCGTTCAAAAGACAGAAATGCCACCAATTTATTGTAATAGTCCATATAATCTCGAAAGGGAACCACCCAATCCATTCCAAGAATTAGGTGAAACCCAATCATATACAACAAAAAAATATCTTATAAAAATTAGTAACCCCTAATCTCGATATCACACTCCTTGCAGTGATAGAAATCTCTAAATTGGAATTCCAATAGGGTGTTGAAAGAAATCACCCCAAACACATACTAAAAAAGAAAACCTATAACTTACATGAAACGAGTGGACTTGAAATAGTATGATGCCACTATGTTAAAAAGTGTACAATCTAAAGTAAATGCTACTTGAATTGTACCTATCAAAGTATAAGAACCAATATTCCAATATAATGGATTAGTATTCGCTACATGTATCTTCCTTAAACCTCATCAATATGTTCCATCATGACTCACTGTCAGTGTATTACCCTGCTAGCATGACTGATTTTGATTATGCACACCTCAAACACTACCATGGTCTAAGAGACTAGTAAAACTCCCACTACCCACTTTCCATAGAGTATTGAATATAGCACAAAATCCTATAATAGGATTAGAGTCTCTATCATTGGGTTTCTACGACTTTCTACAAAATCTCCATAGATGTACCATATTCTCACAGGATTGACATTCAACCAGTGGCCTCTCAAGATACCAACCATAGTAACCCTCCCTAAAACACCAGTGACATTAAATTGTACCAAATCCTCAACTATTCTATCCCACAAAACTCTACAGGTACCCTTAAAAGTAGCACATCTTTCCACCATATTATCCACTACCAAATTGTGTTGGACTCCCTTCTCCATGAGCCTCTCTCAGATTCCACTGAGAAATCAAGGTTTGATTTACCATTTTAGAGACGGTGGTAAGGTTGAATATAATATCATATTCCTTTTTATCCTATCCAAGGCTATCCTTAAAAAATATTTCCATATATAGTATATCTCTATCCATATATGGGTAGAAAAAGTGAAAGTTAGTTAACAGAGAATCATACTCCGTAACAGATAAACTTCCATACTCAAGGTACATGAGACCTTTAGCCTTATCAGACTGTAGGGAATCAAGAAAGATATTTCCAAAGATTATTGTCTTGAAATCCTTCTAGACCATACCCATATCCTGATATACCAATATTATAATGTCCCACCATCACCTGGACTTACCTCTAAGAATATAGGGGGAAAGATTCACTCTCTTCTCAGAAGGAGTCTCCAGATACTCACAAATAGTGTTCACCACCTCAAGATAATTCTAAACTACCTAGGGGACACCCTTCCATAGAAATTAGGTGGATGATATAATAGAAACACTCAGATTAGCTAAGAAGTCGTATGCACAACTCGAGGTGCATCCCACTTCGTAAACTACATCAGTCTAATAAAACTCACTCTATATTTGAAATCCATACATTGGACCTATTCCACTAGTTTTATGGCCTTTTAAACTTAGTAGAATGCTCTAAAAGACCATCCTAGAACTCAAATGGTGGTTTATGATGAGGCATTTATCAAAAATTCCAAATGAACAACCTATAATAAATATCCAAAACATTTCTTGATATCAAAATTTAGGGAATTTAATAACATGCATAGGACTTGAATCTCATAACACATGTCTTCTCACCATCCTTAACTACACACTCTAGGATAAGTTCACACATACCAAGAATCCCCATTTCATCCAACATGGTCAAATAAGACTCCATTCCCAAGCTACGAGGGAATACGCCTTATATGTTCCTTATAGAAATAATTTTTAACCTATACCATAATTTAATATAATCAATAAGTAAGAATTTATATTCTTATTATTTTCCAAATAGATATTATAGTGGCATTATATGAAATTTCAAAAATAAGTTGTAGTGTAAAACACTCTTTGAGTTTTTCTTAGAATCCCATTTAACTACCACCTGTTCAAACCACAAACAAGATGTCACACTTTCAAACTATTGGATATTTAAGGATTGGTTATATAGAATTACACCATTAACCTATGTAGGAAAACAAATTTATTTTAATTACAGAATTTTAAATAACCAATCTATATCCAAACAAAATAAACTAGGAAAAATCAAGTTAATCAATAAAGTATGTATGGTAATGGAATTTCATTATATGTGACTAATATAATTCATGATTCATTCCCCCTTTCTATACTAACCTAAGAGTAAAAATCCCACAACCCATAGCCTCATAAAACAAAATCCTTAATCAAGGTTAAAATAGATCAACTGTAAATTTGAAAAACAAGAATAAAAATCTTATACCTAAAAACTATGATTTCCCCTAGTATGTGGGTTAGCTACTCCTCAGTACAAGCTCATTACCAAGTCGCGACTCATAATATTCTATTGTACACTATGATGTAATAGTAAAATTAGAGAGGGAACTAATACCATTTTGTGAATCCTTGACTCGGTAACCACTAAGTCAGTTCCCTAATCTTGTGCACCACATTGGACTCAAGAATAACTCCCCACATTCGAGAGGCTACAAAATAGCAGTGATGGTTCATAGGAGGAATAATGCGGAGGATATTCCCTTAAATAAGGGTATAATAAATAATAGAAATAAATAAAACATCATGCACATATCATAGAGAAAAATAAATATTTTCTATAAAATAAATTCATAACCCCAATAACAACATAATGTTGTAACATAGTGATGAAAAAGAAATGCATACAAGTGTGGTTGCTTATAATATGCACCAAAGTAAATGAAAGGGTTTAAAAACAAAAAGAAAAAACCCAAATGTTTTGAGCTCAAGCCTAGATCCCATCTCCATACTCCAATCCTAGCCATATCATACAACATCAACCACATAATTATTTCTTTTATCCTGACCTGTATCCATGAAGTCTATCTGGGTACCCAATGATAACTTGAACAAGATGTGAGTACGACTTAGTAGGCCAACAACAATTGTTTGTATTTAAAATCCAATCTAATGTGTAAATAATATTGGTGTTCACGATATAAGTGTAGTAGTATGAATAATAATAATATTAAAAAATAAAATGAACTAAGTAGGGTGTCGAGTCTCCATGGCACAACCCTAGCCAACACCACCTACATCAACCAATGTAGGTATTTGAACATAGAGGATATATAATATTATAATTGTGTTCCAATAAACATTACTAAGTTAAATATGATCATACAACCTAAAGGAATCCTCATGTATAAACTAAGGCTTCCTTTAAAATAATTCCATTGATAAACAGCTATTCATTTCTGAACTAAAAGGATTTCCCTCATTTTTAAGAGGCATATCATGGTTAGAATCCTAGTCTCTCACCTAAGGAATTCTATAACAATGTAAATTGAAATGAAAATAGTGATCTCTTACCATGAAAGTCAATATGTATATCCCTCTAGAATCCATGAAACTAATCAGTGGAATTTAAAAAGTCTATACATTACTCAAATCTATGGGGGGGGGTCATCCCATGGCATTTATAGCAGCAAGTCTTTGTAGAATCCACTAGCATTATCAGGAATTCCATAACCTAATGGAATCCTAGGCTCATCCATGGAATTACATGTCAATATCAATCATAAGGAATCTAAGGTAGTCCCCTACGTAATTATAATCTAATATCCATATACAAGAATTATAATCATGATATTATTCAAAAATTCACATAATATAGAATTATATTTAAACATTCCACATTAAACCACTAGATCGCTTGGCCAACCTTAGACTACTCTATTTATTCACATGTAATCATGGTATAGGGAATAACCCACCACTTTAATAAATTCAAAATGTTTATAAACAACCAAATCCACTTTCCTAAAACAAATGGAGCTTAAAAGACATGAAAAATGCATTTAAACAATTTAGATTAATTTTTGATCAAGAGTCTGAAGTGTTTGTGCGATCAAACATGCTGATGATGAAATACTATGAAGAGACAATGGTGTAAATGAACGAGAACACACACCATAGGTTACAAGAGTTACACTCATAATATATCAGTATTTTATTCTTAAAAAATGTGTGATATTGAAAAAATAGAAAAAAACTCAATATCTTTAGAATGTAATAAATGGGGGAAGTAATAGAGGATAATAAAAGGAGATCCACTCAAGGGTTTAAAGAGGGGTTAGAAAACATCATGCCACTAAATTTGTCTAGAAAAGAGGCCAATATAACCTAATAAAGGGTTAGGGTTATAAGGTAAGTATGTTAATTTTATACTTTTTACAGGGAAGTAGGATTTTTCATATAGTTGGTGAAACCGTTTGACAACCATGGGAACTCGGCTTCTAAAAACCCCTAACATCATACATTAAGACTCATGGTTAGAAAAACTATGAAAAAAAACATGCAGAATAAATATGTAATAAAATTTAAGTTATTCATAGATTCCTAGATTCCTTCACATGGTTTATAAAACCATCCCACCTCCTTTTCTAACCTTGACAATTGGGGGTAGGGTTAGTGAAAACAGTGCAGAAAGCATGTGCCATATTATATTTACATATAAATAGAGAAATTCTAATCCTAGAACCCCAAGTCCCTCCTAAGGCCCCCCTGTACCAATGGAAACACCACTAAGGAAGAGAAATGGAATTTCATAAATTTTTGAATGGGTTTATACCTTTAATGATGAGAGTGGAATTACACATAGCACAAAAATCATTATTTTGTTTGAATCACTATCCCATTTTAATTTAGATTGTTTTAGAAAACCCACTTGGTTTTGATAAAATTTTTAACCCAGGACATTAAAAAAAATATAACATGTTTTATTTTTATTAAAATTTTCACGATATTCATTTATATACTATATTCATATTTCATCCTTAGAAGCCTCATCAAAATTTTTGGCCTCTACATGTGATAAGGGCATAATTGTTTATTGATCCTTCATTCTTCTTATTTTCTTTATATCTGTCATGTCACCAATAATGTTTTTTATCAATTTTATCCAAAATTATTGAATTTAGTGATATTTACAAACTTTTTATAGATTCCTTAATGGAAAATATTTATTTAGAATCAACAACATTACCTTATACTCCCCTTGATCTTCTCAACTCATAAACTCTTTCTTCTAAAATATGATCACTGTTTTATTAATAAATAAGCTCATTTTCCTCTCTAATGGTTTAATAATTGGACCCAAATGATAGAAAGCACCCCACATTTTTAATATGGCCATCATGTGATGGAATATCATGAATACCTCCCCCCAAAGGTACCCCACATGGTTTTGCAATGAGAGAAGAGAGGTAATGGTTCTTGAAGCCCGCCTCCAATAGAAAATGGGTTGGCAACATGAACTGAGTGCATATCATACACACAGATGGGAGGAATTACCCTCCACGGTTTGAGAAATAAGTTAGATAATATAGAAACACCAAACAACTCCAAATCAAGATAAAAGTAAAGAAAGACCCCAAGTGAATGCATGAAATGACATGAAAAACCAATACAACTAAAAATGAACTATAAGTATGAAAAAGGAAATCCACAATAGTGACCTAAAATCCCAAAAATGTCTTGAACAATTTCTCAGGCTAGTCATGTCCAATAAAATCTTTAATAATATCTAGAGAAAGTAAAACTAATTTATATATACAAAAAATGAACATAACATGTATACTCAATAGGATACACAACTACAAAATAGGCCTTTAACAACATTTACATTTATCATCATTTGAAAGAAGCATTGATAAAGCCCCCCTTTATCAGTGTTTAAAGACGCACTAATAAAGGGAACCATTTATCAGTGATAAAAAAAGGTTGATAAAGGGTTCCCTCTATCAGCGCATTTTTTAATGCTGATAAAGGCTGACCTTTATCAATACTTTAATTTATCATGGATAAAAGGTACCTTTTTTTAGCATTTTTAGAGCTGTCAGTGATTTATTTTTAGTTCTTGTTAAGGTACAGAATAAAATGAAATAATAAAACAAATAAAAATGATATTAGCACTTTTACTAAAAAAATATTTATTGTTAAAAATGAATAAAATGAATATATATATATATATATATATATATATTATTAAAATTAAAAAATATTATATGTTGAATATGTATATTAGGGGAATGAATAAAATGAAATGACTAAAAAAACGAGTAAATTATGAAAAGAAGTAAAAATTTTATTAAATAAATAATTATTGGTGATATTGAATAAATTTAATATACATGTATGTTATAAATATTAATAAATAGTATATATTAAATATAGATATATAAAATGAATAAATTATAATAATTAAAAATAAAATAAAAAATGAATAATTTCTAATAACAAATCAAAAAAATTAAAAATGAATGAATTACAAAATTATCTAAACACTTATTAATGAAACAATTATTAATAAAAAGTTAATAAGTATAATATATATACACATTAAATATAAATAGTAATATATAATATATATTAAATATAAATATATTGAAAATTAATAAACTGAAATAATTAGAAACATATTAATGTCCTACTCATTTTTAATGTTTTTTGATTTTTCAATTAACATATATCAAACGTCTTATGTTACATTGATTTCACATACATATCTTTAATTATACAATTTTTATATACATCACATACACACAAATATTTATGCAATTTATGAAATCTTATATAGAAACACATATACAAAATATTTATGTAATTTATTCAAATTTTAGTATATTTTTGAATTTCATTCTAACATGTTACATTAAATATATTATGTTTTTATTTAGTCAATTTAATTTTTTTTTATTTTAAATATTGTTACAATTATGAATTATTTATTCTTTTTTAATATTTTTTATTTTATATTTTATTTCGGAATTTAATCATTTTTATTATTTAATTTTATATATTTATTTACTATTTTTAGTATTTTAATATGTATTCATATTTAATTCAATATATATATATATATATATATCCATATTTGTTTAATAATTTATATTTAATTAATAAAACCTCTAAAAAAAATTAGTGTTTATAAATTGTACTCATTCCTAATTATTCAATTTTACTAATTTTTTAAAATGCATGTATTGAAGATTATATATTCATTAATAATGATAAAATTGTGTTTATAAATTATTTTTTATAAATAAATATGATTATAAATTTATATTTAGTATATTTATAAATTTATATATTTATAATTATTATAAATAAATAAAAATTATTTTTTAAAAAAGTATAAATATAATTATAATAAAATATTTATATATAATTATAATAAAATAAGTATATATAATTAAATAATTATTCATTTATAATATATTTATGTAAATAAGGAATACACTATATTTATAAGTCGATATTGAAGCCTCATTTTATTTTGGGAAAGGGGCAAGATTACAAAGAAAAGTAGACAACATACAATACATGGATGCACTCGACATGTCTTGAACTCGAGAACTCGCCAAGACACATAATGGAAGCTACCATTGAGCTGCAGCTTGGGGGATATATATATATATATGTATGTATGTGTGTATATGTATATGTAGAATTATATAATTATAAAAATATTATTTTTTTTATAATTTATTATTCATATATTTATAAATAAATAATTTTATATTTAATTAATTATTAAATTATAATACATATATTTAAAAAATGAATATATTTATATTTATATATATTTATTAAATATAATTATATATATATTGATATAAATATACTTATAAATATATAATTATAAATAATTATATATAAATAATTATAAATATATTTATAAATGTATATATTTACTATATTTATACAGTTATATATATGTAATTATAAAAAAAAATATTCATGTAATTATTTTTAAAAAATTATATATTTAAATAGTTAAAAAATTATAGTAATTGTTTTTAATTATATAAATATTTTTAAATGTTTATTAATTTATTATTATTATTATAAATCCATTTTTCAGTGGTAAAACTTTATCATCGATAAAGAAGTATTTTATCTGATCTTTTTTAGCAATGATAAAGATCCCTTTTATCAAAACTTATGAATTTTGCATTGATAAAATGGATCTTTATCAGTGATTTTTTGAAAGTGATAATAAAAGTATCCCTAATCTATTTAAAAGAACCCTAACCACGACTCATTGAGTTGTGATTCTCAAGATCTCATGGAACTCTCCTACATTCAGCATTACTCCTCTGTATTCTATAAGATGAATCATGGAAAGAATCCATTGTATTTTATTTTATCCTTTTCCACTATTGTTGTTTGATTTTTTGGGTTTGCATTTTTGCACTTTTCTTAACCATGAAGAACCCTACATCTTATCTCTATCTCTCTCACTAACCTATACCTACACAACACCACCCCTACTCTGTAAACCCATTCTAGCTTCATATGAGACCACTGTGAACTGTATCTCCATCCACTATTGCAGCTGATGGTGATTTTAATGATGTTTTTGTTATATTATTTCTTGTGACCTTTTAGATAGTATGGATTATCGTTGTTTGAATCTTTTTTCCACAATATGGCATGCACATGGGAATGGGTTTTTTAAGACAATAATAAGAATAATGAATATTTGTCTATCTATTGAGAAAATTATCATTATCAATTTTCATATAATGATAGGTATATATATTTTTAATTAATATTGAATGATTATTGGAGCATAGGGGATATACTTTAATGAATAAATGAAGTTTTTTCCTATTCCATAAAAGGATATAACTTTTGGTGGTTTCTATATATTATCTATCATTTGATTATTATTTTCTCTTCATACACAATTTGAATATAAATCAAAAAATAATTTCACATGCTGAATATATTAATAAATAATGTGATGATGATATACCATATGAAATAATTATTAACTTTTTTTAGTTAAACTTGTGTGAAATATTATAATATTTATTAATGCTTATCACTATTATATTATATTTATGATTGAGGTGATTTTTTCCAAAAATGAACTAATAAATTCAAGCCAGTTAAATGGAAAAGTGTTTGTTGCGATTACATTTTGATTGGTGGTATGTTATGATGGAGAGTGAATTATATTTTTGATGGAGGTTATAAAACATTTGAAACATGAGTAATAATGATGTGTTATTTCATATTGTAATTTGATTATAATTATGGATTAAGAATTCATAATCATTATTAAAGTTATAAAGCACCAGGGGTTTCAAAAAAATGGTTCTGTAAATAGGGATTCATTTTGGTAAGATAGATATACAATAAAATACAATTCATGCATAACATTACACATTTTCCAGAATCTTTACCACAAATTTTTACTATCTTGAAAATTTATATAATACTTTAATACTCTAGTAAAACTGACATTTACTACCTTTATTTAATCCATCCTTATATGCTTGATTTCCTTCCATCACTTAATGATGGATTGGACTCCCTCGTTCATACTAGCCTTTCTCCCATCATAGTGGTTCTAAAGTTCCTTGATGACATACCTCATGCACAGATTTTATTCATTAATCTCCATTAATAACTCTTCCACAACTTTGAATATGACATATCCCAACTCATTATTCAACTATTTCATATTTTCATCCTCCTCATTTATAAATTCTTAATAACAGAAAAAATGACACCTAAAAATTAATCAAAACATAAGGAATGAATTTTCTGGTTTTCTTGATATGAATTTTCTAATGAGACTTAGTTGGTTACTTTTAAAAACACTTCATAAAAATTTACTTTTAATTTGGGGGTAGTCATATTAGATTTTATTAGAACTCTACAGTTAAGCATACTTGGATTAGAATACTACTATAATGGGTGAATTAATTAAAATACTAATCTAGTGAATTTATTTTGAAAAAAACACTCTAAACACACATTTTGATTATATAACCCTTAAACCTTGATAAATTAAAAAAGATCCAATCTGAATCTATAAGGTATTCCTCCAACAATGAGAAGAACTCTCCATCTCTTCTTTTGGCTACATCTTCATGATACATTTTATTGGACGCATAGAGAAATTGCTAGTTTTCAATCTATCCCATCCACCTCAAACCAATACCACCTTAATTTTGCATCTTATCTAAGCCCTACATAGAATAAATCCATCACTAGTGAGTAGGAGTATGAAACAACTATTAGAGGGAAACACACATTGATATATCATGGGCATCAAGTAGGTATAGTATCAAAGTATTCGTTTTCAGTTTAAAATTGAAGTTTTAATATAAAAACGTATCACTAAATGAAAATAGAGAAAAAATGCTTGGATTGTCTTGATAATTTTAGAAAATGATTCATAATTCTTTTTTTACAAGTAGGAATTAGTCTCATATCAAACCCACATGTGATACAACCTTTATGACTCAATGTGTTTTTTTCTAGTTTAAAATGCAATTTTACTAAATAACAAGTAGCATACTCAAAACCAAGGAAAACTTTTTTTTATTTTTATACTTTAATAAAAATCTAAATAAGCCGTATTGAATATCTAGGACTTAGAAACACATAAATCCAATTCATAGTTTGACCATTATGACTCCAAGTGTGTATTTTAATTAAAAATTGACAATAATTTTATTAAAAAAACTAAGGACATACTCAAAACTAAGAAAATGAATTTGTATTATTTTTTTACATTCCTAAAATGATCCATAAGTCATTTGAGATGTGTAGGAATTAGTATCACCTCAATTTGATACATGACAATCCCAACATTACTCAAAGTGTCTGCTATCAGTTTAAAATTGACATTTTAATACAAAAGAGTGAAACTAATTAAAAAATAAGAAAACATGCTCAAATTTTCTTGAAAATTCATGAAAAATAATTAATAAATCATTTGTGATGTAATGAAATTAGTCTCAGGTCGATACCACACACAATGTGACCTATATGATTCACAATACAAGTTTCTAGTTTAAAATGAAATTTTAGTAAGAAACACAAGTGGCATACTCAAAACTGATGAAACACATTTTTATTATTTTTATACATTAGTAAAATGATCCATATCTAATTTTTTATGTATAGGAATCATCCACACCTCAATCTAATTCACTGGGTGAATGGAATGCCTCTAAGTGAGCATTTTTTGTTCAAAAGTGTAATTAATTTTAGTAAAAAACTAACATACTCAAAATCGGGAAAACACAGTTGGTTTGTTTTGTTACTTTAGTAAAGTGATCCATAAGTTATTTGTGACATATATGAATCAGTAAAACCTCAAACTGATGCATGATGTTCTTGGTATGACTCAAATTTTCCTTTATCAGTTTAAAATTTATATTTTAATATAATAACATTTCACTAACTGAAAACCATAAAAACAAGATCAGATTATCATTATAATTTATAAAAAATATTCCTAATTAATTTTTGACATGTGGGAATCAGTCTAAAGTCAAACCCACACATAGTGAGGCCTCTATGACTCAAAGTTCATGTTTCTAGTTTAAAATTACATTCTAGTAATAAATAAATTTGGCCTACTCAAAACCAAGGAAACACATTAAAATTGTTATGATACATTTGAAAAATTATTGATAAGTAATTTTTGATGTGTATAATTATCCAAACCTCAAACTGACACATGGTGGGACTGATATGAATCCTAGTGCATATTTTTATTGAAAATTGACATTATTTTTTGTAAAAAAAATAACACTGACATAATTATAACCATGAATTTTTTTTATTATGTTGGTACTTTAGAAAAAATAAATAAATATGTCATTAGTGATGTATAGGAATCATCCTCACCTCAATTTGATACATGACATTCCCAGTATTACTCAATGTGTCTATTATCAATTTAAAATTGTCATTTTAATAAAAAAAAGTTACATTTAAAGAAAAATAAGAAAACATGGTCATATTACCTTGATAATTTAGGAAAATGAATCCTAATTTATCTTTTATGTATAGAAATTGGTCTCAGGTCAAACATGTACATGATGTGAACTATATGACTCAAAGTGCATTTTTCCAGTTTAAAATGACATTTTAATAAAAAACATAAGTGGTGTACTCAAAATCATGTAAACACATTCATATTGATTTGATACATTATAAAAAATATCCATAAGTCATTTTGGATGTATTGGAATTAGACTCACCTCAATCTAACACATGGTGTGATCGGTATGACTCCAAGTGCATCTTTTTATTTAAAATTGACATTGATTTTAGTAAAAAAACTAACATACTCAAAACCTAGAAAAAAAATTTATATTCTTTTATAACTTTAGGAAAAATATCCATATTTCTTGGGTTGTATAGGAATAAGCCTCACCTAATTATGATACACTATGTGACAGATATGTCTCCAAGAGAGTTTTTTTTTTCAAAATTGGCATTAACCGCAATAAAATCTGATACAAATTGTTCCTATTATGACTCAATGTTTTGCTAAAAATGAACAATATCAATTTAATTTGTTTCTTTATATTATAGCTAATATAATAATTTTTTCTTATATATCTGTTTTATTTTTATCAAACAAGGGTGGATTGTTCTTTAATATAGGTGCATTATTTTTCTCTATAATAGTGTGTTTCTTGTATTTGTGTAGGAAGTTTTATTTCATTTAAATTTTTTATTTGAATCCGATTTTGAAATTTTTTGGTGTTATTTACGGTGATGCATTGTGTTATTACAACACATTTCATGCCCTGTTTTTGGTGTTGTAGTGTGCTGTATCATCATACTACTGTATTCCCCTTTATCAACAATTCAAAGAGCACTGAAAAATATTATCAATTATCAATGATTTTTTAGCACTGATATAACAGTAATTTATCAGTGATTCTATAGAACTTATAAAATCCTAGTGCTTTTTATCACCTGTTGTGGTAGTAAGTTCGTTTTTTTTGCACTCAAAAAGTCCTATTGTAGCATCGTTAAGAGCCTCTTTTGTAGTAGTGATTGTACAAGAGCCTCACATAGAGAACATAAATAAATTATACAAAATCTTAGTGGATAATTAGTGAAACCAACCAATCACCTAAATAGGTATTCTATCTTTTATGCCTCACCATATTTATCTCTCACTAAGTATCACGTAAATGTGATCATATAATGTAATATCAATAGAAGATATCTTTCCACCACTTCCCCAATAGCTTGTCTCTATGTCCCAACATCCCACATCTTGAGGTATCTCACTCCAAAAGTAATCCATCCAAAATAAAATTGGGATCAAGTATCTTCTCATGCATCTTATGAATAACAAAATCTCTTTATAGAATACCATGATACCCATGAATCATATTATCTCATCATGCCATTCCAAATCCCTAGATAGTTATCATGTAGTTTACAAGAGTCACCATAGCCAGTATATTGTGTATTATACATCAATACATCAAAAAACATACATGAAATACCTATAATAATCTGTAATATTCTCTATCTAGATATATATGTGTGTAAAATAATAAAAAACCTTTAAACCCCTCTAAAAACTATACAGTAAAGGAAACCACCATATATACTAGCACATAATACTACTAGGAGAAGAGAGCGAGGAAAATAGGTAGTTATCCATTCATTCCTCACAAACATGGATATTGGAAAAAACCCCCTCCAAAGGTCCAGTGGGTGTTTGTATCCCTACTAAAATGGGTGGGGTAGCATATGAAATAACAAAAAACATACATGATATATATATCTCACAACCACACTTTGGGATTGTACCTAGTCTTAAGATCAACTGTATCTCTCATCTCTCATACACCTAGATACCACCACTAAAGGTAATATATCTTATATGCACACAAGAATTAAAGAACATTCATTTAATTAAATTTCTCCTTGATAAATTTATTAGTTATGTTAATTAATCATTAAGTAGCCATTAATTAACAAAATCTCATTTCACATTAAATTAACTACCAACATCATTCCATGACCTCTAGGAATAATCCAAGAAATCCCACAGTTCCTCCAGATTATAATTCTTTCAGGATTTCATCAAGAAGTAACCCGATGGCTTAAAACATTAATTATTCTTTATCATCTATAATTATAGGTACTATAGGAATCATCCTAAGATACCACAAAAAATATATGTAACTAATAATAACTAACTACCTAAATTAGTGGGGAAGGGAACGCAGATAGAAGTAACCTAGGAATCTGGATTTTATGAATATTCATTAAAATGACAATATCCAAACATCAACCAAAAAAATAGGAAAAATAAACTCCAACCTTTTCTATCTGACCCAATGTCATCCCTAACACCACCACAGATATCACCATGCATCTCTCCATCATATGTATAAATTCTACCAGAAACTCAGACCTCTCTTATCATGTCTCATAAACTATCATCCAACCTAGGGTAACATCATGTCATATCACAAGGCACACATTTAGGGAGATCACATAAGAAATCAAGGAAACAAAAAAATCTAGTAGGGCATTTGGCCCTAAAAATAAGGCATCTAGAATTTAAAAACAAATGGTCTCACTCAGTCCCATCAATTTATCTATATTAAAATATGGATCTTTACTATATTTTATTAAATAATTAATTTATATTACATTATAAGTATATCTAACCTAAAGAATAAAATATTAAAATCTGAGAATTATTTAACCTTCTTCTAATCATAAATTCTATTTTCAAAAAAAACTATAAGGAGGAAAAATTTACTTAAACATGACTCTTTAAATAATTATCCGTCTAATATTACCATCTTTACATTATTTAAGAATTTTCATAAAAGAACATGATAAACTAAAGAATAAACAAACACGATAACCCTAACATAACATAGATACCACACAATCTAGTAAACAAGAGGCAAACCATATCATGGTGGAAACACATGTGATTGGTACAATACAACCCATTTCATTAATTATTCTAACTTAATATTTATCTAGGTTTATTCCACTATCATTCAAATATATAAAGCACTATAAATTTATAATTTCACATAAATAGTAGGATATGAAATTAATACCATTATTTAATTTTAAGATCAATGTTCTTAGCATAAGAATGGATGAACATGATTTATCCACTATTGGAAGGAATTAAACAAAGAAAATGAATGATAAATGATAATGAGAAATCAAAAACCAACACCAAAAAGGATTAATAACACCCAAATTAAAAGGCAAAACCATAAACATCACCTTTAGAAAATAAACACAAAGGGCTGATTGAAAAACAGAGTACAAAGTACCTTAAAATTGATTAATTTAATTATCCTAAAACCAGCAGTTGAAACCACAAGAATCGAACAATAAGCACCCAAGTTATGTAGAAAAAACCAACTCAAAGAAACATTACCAATGAATACTCAATCCAAGAGAGTTGGAAGGCACAATTTTGGTTCACTGAATGAATATGTAAATCAAGGGAACTAAAAAGGTGAACCATGGGTTTTTTATTTGAGTTGATGAATTTAGTTAAAACTAAATTAAATACCCCTCATAACTCTACAAATTTTTTAATTTTCACGTTTTTTATGATCCAAAAGGATTAGGGGATGTTTTAGTCATTTCCAAACAATCCTAAATACCACTGAAGCTTCCAAAATGACTTGGAAATCCGTTTTGCTAACTATGGTTGTTCTTGAGCATGAAAACCTCAAATTACTTCCCCTATGGCATGGTGAAACACCAAAATCTATTTTTTACTATACCATGGATTGTAAAATGGCTTCGAATGCTAGTTCACTCTTGACCATTTTGTCCTAGGCCACTTTGGTCGTGTGGAAAATCGTAGCGGCATGCTCAATTCCCCACCAACCTAATCCATTTTATCTTGGTTGTTTCATACTTCTAGGCTCAAAATGACTTAAAAATAGATTCCCAAGCCATTTTTAGGCTGCAGTGCACCAACACCATAAAAGAACCTCAAAAATACCTACACCATGCCCTCTTCTAGGGTGTGGTTACCTTTTATAGTGATAAAAAATAAAAAAAACTTATATTCCCCTCATAAACACTACAAAGATTCATGAAAACACAATGTAAAGGTAAAAAATGTATGGATACTTACATTAGATACATCTCAATTTTTTGTTATCCTCAATAATTTAAACCTAATCCCATAGATAATGAAGAAAGAAGGGTTCGTCCGAATAGACACCCCAAGAAATACCTCTCAGGAACCTATTCATCATAGGAGAATAATATCTCATATAGAGGAATATGGCGTAAAACCACATAACCCCAAAAAAAGTCTCTGAAACACTCTCCTGGGATAGATACCTCTGAAAAAAGAGAAATACCACAAAAAATCTTAAAAGGAGAGAAAACCTTGACATAAAATCGATAAAGGCTAAAAAATAGAAAATAAGAAATTCAATGGGAGACGATCAAGAAAAAAATAACATATTTTATTGATCATCGATCTGTAACCCATGTTTTCGGGTAATATCTTCTATAACACCACCCCACCCCAAGACATGAAAAAAAATAATACACCAACACAACACCTTCTCTTGATGGTATTGGATCTCCAGATGTTTCTCCTCAAAGGTCTCATCACCATCAATGTCAATATTTCCCCAATAGATGATGTGAGAGTCACCCTAAAGATAATGGAGAATTTGTAACTCATGGAATACATCTTGTATCTAGATAATCTCTAGGGGAATTTATATCTAAAATGATATGGCTAAAACATGATAAAATACCTTTAAAGGACCAACAAATTGATGATAAATCTAACAACCCCATCCAAACCTTCTCTGCCTAAGATGAGGAGTCACCTCTAGGAATACAAGATCTCTAAAGTCCAAGTCTGTAGGTATCCCCCTATAGTCGACATATGACTTAAAAAAATCCATTGTTGAATTCATCCCATCAATAGTAACCTAAACTATCTGAGTCTTGATCTATACTAGTTCAGACCTAATAATTGTTGACTCTCTAATATCAGTCTAGCATAATATTAAATGGAATGTTCAGCCATATAAATATTCAATGGATTTCATACCAATGGTTTAATGATAACAATTTTTTAAGAAAACTATACAAATATAAGGCATCTCATTCCAAAACATCCAAAATACATGACATAAGAATGAAATATGCCTTCAAGTGTTTGGATAGTTTTCTCTCTCTAATCGTCCATCTATGGATGAATGGTGTACCTATGGATGAAATGATATCCAAAATCATGTTGGAGGTGTATCCATAAATTATAGGTAAAACAAGTATCACAATAGGAGATAGGATTCCTTGAGACTTCATGTATTCTCACCCCTACCACCAGCTATTGCCTTGACGAAAAATCTATTGAGATCAACTCTTTGATCACTAAGAATTGGTATAACTTGGTCAAATGGTCTAGTATCCCCCAAATAGAATCAAAGACTCCCTATGATTGAGTTAAACCAGTAAAAAATTCTATCAATACATCCTCCCACTTTTATTAAGGAAAATCCAATTTCTATATAAATCCACTAGGAACAAGGTGTTCAATATTATCATTTTAAAAACTAAACACCGAGAAAAAAACTTTGAAACTGAATTCTTTAACCCAGACTACCTAAATTGACCTCTCAGAGCATGATACACCATTTCCCTTCTACTATGTACTACTAAGGAAAAAATATGTAACTCATAGGGAAACACATTATGCATTAGAGAAGAAATTAAAATACTCACCTAGAATAACATTTGATAATTTCATCATTAGAAAAACCATTGAGGGTGTCACCATAGGAAAACCAGTCTATCCAAACCTCCACCACAACATCCCCAAACTAGGAATCCTCTGCATGCTACACCAAATATGACTTTAACATCATATAAATATGGAAACACTACTACTAACCTCTACCATACCAAGATTTATCAATGATATCTCTTCCATCACTATTAAATAATATCTATAAATACACAGAACATCACTACCTGACTTTCATCTTAGTGCATCTAAATAAACATCATTCTTTCTTAGTGTATATGAAATCTTGAATCCATAGTACTATAATAATTTCATCCACCATCTCTATCATGAGATTAATTCATGTTGGGATAAGACATATACCAAGCTATTATGAATGGTGAAAACCAAAAAGTATTCATTGAGGAGGTAATGTTCCCACAAATTCAGGGAAAACACAGCTGATTCCAACTCAAGATCATGGGTGGAATAGCTATTCTCATAAGGATATAATTATTTATACCCATAAGAAACAACTAACCACTAATTAATCAAGAAACTACCTAATACAAGATGAAAATCATCATTGAAAAATGCATACAAATCCCTCTATTATAAAATAGAGAATAGAGCATTGATTATCTTCTTCTTCAGATAATCAAATTCTTTCTGACACTGGTCATTCCATAAGAATTCTTAATCATTTCTGCTCTTGGATTTTAGAGGAGTCAAAATATTAGTGGATTTATGTACGAATCTCCTATAATATCCTACAAGACCAAGGAAAATCCACACTTCTACAGTTGTCTTAGGGGGTTCCCAAGAAACCAATACCTTGACCTTCAAAGGATATATAACTACTCCATGCTAGGAAATGGGATTCCTCAAGAATAAAAACTTCATGTTCCCAAATTTCACACTTAAAAAGCTTCCCAAATAGATATTGATGATGAATAAATACCCAAACTACTCACATATTCTCGAATTTTTCTTATTATAACTTGAAGTACACAAGGATTTCATCAATGAAAACAACCACGAAATGATCTAGCAATACTAATAACACTGAATTCGTCTACCTCATGAACACTACTAGATCATTTTTCACACGAATCTATATTATAATGAACTCTTAATTCCCATAACAACAAAAAAAATTAAACTTTTTTATATTCTCATCCTTTACCCACATCTGATGTTATCTTAATTATATATTCATCTTTAAGAACCAAGTAACTCCAATCATATGATCGAATAAATCATCAATACATGATAGGGGATTATAATTATTCAGTGTCCCATAATTCAAGTGATGATAATTGATATAGAGATATAGATTTTCATTGAAATTCTTCAAAAAAAGAGCTGAGAAACCCATAGTGACACAATTGGTTAAAAAAAACCTGACTAAAAAGGATGATCAATCAATACCCATAGAACCTAAAAAACAGAAGGCACCATAATAAATAGATACATCGAGATAATTGATGTTTTTAGATATATTTAAATCCCAAACATAATTTCTAGTAAAGGGTGTATCACCATAACCTTCTTGTGAATGATATCAGGGTACTTCTCCACAACCTTGGGAAACTTAATTAAATAAACATAGAATGAACATAAAACCAACTTAGATATCAATTAATTAATTTAAATAACACACGTAATACCCATTCAAGGGTCTTTCTCACTAATGAACATAATTGTCTCTCCACTTACATTATTAAAACAATCATCCTCTTAAATCAATCCATGACATCCTTTTCCAAATACTTTCATCCATGTTGAGGATGATATTAATCACTCAAAATTCCATTTTTTATTATTATCAATAAATAAAAAGGAAACCCAGAGTCATCAAGGAAGGAAAGGGTGTTTCTCAATTGTGTCATACCTAAAAAAAATATAACAGTAATTTTCTATGGATCTAGTATATTGTTAAAAAACAATAACCTCACTTGGACTTCCTTTTCTAAAAAAATAATCGACCACATAATTACATATCATATATGAGAACTGATACATGGAGTGTTGAGATTCTTGAACCTTATAAGAAAATATATAAAATCTCAAGGGTATCTATCCTTTCTTTTATGAATCCATATTAGTACACTATAAATAAATTCCACCTCAACCAGATATATGTTATAAAGACTTTAAAGGTAAATTCCATTGTACATGGATCTAACCTTTTACCCAAAGAAGTTCTTAGACAAAATAATGAATTAAAACCCAGAATCACCAAAATTCTATATTCCAACACAAGACCACCCTCTTAATAACCATAGATAAATAGGATCTATACACTTTATATTAATTCCTATGTGAGGAGGGATCTATTTGACCCTTATTCTCATGTTCCTTCCAATCCTCCCTCCCATATCAAAAAAAGACATTGGTATAGTTTTATTTAGTATTATTGTTGATTCTTCACAATTAATGAGATTCCCAACTTCTATAATGTAGGAATTCACTCATACCTGGATGAAAATATCTGATAAATGCTTTTCCTCCCTTACCTTGTTCATCACCTCAAAAATAACCTATCAAACCACTATGATTCTCACTCTACGTATCGTGCTATCCACCACTGACTATACACCCCTTGAAATGAGTCTAATAGGAATTTATGAATTCACTACCCACCACAATTTAATCCCATATAATTTCGTAAGGAATTCTAAATCCTGATTCACTATTCTATTTTTAAGAAAAGTTTCCAAATAGTTTCCGATCTTTCTGATGAACCACATTTTCATCGAGTAGGAATGGGTATAATTTTTCATTGAACATTATATTCAATGGGAAAACATGATTAATCATACACCACACTAAAAATTTCAAATTCATTGGAATATCCTAGAACTATATTTTTTTCTTCCATTCATCATGCTCATTGATGTTGTGTATCATTGATTAAAACAACTATATATTGAAATGAACAACTATTGATATTTAAGAAATGAACATATCAATTTCTTCACTCATGATGATATTATCATGGTGTATTTTTTGATGATGATCAAGAGTGGTAATGAAAAAACATGGAAACCAACACTCTTCCAGGAATGACATGCATAGAATATGACACCCTAAAAATAGAGAGCCTCAACATCCCAATTTTCTTCACAATAACTTATATCTTTATGATCCACCACCCATAATATCTCATCCTTCATAAAATTCAGTTGTTTTATCATGAAAAACTTCCCTAAATGATTTCATGTTGACATATCAATAAATATAATTAATAACCCCAATAGTGGTGTAGTCCCAACACTCTCTCAAAGTACCTACAAACTTTATATAGACAAACTCCACCTCTAATTAGTGAATCTTACGAAAAGGTAACTAGAAGCCTCTCCATCTCAAGTCCCAAATAATTTAATAGGATAGGTGATATTATAGAGTTCATAAATCCTTATTCAAATAAAGCAGGAACCCAAGTAGAAAATAGGAAAAGGGTACCTCAAAAAGAATATGGCTCACTTGGGACTCACAACTCAAGAGAATGCATCCGACCATGAAAAAATCCATAACCTTTCTAACCCTGATGTTGACCACCTTCATGAACATTCTCTGATTTTTGAGGAAGAGGAGCATAACAGGTTATCCTCAGCCTGCACCATCACCTCTCTGCAAATATAAATCTAGAGAACCTGACTACAACTACCTCCACTAAAAATGACGTAATAGAGGAACCTAAAGAAGAACACATGTCACACACTTCCTACTCAAAAAGGTTTAGAAATTTCATCATAGATGAAATTAGTATATACATTGAAATAATGCATATGATATATTATAAGGGACATTAGAACCACCACTCTATGAGAAATAATATGACAAGGGATGGGTCTACCACCATCTATTTGAAAGCTCTTATGTCAAGGAAACTGGGAACCCCATAACACATCTCTTCTTTATGGAGAATACTAATGACTCCCTTCTTATGATGACCCAGTTCTAACCAGTGTACTATCAATAACCTCTACTCTCACCAACTCCATATGATATGTTTGATACATACATGCAGTGACCTGGACCTAGATCTATGGAAATAAGGCCTTATATAAGTACATTGCTCTGGCCTCATTATAATTCAATAGTTATAAATAATAATATAGAAGAGTATTCAAATATATCTTAAAATATGTTATGTTATAGATCCTATGATAAAGGGTAAGATTCTCCTGGTGATTTCACACCTTATATTTTAATAATGAAACACTACTCAGTATTATTCCCATAATTTCTCCCATGAAACTAATGACTTCCCCTAAACCTAGAGGAATTATAACCTCTACTCCATCATACATCCACACAACATCATCATCACTAAAGAGGCCATGTTCTCCCTCCAATCACTGATTGAATATATGGATATATAAACATCCTTTATTAATACCCTATCATTGAGTTTGAAATCGATAATTCATACTTTTATATAATCTAGAACTAAAACTATTATAGTTTCCTCCTATATGTATATTTTTTGTTGATATCTATTCTATGGATATATACTAATATTTATCACTAAAAATACTCAATGAAAACATGATATGGACATAAAAATTAATCCATACCTGCAAAATAAAAAAATAGGGACTCTAATAAATCCTATAATATAGAATATTTAAGATTCATTAGTTCTAATTTCAACCAAATCCCAAGGCCTGATCATTCCTAACAAAGGAACATAGAATAATGATGCATGATCCTTTCCTCGGTATCTACCCTACAACTCATATCACTTTTCTTAGTAGGATATGTAAACTTTATGGTCACTGGATCAAATCTCTAGGGACCTTAAATAATTGTATCTTAGTAGGCCTCCCTTTTTTATATCACTAAGTAAACATTGTTGACACCATTTAACTATCAACCCATGTAGTAATCACATATGACTACCTCCAAAATATATCCAATCCCTCAACCCTAACCATTGATACAACCCTATCATGACCCTTCCCCCGAAAGGTTCCCCTCCTGGGACAAAAATGAGATAAGGGAGATAATGGTGACCAAATCCCACCTCCAATAGTTTGGAGGTTTGTAAAAATCTTCAAGCCTATTTCATACACACATATAGTATACATTACTCTCAAAGGTTTGAGAAATGGGAGATGTAATATTGAAACACCAGAAAAATCAACTATAGATAAAATTAATGAAAGATTGAATGTACATGAATATAATTTTATAAAAAATGATCAAACAAAAAAGGAAATACAATTATGAAAAAGGAAATACTTGATAGTGTCCTTGAAGCCCAAATAACATATAAAAAGATCCTTGATCTATTAATGTTCATCCCAATCTCCAACCATATCCCACTATCCTAAAAGTAGATTATATATTCAAAATATGATCATAACATATATACTTAGTAGGATCCTCCCCGGAGCCTCTTGTAAACAAGATAAAGAAAGCATAATGTACCCTAGTGAACAACAAGTTAAGACAAATCATCACCTCTATAGGTATGTTACGTTCCCAGAATCATTATGGATATCTCTCACCAAGTATCACATAAAAGTGATCATATAATATAATATCAAAAGACAGTACCATGATACCACTTCCTATTTTGTTTCCCAATCCGGCCCAATGTCACATGCCTTGAACCATCTCTCTCGAAACGAAATTCATCATGAAGATACTTGGGATAGTGTATCATATTATATATTGTTTTAATCACAATATCTTTTTATCTTCTACCAAACATCTCATGAATCAAATCACCCCATAATCTAATGCCACATCCCTAAATAGTAACTAATTAGTTTCCAAGATCCACCACAACATATATGTTGTGTATTATACATCAATCCATCATATACAATACACAACATACCTATAATAATTTATAAGATAATGTACCAAGAGATATATGTGTATAAGATAAAAATAATAAATTATGTCCCACTACACAAATATAAGGAAATGGTAACCAATGTGAATACAAGCACATACTACCAACCTGAGAATAAAGAGAGGAAAATGGGGTAGTTATCCATCTATTCCTCACTAACTTGAATGTTGTTGAAAACAACTTCCTAGAGTCCACTAGGTGTTAGTCACCCTACTGACATTGGTGGGGTAGCATAGATAATAAAAAAACATATAGGATATATATATAACACACAACCACACTATGGGTTTCTAACTAGTCCTAGGATAAACTGTAGTTATCTTCTCTTATAAACCTGTCTTCCACTGCTAAGGACTAGATATCCTATTATAATAAAAGCATTCGTAGAACCTCATTTAATTAATTCTTTCCTATAAACGTTTCTCGCTTACTTTAATTTATCATTAACTATCTAATAATTAACATTAACCCATTTAACTTTATATTAACAACCAATCGAGGTTTATTCCCTCCAAGTATAATTCATATGACCCCATAGTTCATCAATATTATATTCATTACAATATTACATCAATAACCAATCCCATGGGTAAAAAAATTAATTATTTTGTATCATCCATAATTCTTTGTACTCTTGGACTCATCCTAATTTTCCAAAAAAAAGATACATTACCACGCCCAACCAGCTACCTCAAGTTATGGGGAAAGGGAATCCATGAAAATGTAACCCAAACATCTGACCATTATGAAGATTAATTAAAATTAAATAAATCCATATTAAAAAAATAATATAAAATATCTTTATATAACCATTCTATCTAATATGATTCAATCCCCAATACCACCATGTGTATCTCCATGAATCCCACCATCTCATGTGTTAATTAGTTACACAAACCCGGGCCCCCCAACCAAGTATCATCAACAATTATCCACCCCTAGATCAAATCAAATCTCATAGCAAGGATCAAATCTAGAGTAATCACACATGGAAATAAGAAAAAAACTTTATCAAGGAATTTAGGACTAAAAAACCCATCCAACCTTCACAAATAAACGATCTCACTCAATACCATCCATTTATCATTATCCAAAAAACAGTTCATTACCATATTGTACTAACTAATTCATTTATTATATGTTAA
Source organism: Viscum album (assembly GCA_963277665.1). Lineage (NCBI taxonomy): Eukaryota > Viridiplantae > Streptophyta > Magnoliopsida > Santalales > Viscaceae > Viscum > Viscum album. The sequence continues at coordinate 1,269,639,991 of OY728119.1, forward strand.
AACAACAGTTAACTGAAATTAATAATCTATTAAAATATAAGAATTATTTAAACATTCATCCATGCATAATTTACAGTTTTAAAAAACTATAAAGAAGAACATTTTAATTGAACATGCATATTTAAATCATTATCTAACCAACATTACTGGATTTATATTATCTAACTATTTTAATCAAAATGACATGCTAAACCCATGAATTAATATATTTTATAACCATAACATAATATAGATGGTACTCTATCTAGAAAACAAGAGGCAAACCATTATTATAGTGGAAACTCTTGTGATCACTACAACATAAACCATTTATTTACATAGTCTAATTTAATATTTATTAAGGTTAATTCCACCAACATCAAAATATATAATTCATGATAAGTTTATATTTCCCCATAAAATAATATGTGAATAAACAAATCCCTTACCTTGATTTCAAGATCAATCTTGTTCACAGAAGAAAAAATGAATGAGGTTTAACAATCGTTATAAGGAATAAGGCCAAGTCAAGGAAGGATAGATATAACATGTCATTATCAAACCAACATTAGGATTAACAATACCCAAAGTCATGGTTGAAACTATAAATAAATACCTTGAAAAATAATAACAAAGTGGGAACAAAAAAATAGGGGAAAATAGTAACTTGAACATGATCTATCTGATTATCCTCATTCTAGTGGTCAGAACCAAAAGTAATCTTACAAGAGACAACCAAGAGTGGAATAAAAAATATCACCTTGAAGAAAATTTGTCGATGGAGCCTCATTCCAATAGAGAAATAATACATTCTTTAATTTTAGTGAATTATTCTTGAAATTGAAGGAATTGAATATTTATATCATAGATCAGTTATTAGAGGGAAAAAAATCATGTTAATACACCATTCAAGAACCCTCTTAAATCACGATGCATTTTACGTTTTGAATTGTTAAAGATACATAATGATCAGCTACCATTTTGATCATTGGAAATTGATATTTAATTCCACCACAACCTACAAAATGTCTTCACAAATTGTTTTTCTAGTCTCAGTAATTCTTATTCATGCCAATCTCAAAAAGGCAACACATATGGTGTGGTCCACAACCATAAGTAATTTTGACACTTCCATGGATTTAAAAATGTATTAGAAATATATTTTGGCATTTTAATTGTTGTTCAAGTGGACTCTCCAAGATTAAGGCCAAGAACTACACCCACTTAGGCCATTTCAGATAGTTGTTTTAGACTCCATGCCGCAATATGACATGTAAAATGACTTCCTAATCCATTTTAAACATCTTGGTGCACCAACACCACAATAAAAACTCAAATATCCTCTATTACACCCACCTATTAGGTTTGGTGACCTATATAAGGAACATAACCTTTACAAAACACTTCTATTCAATTCCTCATAACCACCAAGATACAAGAAATTATAAATGAAAGTCCAGGAAAGTCTGGACACTTTCATGACCAACCACGTACCACCAGCTTCCCTAGAAATATGTGTTTTCCCTCCCTAGAGAATGACCGCATGCCTAAATAGGTTATCAATCTAATAAATATCCCCATATTACAACACATGTTATTTTAATGTGTTAATTCTTTATTCCCACACACATTGGGAAACATCCCAAGATGTAACTCATCCTAGTAATACTCTAAGAAAATATCACTTAACTGTGGGGTTCTAATAAGATGGGGTCCTTATAATAAATGAACACATTATTGAAATACGTAGTTTTATTTATTATTTTAACCATTTAACTTTTTTTTTGTGTTACATTCACCCCTAATTTAGAACACACCAACCACATTTTGGATCTTATATTTCAATTGAGGATATGTACATACATTTCAAGATTGGTACCTCTTTGATATCACTATAAGAACTAGGAATCACTGATGGAATAATAACTAAACCTTATTAATATTTTCATTGGATATTATCCTACTAAGAACCTCCAATTTCCTATAGGATACATGTTATCCCCTCCATAGGGCCCACCCATGCACTTTAAAGGGTTATCAAATTAATGAATATCCACTAATGCCAAAACCTTTGTTTAGTGTGTGTTTTTCACACACACACACATAATAGGAAACTTACCAAGAGGTAATCTATTATCATAATACTCTTGGGTAATCATGAACAACTATAGAGTTATAATAATGTAGGATCCTAAAAAAGAAAGAATCTCGTTGTTAAAATGAGTATTAACATTTTTTTCCATTAACCTTTTAACATTATGGTGGTGTTACAAGTAATAAATTTAACACTTCCCAAATTTTTTTATCCTTTAGGGCCTATGTTTGAGCTGTAAAGGAGTAAAAATTAAAAACCCTATAGAAGAGGGGATAGTTTCTTCCATGTATTATCCCAATAAGGGTCCCATGGTATGTTATTTTATAAGGCATGATAGATGTAATTATCCATTGGATACCACTTGAGGTCATTAAAAATGAAATCTTGGAAGTAATCTATTCTCTTGAACCTTTTGTTAAAGCATTTGTATACTTTTCCATTTTATAAATAAGAAAAAAAATTCTTTTATCTCCCTAAGATTGAAACATATAGTGTATTTTATAATTTTCATGAATAAATAATTTACATCCAAATATATGAAAGTATTTTGATTCAAAATTCATCTTATGTCACATCTCATGTTGTGAATTTATTCATTAAAATATAAAATGTCCCTTTTTTGTTGTAAATTGATTTCAATGATTCTTATTTTCAAAATTTCATCAAAAATTCTTTCTCAATGAGTATCATCTAAGCCATTTTATTCATATTTTGTTTCTCCACCCAATAATTAAAATTCTATTTGGAGTTATCACCATCAAAATTTGATACTTTATCCCTTATTTCGCATGTTACTCCAATACTTATCCATTCGTAAACTCTATGACATTATCAGTTTAAAATTTCAAAATATTTTTCCAAAAATCATTCTTCCCCATTATAAAATATTATGCATTGAAAAAGATCATAAATGTTTTTGATAAATTACCTTAAACAATTTAATTTTAATATATTTATAGATTAATTGAATATAATAACTCTTTCCATAAATAAACCTTTGTGCTATATGTGGTTCTAAGAACTGATATTCTAGAACCACTTTTAAAACCTAACTTATATAAAAAAAATAAATAGTTTCAAATTTTATTAGTTCCTAATAGAAACATCCATACGAGGGAAATAAAAACTTTCAAATTTTGTTTTATACCCATAATCTCATGTAGATATTGAAATCAATCACATATAATATGAAACAAAATAAGGATTTACATGGTTAAGAATTAAATCCCAATCCATGGTAGAAGCACTACTTATCTTTATTAATAACAAAATATAATAGTTATAATATGTAACCAAAAAAATATTACCCCACCCTTAAATTTGAAGAATAGTCCCATCACTATATATGATACCACCGCCTTCTAATCTATGTTCCCAATCTTCATTTTCTAATTATCCTTGCAGGCGTACCTCTATATGGTCAATGTAATTAGTTGATGGATCACCTTATGATCTGAAATTTTAATAATTATTTAATGTTTTTCAACTATTAACATCCTTTTTAAATAATATTACATAGGAATTGATATTGACTAATATATTCTAACACAATTAATATAAATATAATCCTAGGTGTGCTAGAGACCCTTCCACACTTCATCATCTGGATGTAGTAGTTATCAGTCGTTGTCACATACTCCAGTTTCCTTTTACAATTCAGATTTATCTTTCGAATATCCCTTTGATAAACTAAATATGCTTCCATCTAATTCTAGAATATATCCTCTAGAAACAACCCTTTTAGAAAATATAATTCCTTTACTGAAAAAACCCCTCACAATAACATAAAAATATACCACATAAGAATTTTTTTCTCTTCTACAATAAATTTCATTAGATCACTTAATAATTCTATACTTCCATACTTATTCCTTAAAAATAATAGTTAGTGATTTTATGTCGTTTCATCCAGGTAACCGAAGTCAAACTAATGAATATCTCTACCTTATACTATCCTGGACAATGATCATCCTTATCACAACATCCATATTTTAATTTCATTACATATTCTATTGATGTAGTTCTCTTTAATCCATGATCTTCTAGAATAATTTATATTTCATTTGAATATGTTTTTTCGTTGAGTTAAACCCAAAATTATTTATAAGTAGAATTAAACTTTGACTCTAAGATAATAACACAAATCCCTTTATTCATTCCTAGATCATTAAACAAAACCTTCAACCATATCATAGATTTTCCTTCTTCTATTATCATGAAAAAATTATTCTATGGCTGATTGTGAAAATATTTATTGATTTCCAAACATGCATATTATTATTATTCCACCTTATATAAGTAGAAAGAACATAGTACTCATCTGAGTGTATGCATCGCCTCTAAAGTCTACATCCATATATCCCAACAACAGATCATCATATTTATAACATAATGATATTGATTCCAAACCATTATTATATCATAGAGTCTACATCACTAGTTCCTAGAGACCATTTTTAATATTTTTCATGAATATAATAAATACTCCCACTTCTTGAGAAATTTTAATCCATGTAAACATCATAGAATACATCAAACATCCAACTATAAATGAATAAGGTACTTTTTCCATGTATGTAGAGTCATATTTTATTATGAGTCCCTACTATTTACATAAAGTAAAATATATGAATAATGTTGTAATGAAAGGTTTGGATTTGGACATTTCAAATATTACCACCCTTATTGGATGTATTCTGGCTGAGAAAAAAAAACAATTTATGCTTCCAAATTCTCTATATCATTATTCCCAAGAGTTTTTTTGGGTTTATTGAGATCCTTCATTGAAAATATGCTAGATAATAGAGTATTAAACTCTTTAAAATTTTACTTATATAGAAATTATTAGAGAATTCTATCCACAAAAAAGGGAAGTCTGAAAAATATCCCATCATCGATCACCTTTTAGTAGTAAAAATGATCCGCATTATAGTTGATGAGAATTTATCCAAAAATAAATCATTAAACATGTGGTTCTACTACCTAGGTGCTTACATCAGACCATAAATACTCTACTTATGTTTGAACACTAATATTATTCTCTATTCCATGAATCCTTCCATTTTTTCAATATATATTTCTTAAACTAAGTCCTTATATATCAAGGATATTTTTTCATTAAAGTATTCCAGTTGCAATCCTTATATAATAACTATTCCGTGAACTATATGGATTATTGTGTGCTTGAAAGTTGGAGATAAAATTTCACTAAATTCCACTCACCCCTTCTATTTAAAATATTTCATAACTAAAATTTCCTTAAACCACTTCATATAACCCACTTATTCTTTTTAATAGGTAGCCCCAATTATTTTATATTTCATTCTTTCACAGTGGATGTTTTGAAAGCCTTTATGTTCCAAAATCAGGTGAGGAGTGTATCTATTCCTTCATCACTAAACCTAATTTTTATTTATCTCTAATTATTTACACATATTTGATGATTTTTATATCTCATTGGTTTATAAGAATTATATAATGAAAGTATGACCCATACATTTTCACTAGTATTTTGACTTTCGTAGACCACCTAAACTTTTGAAACTATGATCCTCATGAGACTTGTTATTTTGGAACTCTTCAAAGATATTATTCATCTACCTATAATTCCATTATGTCTTTCATTTCCACAATATATGGAATCTAACTTTCATAAAAAACTCTACCTTTTGGACTTTCATATTTTTGTAGAACTTGAGTTCTTACTCAACTAACTAGAACATTCATACTTTTTTAGATAAGCCTCATCATGCAATGGTTATATCATAAACAATTTCTTCTTAGATCTTATAATTTTAAACAAAAACATTATTAATGTGAATATATTATCTTTTGATGAAATTAAATGGGTTATTATCCAATAGAAAACCAAATTATCCATTATTGTAACCTATAAGGAAACATACTTGAGAATTTTATTCTAATTTGTTCCTCTTGTTAAAATCAACATGATCATAGGTAGTACACTCAAAATCTCTTAGGATGGATATATCTAAATTTCTTTCAATTATAATTTTTTTTTGAAATATAATACCCTAGTGGAGAGGAAGAACATATGTTTATGTGGAATGGTAAAAAATAACCATTTCCAATAAAAGCTCCTTGAGAAAATCAAAATAAATTATCATGGTTATGGTCTCTCAAAAACACCTAGTTTATCTAATAAAACACTCTAATTTGTTCAAGATTTCCACGAAACATATTCTAAACTAAAATCCATTTATTCTAATAGAATTTCCACAACACTATAATCTCATAAAAACCCCAATTATTGAACTTAAATAACTTAAGAGTTTAATTATCCTCTCATTCCTTCATGGATCTCTATTGAATGAAGGCTCTAATTACCTCAAAAATATTCTTAATAAATAAAACCTTTACCTTTAATATTTCATAATTAATAATGGTAAAATAATATAATTAACTTATCTGAGATTAAACTAGAGTTTTCCACCATATATCTGTATTAACTATCTCTTACATTTAACTATTTTGTGTTATTACTTTGATATTTAAAGAAAACTTCCACTACATCCCATGGATGCACTGAAATGTTTCTATCATGAGTTGTGGTAAAATAAAATATTTACCATGTAAAAAATATAGTAAAGTGGTTGAAAAAGGATGTATTTAGAGATGAGTGCTCAATAATCGTGTTTGTCCCCTAATTGTAGGTTTATTTTGAGATTGATTTATTTTAAAAAGAAATAAAGAAATTAAAATAAAGTTTGAATAAATATAGATGAAGATAGTGATGGGGTTAGGTAATATCACCTTTTCAATGTCATCATGGTCATAAAAATCATTCCCCATCTTACTCTATTAAATTATAAATGAATTACTGCTCTTTGGATTTTACAATAACCCTTGGTTGAAGGAAGTAATGAAAACCACTCTTGTATGCCTGAAAAATCATAAACCAGTACTAAAAACAATGAAACATTCCATAGAATTTTTTCTCCTTATAAATTTTGAAAATAGTAACATATTCCACACATGTTCCAATGATTTCTAGACACTCACCACCTAACACAATATTCTCGATGTAGAAAAACTGTATTAGGTAGAGGGAGTTTAATGAAAATAAACCAAATATATAAACAATGAATGATAGAAAAAATTTATCATATTTAGAGAATTAAGAATCATTGAAAATATAAACCATTCAATCAAAAAAGGGAGTTCTAAATTAAATAACAAAACTCTAACATTATAAAAGGAAAAATCCCCCATCCCTAATCACTCAAATGGGTTTCCCCTAAATGTGAAGGGTAATAGAGTTTAATGGGGAAGAATAGAGCATTGTGAAACTAATCAAAGATAAAATATAAAATATAAATCAATTCAAGATCCTAATTATCCCGAAAAAACCCATATTTATCCTTATTTCACCCATTTAATGGAGGTTTATGTGCATATTTATAGGCTGGATGGGTGGAAACATTTCCCTCCATTTTTTATCTATCAAGAAGTTGAGTTTAATTATCACTGTAAATGGATGAATATTAGGAAGTTGTCTTCATAAAATGTGTTCCTCAATCATTTTTTATTTCATCTTCCAAATCTAATATTATTGGGAAGTCTTCAAAAATGTTTTTCCTGAATTATTTAAGAAAAGTTTTTCTAGACAATGAGTTTCCTAAACTCCCTATAATTGGGGGAATTAAATGGATTCCTTAATGAACTAAATTCTCCATGAAATTTAATTTGGTCACGATTTATGGAATACTAATTAAAATCTAATAAAAATCATCACATTTGGAAGTCTCAAGGTTTATATATGCCCAAATTAGTGAGGTTGTTCACACTATATTGGCTAGAAATAGTTTTCCTCTTGATGGATTTTTTTGGTCCAGTGTATTTTGAATTTGACTAGGGCATAGATGGAAAAGTTGAATCCCGTGAAAACATGAATCCTAAAAAAATTATCACTCAATTTGGATTGAAATTTTAAAATATATAATAAAAAATAAAGCGATCAAAAACTGTTAAATTTCCAAAATTAAGAAATTTTCACAATTAATCCTCGAATTCACCAAAAGCAATAAAATAATGAAAAAGAGATCAAATTGATTAATTTAAAGGGTTTTATTCATTGATAATTTTTTTTAAAATTTCTGAGAATATTAGATCTATCAATTCCACTCACACTTAACACATGGAATCCTAGACCAGTAATCATCAAAATCAAATAAAATCAAACTCAAAAAACATACCCATGAGATCCACCAATTTTAAAATATGATATAAAATCTATAATGTATCCTCAAAAACAACTTTGTAAAGTTGTCAATTCAGACCATTCAATCAATTTTCACTTCATTTACCCTCTCATGCACACAAAACACATACCTCAAATGATTTTTCTATCATCACACAAATGTCAATTCTCAATAAGGATTTTCTCATCAAAATATATGAAAGAGTCACCATAGAGTTGATAAATTCATACATCTCCACCTAATTTTAGTCAATGAAATATCTTTATCAGGAGGAATTTTTAGATCTTCTCTCTAGATTTTGGTTGGTAGGATTTATATGTCAAGAGTTTTGAGGTTGAACGTGGAGGGTTTGAATCTGTTTAAATAAAAATTAAATGATTCTAATTTTCACTCAAGTGTAGTCTCCTACTCACTCTTCTTAATAAAAAATAAACTACATCATCATGAAAAATCAATAAAAGTGCACACCATTTAATATTTCAATTTAAAAAAATTAAATCTTCTCCAACATAATTTTTCTTTAAAGCTCCACATAGGCATTTATTTCCACTAATGGAAGCTTCAGAAAGACACAACATATTTTATCATGAATGTTCTATAATGTCACATGTTTCATCAAAATGAATTTTTCATCAGAAAAATAAAATCATCAAAATTTTATTTTTTACCCAAAGTATCACTAAATGAGGTAGAACAACACAATATAGCTTCCCCCGCACTTAAATTAAACTAGATCATGAAATTTCACTTTAAGAGTATGTTAGATAGGGAAAATTATCTTATAATGTGGATAACCTAATAGAATTTTCATAGATTATATGGGATAAATGGATTAAATGTAAAATTAAGTTTAAGCTAAAAAGGTTTCACTTTAAAAAGAGGTTTTGAAACCAAATAAATTCACCAATCATTTAAAACACAATTACTTTAAACCCTTATGTTTTGAATAGAATAAACCAAATTCTAGTTAAAATAAGAAATGTACAGTTCTCTAAATAAGTTTTTTTAATGAAAATAATATGAAAAAAACGTATAAAAAACCTCATAGGAAAGTGATTTCAAAGACAGAGACATTGATAAGTGTCTCGAGATTCAAAAATCAAATTACATTTCATGAAATTACCAATGATTTTAAAATGACACAAATTTATTTTCAGTATTAATTTATGGTGAGTTTCATGAAATAAATTGTTTCACTAATTTAAATACATTTAAAATTTTAAAAAGATAATAATTTAAGCTCAAAAGATTCACAATCACACAAAAAAAGGAAAAATAAACACACACAAAATTGAAAAAAACATGGTTTATGGAAAAAAGAAAAACGAAAATTCAGAAAATCCTAAACTCTAAAGGTTCCCTCTCCCATAATTAGATTATATAGTGTATTAATTGAATTCATGTGGATTTAAAATGTAAGAATATTTTTAATTTAATAAAAATAAACTTATGTTAAAAAGAGGTACTACCTGAGTTATTGGTAGTGTAACATTGAGTTTATCTCCGAACTGTTTCTCACTGAAATCCTACAAGATAAATCAGAGAAAATAATAGAATTTTTTTTTGAAATAAAATAAAAACAGAAATATAATGAAAAATAATGATAGATCTTGGTTTAATACACCAATTTGTACATGGGTTTTTTACTTCCTCTATTTGGGAAGTTCAAATTTTTATCCCTAATCTGATGGTGGGTTGATTTTATTAGATGAACCAACACAACTTCTTCTTTGCATCTTGCACTTCTGCATCATTTTTAGGACTCCATAGATATAGTATACTAAATCCACCAACATGGAAATTAGATGCACCTTTTATAGTGGGTTTAGGAAAAATAATGAGTTTTCCTTTTTCTTGGTTTCCAGTTACATAACATATTCTTTATGCTCTAGTTATTCCTCAAGGAATGTGTTATAAATGGAATAATCAAAGAAAAATTTAGAGAGTAATTATATTTTATCATAGATAAATCATGAATAATCAATATAATATTATTACCTCTCAATGTAAGAAAATGGAATCTCTATTTCCTTTGGGAAATCCACAACAACATCCTCTTTAACTCCCTCCAATAAGTGTTAAATATGTTTGGGGTCTCCATATTTTACCCTTAAAATACATATTCTTTTTATTATTATTCAAATTACAAGTAAATTTATGTGTTAGCCAAATATGGAAATTTAATATAAGGGGTGGTAAGAGTTAGTTTATTTTGAACAAAACTAAAATATAATGATTTCAAGAAAAGATCATATTTATAAGTTTATTGAACTTCAATTGCTTCTTTAGTGGTAAGTTTATCACGGAGTAGAGTGGTAGTAGATAGAGATAGGTAGTCAGACAATTCTCTTTGAAATATTATTGGAGAGTTCTCATCAACCATGGATTTTCATTGTCGTTGAAGTTAAGGTCCCCCATACAATGGAAATCCACCATATCCATTAGTTATAAATAATATTTTTTTGACTAGGTTAAGCATGTCCATAATTTCTTGAAAAGAGTGACTCAAAACATGGAGATTCAACATTTTCTTGGTCAAAATAATGAGTTTATTACCCTGTTATAATAATTCCACCTCATCATTGAATAATATTTCTTCTTTAACCTCTGAGTTATCAGTACAAGAAGAATAATTTCATCTATAATACATAATAGAAAAATTTAAAAGAAAGAAAAATTATTTACAAAATGTTAGTATTAGATTGTTTGAACTGCCTCACCGACAATGATGCTAAGTTTTTAAATGTTCCTATCATGGGGTTTGAGAAATAAGTATTTACGATTATTAAATTTAAGAGGTTAACTGAGGTTTTATACATATAGGATTAATCAACAATCCTATTTTTCATATGGAATTAGAGAAAGATGTCGAGGTTACCTTGGAAATCAATTAGGTTTAAAAGAAAAGAAAGTAATTAAAATGACGTTTTTATTCAAATTTATGAAGAGAGTTATGTTGTTAGGGTATGATAACATTTTTAAATTTCTTCATAGTCTTAAAAATAATCCACCTCTCATCCAATTAAATTATAAATGGAAGATTCCTTGATCAAGTTTTCAATCAGCCTTGGCTGAATGAAGTAACAGAAACAAGTCCTATGTGAATGATAATAAATAAATCATTTCCAAAAAACTATGGAAATTACCACTATGTAATTTTATATCTATATAAATATTGAAACAATTAAATTATTCTATACACGTTCCAATGATCTTTAGATACTCACTACCTAACAAAATCATCTCAATCAAGATGAACTACACCATAAAGAGGGAGTTTAAAGATCTCCAACCAAATATGTCAAATATGAATGACACCAAAACCCAAAATATAATTTCATTAATATAATTAGTCACCAATAAAAACAAAAACCATTTAATGGAAAAATATATTTTTAAATTAAATCACAAGACTGTGACATTAAAAAAGGAAAAATCACCTTCCTCGGTCACTTAATGGGTTTACCCCTCCATGTGTAGGGAAATACTGTTGAATGGGGAAGAAGAGAGAATTATAAAAATAAGAAAAGATAAAATAGAAAATTCATATAAATTCATTACTCAAATTCTCAAGAACCACCATTATTTTATCATTCTACAAAACATTTAATGAAAGTGGATGCACATATTTGTAGTCTTGAGGGGTAGAAAAGTTTCCTTCCAATTTCTGCCCACTAAAAATTTGTGTTTAATTCAGATATTACATGGTATAATATCAGGAATGTATATTAAAAAAATATTCCTCTCTCCCTTGTAGATATATCCTAAAAGTATTGGTTTATTTTGAAAAGTTTCAAAAAAAATGCCCCTGAATTAGTAAAAAAACATTTCATGGCCGAGGAGAGTCATTAATTCCCTCCAATATGATTCATAAATTGGTGAATTAATGACATAAATTATCCCTTGAATTTAATTTGGACATGGGGATCATATTACTCTAATTAGCCCAGCTTAAATTATCTTGTTTTTATTTCTCTAGGCTAAGATGTTCTTTAATACTATGGTGGAGTCTAGTTTATTGCCTAAACAAATTTTTCAACTTGAATTATTTTTTTTGGGATACTTTATTTTGAATTGTATCTGGATCTAGATGAAAATGTTGAAGCTCGTGAATAATATAATCATAAAAAGGGATCCCTAAATTTAGATCAAAAATGTAAAAGTTAGGCTTTAAATAATTAAGTGACAGAAATATGATAAATTTCCAAAATTAATAAAATTTCTTAATTGAGCCCAAACTCCACCAAAATACTAATATAATGAAAATCGTATAAAATTTAATAATTTAAAGGGAATAAATAACTTAAAAAATATTATAATTTATTAAAATATTAGCTCTATCAAGCACTGATCACATGTTTTTTACAAGACATGGTCATGTTTAATAATTCCTTTTATAGATATGATATTTATCCCTTTATCACCTAACATTCCTAGATGATCATTAAAAAATTTAACATTTTAGAAGTTATTGCTTCATCATGTGTTGTATCTTAGAACTTTTGATAAGATAAAACATTCAAAATTCCACTCATTTGGAAAACACTATGTAACCACATGTTATCTTCCATGATCCTTTCAAAACAAAAATCGCGTAGAAACTCTCATTATTTTGATAACCAACCATGATTAAAATTTTCCAAAATGTTACCATGTTTCACACCCATTACAACCTCAAAAATTATCTTATCCTAGTTTAGTTGTTCACATTTACTCTTCAAAAAATATCAAGTGTTTTATGATTCTCAAGATATACCATTCCGGATCTTCTGAAAAATAATTTTTATACTCCCCCTGTTAGAAGTTTATTGAAATAAATTTTTGGGATTAATGACCAAGGATTCCAATGTACTTACGAAACTTAGCAATAAATTAATTTTCCAATGATCCACAGAGTTTTTAGAAGAGCTTCAAGAATCTAACATTCTATAATTTAAAATATTCTCCCTAAAACATTTCTTCAAGTTCCCCTTCCTACAACAATAATAGTATGTGTGTCGATTCCCATCTAAATCCCCTTGAATATTTTCTATCTTCTCATTATCATTCTTCGAAGTTTAGTTTCCCTTCATTCAAAACATCCACTATCTTCTACATTGAATTATATTTCAGTATCTCCAAAGTCCTCATCCTTTTGATTATTTTAATTTAGAATAAGATCATAAAGTTTATTGAACACAAAGTAATTTTTCCAATTGGAGTTGGTAATGGAAATTACCATTGTATCACAAGATTCTAAAATCAATGAAAAAATAATTAAATCCCACATGCCTTTAGAATAAATCACACTAACAAAATGAAATTGACACTAGATGACATTGAAATCACTTATATAATCATCCACCAACCATATTTTTGAAATACTATGTTTTAATATTCACCACAATAAGAAAAATTTATTAATAGAGTAAGGATTATTATATATATTCACTAGATAAACCATCAATTGATAAGTTTTCATAACCTTCAATGCATTGAAGGCCATGTTTTGGGCTGGCATTTTATGAAAAAAACTGAATGATTTTTGATCAAGCCACCTTTGTTGTTTTTATATTAATTCTAGTATAATTCCTATCAAAATAATTTCAATTTCCTTGTAATAAAAATAATCTACTGCACGAATTTTATAGAATGAAAAGTTTAAACCATCCAAATCCTCAATAAAAATTATTACATACTCCATTTCCATTTCCACTCTATTAGTAATCTTATACTAAATAAAAAAAATTACAAAGAGAAATAATAAAGGTCTAAAACTAAGCTATGATACCATTTATTGTATTGAGAACCCCAATTCTATAAACACTTCCAAAACCTAACTTGTGTAAAAACATTATGTTCCAAGATTCGGTATCACATGATTATAATGTATAAATGAAGGAACTAAGCTACAACTTCTAATAAAAAATTACCATGACCACCTATAAAAGTTACAAAACAAACAGAAGTGGGATAATAAAATAACTCAAACAAAACATGGAATAACATAAGTATTTACATGGTTTTAAACAGAAACATAATTAATTTGAGAAACAATTATTCTTTATTACTATTGGAAGGGAATTGTTATAGGATTTCTCTAATTCCATAGTCCAGAGTCCACTCAATAGTGTCTGGTTAGATGATTCCATAAGACCTAAAACACACCTCCCTATAATCTAGAGGCTACTAACTAGTGGTGAAGACATAATCCTTATAGTAAGTTTACTATATCATTGAATTTGAGTAAAAATAGAAGAAAAAATAACCAAGACATACATATCCATAATAAGGGTATCAATAAATCAATAAACACAATACTAGATTGAAATATACCATGGGAAGTCATATATTAATACATCACATTAATTTTCCACTAGCCTAATCAAATATAAAAAATAGAAAAGAAAAAAAATACACAACCAAACCTACTGAAATTCATGGGACTCACTAATCCAATCACCAAATTCACATCGAGCAACTCCATTCCAATATTTAACATCTGTTGTTGAACCTAAAAGAACACATAAGGTCTATACACATTTTGGGGTTCCCATGATGGGTGTTAGAAATAAATTTTAGTTGGGTCTCCCCAAGTTCCCCTAGTATACACTATCATATATGTATATGCATGAGGAAAATAAACATGTCATACAAGCGCATCATATGTTACACTATAACTAGGACACCACAACTCAATTGGCATCAACTCATCATGTGACCATCAGGCCACCAAGACCTCTGATCATGCCTAATTAAAAACCATACTAGAATCCAGTCATCACCTCATGATATCAATTACAAAACCCTGATCATACTAGAAGATGTGGGTTAGGGAATCACAAGGACTAAACCACAACCTGACATGACATAGTAAGGTGTTAATTCCATGTCCTTGTACATCCTTTATCATTCAATGGAATTAATATATTAACCATATCTGATACCTTATCCGTCAATGTAGGGTCTCACATTCATGTCTTGGTCCACTTAATTATAACTAATGTTAGTTTATATTATCTTTGTCGCATATAACATCATAACCAGACCATCCTCCACACTTTATACTATCAACCATCATGAAACGTTCTTTCATAATAAAGGAAAGGTCCATAAAAACAACTCCCCACTGAAGGTGGTTCCAAACTACTCTCAATATGTACTTTCTAAATATTGGTCTGTCTAGAATTCTTGCACATTAATACCCCATCCCACACATGGTGGTCTTGTTAGAATCATCTCACTCAAGGTGAGGCAATGACTCAATATCTAACTACCACACCCGAGTCTATCAATTATCATAAGAACATGAAACACATGAAGGGAATGAATCGAATTACATAAGATCACTCACTCAACAAATTAGAAATAATCACTTAGATATATCCCTTTTCCTCAAAGAACATATTATATCAACCATCAGGGTGTCTATCAGGGTCCTTCCAACTCCTCTTGTTCTCTATTCATCTATATTATCTCATTTCCGTCACCCATGGTGACACAATATCCTATATTATTTTCCTGACCCTTTCCCTTAATTTAGAGTCCAATACCTTTCTGTTTCAAAAGTCACATCCGAATCCCACTAACCAGGGACTGTCCTGAGCTAACAAAATCTAATATCCTTAGTAATATGATTCCAAGACATCTAATAATTCCCACAACCTGTAATAGATATCTCCTCAAATCACCTATGGCAGATCCTTCAACCTTCCTCCCAAAAAAAACCTCTCTACCATACTCTATCTAGACCTGGAAAACTCATTATACTCCAAACACTTACCACACCTTAATCCACACTTAGTAGGGTTCCACTCAACGATCATGAGATATAAAACTTTTTAACCCATCCCACTAGCCCCAAGAATATCATTTGTGAAAAAAATTCCCTATATTACCCATCTTAAGATACCAAAAACTCATCCTACAACTTGATACTTAATCAAGTTGTCTTGTTAACTCAGTTGACACTCTCTCTCCCCATAGATAAATAGTAATTGGTAGGTTTGATATTTCCCTAGTATTGTAGAGAATTTATTACAGGGCACTCTCAGTTCATTTCCATATACCTAAAATTATAATCACGCATTAATGGAAGAAATCATGAACACATAGGTATATAATCTTGTATTAAATGGACCACCTACATCCAAAATGGAGTTAGAACCCAAGAAAAGATTTTATCATCCTCGACTAAGCTTTTTCATTCACTATCCAATCTCATACCACTAACCATGGTTCTATCTCTCACCACACGACACAAATAAATAATTAAAAAAATTATAATTTATTATTTAAAAGAAATTAAATATGAATAATTTCTTAAAAAGTCACAACACATTTACACTGCATAAAAAATTCTTGTAAATGTGTGTGATGAAGCTTCCAAGACCTTCACTGGCCAAGCCAAATTAAATCCTCATCATACTCAACCAATTCCAGTATACTTTAATGGAATAAAATCGAGAATCCTAAACCAGTTCATTCAAAATTTAAGGGCTATGATGAAAACAAAAATGAAGGAGAAGAAAGGAGTAACAAACCTAGAATCAGCATAGAAATTCACTATGAACAACCCAATGAAATGGGTGATCACAAATTTTTTTAGCCAAATCAATCCTATTTTGTTGCCTCTCCCAACTTAAATCACAAATATTTTGATCCCAAAATGATGGGTCTATCCCAGATAAAAAAATTCTTCCATACATTGGTAGCAGTAAAAACAGAAAGGCTGTAAACCGATGCACACCTTAACTCATCAAATTCATGGTGAAACCAAGGTTCATAGTCCAACTAACTTGGGGTGAGGGGAAAACCCTTGTAAAAACACTATCATGATGTAACATGTATTCATAAGGTTCCTCAACCCACTATAAAAGGATTATTATCAAATGACAACACTCCCCACACAAAGAAACCATCATGTAAGATTCTATCCCTTGGATAATTTAAAAGAAACATACCATTTCAAAAAACCCTCAACCATGAAAAGATGAATCATTACTAAAGTATACTATGATACAAGCTAAGGGTCATGGATTAACCTTATACCACTGTAGAATTTCAGAACGTTCTCTAGAAGTTAATTTGACACTCACTCGAGATCCCATTACACTTTATAGGATATGTTACTCATCTAAAAACTCCTGTTAGAGATCTTATGATGCTGGAATTATGGATTATAATCCCAATTCAATGGATGAACCCTTCCCTTGAGAAAAAATTCAAACTTTCCCAAAATGTAATGACCCTAAATTTTATGGGTCATTAAAAATTCCAAACCATAATGTTTCTCTTCTATAAGAAGCCTCATTAGTCATAACTTCATTTATATAAATTAACCATGGTCTCTAATTAACCACTAACCCATCAAGACCTGTATATGAATATTGAACACTCTTCCTCTTAGAAACACCAAATGACAAGGTGAACTATTTACCAAAATCGAATCCACCTAGTCATAATGAACACTAACATTTGGATGGAGCTCAATGAAACATATCACTCCCAAGACACCAAGATGTCTTCATCAAATACCCAAGATTATATTTCTCACCACCATAAGACTATACTCATAATGGATGATTATTTTTCATAGGTATCCACACCATAATAGTATCCCCAATGCCATTTCTACCTCACTACATTGAATTCCATGAAAATACACAAGTCAGTCTTACTTCAGCTAACATCTCTTAAAAACATAGTCTTCATCCGCCATCATGTCACCAAACCACCTCACTAAATCTTGATTCCTTTACTACTACATGAATCTTGGAATCCCCAAACCCTTACACTTATGTTTAGACCAGACTCTTGGTGTAATACCGTGGTTTGATAAAAAAATACCTACACCACCCGTCATGCTACCACCCTGAGCACCAAAACCCCTTAGATCTGGATCACCCTTAGATCTTAAAAAATATATCTCAATACTAATGATAATGTACCAACCCCAACCAAAATTTAAGATGAATTCTTAATGTTTTATATACCATGGAACTAGATATCACCAGATCTTACCACACATTAATTTTCCAGTGTCATCATGACCATCCACAGACCACTATCTCCATTTCCACAACCTATTAAACATAAGGTTCATAAAACCATGATCAATTTGATGATCCCCACTATAGGAGTATCATTATCATCATCTTTTAAACCCAAAAACCCATTATTTATAGCCTATATTCTATTTATTACTGAATGCAATATTGAATGTGGCCGACCAGATCATACCTAAGAACCAGCATGAAACACCAACTTCCACCCACCCCAAACTGCCATAAAGAAAATTCTAAATGGTCTAAAATCTACATATAAAGTGGATCACAACCTCAAATATCCTATATTGTTCTCCCCACCATATAGTTTACCTTACAATATTCATTGAGAACTGAACCAAATAGGTCTATCAATGAAAACTGTTACTCTTCCTGAGCCATTATCACCAAAAATTTCAACACCTAAAACTTATTCAAAGAATGAACATAGATTTATCCTATCACATCACATGAATCCCTTACCAACATCACCTCATAGAAATTAGGTTCTTCCCCCATCTCATCCAACACTTGATCTTCAATGTCTGTGAGTTTCATTCTAAACCTAAAATTCCTCAACTCTCCTAGGACATCTCACTGATCCACAACCCAAACAGAAACTATGTATAAAAATCACACACTCATCCACACATATCAAAACCGTTATAGAAAATCCACACCAAAGATCACTGTACTCCTTTGGTAGAGTGATCCTTCATGAACTCCCGTATAGGTTCTCACCCATAATCCTACTCAATCTCTAACAAATCCAATCACTACAAACTCCCATATAACCCAATCACACAACTAGACTCATACTCTCATGACCTACATCATATCAAACCAAAGATCACGTCCTTAACCCACTGACCATGCATCTCTTGTAGGTCCACTATATCTAGGTAAAAGCACCTCATCACTTACTTTCCAATGTAATTGAGGCTTATCATTATTTCAAAGGAAAATAAAACGATCAACTTACACCTAAAGTATCATTTTAAAACCAAAATCATCCACCTATTATCCTACAGTGAAACAAAAAAGTGAAACCATGATCAATATATCCTCCAACCAATCTTTCCATCTCAAAACTGAATTCAGTACCCAACACAAACATTTAGACACCTTTCCTCAATCCTCACAAGTTTTACTCACATAACCACCATATCTAGTTATGTATAATACCACTAAAAATATTTATGAAAATAACACCATATAGATTATTGATAACCATTTAATAAACCAAACTCGAGTCCTCACAGAATCCTGTTACCATCCTTGAATCATCCCTTATGTATACACTTCTTGTACATGCCTAGTAATGTCCAATATACATCCCTTTTGGAAGAGAGACTATGTATTAATCACTGAATTAGATCCTACATAAGATCCATATGGCCTTCTATCAAAAAAAAAATACAATGATTCAGTTGAGTAGAATGATAATAATATTTTATATGGGAAAACTCCATATAAGTTATTATTAAAACTTTAAAAAATTAATCCTCCATCAGTAAAATGAATCACTAATAAGATCATATATGTCATGTGAGTCTTACATGATGATCATGATTCATATAGGCAATACAACTTCTAATGGTACAAGATTAATAAGCTTAAGTAAACACCCCTATAAAACACATCATATTTAAATAAACACATCAAACATAGAAAAAAAATCGAAAAAAAATCCCATTAACATTGTATGAAATAATTCCCATTAGAGAGGTGTTCACGACTTAATAGAAAGAGATCATTGAAAATCTCCAACAAATTCCTATAAAACCTATCAATGCTCTCAATAAATATAAATACAAAATAAAATTCGATGATATCAATTTACAATGCCCCAGTTTGAAGTCCACTCAACAGTGCCAAAGATGAGGATGCTAAAATTCCTTAAGAACACCTCCCCATTAACTATAGGTTACAAACTAGTGGAGAGGTATTAATACATATAGTGGGGAAACTATTACCTTGAATTATAGTAGGAAAACAACATAAAATAACAAAATCACATAAAAACATATTAAGATATTCCATAATCAATATAATAATTCTATAAAAAATGTAAAATGTGGACGAAAACGGTCAGAAATCACAATGATCACCCACTAGGATGATAAAATATACAAATATTTAAGAAAAACACATAATCGATCCTACTTAAATCCTTGGGATTCACCAATAAAATATTAAAATGCCCAATGAATTTATTTGGACCAATCCTATACTAATTTTATACTAAACCTGAATGAAAACATAACAACTTTACATGCACCCAGATTCCAATGTCAGGTGAGAGAAATAAATATTACTTGGCTCTAAACAAGTGAGATACTATACACTATCTTATATATATATGCATGAAGAAACTAAAAAAGTCAAAAAATTGCATCAGACATAATGGACTAACTGGGAAACCATGACACCATGTACATGAAAACATCATGTGGTAACCAAAAAACCCTGATACCTAGTCATACCTAATTTTGTTCCATGGTCAAATATATTCATCACCGCATTCCATCAAACTCGAAACCCATCATCTACCCTCTGACTTAGGTAAGGGTGTCACCATTACTTAAGCACTTCCCAAATGAATATGGTGATCTCCTAAGTCCAAGTATTGTACTATTACTTGACACTAAAAGGAGGGTCTACATCAATGTTGGATGATACCTTAATATCACAAGGTGGGGCCTCATGTCCATGTACCAACCCATAACATCATAACTCAAGGTATTCCCACTGTATACATCTCACATCATATCTCAACTAGACCATCCTTCGCACTCAATACTATCCACTATCTCAATCATTTCCTTATCACTCAAGGAAAGGTCTATGGAAACACTGTATCACTATAATTTTAGCCAGAATAGTCTCAAGATATAACTTCTCACTCAAGTTAGGATTACAATTTGAGTAGACTAGTACCCAATCCTATTTATAGTGGTTCTTTCAATTCCCTATCACTCAAGGATTTTCTTGGCCAGTAGATCTATCTCCCACATCAAAGTATATTTATTATCGCAAGAATACGAAACAAAAACCAATAATAGAATCCATTACATATGTTCAATATCTCCCTAACCATTCACAAGTTACTTTGAACTAGACCTACATCTTGAAGAACATCTCTTGTTACCCATCTGGGAATCCACTAGGGTCCTTCCAACCTATCTCGACTCTACTGGTTGATACCATTTAACATCTTTCACCCCAAAATGAAACAACATCCCATTGGATCTTCTGGATCCTGAACCCAAAGGTATGCTCAAACCCTCATTCAATTGTCACATCAAAACATAGTCCCACCGATGAAGGACTACCCAAAGATAACTTTCTCTATTCCAATTAGTAATCCACAACCAAGTTGTCAATGAATTACCTCAATTTACATTGGGTGTCCTCTCACATATTATAAGGGATATCTCTCAATGAACCACCAAATGTAAAATCTCTCTGTCACACCCTATCCATCCCTTGAGGAATCATTCCACTCATAATTCTCACTAAGTCTCAATCCACCAATAGAAGTGTTTATATCACATGGAAAGATATATATAGTCATCCAAACCAACCCACTTGGCCTAAAACTCTTTTACCTACTTGAAAAGGCTTCAGGAACTTATCCTTGTATACACAAAACTCTTCCTTCACCCTGCTACCTACTCGACATCTATCACCAACTCAGTCTACTCTCTCGCCCCATGGTGGAATAGTTACAAAGTTTTCTTAAATTAACCAAGTTATAAGGATCCTCTATCATAGGAAAATATTAGTCTCTATCCATGTACTTTGTCCCATGAATATGAATTTGGGTAAGAAATCGTGAATAAAAAAGCACAAGAGCTTATATTAAAGGGAACAACTACCACTAAAATAATTTTACCACCAAATTCAAGCTCTAATCATCCTCAACAATCCCCTTTAATGAATCTCACAAGATCATACTTCCAACTGATCTCTTATATCATGCCATAAAATTGAACTAATTGAGTTTAAAATTTATAATTATTTATATAAAATAAATTAAATAGGGTTAATTACTGAAAAACTGAACCATCATTCTCACTAAAATAAAACTGATTCCGTTGATGCATGAAAAACCGTATAGGACAACCTTTGAGAGATAATCTTTAAGTACTCATCATTCTCACTTGATTATTACTTGAATTGGAATAATTGTTGACAAAACCCAATCCCAATTCATCCAAAATTAGACAGATGCGATGGAATGTAAAAAAAATTATAATAGGGGAGTAATGTACCCGTAATCATCATCAAAACACTTCATGAACCATCCCATGTCATGGGGAATAATATGATGGATGATCGAGGAGGTTTTAAAAAAATTTCCCTCTTAAAAAACCTCTCCAACCCAAATCATTATGGCACCGATCCCAAAAATAGCTGACTACCCCTAAAAAATGGCTCCCTATCTTCTCTCATAACGTGACAAGGAGATTCATGGTACAACACACAAATTCATGTGAAAAATTCATAACATAACCAAGGGTCATGGAATGAGTAGTTTGGGTCGAAATATTTACCCTTATACAAACATTATCTCAATGAAACCTAAGGGTTTCAGTGTAAACTTTATTTGTAATGGTCCTTAACCCACTAGGTAAGGATCACTATGACAATGATACACTCCCATTATGGTGTGATAATTATGTAACATTCCCTCCCTTTTCCAAAATCAACGAAACATTATATGATTTTAAGACCTCATCCATGGAATAATGTGTCATTGTTTCCATCCATCATGGAATGAACTCAGGGATGTGACATGGCCTACTATAGTTGCAAAACATTTCAGAAAGGCCACCATGGCTTAATCCAATACTCACTCAAGAATATGTTAGACATCATAAGACTCAATCCACACCCAAATATAACATCAAGATATGTTTCAATACACATATTCTTAATCCAAATCCCAATTAACCTAGTGATCCCTATGCCAAGATCAAAATTTGAACTCCCATTGAAATGTAACAATCATAAAATTCATGGATCATTATAATTTCCCTCGAAACATATATTACCCAACTCTTATTTATAGATGATTCCCACTAGTAGATATAATTACACTACCTTCTGATCTATACAACCAATATCCCCCACATTTTGATCTATGTGGGAGGCCCTTCATCCAATCAAGGACATAAGCTGATACACTTCCTTGACATTCCGAAACACGGTGATCGGTGTGAGATGAGTAACCTTACATTTCCTATTGAAATAACAATAAAATGTTTTTTAAAACACATATCTATTCTTATATAATTTATTTAGTGTTAATACTATGTTATTTAGATCTCCATAAACACTTCATCATCTAGATTCACTATTCATCATCAATATCCTCCGGTTATAGCTTCTTCTTGTACTATAATTTCTACCGATGGATCTCCCTTGCTTCCACTGAAAATGCTTCCAAATGGTTCTATAATATATACTCATAAAACTAGAATTTTGGAAGATATAATTAATTTTAAAAAAACTATTATCAAACGAACCTATAAAATATCATCCCATAAACATCAAGATGAAAAAATTATTATAACCACATCCATATATTTTCTATCTAATTATATGTATTCAAAATATTATTTTCCCTTTGAAAAAATTCACATGTATAGATATAAACATGTATAATCTTTGGAATAACATGTGAACCTACAATTTTCACCAAATCATTCAAGTATTTTGGGCTTAAGTGACTAATATAATTATTTTATAATTTGTTTCATCCTTCAAGGATAAAAACCACATGTATTATTCTCAACTAAAAAGATGAGATTTATTTTTTTAAATTATCTTTCATAAAAATATAACCATATTTTATTTTTATATTAAAAACATTCTTGGTGAATTTTACTGCACGACCTGAGTCATTGAATTGTCTTATGTTTATAAAATTGTGACCAAGAATTTCAATAACCAATATATCCATTCTGCTCAGGTAATTTCCTATAAGTGTGTCTTTTATAGATACACTCACCTTTAATCATTGATAATCGACAGAGATTATGATTCCTTACTTGTTAAATTTTTATCTCATTAAGATATTCTTATTTCCTAATATATGGTATGTGAATCCATTGTCATGAATCAAACTCAATCCTGGGTTATTTATTTCAAATCAATCTCTATTACCACATCCTTCCCAACCTATTTTTTATATATCCAATCTTGCTACTTCGCGTCCTTTGATTCCTGATAAACCTGTTAATTATTTGGGAATGATAGATCATATTCATTTATTTAATCAATAATTTTTTTTTAATTTTTATTGGTGAGACTTTGACATACTATTCTCTACCACTTTGAGGCTCACTTGGTATAATCCTTCATATCCTTGCTGGTATATTCAGAAATATTTATGGATGTCCTTCATAACAAATGTTACACCCCCATCATTTAGATTCATTATGATTTTATTTATTTATTGGTTACTTACCTTTTTCATCTAATATTTAGAGTTATGGGTTTAATTTTTTATTGTTGGGCTATTTTTTACTCTATTTCATGTTTAATGTGCCTAGTTTGGGGGAAAATAATGTGTTGATTTTTATACGGTGTATCAAACATGGTTTTTAGTAATTTTTTCATACATGGTTTAGTTGTTATGATTAGAGAATTTTTTGGGTGAAAACCATGAAAAAACTATTAAAAAGAATTTGAGTTCTTGGTGTGCATGTTTACTAGTGCATGACTTATAGAAAGTTTGTAGATATCACACAATGAAAATGCGAAGGACCTATCAATTTTATCAAAGCCATTTTTCATGGTTGGTTTATACTTTTTATAACTATGTGATCATACTTGGAATCCTATCCAGGTGTGTGTAGTTAAGGGTACAAAGTTGGTTCATGGTTTAGTGAGACATGTATAAAAACCATGTGAATTTCATAGGTTTTATATTTTTTTAACTTTACATACCTACTCCACCCAATTTAAGTAATCATTTTTTGTCCCTCTCCACCATCCCTAAAATGAACTATCCAAAGGAGAGCTCAAGGAGCCTCTCCCTCCTTTATCCATTGATCCTTGGGTATCATCTTCTTGTTTCTATGGGGATTCATCAATGTTATAGGAGCATTTATTCTCCCATTAACTTCCTCTTTCTCTATTGTGTATTCAAACTATTTATTACTTTTTGGATAATCCATGGGGATGGTATTAAACCATATTACTTATGTTCCATGATGATAGGTTGTGAATTTCAATCATTGGTCCCTCCTCTTATAGTATTCAAAATAATCCTACCATTAAAACATTATTTTAGGTAGGTTTGATCTATGTTCGATTGTTTACAATTAAAACATTGATTAAATATAATTTCAATCCCATGTTTTTGATAAAATAAATTATCCTATTTTTGGATTTCACATAACATGAAATTTTTTACCTTTTTAATGAGGTTAAAATTTAAAATTATAAGGCTCACAAATTTATTTATTTTTATTAAATTACTGGTTAAACTATCAAATTTATATCTTAACGCATGATTGGAATTTTAGACATAAAAATCACTTTAAAGGGGGGTGTTTTCAAGATGATGATTTTTTAAAATTGGGTTTTATTTTTAATTTTTAGAAAGCATCATTAGAAGAAATTAAAAATACTTTGGTTTATAAAATGGATTTCATGATTTGGTTCTTTTATTGAGGTATAAAGGCCCAATTAGCACTTTATGAAAGGGTTTTTCATAAAAGGAAGGTGGATGAGGTGTTTTTATGTGTATAACTTCATATGATTGAATTTTTGATCCATTAACTCACCTCCACCT
The DNA here is from genome assembly GCA_963277665.1 of Viscum album. Classification (NCBI taxonomy): domain Eukaryota; kingdom Viridiplantae; phylum Streptophyta; class Magnoliopsida; order Santalales; family Viscaceae; genus Viscum; species Viscum album. Next base: position 1,269,666,121 of record OY728119.1, read on the forward strand.
GGTTGGTCATGGGAACATAATAACATGTCTAGGAATACCTAGATTGGATGAGGTTTTTTACACTAGTTTACCATTTTAACATGAATATTTAAGTTACAGAAGATGTGTCCCCAATGGAGTAGTTAATTCATTATATCTTCATCCTACTAGTTGAGTGTTTCCCTATCATGTGAATTAATTTGACTAGGTACCCTATGATTATTTTCCTTATGTTCACCACCATAATGTATTTACTTTCAACCCTTTTATTTTGTATTGTTTATCATTATTATTATTTTTTATTTACCCTCTATTATCTGATGCTTCTATTTATATATTTTTTATCTATTATTTATTTCCATTGGACGTTATTTTTGGTTATTGAATTTTACGTATTTAGTTAATTACTTCTAAATAATGTTTAAAAATAATGTTATCGAATTTTTGAAAAGTAAATTAATAAAAAGAGGCTATTAAGGCATGTAATTCATCTTATTTTGTATTAAAAGGTATTTTTATGCTTTATTTAAAAAGATTTGTATTTAATTAATTGGTTGTATTTATTAAGAAAGAGAAACCTTGATTTTAATCACGTGACTTGGTTTTCTAAAATGATAAAATAGTCCAATATTCATAGAATATATTTGGAAACAAGAATGGAAGGGTTTTATTGTTTATTATCATTAATGGGATGTGGGGGATACCTATAAGAAATATTATGATCATACACATATATAAAAATTTCTGGTAAAATTATTATTTTTTATAAGTTCATTTTGATGTAATACTTTCCACAAGATGATTGTGGTTAAGGTTTAGTGTTGAAGATGGATGGTGACCATGGGTCACATGGAGATCATTGGCTTAGTTTTTAACATTTATTTTGGTTATTTTGGTGTCATGTATGTTTTAGACAATCGAGCCACATTGTATATTGTGATTTCCTTCTATATTTTTTTTATCGTTTTTATGTTATAACCTCAATTTAGATGATCATGTTGTATTATTACATGTTGGTTTTATTTCTTATCTTGTAGTTTTTTATTTGGTTTTCCTGGATTTCTGTCATAATGATCATTCATTATAGATACATAGTATATTTTTATTTTGTGTTTTTTTATGTTGATTCTATGAAACTATAATTATGAGCTTATATCTGATTCCATATAACTATTTAGAACAGTAAGGTGACCTAGAACATGAATTAGGTTAGATCGTGGACCAGATTGGGTTCTCAGTTTAGTGGTGGACAAGAATAGTTGATGAAAAATAGTATAAGAGACTTGGTTCTTAATTAAACATTTTTTAGTTGAGTATGGTAGATTATATCTAGGAATAATGGATTTCAATAGGTAGGAATAAGAATAATTTAACTATCTCTTAATCACACATATACTTGAGTAATCATGGGAAAATCAGACTAGGATCAAAATGGTTCCAACAAACTAGTTAAATAGGAGTTTGTGGTTATGAAGGGTTTGTCTGCATGGTTTGGTAGACTATTTTCCAATTATGAAGCTAATAGTCAGATCCTGATATAGAGACATGTGTATTGGTACCACATAGTTTTCTAGATTATGTGAGATAATCATGGACCTCATCTTCATCACCAATTTTTACCCCAAACATGAATAATCTAAAAAACCCCATTTAATCTCAATACATTTAACATTACTATCAATGAAAAATAAAAATTCATAAAAAATGTAGGAAAAAATAAAGGCCCGTCAATTGGTTGTTATTTAGGGTTATTAAATATAGTTTTAATTTATTTTTATTCCATTTAGATGAATCATATTAATGGATTGTATTTAAAAACATAGTTTTCGTAGAAAAATAATATTTTTTAATGGAAATGAATCGTTTTTCCAAAATAATTTAAAATGTGTTGAAATTTTTATATTTAAAAATCTTTCTAATAAAAGATTTATTAAATTTTAATTAAATTATAAGTGGGTTTTAATTAAATAAAAAATAATTTATAATATAAGTTGAAATGACCTTAATATTTTAATTTTTAAAAGGATTTTAAAGAGGTAATAGTAAAATTAAAATTTTATTTTAATGTATAATCTTGAGTTTCCATAATAAGTATGGGTTATTTTGAACATCAATTTAAAAAAAAATTGATCAAAAAGTGGGTTGAGTTATGGTTTTTTGAAGAAAACATAGTTTTAAACGATGAAAGTTTATGTTTAAAACTCATGATGAAATATTTTAAAGTCAAATGAAGTTAATTTTCATGTGTCATGATATGTTAATAAAAATAAAATATGAAATAATTAGTTTTCAATTTATTTTGGGAAATACCATCATTCTGGAATAATTTCAAAAGGATCCATTTTTTTGGTATTTTTATTTTTCAAGTGGTGGTTATGATTTTTTTCTTGGGAATTTCATTTTACCCTTGGTTTACTTGGTTTGTGATGTGTTCAATTCGGGGTTTTAATAAGTATAAATTTCAAGTTACTTTATCCTCTAGTATGCCTCTTAGAATTGTTCCTAGAACGATATGAAAATTTTATTTCTAGAGATTCTCTTGAGATTGGGTCTCCTTTGGTTTGATAATTATGACCATATGGTGATGAAATTACCCTGACATCATGTGGAGTGGTAATTCTGAATCACTATATGGTAATTTATCATAGATTGAGAGTTCCTGAGTTATTTATGTTTTCCTTTAACTAGTGAGTTCCTTCTTCTCGAGTTAGAGGTTAATGACTCAATAAATTCTTGATATTTATAAGAGTCCATCATATAGACCTTATTTGGGAGGATTATATTATGATCTCAATAGATTTTAAGATGTTATTAGTGGGGTCATGGTAGTGAGTTTTATTTCTAGGGGTCATCCCCGGATGAGTGGTGACCCTTCTTCTTTCAGTTTTGGTGAACGTCCTCTATAAAGGGAGAACCATATCCCTTGAATTATATAATATGTTTGGATCAGGTAGTATGAGTTATCTTTTTCCATATTGATACAAATTATTTTTATCAAGGACATATGATAAGTTTTGAAATCCTTTTTCCTTATAGTGTCTCGGTTTGATTAGGGAAGTAGTCTAAGGGACCCTATTTGTGATGTTCTACTTCCCTCGCTCTATTTTCCTTTACTATTTTAATTTTTTAATAATTAACCAATATAATTTTAATTTGGGATAATATTGACTATTATTTTGTTTGGAAATCAAGATAATTGGTTTAATGAAATTATCAATGGAATGTTGGTTGAATGATTTAGTTTAGATTCCTTAGTTTATAGTGTTATTGTGGTCGTGGTTTTTCCCTTGGGGTATTATCTAGATGTGATGAACTTCTATATTAGTGTAATTATTATAGTGGATAAACAGATCATTGGTACTATATGTCATTATTATAAAACCTTGTGATCCTTGCATTCATATTTTTTTCTAAATATTAATGGGGTTTATAGATTTTGTAGTTTTAATTATTGGTCTGACTGGGATGTTCTTGTTGTGGTTCTAATTACGAGTAGGTATTTTTGAAAATCCATGGGTTTGGAGGCATGTATCGACTAGGTTTGGTTAATTTCTATTTTTGGTTATGTTTTTTTATTTTTGACCTTTTCATTTTATCCAAATTAGTGAATTTATGGGGGAAGGAAGTTTTTTTTGTATGGAGAATTGTCACACCCCTACCATTATTTTCCATGTTATTTTTTGTACATATAGGGTTCTTAAATTTTCCATGTGTTTCAAGATATCTAGGTTTCAATTTTTATATATTTTTAGTGTTTTCCTTGGTTGTATGTTTAGTGGGAATGGTTTGGGAAAAAACCATGTGATGAACTATACACAGTGTGGAGCACCATGTCTTGTTAGTGAATTTTTATCTTTTATGGTTTAGTTTTTATGTGTAGCACATAGTTTGGGTTTAAAATATTTGAATCCCAATAAAAACCTTTAGAGTTATTGGTGTACAGAGGTAAAATCTCATGTCTTACACACAGTTTTTAGAAACCATGCAACAAGTGTGGGAAAGGCCTACCATTTTTATTAGATCCATTATGCATAGTTTTGTAATGGTTTCCCTAATTGTGTATCCAGAATCTATATGATTTGATTGTGTGTTTAGTGAAACTTGAATTATTTTTAAAAAAATTTAGACAAACCATATGACTTATCACTATTTTAAAATTTATTTTTTAACATACATATGGTACCCATTTAAGGAACCCTTTTTAGTCCCAATCCTCCATCACTCACATAGGAAAATTAAAAGAGGTAAATAGGAATCTATCCCTTCATCATCCCTAGACCCATGAGGTATCTATTATTTTTTCTTATATTCTTATTCAATGTTAGAAGCTCATTTAATCTCTCAATCTATTCCCCTATTGATCTTGTATCATTTCCTTCTTTTAACTCCTTCTATGCCAAACTCTAGACATGGGATTCAATATAATCTCTTATGCTACTTGTTGTTTGTTTGTTTGGATCGTTATTTAGGTTATCTTTGTTCTGTATTAGAAAGAATAAAACCATCCACACCCAGTTTCAGGTAGGTTATGTATTTTTCTGAATTTTTACATTTAAAACCTTGATTTCAAGGATATTATAAGACATGTTTTAGCGTTTTATTAACCTCAGTAAGTATGTTGAATATAAATTGATAAAATAAATTATTTTTCTTTGGATTTCATTGAATAAGAAATAATTTCCCCTTTTAAGGTTTAAATTCATTTTAAATGATCTCACATGACTTGTGTTTGATTTAATGAATGTCTGGACCTTCAAATTTATATCCTATCACATTAGGGGTGTTTCTGCTTCAAAATAATGTAAAATTGATTCTTTAAAAAATATGGATATTTTTGATTAATTAATGATTTTTTGTTATTATTGGATGTTTATATAATTTGAACTTCAAAGTAGAATTAATTATTTAATTTTTAAATAATGTTTGAATTTATCATTAAATAAACATAACGTATTAAAAATGGAATTGGGTTTCAATTTTAAATTTTTAAAAGTTTCATTTCAAAGATTTGAACAATATTTTGTTTTAGAAATTAATTTCAGGATTCATTTCATTTAAAGAGTTTTCATGGACCGGTTGGAACTTTATAATATAGTTTTTAGAGGGATTTGAATGAGGTTTATTATGTTTTAAATTTATTGTGATTGAATTTGTGAGCTATTTACTCTCCTCTACTAGGTTGGAATTGTGAAACCATATATTTGGATAGGAAAAACATGAACATGAGAGTTCATTTCCACGAGGTTATTTTCTCTCCCTAACTAGTGATGTAATAGATGTTGTACCACCACTGAAGTGGTGACATTATTTATCCCTCCCACTATTTTATAGTTTTCCTATACATGTAATTTTATTTCACTAGGTAACCTATGGATAGATCCCCAGTTCCACTCCGATGACATATTAACATTCAACTCGTTCCTTTTATAGTGTGTGTTATTATTTTTGATTGTTTATACCCTCTTATCTATTGCTTCTATTTATATATTCTATATTTTTTATTTATTGATTATAACTATTATTGATGATTATTTCATTTTATTACTTTAAATTATTAATTCTAAATAATGTATGAAAATGAATTTGTAGGATTTTTTGTATGTAAATTAGTAAAATTCGTTTTTTGTAATTTTATTTATCTTATTTTCTTTATAACTATATTTTAGTGTTTTCATTAAAAGTTATATATTTAATAAATAAAATTGATTTTTTAAGAAATTTAGACCTAGATTTTACACATGTGAATTAGTTTAATCGAATGATCATATGAATCTATTTTCATATAATTTATTTCCAATTGGCATGATGGGATTTTATTTTAAAAGAATATAAATAGGGTGTGGGGAGGAAACATATAGATAATTTTATAAAAATTATTATATATAAACTTTTTGGGTTTAATTATAATTCTATAGGAGTTCATTTTGATAAGATTATTTACAATATATGATTCTAGTTCAAGTAAGGTGTTGAGGTTAAATAGTGACTATGGGTCACACAGTTATTATCAACTAAGTGTTTAAATTTTCTATAGTTTATTTTTGTTTTATGTATATATTGGACTTTCTAGCCTCATTGTATCAGGATATATCTATATATTTTTTTCACTTTTTGTATTATAGACTTTATTTAGCTGTTTATGGTTGGTTGTGCCTTTTTTTATTCTTTTTCACTATTTATTTGGTATTTGGGATACCTAACTTAAAGAAAAGTCATGTAGGATACTTGGTATGCTTACACTATGTTTTTTATTATGTTTATTGGGTGAAATATTTCCCATGATTTCAATTTGATTCTGTAGAACTAGTTTCCTATCTTAAATAATTGAGAATTTTCCTCAATTAATGTCACGATCTAGTTTGGTTGTATAGTTTAGGGGTGTCCTAGATTAGGATATGACAGAAAAATTAGTATCCATTAAAAACAAACAAATAGTATCTATTTTTATTTACCTATTAATATTGATATTGTGACTTGAATTTCTTCTTATTTATGGAACATACATTGTATGTACGTATCATCTTTCCAAAAAAAAATGACACCTTTTTTTAGAATACTCTTATTGTATTAAATGGTTTTATATTGGTATTTTGGGTTTCTCCTAAATCAATATTCAATTGAGTAGTGTGATTTTGTTTCAATTTATTATTCTTTATAAGCTTTTTTCCCTCAATAAACTCTTAAAATTTTATATAAAATCCTGTAACATGTTTATAAGACCCCCATGCAACTCTTTTACCTTTTCCACAATGCACTTTGATACAAATTGTTAAATTTATTATTGGAGTAAAAAATATTATTCCATATTTATCCTTTTAACTCATCTCGTTGACTTCTAATTCGTGCTCATCAATTATTTTGAAGCATTCTTTAGAAGTATTGGTTAGTGCATCAATAATTCAAGAACACTCCTGAACATTAATCTTGATCTCAACAACTTTATTATAGGTTTATATATTTGTATATTTTATCATTTAAATATTAGGATTCAACCCATATATCTCCTCTTATTACCATAATGTATAGAGTTTAGAGTCATAGACTATTGATTTGGCATTTTTTTCTTTATCCTTCATAATGTCTACATATTCAAGAGAAACCTCATACTCATATTTTTGGTCAAAAAATACCACAAATATAGGGACATTACCATATATTTTATACCAACTTATGTTTTTTCAATGAAAACCATAATAATTTATTCATTGAGTCATTTTAAATCTTCAATTAATCTTGAAATTTCTTTGTACACTTATCACTAAGTTTTCTAACCTTTTCACAATAGGAGAAAGTGAGTGAATACTTCCCTTAAAATTTCAAATTTTCCTATTTAGAAATGAGTATCTGAATTAAATCACTAAAATGAACTCCTTTTCTATATAATCATCCTCAATAGTGATATTTTAAATTTAATTGAACACCAATTTTTGATATATCTCAATTTTTCATACGTTTATCTTTTTAGTTCTGTTTGTATTGTAAATGAGAATGTGTGGAAATCATACAATAAGATAGTTTTTTGATCCACTTACACAATCACTAAGAACATAATATTTAAGTGAGGAAGAAATATTATCATGATTTGATTCATAATAATGAAATTTTCTAGGGTTTCACCAATTACATGTATGTCATCCACAATCATGTTCACCCAGTTATAGAATTCATCATAGAATTCATTTAGGTGAATCATCAAGTGTGCATACATATTCCATTGAACATGTTATTTCACTTCACATGCCTTTTAATCTCCCTCATATATATTTATAATTTTTCCCACCTGATACTTTAGGATTTACAGTCCATCAATTTCATGTAGAATTCATTAGATAGTTCCACCACTAAAACATTGATTAATTTTTAATTTATATAAAAATCCTTACGATCCCTTTACAATAGTGATCTAAAATCCATATTGACCAATATTCTAGGTCGAAAATATGTATAAATATATGCCTAATTATTGGAAATAGTTATTTATATGATTATTATCTAGATGGGAATTGTGTTTATTAAATATTGAAATTACTTTGTGAATTAAAACCACTATCATTACTCTGAATGTGGGAATACTCCTTCAAAATTAACCTTTAAATGTGATGAAATTTGTTAGTACTATAAATAAAAGGATACCTTGAAGGGTGAATCATGCTATTTAAATTTCAAAATCCCATCCTAATGATTTTATATTATTATTATTTAAAACATAACTCTATCCCTTGTCAAATATAAATTTGATATAGTGTAAAGACGCCCAAGTATTTTTTTACTTGGTTCACAAAAATGGGATATTTCAAAGGACCATATACATGAAAATATATCAAAAAACCAAAATAAATTAAAATAAAATAGCTTTTTAAAAATTTAGAGTAGAAAAATTCCCCCTTTTGGTTTGAAACCACTCACATGAATGGGAAATCACTGCTCTCTCACTCATGAAGAAGTCACTGCTTCTTCAAGTGATCATGTTTGACCACTATTAATTAAAAAAAATATTAAATGTCCATTTACATTGAAATGAACACCATATTCAGCAACATGATGATCTATCTTTTTCCTTTGGATTGATGTATTAATGGTATCCAAATTACAATGGTTTCTTGAAATAACCCTTCCTATAGAATTATGTTAGTATATCAGTTCTTTATTATAACCAATCTCTCTTCTAAATGTGAGATTCTATTTCCATAAATAATTATAAACTATCTAATATTACCTTCAAAGAATTATTAATTACAATTCATAAATCAAAATAAAATACATCCATCCATGTCCTAAACAATTGAGTTTGTATTTTTCCAATTGAATCCCAATTATCCCTCATATTACATATAAATTCAAATAGAATCCATAAACCATGAACTATAAATTTTGTTATCACCATAAAATATGGTTGTTTACATACTTAACTAAAAAAATATGAAATAGAACTTGAATTAGTATTGACCAAACCATGATGTGTTTTGATCAAAGTTGATTCTACAGATATAATGATATGATAAAATACCCATTCTCTTGATTCCTTCACCATTTTCTTTGAAACATTATGAACATAATGTCTCTTTTGGATTCTTTTTGGAAAACTATGATTGTTAAAAATACAATTATCACTAAAACAATTATATTCATGACTAGTATTACATTTTTTGGATAATTACTTAAACCAACCATATTTCTAATACTTCCATTTATTTTTCATCTGAACATAATGACTCATAAACTCCTTCAAAGAGCTCTATTTTGTTTTGTTTCAATTAATGTACACATTTTCAATCACACTTGAAAACCATGATATCCTCTTTGACATGGCCACCATTATTGGTGAAGAATTCTATATTTGAAACAATTACTCTGAACAATGATCACAACTTCATTTAATTTTATCAAAATATTATGTAAACTATTATTTAATTTTAATTCTCTATAGTTTTGTTTTGGATTATTACCCAAGATTCAATCAAATCATTAGCAAAATTCCTCCATGATTCCCATAAATAAATATAGAGATTCCTTGTTGAAAAATATTAATATTTCATATGATTTAATATTTATTCTCTAATAAATACAACCCACAAACCTGATAAGGATTTCTTTTAAGACATATTATCCTATTATGGATGAAATTATTTTTCAATATTTAATCAAACTTACAGTTGTTTGAAAGTATGAAATACATCCTATTTATATTTTTAAAACTTACATATATAAGTCTATTGATATTAATATATATATATATATGAAAAACCTGGAAGGAATCAAATGTCCCAAAGTATTTAAATCCAATTCCAAGGACATATATATTATGAAATTGAACAAATGATATATATATTAAAAATATTTTTGGATTATATAAAATACTTTATTAAAAAACAATAAATATATGAATTTAATTATATTTTTTGTTATCCTAATCTAAATATTATTTTTTATTTTATTTAAATAAGTCAAATAAAAAATGGTTGTTTTTTATATGAATGTTATTTATCCTATCGATATATGGTAATATTGTAGAGTGGATATGCAGTCAAGGTCATAGATAATAAAATATATTAGAGATCACAAATATCATTTGTTTGTTTCAGCATCATATAATCAAAAATAGATGATAATACTATATGAAACAAGCAATAAATATATATCATTATGATCCATAACCCAACACATTCAAACGGAGAGAGGATTAACTATTAACATAAATCTAGCGGTGTTATTTAAATATATGCTAAATATGTCACTCAAATAAAATTAGGACACTATAAAAGATAATGAATGAAACCCATCCCATCAAAGCTATTCTCCTTTACTCAACTATTTATAAATAAGAAGTATATTGACATTAAATTTGTTCAATTAAGAACTAACATGGCATATTAATTAATTAATTAATTATATATAAATAATTTATTTAAGAAAATTTATATATCATAGAGGGATGTGTAGATTATATTTTTATATTTTTCATGAAATTTATTTTTTATGGGGATTCTAACATAGTTTTACTCTTTTCTATATTCTATTTTTTAACTTAATGGGTTTTTTATAAAAAGTGTTTTATTGAGTTAAAAAAATAAGTATGAATCAACACACTCTAATAGTTGTTAGACATAAAATCAAAAGTTTTAAAAAGAATAAATGATTCTGTAGATAACCAAATAAGTATTTTATGTGGTTTTTATGTAGAATATTGACTGATAGTGGAATTTATAACCATCATCTATGTCCCTTTTTTCTATAAATTGTGAGGCACTCTACCATTTCTTTGAAATAATGAAATATAAAATATGAATGAAAAAAGAATTGGAGATCTATATTTTTTGGATTTTTATTTATATTTTTTTCCTTATTTATCCATTATAAGTCTTTATCTATTTCACATATTTTTATTACACCAATTTGTATGTTTTTTTTGATTTCACAAGAAAATTTTTTTTAAAACATTATACTGGAAAACATTTCTCTCATAAAATTAAATATATTCTTGAAATATTATCTATTATACAATAATTGATGAAATGAAACATAATTCTTTATAAAATCTTAATAAAAACATCAAGACCATTTAAATGGGATAAAATAGTTACATTTTTTTATTTTTATAATTTTTCATCAAATTCTATCGGTTTGTTGATATTTCCCATTACTAAACCATTATTAATCAATTAATTTATTAAAACAATACCACTTGAGTTAATCTAAAATCATATTTCATAAGTCATGTTGAATTATTTAATGATGTATAATAAATTAGTCATGTATAATGTGAAAATAAATTTATTCCATAATTTTATCAAAATTCGTAATAATCAAGAATGAACCCAATATTTTTCATGACATATTTATATCACCAAATAGAATCATCCCATCTATGTACTAAATGCTAAAATTATCATTAACATAATCTAAAATGTTATATATAAAATCTATATAATGATAATTCCCTTATTTAAATATATACCTACTATCAACATACAAATCAATAATGCAAACATATTAATCAAAGTCTACTGAAAATAATTAAAGGGTTTAAAAATTTAATTACATCAAATGTCATCAGATAAATAGAAAAAAATTTAGAAACTATGTTCATACTTTTACTAGGTCCATAAAATATCTTCGGCACCATATCATTCATCAAAGGGTTTAAAATCATGATATTTATCCTAATATGTCAAAATAACACTATGAGTATTTAAAATTTCCACTTCACAACAATGAAATTTAATTCCATATGTTCATCACTATTGGAATACTTTCACACTTTAAAAAGAATGAATTTCTTATATTTTCAGAATACATTGTTTGTGTCTTGATGACACTATAGAAAATTCTTGTAACATTCAACATTTTTTTAGTTTTAATAATTTTTGGAAATTTATGATTACGATAGAAGGAATTGAATTAAATTTAAAAATTAATTAAATATTGAGAAGAGGTTGTTAGTTTCATTAAATGGGAGTTTAAATAGAGGTATAATGTATGGATGGATGGTTATAAAAATATAATAGGATGAATTTATTATAAATAAAGAGGTTTATGGTGGAAATAAAAGACTATCTGGTACCAAATTTCATGCTGCTAGAAAGATAATGGGCTAGTTGGTGGCTCAAGCCACTACCTCTACCACTAGAAACCCAATAAACCCATTAGTTTTATGATGTGTTTCTCCTTCCTCATTATTCTGAGTGAGTTGGAAATAGATTTATTTATTTTCCAATACTTTCAAAATTTAACTAAATAAGGTGGATTCATTATAAAATTATCAACATGTAATATACTATTGACATACGAGGTAAGTTGGCCTAAAAATTAACCTCATGTTGTTTGTTTTCATGTATATTTTCATGAGTGATTTTATTTAACCTTATTAGGGAACCCAAATGGGTATATAAGATATCTAGATACAAAAGAAAAAAATGTCAATAATTTCTAGATTAAGGATAACTATTCTTCAATGTAAAGACAGATATTTGGTTGGGTAAAAAACATAGTCAGTCCATTGGACATAGGTTTAATGGCATAATAGACTCCCCAAGGTTGACCAAATAAATGGGATATTAACAAAAATCATGTGAGTAAAAAATTTAATGTGGGTGGTAGGTTATGATATAAATGGAGTTAGGTACACTATAAATGTAAGTACATAATATGGGAAAATTCTAGGATTTTCCAATGGTTATGGGATAATTATTGTAATTAAATTACATCTAAAAAAATGGGAAATTAATACAAGGGTTTCTTAATGAGGTATAACATATCATGATGATGATATAAAATATGGATAAAGAGAACTATTAGGTAAAATAGTTTTTTAGATTGAATAATGTATATTTTATATGTTTTTCATTATTTTTAGGAGCCTATTATGTTATTATGTCATTTGGAATTAAAAATGTATGTTATGTTATATTATGAATTATGATGATATTCTATGATCAGATCCAATTAGGATTATACTTGATGTTAACTATTAGGGATATGTATAAAGTAATCCATTGGGACCATGCTAGGATATAAACCATTGGTGTTAGGAACTGTGAACTCAGTGGATTTCTATAGAGTTTCATACATGTATTCGTACGATGATATTACATATCATGGTTTAGGATATTTATCAAATTTAGAAATTTTTAATGGTTTTTTATATTGATTCCAAAATTATATTACTTTTATTACGGTTATTCTTATCTCATTTATGGTAATAATATTAAGGGAATTGTCTTCCCATGAAATGGATCATACAATTGCCACTTGTCGACATCCTTTTATATATGGGTAGTTTCATATGAGATCATGTTGTGATTTAATCATGAGATTTCGGGATAGGGAATTGTAATTCAATGTCTTAAAAAAAATTTGGTAAACAAATACCCTAATTATATTCTCAAACCATGTTAAAAATTCAGATTTCAGGGTCAAAATAGTAATGAATGGCATCTTTGAACCCCTCTATGATATTACCCCCAACTAGATGATACAAGTAACTATAAGTAAATATTATTTTATCACCAAAAATAGAATTTTTATGTTAGAGTATCCACATACCATGATATTATTTAAAATATTATAAGTAACTATGTGATTCTTTATTTGTATCGATTTAATGATCTAATCGAGTAATTCTAAGTAATATTCACAATATACAAACTAAAAATCTTATATCAAACCTTTTATATGCTAAATTAGAAAACAATAATCCAATAGTAGATACATAATGAATTTATTCTATATTTTTTCATTAAAAATCATTTTATGATATTAATTGATATTACAATTATGTCATTATTATTTTGAATTGGTGACGTTGAATATTTTTCTACCCCAAATCTCTTTAAAAACAATTTAATATACATTTTATGAGATAAGAGAAAAAACCTTTATATTCCAATAAAAAATATTTATATTCTAATCACATAGTTTTATTCCCCCATATCATTCATTTTAACTTTATTATAGACAATTTTTATATGGTCTAAATGTATGGTGTTGGTTCATTAAGAGGGGGTGGATCAATGAAAAATATTTTGTTTTCTCTTTTATTATTTCATGAAAAATAAACCTATGTCACTTGTTAGAGTGAATGATTTTACTAATGAACTTCTCACACACACAAAAATAAAACATATAATAACACTAGATGTACAAGTTTAAATACTCAAAATAACCAAATATATCCTTTTTATTATTTGAAAACAATTGACATCAAATAGTCTACCAGAATCCCCATGTGGTTACAATGATTAGGGTATATCCATGACTCGTAATATGATATTATCATCAATTCTATCTCTAATTTTTTTTACTAATATATAATTCTTAAACAGATATGGGATTACCCTTATTCCACATATTTTATAATCTCTTGATAATTTATTATTCTCATTAAGTTATTTAATATAAAATAGGTTTGACTTCTTCCACACATCTTTTACACCGACACAAATAATGGTCTTCTAAACACTCTTCTAACACACAAATTTCGAGTGCACTATTTTTATTTTACTCTCTTTTCTCTTACTCTATTCTATTCTCTTTTATAATGTTATTCTCTATTTAAAATCATGTGATTCCCTTATTTCTTATATTATATATAAGAAACTCCTTTTCCCCATTTAAATTAAAATATATAATTAAAAATTTAAACAACTAAATGCGTTAACTTAATTATAAACTTATTTTCAATCAAGTATTATCCATCATATCATCCCAAAATTTTTATTCACTATTTATTTTACATTATAGAATTTTTTGTATTATTTTTTATCCCCATTGTTTTATATATGATTAATTAAAATATATTCATGTATCTTTTCTTTGACTAATTTGATTTATGTTGAACTATGTTTTTTATCAAATTAATAACCCTTACATATTAAAGGAAAACCTTACATATAGAAAATTTATCTCACATATGAAATATTTTTCCTAGGTATGAAATATTTACCTTGTATATTAATGATGAAACCAGATGTATGAAATTAAAAATCCTCAAGTATTAAACATAAAACCTTATATATGAAATGAGAAAAACATTACGTGGGAATATGCCCATTTTTAGACCAATTGTATACCAACACCAAATATATCTAGAGACCATTAAAATATTTCCATAATCCTTTGAAGAACTTCAACAATTAAAAAAACCTTCTCCTCATATAATTAACTTGGTCTCATTTTAGTTATAAAATGATTTATTTATTAACAAAAAAATCCAACACATAAACATATACACTCCATTCACTTTACATATCTAATTACCTTTAAAAACAATAATGTATAGGATTTTTATTTTACTATTGATTTCTATAAAATATTTATCTGTCTCAATAAAATCATAGTCTCTGCATCCCCCTTAATTAGATCTTGGTCACAATAATCATACCCTTGGGATTTTGTTGTCAACCATTGAACATAAATTACTCTTTAAACATAGAACACTTATCAACGAGTCATCATTCAATAATTATAAACATATGTAATATAAATCGATGTGGTAAATAATAACATTGAATAATAATTTCATACTTTCTACAGAGACATAAATTTACTTATTTATAGATTTTGATAGAAATTGAGATATAATTCTAAAAAATAATATTCTACAAATTCTAAAAATAGTACCTTGAACTTATGTATAACAAGTTCCTACACATATGGTCAAAAAACATGCATGTTGATTCCCAATTTACCTTCAATAATATACAAGAAACACAACGTATGAATGAAGGTATCTCAAAAAATACCCTAGAATAAATATTGAAGTCACTGGTTGTCTGTAAATACTCTCTCTAGAAACAAAATGATCATATATAAGGATCCCCTGGGATGCACTATACTATCATTTATGCGGGTCATAGATGCTGATATCCTATGATCACGTTATGTATCCCCCTTTATGAAGCTTGTTGATGGGATTTCCATGTTGTTTCATAGTTGAGACCTCTTATGTGTAATTCTTATTTAGAACATGTGTAATAATCTATTACCCAATAGTTACTCATCCCTATCACCTATGGTGCCTATAACTATGACAATTAACATTTTGATACTGGTGGGTACTAAGGGGATGGACATGAAACTAGAGGGAAAATGGTAAAGGAGAAAGATAGCTCAGATATCAACCATATTGGGTATCTTTATAGGTAAATTTACATCACAAAATAACTCATAAGAATTATAAAATCCCACAATAAATGGAAAAATGGTATAATCACACAAGAGGCATCCACGGGAAAAATTCAAACAAGATACATCTATGTAACCTCTTCGGCATGGTCCTCAGATGGTTATTTAATATGAGCATTGTTCAAGGGAAAAAGGATGATTCCACACATAGTTTTGTGATAACCAAATCATGCCATCATGTGATGGCCATCTCACACGGTCACATGATGAACACCTCTCAGGGTTGCATGATAACAAACCAACATGGTTGCATGTCATGCAGATTCCCTTTATTTATAACTTATGTAGGATCCACCCTATTAGTTATATTTTCCCCCAAAATCTAGGGTCCTCCAATGTGAATTTTCCATCATAAACTACTTGATTATATTCAATAATCCAAAACACCACTATGGATTCCTTATGACAAGGTAAAAAGAACAGAAAGGCCAAGAAAAGACCTCTCCCAAAACCATCATACCCATATGTTGAGGGAATATGTATATAGTCTCATCCCTTAGATAATATATTCCATTTATTAATGGATTTTTTGGGTTGTTACCCCAAACAATTAGAACACTCATCAGGACTACGTGTATGGATTCCATTGATAATGAGGGTCCCTATTGGGGAGACATTGGAGTGAACTATCTTGGCTCATTATGGGTTTCTTCTTTATTAACAAGTATGTCCAGATAAGGGTATCCTTCTTGGAGTAAGAAACTATTATTTCTTATAGTATTATGTAATCCGAGCACATTTATATATTTTCTTACCTATTATTATGTAAGAAGATAGGTGATTAGTCCTACTTTTAGGAATAAAACCATACATGAATCCTATTGGTGATTTCAATAACTCTCTATGGATACTTTTTAGGTAAGCTCCAATTCATAATCCTCATTAAAATATAATTTTGTACTCCATTTTATTGTGATTAATCATATATTATCTATTTTTTCTCACATCAAGAATGAATCATGTAGGAATAGATATTTGGCTTTATCATTATATAAAAACAATTAAATTTCCTCTAAGATGGGAATTCTCTTTAGGTGTAATCCAAAAACACATTCAAATGAGACTCGTACTAGGTGTAAGAACCAACCTATCTTTTAAGAGTATATAATAAAAAATAACTTGTCAATATTATGTTGTCTTAAATTTTATGGAACAAATTTCCCTATAACTAGATGGTAGACAACATGGATAACATTCTCACTATATGGTGTCAAACTACACCCTATGGTCATATTAAAATACCTTAAATTGTGCTTCTAACACTATATAAGATTTGATTCCAATTAAACAAGGAATATATGATTCCTCTTTTCGGTTCAAACTCAACATTAAAACCATCTACATCTCTCCTCGTCAATCGAACTATGGGTATTCATATAGGAGTAATCCCTATGATTTCTTGGATGATTATATACCCCCTTCCTCTATATTCTATATAACATATTAATAGGTAGTAATAGGGCATATTGGGCCTCCATTTATGTATAATACCTATGATTATTCATTATGCTGGTCTCACCACATCAGCAAGGATACTCACCATGGAATGCTCCAATGTGTAAGGGGGCAATAAATATTTTTATTATCGCACCATTCCTGACATATAAATCCCCAAAATATTATATTAAACTACATATAAAACCTCCAAACCTCATGATATTAATCGACAATGTATAGCTCTATCACATGACCTTAAACTATGCATCTTGAACTATAAGGGATTTGATTCATGTTAGTTAGGATATGCATAAATCCTTTATAAGATTCAATACAAACATCAAAAATATCTATTTACCTTATCACACAACCATATTCCCATGTTTCTAGACATCCTTACTCATGTTACATATTCCCTTTCATTTCCCATTCCCTTTCACCAAGGCCTTATAACATAAGATTCATCCAAATATTAGGGTAGATTCTTGATAAATTCCTTCCCACACTAAGGGGGAGTGAATATTCCCTCTGGGTCTCACCACATTACCCTCACCAAGCCACATTCCCTGTGGGGATCATCCTTATAGGCCCAGACTCCTTTTAAAGAAAAAACCTATCCCCATTGCGCCATATTCTCTTTGAGGTTAAGTAAAAACATTCATCAATACATAATTCCAATAGTGATCATTACTTGGAACCATTGACCAAGATGTCTTTATTGCATGAAATTAAACTACATAGATTAGTCCTTGTCATATGATCTTAAAAGGTATGATGTGTCTCGTTATGTGGCACTAAATCATGCATGTTTGATCCCATTTACAAGGATATATAGTATGAATTTTCTATGGGCATGATCCTGATATCATAAACACTCTCCACCTTCCTAGATGACTATAAAACTCGAGAGTGACCAAATATATGGCATTAAACTAGTATCCCTATGTAATAATATAAATAAATATATAGATTCTATAAGAAATATTAATGATTCGATAGATATAGAACTTCTAATACTTATAAATGTTCACATTGATGGAATACCTTCGATGTGTATATATAGTTTCATAAATTCATATAAAATGAATACTTCTTGGAATAAGAGTAACCTAATATTAATTGGTATATTGGAATAATTCACAAAATACACTTAAAATATATAATAGAGTATAAGAGTAAGAAATTATCTCATTAAAAAGGTATGATGATCCCAACGACTCACCCTATCATCCAATGTTCGTTTCCGAGCATCATTGGCTACAAAAAAATGGGTACCTGCCTTTGAAATGAAATTATAAAATAATACCATATATCATGGACACACTATCCATTTGGTTTTTTCAAATTCATGAAAAAATCAAAACCCAAAATAAGTGAAAAAAAACCGTTAACTATACATTAAATTTTCAACTATATGAGACCTGGAAAATCTGAAGGAGGGTCGATTTTCCATTTTAAATTGAGATATTTTTGTGTATACAACATGAAAAATAAAATGTTAACTAGACATAAATCCTTCATCTATCATAGATTTTTGGAGTTAAGAATGAGTCCATTTTGTTTCATGTATCCTATATGAAAACAAATAGTGAACACGATTTGAATATTTAAACTATAATAACCTTCCACAACTAAAAATCTATCCATTTCTTTCTTATATTAAGAATAAAAGGGTGAACCTAATGATAATCCTGTAATGGTGAAACAAATTGGTTAAAAATGAATTTTTTTACTAATGATGCTTCATTTAAAGGTTTGTTGGCTCATATTTTTTTATATTTCAATAATGAATCAAAATTAATTTAAATCTAAATTGATGGTATCACCTTATCAACATACATATACCTCAACGGCTTCAAAATGTAGGGCCTCGTCAAACATAAATGCATCGTCACCAATATATAGTCTTTAAAGAAATATATCAAATTAATTTGTGTGATAATACCACTTTAATGGTATTATATCAAATTTGGAGGTCATAAATGTATCCATACTCAATATAAAGCCTTAGAAGTTTTCCACCAAATTATAGGTGGTGGTGAAGTGGTTGGTGACACCTACCATTATGTCAAACCACTTCGAGGTCCTTTCCATAAGAAGATAAAAAACATGTCCCTTATCTTAGGAAAAATGATCATGAGGTCAAACATGAATTCCCCCTAATTTAAAATCCTCCTAGGTGGGATCCTAGTAACTACCTTTTCCAACATTGTGTGAAATTTTTCCTCCTATATCCTATTAAAATTTTCCCTCCGAAAATCCCTATTTTGGTCACTCAGAACTCAGTACCTAGGAGATCTCTCCATGTGAAATGATATACCAAAGATAGGGAGAAGTCCCACATCCCCATTTCCCTCAAGGAAACCAAATAAATTACCTTTGTGGAAGTCAATGAGCAAGAAAACAATCCTATTATGAAAACTTTGGAAACATCAAAGGAAACCTATCAGCATACGTTGATAGTTACTAGGTATTAGCACATATTATGAAACTTGAATATCATGATCATTGGTATATCCTTGAAAATAGTGGAGGATACTCGCTCCCACTAAATAAGGTCCACACATTCCCATTATCACTATGGAAACCTTAAAACACAATTTATAAGTGATATATGGGTATGATTATATCCCTTATCATGTTATAAAAAAATTCATCATATCTCAGAATTGGAAGTAGAAGTAGTTCATTAGAACATCCTAAAATTAAACAGGGGTAAAAATATATCCCTCTCCCCCAAAGTATCTACTTAACATATATCCATATCTATACATGTGATTTAACACATTCTTAATACCATTCAGGATGATCGTTGATACATCTTGGTGTGTAATGAGCAATCAGATCGGGCACACATTCCCATTCCAACTAGAGATGAATGTCCCATTCCAACAACCACTTCAGGGTAGAAAAACATTATTACCAAATATTCAAGGAATTTTAGACATATTTTGATAGTAATTAAGAATAATGTATATATTCCAAACACCCTTTAGTGCATGGAATGTTGTCATCATATCCATACGGAGACCATAAAGTAGTCCCAAATTCATACTCATTCTGAAGAATCCCATCAGCTATTTTGATGGCAAAACATGAGTCACTAATGATTTTTCCCATATATTAAGTTTTTCATATACAAATTGTGAACACAAATAACTAATGAAGAAATTATTATAAGAAGTTTCCGTGGCGAAATACCCAAAAAAGGCAGATAAATATACCTACCCTACTCAATACTGGTATTCTTGAGTCAGAAAAAAGTCAATTAATAGTGACCAATATTATTCAAAATCATCATTAGATTAATGGATACGTTTTAGATGTAAAGTCTCATCATGAAATATTACTACCAATTGTTATTCTATTCCTCCCAAGTGTATTTTATATGAAGGTCCTCCACATGGTGATAACAAGATCGCTCATGAGATCTCATCCAAATATGGGATCCTTGAAAATCTACCTTAATGTCGAATGATCAAATAAAAATTAGGTCACATACCTTATATTTCTAATACAAAGGTACTCCTTAGTCCATATTTTATATTAATCTTATTTTTCCTTAACATCAATCCATAATAGTAGTCCTCCCCAAAATGGAATTTTCTATTAAGGTCCTACATGTAGTGAAATTTCACTTTGATAAGATGGTCCTTCCCTTACCCAAAACACCTTGCAAAATACCTCATAATTTTGATGAAATAGTGATATTGATTTTAACTAAAACATGAAAACTATCTCTATATAGATCTATTCTTTCATAATGGAATGATATCCGAAGGAAGAGTTTATTTTCTATACCTCCTTGGGAATGATTAGCTTCCAATTAAATCAAGAAAATTCCATCCAATATCACTACTATTAGTAAAGAAGCTAGGAAGGGACCAATCTAGTCAGATAAGGGAGAATAATTTCTTAATAAATATAATGATAATGATGTTATTATGATGAAAAAATTGGATAACAAAAATATATAGGTCATGTTCTGGACTCCATGTCTCGGTATGAAATTCCTAAGTCATTGGGTAAAGAATGCATTGAAAATAATCATATAAATTTATGGATAACTCCCTATATACTAAAAAAATATAACTACCTTACACATAATATGAAAACCACGTCATGGTGATATAATTACTTCATTGTCAAATCTATTTGGTCACACTTTTAGTGTTGTGATTCTTGAAATTGGGAAAGTATCATTGGGATATTCACTGTTCATTCCTTAATTCTATGAGAACTATATATCAATTTAATATTGATGATCCATATAATGTGAAAATATGATTTTAGAGTGATCATGGAGCACTTAATTTCATTGTTCCCCCAGCTAGAAGATATCTCTACTTTAGGTGTCATGCAATGTTATAACTTTAGGCTAGGTTTCAACCTAATGATATGTACATTCCATCCAGTTTTTTTTAGTATAATATCATAATATAAAAATACTAGAAATGGAGAACTCAATGGGAGATATCCATTGAAATAATAATGATTCATGCCTCTAAAAAGGTTAAAAAATTCATTTTTTTTGAAAATCCAACTCTTTAGATGTAGCACAACCGTCAATAGTGAGTACCTCAAGTTTGGAACATGAATTGCATCAAGTCCATGCTTGAATAAAATTCCACAACATCAGAACTAAATTGGTAGAGACTATCTTAACAACAATAAATTATCAACCTTTTTCCATTGGTTGAGGGGTTACTACTAATTCCACTGCTAGGATCATCAAATCCATAGCAGGTATGAATTTTCAGGTTGGTAGAACCATCTCAACCCCAGCCCATAGGGTTGGGGGGAATTTTATCTCCACATAATCCTCATGCATGGGAATTTTTATTATCTAGGATATGAAATATTTCACAAGAGTAACTATTATAGTTTCTTTTATCATGTTACTAATATTACTCTTTAGGGGTGTGATTGAAAAGGATTTATAGAGATTCACTCATGATTACCCTCCATAAGTTACTCCTAAGAGAGGATTTAAGGGAAAAGACGATGCCTCACAGTGGTCATGACCTTAAGTGGATTTAAAATTGAATACATACCAATGATAGTTGAAATTTCACTTTTTATAGGTATTTAGATGGTGACCTTTATTCCTAACATTTTTATAATGAAAAGGGTCGAAAATCGAGTAATTCTTCAGTGAATTTCATCAACATTATCCCAAAAAATGATCAAGATTTTAATTTTGAAATATTAGAATGGTATGTGGAAGACACTATTAAATATATAGTCTATATCGTGATACTTCAAGAAGGTCTGTGTACTCATAAATAGAGGCAGGTGTGGGATAGAGTAGGGTAAAATAGACAGCTACGGGGTGGGGGGATGATTTCTATATAAATTTTAAAAGAAAATAATCAAATATTTGAAAATAATTTGTAAAATATTTAATAAGTCAACCTTTTCTGATGATATAAAAAATAATTAAATTCTAAAGCATAATAATATAAAATAAAAGTGTAAGAGATAGATTAAAGATATAAATGACAACGAATTTGAGGGATAAAATAAAAAAATGAATGAAAATAAGGTACACAATTTGGTTATTAGTTTTGAAAATATCTGAAGAAGATCCCCTACATCTACTACCACAATATCTTTTGGATTTAATGTATTATTCAAATTTATTTGAAGGTTTCCAAGATACCAAAACTCCCATTCCTTTTTAATTCCTTATAAGAAACTAGAAATAAAATAGACACTAAATTGTTAACGAGTATGATGGAAACCTATAAAGATATAAGTCCCCTTTCTTTTAATGTATATGTAAATAAAAATAACATCCATTTGTTATTTTTGTAAGAAGTGACAAGAAATTAGAGAAAAAAGATATTATTTAAAAAAAATCACATTTTATCCTAGTGTTGATTATCTCTAAAGAACTTCAAGAATGCACAAATAGATTGAGAAATAGGATAATAGTGATAATATATTACTATTTTCACACATAGTAGATTAAGTAAGAGAGTATTTAGAAAATATAGCTATCAAGAGAGATTTAGTAAATTTATCAATTTAGAATTGTAAAATAAATAAGAATGTTGTTTAAAATTTCCAATACCTCAATGAAATCTATTTGTATCCTTCAAATCCATTTTAGGTATTATAGAATTATATTTGGATAATTTAACACATTTAAGATTGGATTAAAGGTGTTTTTAACAATATTAAAAGTAACCTATTGTTTTTCACTAGAAAAAATAGGTTTCATCATTCCATGGTGCACAAACCCTATCCATTTTGTCCTTCCAAATTCCCATCACCGTGGGTGTGGAAAATATTATTTGGCTTTTTTCGGTTTCTATCCTTCTTGACCAATATTCCATGGTATACCATTCCATAAAAATAACTATTTTTCTATTTTTTCCTTAAACTTCATCAAGTTGATCCTATACTTCAAATAATGACCTTCTTAGATTGTTTTATCTTCCTTATGAGGTATCAATACATTTATTAATAATTACTAAATTATTTTTCCATGCACATTCAAGAGTATAAAATGATGCCATAAAAAATAACATCCAATTAATTGATGAAATTATTAAACACATTAATGAGTGTAGGTGATCATTAAAATAAAAACACGATGAGAAGAATAATAATACCCCCTGTTTTTATTGAACACAAACACTAAAATAATTAGTGAATTAAAAAATAATAATTTAACAATATAAGATTAAAACAAATTAATAATATTTCTACATCATTGAGAAGTAATAAAATCATCTCCCTAATAAACTAATTACAAATATTTTTATAGTTTAGTTGACAATAATATTTTCAACATAAATTTAATCAATTAATAAATCAATTTAATTTTTTAGAAAATGAGTGGAATTTTATTTTTTCATTTTAAAATAATTTGATAAAATAACTTTAGGTAACCAATCATACCATTACCAAGGGGATTATTTTAAATTATACAGACCTTTGTAAAAAATTATTTTTTTGGAAATTTAGGATTTTAAAAAATGAATGGTTGATCAATTTGTTTCACAAATAAAACCATTTAAAATGAAATTTTTATATCCATTGGAAAATGTATGAAAATAAAATCAGCAGTGATGAAAACTAGATTTTAATATATTATAGTTGAGAAATAAGTAATTTTTTTACCATAGTCAATACCTTCTTATTGATTATGTCCTTTAGAAATGTGTGAGTACATTTTGTCAATGATTTTTTTTCATTGAGTTTTTATTTAAAAAAACCACTTAGTGGAAATAATATGATGATACTTGTTAAATTCAAGGGGAGTTCAAACATTTCTACTTTATAATCGTTTCATCTTATCTTATACAAAAGAGTATCAATTTTGTTCATTAATATCATCATCAACAGAATGATATTCAATGTGAGAGATAAAATGTTCATGTTCATCCTCATTTAAGACCTACCTTTTAGTATGACTTTTGAATTTTAATTAACCAATTGAATTATCATGTGGATGGTCTTTGTATTGAACACAAGAATACAGTAATAATGTATAAGGGGATTCTAGAGAAACTTAAATTAAATTAGTAGATTTTGGTTTAGGAAAGGATAAACTAGGATAGCCCACATCATTATCTATTTGAGGATACAATTTAGGAATATTCTCATCAAATTGGATGTGAACTAAATATTCTATTGTATTGGTATTATTTTTAAAACATTGAATTATTTACTTTATTTTGAGTACCCAAGAAAAATACCTTCATCATAATTAGGTTCAAACTCTCTTAGATTATCCTTGGTATTATGGGTAAAACATGTACAACTGAGGACTTTAAAGAACCCCACTTTATGATTTTTTCACTTCCACAGTTCATAATATGTTTTTCTTAAGATGGGTCATATAAAAAAACAATTAAGGATTATAAAATAAAATTGGCCACCTCAGCCGAAAATAATTGAGGAATGGAAAACTCATTCAAGAAATTTATATACATGTATTGGCGGGTTCTATTTCATATATCGACAACACCAATTTTTAAGGTGTTCAAAGAGTAGAGAAGGGGTGAGGATATAATTAAGAAGAAAAAAACTCATTAATGTATTTTTGGTCAAATTATCTACCATGGTAACTTCTAAAGTAAAATAGTTTTTTTCCTTTTAAAATTTTTAATTTCCTTGATAACTTAATGAAGAAATTACAATCCTCAATCTTATGAGATTATAATAAAACCTATGTTAATTATGTATAGACATAAATAATTACATTGGTGTCTTTTTTACATCTAATACTAGAATAATTAGTAGGCCTAAAAAAATCACAGTGGACTATTGATATTAATTTAAAATAGGATACAATATCTTATAATGGAATTAATATATTTGTTTCTTTATTACTTGGAAATTCTCAAAAACTATGTTATCTCTGAGAGAAAATGTAGGTAAATATTATTCCATTTAGTTATGTTTGATATTTAGAAGAGAGACAATATTATTATAAAATAGGAACTTATGTAAAATACAATATTAATTATCTTTTCAATTAAAATCATAAAACTTTTACTTATAATAGATTCTAAATAAAAAATAATTTTTTTTGAAAATGAGATAAAATAAATAAATTTTTTCTTTTAGAATATAAAATTGTAAAAAAATTATTTTTAAAATAAATTTTGAATAGATATCACATAATTGAATAATACATAGTAAATTTTTAATGAAAACTATATTAAATGAAAACAAATTAGTAAAAGAAGTGTTAGATAATCAAAACATACCATCAGTAATTTTACCTTTTGAGTCATCACTAAATGTGTCATGTCATCCTTCGATGTTTTAAGGATGATTGAATTCATAAGTATCACTGCACATATGCCTCAAGAAAACTATTATATACTAAAATATATATTATTGAGTATTTCTCACAATAAATTTTTCCTATAATGTATTAGGAGTCTATTTTTTTACCCTTATCTCAGGTCCACTTAACTTGGCCAATAAATATTTTGGAATCTTATCTTATTCAGAATAAGATTTTCCATTAGAAAAATGAGAAGAGATATAAATGATTTTAGTTCTACTATATGTATCCTTCTTAAAAATTAAGTTTACAATGGTGAGGGAAGTGGAAAAAAATTAAAATACTAACCAAATGTGCACGGGGAGGATCAAAATCGAGACATCTCATAAAACCACATTAGGGAGAAATAACTAGGCATCAACCATGGGGATCCTTCTTACAAATTAATTCATGAATAACATAACCATATTTCCTATAGTAATTTTAAAAAATTCTATATTATCTTCACAAAATTAGTCCTTTCAATTTTTTGGAAATATTAATTTGTTTTGTAAATCCAAAAGAAAATAATTTTTTAACCCATTATTGAGATCCAAAATTTATATTCATATTTTCTCCCCCTTATGTAAAACTAGAAGGACAATTTTTTTTAGTTCTTTAAATTGAAATTTAAAATTAAAAAAAGCTTTTTTTTCTTTTATTTTTAAAACAAAATCATGAGTTTTTTTTTCAAAATTTGATCTTTTTGAAAAAAAAAATATTGTCATTATTTTTAAGATATTTAAATTTTGAAAAAAGTTCCAAAAAATATCTTGAATTTGATATCTAATATAAAGAATAAATATATATCTTAAAGAATAGTAATAATTGGTAGATCTGAAATAATTATAAAAAGAAAATTTTTATTTAATAATATACCACATACTTGGTTATTATCCACTTAGAATATTGGTTTCTTGTTTTTTATATTGAAATTGAATCCTCTCTTTCACTCCAAGTTGAATCTTTTCTGTTTTTTTTATCACCATTATTGTTTTTTTCCATGGGATAATCTACATTGGTGTGACATATATTTTTTTAAACAAAATAATGTAACTTCCATTTCATGATTTTACTATTTGTATTATTAAGTATATATCTTCTTTTTTCATGTAATTGCTTACCCTTTTGGAATTTTTTATAGTCTCTTATTTTCTTTTAAATGAGACTTTTTTATTACTGTTAGATCAATTTTAATTTTTTTTCATTAACCACATTAGCTTCCATATATCTTTACTTCTCATATCTATCTTATATTTCATGATAGAACTAATGAGTTACACAACTGAAATATTCATTACATCTTTATCTTCCTCGATCATGGTGACTTTAGGCGCCCGATTTATTATTAAGACCCCAAATATTTTATTGAATAAATCTTCAATATAATGATAACCACCAAAAAAATTTCTCCAACTATAAATATCAATAAATTGAGTAAATATTTTATAAATATATTTAATAGTATCATTATATAAACTTTCAAAGTCTTTTATAAACATATCGAATTGGGTATCTTTTAGTTTTTTAGTTCCTTCATGATTTATTTCTATGATTTTCCATATTTCAGGGTCTATTTTTCATATATAAATACAATTAAATTCTTTTTTTTCTAAATATTAATGCAAGTTGTTCATAACATTACGATCTAATTCAAATGTTTAAATATGATCAAGAGTACATTTATCTTTTTTTTCATTTATATTAATATAACCATTCATAAAAATTATACATATGTGATATACAATCGATACAAAAAATTGAAATGTATTTTTTTCAATAATTATAACTATTATCATAAAAAAAGATAGCATGATTCAAAGAGTTTCCTTCTGATAAACCATCAGTGTTTTAAAAGTCCAATTTTAAAAATGAAAAATTTATGAAAAATAGGTTAAATATTTTGATAGAAATTAATATTTAAAGGATTTTTAAAACAAAAATATTCAATAATCCTTTTGATACAAAATATTGGTCAATGTAGGGTAAACTAGAAAGAGGGGTGAGGGGTTTAATTTCTATTTAGAAATTAAATGTATATAATCAATTATTAAAACATTCATTGTAAAATATTATAGAAATTAAAACCATTTAAATAACTAATAAAAATAATCAAGTTTAAAGTGAAAGAATATAAAATAAAAGTGGACGAGTCTAATTCAAGATATAAACTATTATGTCTTTGATTAAATAAATAATTAAATAAATTAATTAATTATTGTGATATAAAAATATAAAATCAGGATATAAATATAGAACCTAATTTTTTAATGAAGTTTGATAAAATCTCAAGAAGACCCCCATGTATTCCACCTCAATTGCTCGAGGATTTAATATATTAGTCCCTTATCCTTAAATGTATACATGATACAAAAAATCCTTTGTTTTTAGGTTATAGAAAGAAATAATATTTTAAAAATAAACTACTATTTTAGTGAGTAGGATAGAAACCTAAAAAGAATAATAGTCCCATTCCCATTAATGACTATATAATGAAAAAAATCCATCTCTTAATGTTGTTAGCATCAATAAGAAATTAGAGAAATCAGTTAGGATTTCTATGTATGAATAAAATTTTATCAAAATCTTGATTCTCTCAAAAAAAAATTACAGGATATAATGAGAAATGATATGAGAGTGAGAATAAATTAAAATTTTTATACATACTAGATTAAAAGAGAGAGGATTTATAAAAAGAGATATCTTAAAATAAATTTTGATGATTGTTGCACTTTGGAATTAGAGAATGAATGATAAGGTTGTTATATATTAGAAAGTAAAATAAATGGCTCTAGTTATACCATTTAAATCCTTCATAAATATTATAATATTAATTGAGGAGAAATAAAGTCGTTGGAGATAGGAGTTAATGAGGTTCAATAAACATTAAATATATCCTCAAGTTTCTCACAAGCCAGAAGAACTTGTACCATCCCTAGGTTCTAAAAACATGGTAATTTGTTCCTTAAAAATACCTAAAACCATGGTCATGTCCCACAAACAATTTCATTTTGATTTCCATTATTCATTTCCAAAATTACATGGTCCACAATGCCCCGGTATTAAACGTTTCGACCAATTTTTCATGTAACTTCAACTAGTGGCTCTTCCACTTCAAATAATTTCCTTCAAATATTATTATAAAAGTTTTCATAAAGATTAAATAATTTTATTAATTCATATTAAAGTATATTTAAAGGTATTTTCAATATTATAATATTATTTCACCAAAAATAACTTCCAACAACTTAAAGAAAATGTTAAACACTTCAATGTGTGTTTGTGATCATTGAAATCAAAAAACGATGAGAATAAAAATAGTAGGACCAACATTTACCAATCCCAATAAATTATTAGATACCACATATATGACTATATTTAACTAATGAAAATGTAATTGGTGTGGCTACATCCCACCAATTAACCAAAGAAATCGAGCATCCTATTATATAAGGGTGATTTTCTCAATATAAATTAAAAATAAAATAGTTAAATTGAATCAACATTGAGTTTATCATTGTAAATATTCACCCTATGTGTACCCACTAAAAAAAGAGACTTGAATTTATCTTCAAAAAAATTTCCCTCCATACGGAGAGGTTGATCCTGAAATTAGAGAATAATCTAGCTATATGATTAAATTAGTATCTTGGACACCATGTATCTTACTCTCAATAGATGGGAAATATTATTCATTTCTCCCATTAGAGAGATATCCAAAACCATCTCAGGTAAGGTATAATAGGATATCCCATACAGGTCATCAAAAATAATTGCAGGTAAGTCAACAATTATCAAGTGATATCAACTACATATTCTAGAGTGTATGAACAACCAACCTTACCAATAGTACTTATTGACTCCATAAATTCTTCGGAATCTCAGATGGAGACTATAGATGTATGAAATACACCAATGGAACCATAAAAAAAGTCATTCCACAAATATTTTGGATAATAATCCTCATATTTAGAACATGTAAAATCCAAATTTCCTAACTTTTAATGGATCTAGGGACCCATATTAGCATCTAAAAAACATCATATCTTGATGTGGCCCAATAATGGGGACCCTTGAGCAATAAGAGGAAGCTTGAATCAAATTATTTTTGTAGACATTAGATGGATGAGTATTTGTTTGGTATTGTAATATGCTATCCAAATCAATCACAAAATGGTAAGATACCCCTCAAAAATTCTTTCATTAGTTTAGTTAATGATTAAAGAAAAAAATAGTTCTTGATCTCTCAAACTATAAAATATATGATGATGATAGGGTTTTAGACATTATTTATATATGTAATTCCCTGACTTACTATTTAAGCTTAAAATTCTCCGAAAATGGTTTTTAGATAACTTCATTGGGAACCTCCATAGAGATTTTCAAACATTTTTAATCCCGAAAAGATTTCTAGGTGGATTCCATGACCTTTCCACAGTTGTATAGATGTAGAAATATTACTATGAGAAGACCAATCCCAAACCTCAACTAAATAGGATAGCTAAAGAAAATAGTATTGTAAAAGAAGAAGAAAAAGTTTTTACTCTTAATCTAGAACCATTGCATGATCCAATACCCAAAATCATGTAGTATCATGTAATTATTACTCCTCAATAATAATAATAATAATAATAACATTATCCTCATCATGAGTGGAGAAAATAAAATAAAAACACTTCTTATGAGGATCAAAAGTATAAATTCTATTTTTTTTGAGATGAGAAGTTCCTATGGAATTTTATCATAGTTATAGAGAAAAACTAGTTGATGCTTAAAAATACTATGAATCCCAATCGATTTTGCCTCAATGATTTCCCCAATTATATTACCCTCCACTGAATGTTTGGGAACAACATCAAGGATTAATTTATCTTCAAATAGATCCTCTAAACGGTGGTGGCCTATAGGTAGGTCAATCTGGGAATTACACCCACAAAGTGGGTTATGTTTTCACTATTCCACAAAAAATATTGGAAAAATATGATGTTCTAAACAAGGGTGTAACACCCAAGACCATACTATAGCTGGTAAACCCTATATCCTAAACTATTACACAATGCACAATTCGAAAAACATATATTAATGATTGTATTTAAAATATTAATTTAACAATTCTTGAATTTTATTTTAATAAAGAAAAAATAATTTTATTTAATTCTTCATAAAGATATTTTTTATGATTCAATTTTGGATTTTTTCTAAAATATTTATTTAAAGTGAATAGTGGGAATACCAATTTTGTAAAAACTACGACTTTTATAGAATCATTAAGTTTTAAGAACAAAATAAAACTCAAAATACACTTTTATTGAAAAAATATATGGTTTATATTTAATATTATACATTTCAAAATACTATTTTGAATTTATAAACCTATATTTTATGTGTTAAAACTTAAGTCAGATTTTGTCACTAAAATTGTTTTGAGGCATTATACATTTACTATTTTAAAATTAACTTATTTATCACTTTTATAAATTAAAAATTATTATGTGGATATAAAATTTTGATTCATTAGGTTTATATTATATAAAAAAGGCCGTGTAATTTTTTTCATAAAGGATAAATTACTAAGGTAAAATCTAGTTACCAGAGTAAAAGTTAAAAAGCTAAAAGTGGAAAATATAATGGTAAAGAGTTGACAACATGTTTAAAACATTATTAAAACTGAATGTTAGATGATTTTATGACATTATCTATTTACCAATCCCTTATTTCTCAATTTGGATCAAATTTACTTGACAGTTACTTCCCATTATTAAAAGGTAGTGTGTATTTACAAAAATGACTTCCCTTTCCACATATAAATAGGAAAACTCAACACCCCTTCCATACCACTCATTAAATTTTAATTTATCTAGAAAAAAAGAAAAATTTTAATTCTCATTCAACACTATCTTACTTTCATTTTATACAGGTTAAAACATTTCATCCCAATCCATACATTTACAATGGATTATCCAAGGAAATTTCAAAGTGCTCAATGTGAGTAATCCTTTTTTACTTAAATTATTTCCTCTCTATATATAATTTAAAATTATAATTTGACCATAACTATATGGTAATATCAATATCAGTTATATAATGAATGTTATTATCTCAAGGTAATAATAATTGACCACCTTTCCTCTATTTCTTATAAAAAAATGTGATTTGGGCATATATACAGATTATTTCCTCCATAAAGTAATGTGTTTCATTTCACTTCATTAAATAATATGTCTAGAGAAAAAGTTAAACTTAGTAATTAATTAATATTTATATGAAAATTTTATGTTTCTAATATAATAATCATTTTTCTCCTTTCTTCCAATTTAAGGAAATCTAATTCATTATCAGGTGTATGTAAAGACTACCACATCCATAGAACATCAAGTAATTTTTTTTTCTGTACCTCATTTTATGGATGGAATTTTAATTAATTCAAGGATGAATATAATTTTTATTTAAATATAATGGTTTTGGTACAATAAATTTAATAAAATATTAATTAGATAAAAATAAATAATCATTATAGAATTAACAATCTTAATAAAACATACTAAGAAGAAAATATTTTATCTATAGTAAATAATAATTTAATATCCATTAATTATTTTTCTGATTACTTTATTTTTAGAACCATCACAATAATTAACACTAAATAAGATCATTATGCTTATGGTATAATTAAATTACAAAAACCACTATATAATCATTCATAAAGTCATGGTATATTCTGGTTTGGGCTAGTTTAACCACTGACTTGAATAATACTATAGATTTATACCATAGATGAATACAAGAATTTATTTTTTGGTAATATATTATATAAATAATCAAATAATGTTTTTTGGTAATGGTAATATAAATATGTAACTCATTATTTATGTAAAAAACATTCATTATCTAAGAATCACTGAAATATGTCGGTCACATATTTCAAATTAATGAAATCATAACAATAAATACCATATAATTAAATTGTAACATTATAAAAAATAATGAATCATCAATTATAGTAACTTGTATTTTCTAGAAATGATAACTGAAAAACAACACCACTATTATGAAACAAGAATAAATAATCCAAACTACAAACACCCAATTCGGTAAATAGGTAGAATATAAAAAAAGAATAACTATTTTTATATAGTATAAATTAAAAATTGTTATAATAAAGGTTATAATTTTTTTGACTAATATATCTATGTTTGTGATATTGAGGTTTAAAATGTATTTTTGGAATTTTGGACAAGGGGTAAGGTATTTCCTTCTCAAATTCATCTTTTTGGGTCATGTTCTCTATTATGCACCAAATTCACTTTTTTTATGTTGTATTTAATTCCGATTTGATATTTTGAATAAATAAATGTATTATATTCAAAGAATTTTATGATTAATTTCATTCCCTCTCTTTAAATATTTTTTATTTAATTTCTACCAAATTTATAAGTGTTTTTTCCATATAAAATTTCATTACTTGATACGCATTCTATATTCACCAGTTATTTCCTTTAATTTGGTAAAAAAATTTCCATGAAATACATTTTACCATATTCCTCAAGAATTTTGAGGTATATATATGTATATATTTTTATCCATTAATCATATTCATTTTATTCAAGGGTTACCAAAACCAATGTCAAACTCAATAATTTTTATGCTTGAAAACCATCCTATGTGTTAGTAAAGTAAAATAATGTGTAGTTTCAAAAAAATGAATAACTATTTGGATACAATAATATGGATACATCTATAGAAATAATTCACGTTGGGGTAATCACCCAAAAAAAGGTTTTATTGATCATTGACTCAATCATAACTCTTATGCATGAAAAGTGGGCTTAAAACAATAGACCAGTAAAGAAACTCATAAGTGATAAACTTTGAATATTCACATTCTCATTATAAACTATGATAGAGGATTTCTTTCCATCCATTTCTAAGGAATCATACAAATTCATCAATTGAACCAAATTACTATCTTCCATAGAAAACCCAACATACTAAAAGTACCATCACACCTATATTTTTTTGATAAGGGTAACTATATTTATTTAAAGAGGTTATATCCTCATACATTAATGATACCCCATAACATATAAATTTATTAAAGGATGTACACATAGACATCAAAAATATTCTATTAAATGTGGAATTATTTTTTACATGATCTTGATTATATGGATATCAATTTGTTTATTCAGCCGTAGGTTCCATAGGGAATGTTATGAAATGTCTTATTGAGTCTTATAAGGGATGCCTTAGACATAATCAGGTGATGGATGGGGTATAGAATAATATTTCCCCTCAATGCATCAATATGTATCATGAGACAAATATCTTTGTTTTTAATGTATATGTCTCCCCATATTAGTATAGTTTCTTATAATAAGGCCTTCATAACATGTTTCAATGTTCAACATCATGTATTCCAAAATTACAAGATTATTGATTATTGGTAAACATGTTTTAATTTGTTGTCAAGGATAAATCATTCCCTTTATTTTAGTTGATTATTGTTAATTTTTTTTATTTACTCCAAAAATTTCACTTGTGACATATTTATGTTATGATATATTCTATTTTATGATACATCTTAATGGGTATCAAAGCTAACCCTTCTTTCTTTTCCTTTCCCAAGAAGCTCTATTGGATAACTATGTCTACTCTTTATGCATACTATGGAATAGGTAATACTCTTCTCATAATGTGATCATGTGGTATATTATGTTTTCAAATTTTGTGTATATATTTTTTTAGTCTTATAAGTCTACTAAGTTGTTGTATCGAGTGGAGAATCTTTTATTTAGTACCATTAATGTAATATTCTTATTGAAACTTGGTTAATAGAGTCTAGGTTATTATATTTGGTTTAAAAGAATGTTTTTTAAGATCCTTAGGGACTATATTTCAAGGAATATATTTATATATTAAAAATACTATGAAAATACATCAAGATTTTTGGGGAACAGTCTAGATAAATTAATAATAATTTAATTTTATAATTCAATATTATGAGCTAATTATGTATAAACCATTATAGGGAGCGATGGAGACTAATATGATGAATGAGAACTATATCATCACTGAAAGTAAATATATGGATTTACCCCTAAGTAAGTAAATAAATATGGAGTTTAGGCTAATCAATTCATAATAATATTAGTGTATTTGACCCATGTTATAAAAAATAATCACACCCATATAGAGAAATCTACTGATCCACAAAATGGTGTATCTATGTTGGACCACTTCATGTGAAAAAAACATATAGGATTTAGTGGAACTACCAATCCATTAGAAGATGAAAACTATAATAATCCCATAAAGATGATATTTTGATTTTTTGGAAGTATTGAAAAGGAAAAAAATTACCATGGAAGTCTATCACCTGAAGGGAGATACAGAACAATGGTGATTGTTAATTCAAAACAACAAAGAGTAATACGACTTAAAGATAATGTAATGTTAAACTATTAAGAAGGTATTCTATGAAAATACCTTCCTCTTTATCAATGAGAGGAAATGTAAAATTATTTTCATAATATTAGATAAAATGTGGAGGAAAGTTTTGTTGAGTTTGTGACTAACTTTATAAGGTAACCTAAAAATATTGTGGACTCTATATTTGGAATGGAAATGTATATTTATAATTTATATTATAGTTTTAAATGGATCCTTATAAGCGAATAAGTCTCTTAAAACTTTTAATAATATAATTATATAGTTTCAATCACCAATAAGAAGAAAACTACGTTCTTTTATATGTATGTATTCAAGGGAAATCGAAAAAAGAAG
Source organism: Viscum album (assembly GCA_963277665.1). NCBI lineage: Eukaryota > Viridiplantae > Streptophyta > Magnoliopsida > Santalales > Viscaceae > Viscum > Viscum album. The sequence continues at coordinate 1,269,702,290 of OY728119.1, forward strand.
AGTTCGACTAAACCTCTGGTAAGAACAATGTGAAAATAGAGGAGAAAATAATGATGTGATTTCCCTCATTTCTTTACTATGGGATGAAATTCCATAGGTATTATAGGAAGGGAATATGATGTTTTTTATATTTTCTAAGAAAAATTCCATCAAGCTCATGAATACAAAGGAAAGGAAGAAGTTTATTATACTAAATTCGTTAACTATAAAGATAAGTGGAATTATGAAACCCGATGGTCCAAACATCAAGGGAATTTTCCTTTAACATGATAATCGATCAAAGGAAATCTTATGTGATTACCTTATCATAATCCAATGTTAATAATATTTTTTGGTATGTACTTTGATTGTATCCATAATTTTAGGTAATGTTTTATTTTTTATAGATCTTCGTAATATTTTTACTCTTCTATTAAATCCAAAAAATATCTATTATTTCCCTAAATTCCTAATAATGGAGTTATAAATTAAATGAAATATTATAAATCTTATTAAAATGAAGATATATTAGTCAGTTACAATTATGACGCATAGATATAACTTATTTAAAATCTAGTTTATAATACATGTGGTTGAATTTAATATGATCCTTAGTTTGGATTGGATTTAAAAGTAACAATGAAAAAAATTTATTTTCAAGAGAATGTGATATGAATTATTGAAGATAAGGTGAAATATATTATTTTTGTTAGGAAGAATTCATCATCTAAATCATTTCCCAAATCCTCCCCTAAGATATCTCCTTAATGAAAATCTAGGAATCAAGAAAGGGAAAGTGAGATCAATAGATATGGAAGATATCCTATGAGTAGAGGATGTTCCCATAGTTCAAAACTTTGTTTATGTTTTTATATAAGAAATATTTGGTCATCCATTTGATCTTGATATTGAGTTCTCCATTAAAATCTTTCCTAATTCATGAGAAATGTATAAAACACCCTATATAATAGAACTAGTGGAGTTGGGGGACTTAAGGAAATAGATGCAGATGTTTTTTCTATAATGGATTTATATTCCCTGGTGTTTTAGCATGGGTATCCCTTATTAAATTCTTGAAAAATAAGGATGGGTGTATGAGAATTTTTATTGATTATAGGGAGTCCAATTACATTAATATATAGAATAAATATAATTTACTATACACTAATAAGTTATTTGATTAAATTCAAGGAGTCATGTACTTTTCATTGATCAATATTCTCTCTGGTTATTATTAGATTAGGGGAAAGAGTGATGATATAAGAAAGATTAATTTTTTTTAAATGGTATATAAATTATGTTTTTATTTTAATTTCCTATGTATTGACTAATTAATCTTCCACCTTTATAGATCTGAGGAATATAGTATTCAAGGTTTGTCTTGATAACTTTATAGTGGTTTTAATTCATGGAATATTGATATAATATATTTAGTATATATAGAATGATTTTTTTTAAAGTACTTATGAAGATATTTATAAAAAAATAATTAAATGGGAAGTATCGTAAGTGTGAATTTTGGCTCAACAAGGTCTATTTTCTTGGATATATTTTTTCAAGGGATGGATTATTTCTTGATCATTAAAAGATAAATATAGTCAGAGAATGGCATAATCTAAAAATATAAATTAGATACATTTTTTGGGGTTTAACATTGTACAGTCAGTGGTTTTTTCAAGATTTCAATGGGTTAGAAAACCCTTTAACCATGTTATCACATAGAATATTTAAATTCACATGGTTAAGGGAGTTTTTGGAAGGTTTTGGATAAATAATGATGAGTATCATTAATTAAATAGTATAAAGTTTACCATTGGTTATGTGTGGATTTTTTATAAATATTGATTCATAGAATAATGTGCTTTGTTTTATTCTCATATATAATTATAGTATAGTTTTATATGCATCAAGGTAATTGAAAATCAATGAACAAAACTATCCATCTCTTGAGCATGAGAAGGAAGTTATAACATTTTATTTGAAAATATGAATACCATATATATATGGTGAAATATACGATATATTTTGACCACATTGTTATGGAGAACATATTCTCTCCGAAGTAGATAAACATGAGGAAACGAAGATGGTTAGAATTACTCAAGGAATATGATTTCTCAATACAGCACCACCCTAGGAAGAAAAACAATGTGGATAATGCATTAAGTAGGATGAACCATGGAAATATTTTAATGATGATATTAAAAAGGGTATTATATTCAATGATCTAGTATATATAGATATGGTAATTTTTAGGCAAGGGTGTCAATTATTACTTTTTTATAAATTTCTAGACCATCATTAGCTGAAAATATAAAGAAGTTGAGATAGAATGATATGGAATTAAAAAGGAAGAATAAAATAGTAAATTATGGGAAATTGATAGAAATCGTCAATATTGATGCAGTGTTGATGTTTTTAAAGAGATTATGTGTCCCATATACACCATAATTGAAGTCATAACTACTAGATTAAGTATATATATCCAAATTTTCTATTCTCAAAGCCACTAAAAATATGTTTAACGATTTAACTAAAAAATTCTAGGTTGATGGTATGAAGTTGTAAATTGTGTTCTATTTTTCTAGACTCTTAGTACAAAGATAGATAAATATTGAAAGAAAACATCCTATGGGATTCATAAAACCTCTTACCATACCTATATAGAAGTTGGACAATATTATAATATAAATTTTCATTATAATTTTGAAGACCCAAAGGGAGAATGATGTTATATTATTCATTGTTGATCCCCATATTACGCATGGTCATATCATTGAGATAATACAAGATCTACCCCCTGATCACCTTTCAGTGATTTATATATATGAAATCATAGGGATTCATGGGAAGCCTATATCAACTATATTTGATCATGAATTTTGGTTTATATAGAAATTATATAGAAGTATTCAAAAGGATTTAGAAAATGAGATACATTGAAGAACCACCTATCATCCCCAAAATGATGGGAAGACTAAATAGAATATCCAAACACTAGAACACATGTTGTGATCATTTTCTATTAACTACTAATGTATATAGAATCAAGATCTACATTTGGTGTAATTTTTTATAAAATAATAGATTCCATTCATGAATCTATATGGATCTATATAAAGAATTGTATGGGAAGCAGTTTCATACACTAAATAATTGGGAAGAAGTTAGAGATATAAATATAGTAATCCTCGATATTGTAAAGGATATGACTATTAAATCATGGACTATTTAAGTTCATATTAAAGTAACCTAGAGAAGAAAAAAGAAATATAAAAACAATAAAAAGAAATAATTGGAATTTAAAGTGGGGGATGATGTAGTCTGGAATGTTTCCCCATGGAAGGCTGGTATATGATTTTGTAAAATATTAAAGTTATGACCTAGGTACATTGTGCCTTTTTAAATACTAGAAATAATTTGGGAAGTAGGTTATAGATCACTTATACCACCCAAACATTCTAAAGTACTTATCATATTACATGTATCATTACTAAGGAAATAAATTATTGATCCAATTCATGTGATAACATCTAAGGGAATAAAGATAGATCCTAACTTGTTATATAATCAAGATCATGTCCAGATTCTTGACAATAAAGAGAAATTGTGGAAAAATTGGAGAATTCGATCAGTGAAAGTCATTTGGAGAAATAAAAAACTAAAAGAGGAAACTTGGGAGCATGATAAATCTATGAGGCATGAATATATACATTTTTTTAATGTATTATATATACCATAATTTCAAGGACTAATTTTTTTAATGTGGGTTGAATATAATAATTTAGACCCTACTATTGCAGGTGAACACCATGTCCTAAACTATCAACCAATGAACATTCTAAAGATCCTTTATTCATTAGTATATTTGAAAGTTTAATTTATGGATATTAAAATTCTATTTTAACAGAATAATCTTATTTTTTTTTAATTTCTTACTAATATATTAAATGAAGATTAATTTTTTAGACTTTTCCAAAAAAGAATGATTTTTAGGTGAATTATAAAAATACCATTTTTGTTAAAACCATGACATATATGGAATCAATATAATGTAAGAATAAAATTAAAATAAAAAGGTACTTCTATTGAACGAATATATTTCTTATAAGAAACATTATACTTTTTAAAGTATAATTTTTAATTTAAAACTTATATTTAATATTTTAAAAATTAATTTGTATTTTCCACTAAAATGGTTTTGAGGCATTATGCATTTACTATTTTAAATTAACTCATATCACTTTTGAAAGAGTAATATTATTAACTATATTTAATATTTTGAATAAATAGGACCAAATTATATAAAAAACCATTTTCATAGTAATGAAGTATTAGTTACTCAGGTAAAAACTAGTTATCTCAGAAAAAGTTAAAATGGTTGTAGTGAAAAATATAATGTAAAAGAGGTATATTTTAAAGAAAATGTGTTAAATTTAATGGAAGGGTAAATATTTTCCATATATATTCTTCAAACCATTATATGTCAAATTTTGATCCAATTCTATTGAGAGTTATATCCAATTAATAAAAAATATGGTATTTACAAAAATGTCATCACTTTTCACTTATAAAAGGGGTCAATCACCACACCTTCAATACCACTCAGAAAATTCAGTTTTTGTATAGAAAAAATAAAATTTCTCCTTTTCATTAAATACAATGTTGATTATAATATCTTCTAGTCAAAATATTTTAGCTTATTCCTTCCATTTCCAAGGGATCTTCTAAAAAAATCTCAAAGTACTCAACATGAGTAATCCTTTTCATAATTAACTTCCTTTATTTCTATACTAAATTTAAAATTATAATGTTATCATCCCAATATGGTAGAAATAGTTTTTTTTTGTAAAATTAATTTTATTATGTTAATAGAAAAATCACTACCCATCTATAACCTTTTCCTTAAAAAAAGGAAAACATGGATTTGATTATATGTGCAGACTTCTACCTGTATAAAGAAACAAGTTTCATTTTCACTCACCACATAAATTGGATTGTAAAAAGGGGAACATAGAAATTAATATATATATATATATATATAATATTTACATTATTTATATAATAAATCATGTTAATCATTTACTTTTTCCTAAGGTATATGATTTCATCATTCATGCGTACGTGCGGACAACTGCTTCTATAGAATGGTGTATTCCATTTATTTCATTACTACCTCTTATGAGTGTAATTAAGAATTATTTTAAAGGTTAAATATTATTTTTAATTTCACTATAAATGGATTTAAGATAAATTTAATAAACTATTAGTGATATGGGAAATAAATAATAAATATAAAGTTAACGGTCATAAACAAGCATATTAAATGGAAAATATTTTTATTCATATTTTGTATTATTTTAATATCCTTTAAATACACTGATAATTCCTTAAAATTAAAATATATCACACAAATAAACATAAATAAAAACGTTATTCTTATTTTATAATGATATTACAACAAAACCACCTCAGAATAATTTATTGAATTAGTTTATGTTAATGTTTGGGTCAGTTTAACCACATACATAAACAATGATATAAATATATAGCTGGGAAAACTAAAATAATTTAGTTTTTGGTAAGATATTATGTAAAAATATAAATAATTTTTTAAAATATTTTATTTATAATATAAAGTGAAACTCATAATTCAAGAAAACAACTTTCTTTCCTTAAGAATCACCAAAACATACCCATCTCCAATTTTAATTTTAATAAATCATAACCAAAAATTTAATTGAAATAAATTATAAATTTATAAATAATTATTAATCATAAAATCAAGAAAATTTTATTTTATAGGAATAATAAAATTTGTAGGAAAATGAAAAACAACCCTACTTTTATAAAACTAGTAGAGACGATGAAAAAAATAAACATCTGATATGGAAATAGATAAAATTAATAAAGATAATTACTCTCTATGAAGAGTGTAAATGAAAATAAACAAGAGTAAGGTTATAAATTAAGTGATTAATATATATTTGTTTGTGCTAAAAGAGGTTAAATAACATTAATGGAATTCAGGACAAAAGGTAAGGTTTTTCATTCCCAAATTCCTATATTTGAGGCATCTTCATTATTATACACATAATTACCCTTATTTGATATATATACTTAATATTTGAGATGTTTTACCATGAAATTATTTTTATACATGTTATTCTAAGATCAATTTAAATACCTCTCTTTGAAGAGGCTTTTATTTAATTTTTCCCCAGTCCATAAATGGATTTTCCCATCATTATTTTCATTCTTTGGGAATCATTTTATATTCACCACCAATTTCCATTTTTTTGTTGATAAATTTCCGTGGATGGATTTATACATCATTAATAATTAGTTTCAAGGGATTTATATCTTTATATTTTTATCCTTCTCTTATATTCTTTTAATTAATTAGTTACTAAAACAACTGTAAAACTCAATCTTTTCCATGTTGGAAAAACCACAATAACTTTTGGTAAATTAAAAGTGTTTGTATTTCCCTATAAAATACACCCTTTTTTGGATACTGGAAATTAGATGCAATTATAGAACTGATTCACCAAGGTAAAATCACCTAAAAAAGGTTTGGTTTAGCATTAACTCAATCATAACTCTTGTAACACCATGAGTTTTTATAGACCTTTTTTTGAATGAAATAATTTTCATTAATGTCTTAAATTTTAGTAATCAAAAAATTCCTTTCACCCGATAGTGACTTGGAATGCACTGCATTCCACACTAACTTGAAATACAGAACACACAACACAGAGTTTTTATGAATCATCGTTTTGTTTTTATAATTATTTAAATGAGACAGTTATAACATAGTGGTTAAACATAACAATATTAATAGTAATAATATATTTTAAAAAAAAATTATAATATTTTTATATAAATAGAAAATACTCATAATGAAAAATATATTTTTGCGTAAAGTCTTCATATGTTTAAAAATACTATTTTCTTATGTGAACCGATTTTCATGTTCTTCTATGAAATACAATAAAATAAGTTCCAGAAACTTTTATATATTTAATTTAATAAAATAAACATCAGTTTTTTAATTTATACTTTCATAATTTTCATTTTTTGCTTTTTGGGTTTTTTCTAAGAAACTTTATTTTTGGATGAATAGTGATATATAATAAATTTTAATATAAAACTATTTTTTCAACTAATTTTTTTATATAGTTAAATTATATTTTAGTTTGGTTTTAAATTTCAGTTAGATCAAATTTTTACCATTTATCCTAATTTAGGACTCTTTAACCAATCTCACAATGAAATTGGAAATGAAAAACATAGAAAACATTTGATCATTTTTACTTTTCAAACACAAAATGTCATCCCGTCTGTGGGATTAATTTTAAGTTAATTTATACCAATTATTTGTTTTGAATTTTAAAAAATGTATTCCATATTTTTATTCATCTAAATTTAAAATTTCTTATAACATCAACTTAGTTTCTGACGAAAAATATTAGTGAATGCAGTTAAAATTAATTAAGTTATTAAGGTAAAATTAAGCTTAACATGGGAATAAATCTTAATAAAAAGGCCCTAAATGACCTAGAAACTTATCAAAAACCAAATTATAGTAATGTTTCAGCCATTATATTTACATTATTGAGTTTATTTGGTTTTTATTACTATTTATGGTAAAAACTTGTGTACACCTAACTTTCTTTCAAATATTCAAAGTATGTCCCCTCTCTTCACTATAAAAGGCCCCCACCTCTACCCATTATCCAAATCTCTAAATACAATTTGGTTCTGCCAGTATCTACCCAATACACTTCCCAAAATTTCTACCTTTCTCCTTGATTCCTCCCTTTTGGTACAAAATGTTCAAAGGAATCCCTTTGGCGAAAACCAAAAGGAGTTACTCGATTAAGAGGTAACACCCTCCCTCATGCTCCTTTATTTTCATTATCCACACTTTATTTTATCCTTATTACATGATTATTTTACCAAAAAAGTATCCTCAATATACTAATATGTTTATATACTATGGTTTCTACCTACACATACACACACTTTCATCAAATGTGTAACGCACACACTGTTTATGTGTACGGTGAACTACCGCCTCACGAAATGATCATTGTTCATTTTCATTTACCTCCTATCATGGTAGGAATTATGATGTAAAATATGTTTATATATTATATATATGATATATATTATGTATTTATCCTAATTTAATTCTTTTATAACACATATCATTAATCTTTCCATTTTGAGCAAATACGACAATTTTGTTTGAGGAAGTCTGGACTACCACCCCCACAAAGCAATGTGATTTGTTCACACACTGTATGGAATGTATTAAGGATGGGTTTAGTGAACTTATATGATGCATATTATATAATAATGATAATATAATTGTGACATATATACATATATATTTCATTTAATTTCTTCTATTCAACACAACAATTAAACAGAAACAATGTTCATGCGTACATATGACCTACCATCTCCCGGAACAGTGCATTCAATTTGAAACTTCTATATTTTATGATTATTATAATAAATATATAATTAAAATAAATGATATTTATATCATGTTTTATATTCTTCAAATCATAATATAAGTATATCGACCAATTATATAACCAAATAAGTCACATGTAGAGAACAAATTATATATTACCCAAAGTGAAAACATAATATAGATTTTTTAAAGAGTGGGTTATATAAAGTCTTAATAAAACATTTATTTGTATTATGAATGATAATATATTTATTTATAATAAAATTATATTTATTAAATATGAGGTTAGAGTGAGTACGACGAGAGTCAAGACATTAGGTAATCGGATTTATAGTCTCACATTTATTTCTATGGGATTTACTCCTTAGTCACCACTCTTATCTTTTGCGTGGTAATTATACTAACCATGAATATATTTTCTAATTTTTATTCTTAATTTTATGGGTATTTACTTATCTATTTGATTATATCTCCCTAATAGGGTTTATGTTTCAAGAGTTACCAAATTGGAAAAGTAGATTTGTCTGAATTGTCTATCTATGAGACACATGCCATCAACTTCAAGGACAATTTTTCTAATGAAATTGAAGATGATATTTGAATATCATTTAAAAGGAAAAATGATTTAATTTTTTTTATTATTTTCAATATTCCTTTATATGTTTTCAATGTATTTTCAAAGAATGGATTTTCAAAACATTTTCAAGCTTCTTTTATATGATTTGAAGGAAAATGTTTTTCAAAATATTTTTAAACTCCCTTTGTATATGTTAATAGAAAAAGGTTACCAAAAAGGTTTCAAAAATTTTTGTATATTTTTTCAAGTTCATTTTCAAGAAAAAGTTTTTAAAAAGGTTTTATGTTTTAAAGATACTTTTTCAAATAAAAAAGGTATCTTCCTCAAGAAATGTTTTCATAATATATTATCATGTTATTTTCCCTCTAATATGACATCCATTTTTTTCTCTTACCCTTCAAGAAAATTATACAAAGGGTCCATTCATATTATTTCATGAATTGTTTATGTTTTGATGTAATGATGTTTACGAAACTCATTCCTTTTCCATGAGTTTCATTTGTGTGAAACCCACTTCTTTACACAGGTTAGGAATTGTTGAAATGAATATGAAACCTATTTTTTCCATAGGTTATGATATAATTACATTTTTATGACACCCATTTAATTTCATTGTATTATTTTAGGATGTTTATATAACTCGTCTCTTTTTATGGGTCATAATATGATGCATGTTTTATTATCTTGTGGAACATGTTAGAATTATTTTATTATGAGACAGATGAGACCTATATCTACCACTAATGAATTGAGTATAGAATTATTTATCATGAGATAATGATTTGAATTAATCCAACAGGTTTAATCCACTATGGGAAGATATATAAATATGTTCATTAGGAGGAAAGGATTGTGAATAGGGATGGTGGTGTGTCCCACCGAGTAGGTGTAGTCACCATGAAGTTGGAAGTATGACAAACCTGATCCACAAAGAGAATATGGAGAATCCCAATCCCTTATAATGAAATGAATGAAAATAGGGAATGTGGTGTGTCCCTTCCAGTTGGTTCAGTACACATGAAGTGCCTTGATTGGTTGTAATAATTCATCTTGCCTTATAAGGATTGATATAATATTTTTATGTATGCCAAAATTCCATGCATTATTCCTATGATAATATTTAATGGATTATGTTCTTTATTTCCTTATGATTCATGTATTATGAACTTCCATGATATATTCCATGATTTAGGTTTATAATATTATGATATATAGGGTATGATCATAAAATGTTATGATCAAGTTCTCATACCCCTATGATCATGTTTATGATTACATGTCTCCCTTGTTAACCCGTATTATGCATTTTATCTCACCCCTTTTTGTTCCCTTCCCATATTTATGAAGATATTTACTATATTTTATGTGTCTATGAAGGGTGTTAGTCATAAAGAACCTAGTGAGAGATAATGTAGCTCACTTATGTAACAAGGTTTATGTTTACTTCATTCTAAAGGAACTAGACTTGTACGCTATTTGGGAATCTATTTATATAATGTTTCAAGTATTAAACAAAAGATATGTAATGTAAATATATGAAAAGAGAGGGTATCTATAAATATAATGCACAAACAGTCGGCCTAAGAATATACACCTCTCTATACAATCCCAGTGGATATGCTTTGGAATATTCACATGATTTTTATATACCATGCTAATTGAGTTTTTCCAAAACATTGGCTTTGTATCCTACCAATTCAAACTATTTAACCCAATTTCTATCAACTATGTATAACCAACACTTTGAAATTACACTCACCACTATATTTCATTGAAAATGGTACTTCCTATTACTTTGATGATACCCTATAACTTCTCAGTTGTTTAAGGGACATTATCTTAGATATCCTAGTTAGTCTAATGATTAAGGAAGTACTTGTTTTAAATATTTTTTATTATATGTATATCCATGTTTTTATTCAGCCATAGGTTATTTGGGTATTTTTTTGAAATTCATTGTTTCCTATTATGATGAATGTGTTAGACATAATAAGGTGATGGGTGGGGCCTTAAAATATATAGCCCCTCGATGCATCAACAAGCCTCATGAGATAAAATATCTTCAGGTATGGTGTATACCTCCTCCAAAATTAGTATAGTGTTTGGGAATAAGACCATAAAAACATGTTTTGAGGTTTGAAAATTATGTATTCAACCAATATGATTGAATTATTATTATTATCCATGTTTCTATTTATTATCAAGGACATGGGATTCCCTTATTTTTAGTGGATTATGGATTCATGTTATTTATTTTATTTATGTCATATCACTTATTCCATGTTTATGTTATGATAGCTTTTTTTATATTCTACTCCTTACTGAAAACCTAAGCTCACCCTTATTTTATTTCCTTTCCCTAGGAAACATAGATAAGAAGTATGTGTAATTTTCAAGGATATGATGTAAGGGATAATAATATGCTAAAAATGGGTTCATGTTCTATCATATATTTTCAAATCTAACGAATGTATGTTTCCCATATTCCAATACTAATAAACTTTTGGATCATATAAAAATTCATGTATTTTGTATTAGTAATTTAATATAACTAAAAAATTTATGTTTTTGGGGAAAGGGTTATTATAAATTATATCTATATTTTTTAATATTAAATGACTAAAATGTCATACAACCTCATTCATGCTATTCCAAGGGAACTAATGAAGAAACCGGCCAAGACTCTAGAGTCCCTTGAAGAAACTGAGCCAAATTCTTCAGCATCAAAACCCTATATATAATGTCTTCTATGGATAAATTATACCCACATTAAAAGAATGATATGTAAGTGGATTAACCCATACTAAGGATTATGATAGTTCAGACCCTCTCAATATTTATTCCATTGGAATCGGAAGACTGGGAACCACCCCCACAAATAGTTCAACGGGAACCACCACTCTAAATGGTTCAATATGAAATAACCCATCGAATGGAATCCGCAAAAGAAGAAGAATATTTGTCCATATCCATTAATATAATCCCCTTGGTGGACACCTTCTCTATTGAACAAGGTTTATACTACCTTGATTAACCATCTACCAGTTAGGGAGAGGGATAAAGAGACCACTAACACTAATGGGGTTGTGGGAGGTGAGTTCAACATGTGTTTTTATGTTCTCATAACATCCCTGTTGAGACCATATGTCTCATAGATATCCATAGATAGACAGCTTAATGGGGTCAATAAAAATAGAAATATAATCCTCCAAAATCAAGGGATTTTTCAAACCTGATCATACTGAAGGATGGACTAGAAAATTATCACCTATCGAGTCAACACCAAAATTTGGGAAGGTCAACTAAGCCATAACTCCAGGTTAAATTTGTTTCCTCAAGTTATGCTCATGGAAGGAAAGCAGTAGCACATAAAATCTCATTTCTGAAGCCTGGGAACAAGGAGAAGCCTCATGCTGGGAAGAAAATAATCTTATTATAAACGTATGAAATCTTGAAATATATTGATGTTGTTCTAGACAAGATATTGATTATTGATACCCTTTATATATCCAAGGATATTTAAGAATCACTTATTGAGGCTCTCCTAATCCATTTAGAGTCTGAATCTAAGAACACTTCCACAAAGGTATTTATGTTGAGACAAACCCCATCGAATTCCATGCATTCATATATTTCATAGAGAAAGATAGAGAGACTGATATATAGGTACATATGAGGACCTTGTGCATTTCCAAAATAATGGATTCTATTTACATCTATCAAGCTCTCGATGATAACAGCTCTATAATAAATCTCATTCGGGTCTTCATACTTCATTTCATGGTTCATATTGAAGTTTATTACTCTAAAAATACAAGGGTATGATAAAATAGATAAAATAATCTAAGATGAATCAATATTAGAACCTAGCTTAGAGATATTTTATCTGATTCTATGTTCATTTTTTTCATCAAGATACAACATTCAATGTCTTGTTGGGAAGACCGTGGCACCATTCACATTTGTAAATTCCATCATCATTTCACCTATGTCCCACATACATTATCAATCATTATGTTGGATCCCTTAATAGTAATGGTACCCCTTTGGACTCCCTGTAATCTCATTACATAGTTGCGAGACACTATCTGAGAGAGGTAAAATAGCTTATTATAAATGATATCACCCAAATCACTACCCCCAATGGTTTAGTGATGGCCAATGTCATCAAATTTCAATAAATGGGTAAATATTATTTATTTCACTTTAATTAAACCGAGGATATAAATATAGGGTTAGATAAATTTATCTTTATCTTAATGATATATATTGAATTAGTCGATTATAATTTCATAGAAGAAGGGTGAACACTTTTTCACAATTGCAATGTCCAGTATGAGAATTCCCCCAATTCATCTCCAGATTCTGAGAAGAACCATGCATCACCAGATGAATCTAAAAATTCCCCCATATTAATTGGAAGTGATTGAAAATGCCTCTATGGAAGCCTCACATTCTAAGGATATTGAAACCTCTTATTCTCTCATTGATAGAAAAGAAGGGGAGGATATCTTGAATAATCTGAATGATAATCCCCATAAATTAGAACTTTTAGAATTTGGAGATTCCTCCTCACTATAAATACATGATAAAAAATCCCTCACATTATCTTTAATGGATAAAATGTCTCTTTAATGCCTAATTCCACTGAAATTTATGTAGAAAACATTGGGAGAACATATCCATCGTGCCCTAGAAAATGATTATCGCACATTAGTATCCTTATGACCTAGATATTCTTCCCCATCATTTGTAGAGGAAAAAATTCACATGTATTATTTCTTATTTTGAATGCATTCTTTTATCTCTATCTTCCAGTAATGTTTAATAATAGAATTTAGAGGAGTAATATGATATAGATTACCCACCAGTATATAATGAAAGAATCACTAGCATCATTGATGAACTTGGCCATATGAATATGGGTAAATAGGAAAATAGTTGATCCACCATGATGACTGCATCCATGAATTCAGAAGATAAAGATACATATATATCTTTATTAAAGAATCATTGAGATGTAATTTCCATGAAATAAACTAAAATTCTAGGATTTCTTCCTGATATAGCCACCCACCACCTAGGTCTACATAAATATAATCATAATTGAAAGTAATAATCTTGCAGAATGCATCTAAATCATGCTATAAAGGTTATATCTAATGTTAAAATGTTCATTAAATAAATATTTATTCAAGAAGTTTTTTACCCGAAATAGATATGAAAGATTATTCCTATCAAGAATTAAAATGGTAAAATCATTTTTTTCATCAACTCTAGGGATATCAACCATTATTTCCAAATGTTTGGATCCTGAGTCCGGATCAGAAATCAATTTATTACTTCAATTACATGTTTATGGGACCTACCCTTCATGGATGGATATTTAATCTATAACTATAAATGGATGACCCTCAAATATTAGTAAAAAACAAATTTTAGGGCTCCAAATTTATATATTTCTATCGTGTGATACCTTTTGGTTTCAATAATGATGGTGTAGCATATTAGTGTTCGATGCATCATATTTTCAGTCACTTTTTCAGGAAGACCATAGAATTCTATGTTGATGATTTGGTTGTCAAATCTCACCATCATTGTGATCATATATTCAATCCCAAAACATATTTCAATAAAAAACATCAATATAGACATAATATTTATTCCCTAAAGTTCATTTTTGGGGTAACTTCAATAATATTCCTCAAGTTGTTGGTACACCATCACAGAATCTTTATTACCCTAATAAGAGCAAGGAAATAATTAATATGCAACCTCATTATAATCTTAAATATTTAAGAGGGATTATGTATGTATCACTTCCATTAGATGATTTATAGAAAACCCAACTGGCTCGTGCCTACACTCTAACAAGAAGATGAAAAATGTAATCAATTATGGGTTAGAGAAATATTGTTAATAAGATTTTCAAAATATCAATAAATACCACTTAATCCCATTGGTATTTAGTTGAAAAATAAAAGGGGATATGATCATTCTATATATGATAGCCCTCAATCAGTCACTTAGTGATCATATCACAATGAATAATAACATGTGAAAAGAACACAATCTCAATTACATTAGTGGACCCATTTTAGATATATATATCCTTCATTTTTAAATCAAGAAGAGTTGATTAACATTGATATTAATGGTATAAGATATGAGACACTCATTTCAACATCAAAAGGTCAATTTGGAATCTCATGTTGATCCACTCAAATACATCCTAAATCATCCAATATTTAGTAGGTGGTTGGCATTGTGGGCCATCCTTTTCTAGAAGTTATGTAATCAATTAATACAATGGAAGGTAGTTAAAGGTAAAACATTATAATACATTTTTATAACACATACCACTTCAGAAAACAAAAAAGTGTATACTAAATTTCTTGATGAATATTTCTTATATATTTGTTACACTCCACATATATGGGAGATGTATTTAGATTGATCTTCTATTAGTCCAATAGGAACAAGGCTGAAAATCAAAATGCATAATTGATTTGGATTGGGAATTATCATTATTCTTCTAGAAAAGGTATTTGTACCTTATTCCTTCTTATTTATAGAAATATTCACCAAAAATAAATACCAATACCAATATATCATAGCAAGATTAGATATATAAATGAGGATACCAGTTTCATGACTAAATGTAATGAGGGATTCAGAGTTGATTATCAAGTATATTAATTGTAAAGATTACATTAAGAAAGAGGAATTAATAACCTATATCAATTATGTATGGGGTTGGTGGAATAATTTCCCACTAAACCATTACTCTCTAATATATCAATGATGCGGCCCTATAGGTTTCATAAATCCCTCCATGAATGAGTCAAATTAGAATTTATATTTCCCAAACATTACTAAATATAAAGGCATAGTGTACTAGAAGTGTGGGGTCGAACCCATGAAGAGAATGTTGATTCAAAGGGATGATCTGGTCTTTAAACCCTGAGAGGAGTCCTTTTAATTAATCATCATGTTTTGGAATTTGACTTAATTCCAAATTATGAGTGACTTAAAATAATGAATTTGGGGTTAAGATCGAGTTTGAGTATCTAGGTAAAGGATGGTCTCTTATTCCAACCTTATAAAGGTCCTAAGGCTTATTATGTGAAGCAAATAGAGGTCGCTAGTTTACTCTTGTCAAGTCACCCAGTTCTACCTAGGAAGTGACTATTCTGTGATCCGGTGATAGTGACATCCTAGGAGTATTGAGTTTTTGATTTTAGAGAATAATGTGTCCTAGGATTGTGATCGTAGCCTATTCTACTCCAATCCGGATAAGTTCTTTTTTTTAATGTCTTGTGGTCAGGTAAGTTTTCACAAATGGGATAGACTATTTTGTTTTATCCTGATTACTAATATAACTAGCTTTTTCATGTGTATAATTAAAGTTTATTTAATAATGCATATACATAAAACTTGATCCCTACACCTTAGGAATTTTTCTATCCATATGGGTGGATATGTAATTAAATAAATGATTAAATTAACGACTGACATGTTAATTGAAATTAATTTAAGTAGAATCATGCAATGGTTTGGGATTAGTGAATGAAATGGAAACATACACAAGGTAAATCATGATTGGAATTAAAGTAATTAATTGAGAAAAGGAATATAAAGGAATCTAAATGTGTAGAAGAGAATTGAAAAGTTAGGGAAGAATGATGACTCTATGGCACTTGAATTATTTAAAAATGTAAGACATGAATAAATTTTAGATTTTAGATGGGGAAAATGGTGAGAGAACTTGTAGGGGGTCGAATGGAGAGGAGAAGCTCATCCCGAAGTGTGTTCATCGATCTTCCACTTCACTTTATATATAGGAAAAAATCATCATGATTTTACTGGAGGTACATGATGTGTACCTTCAATCTGTTTCAATTTTCGTGTATTTTGGGACCCCTAGCATGGAACACGTATCTCTCACACATTTATGATGTTTTATAGGGAACACATCATGTAATGTGTTTTCACAATGTGTATCCCACATCTAGTTATATTTTTTCACAGATTCCTCATGGATTTCTCGCTATCTGTTTTCACAAGAATTACGTAGTTTCCAAGATGTACACGATGTGTAGAACCTTTTTCCATTTCTATCTTTGTGTTTTGTTCATGTATTGACTTCACAACTTGGGGAATGTTGTGAAATTTAGGTAAACGACATGTACTAACAAGTCAGAAAATGTACTAGGCCATATTCCCATGTTTTGTTTCTATATTCCTTGGAATGCTGTAAATCTTTTATTCCTTCAAAATTGGACACATACCAAGATAATTATCAAGTAAATTGATGAAAAACTATAAATAAATGGTAAAAAAATGTATATACAAATTTGGCTTATCAAATCCACCACACATGAACAATTGATTTTCCTCAATCTATAAAATCCCGATATGGGTTTCACAAAGGGAAAGAAAATTTTAAAACAAGAAACATTAATCATGTTCATGTAATTAAAATTAAGTGTTAGCATAAAAAAGGCTATATTCAAGAGTTATTACAGCATATAATGTTGTTCATGCCTCCTACTCCATCCTTTGAAAACAAAATTTATTCATTTAATTACAACCATTTAATTATTTTTTATGTTCTATACCAAATTGTAATTTACCTCATCCTGATTTTATGTCATCACTGGGGGTAAAAATAAAGTTAATTTATGATTGTACCCATAGTACATGTTACTAACAATAGAATTGTACGAGTTCTATGATCTCCAATGTGTACAGGAAAGTACAAAATTAACCATGAGAGATTTAGAAATTTGGGTTCTAATGAATCTAAGGTTGTGAGTATGTTGGTAAATAGTAAAAATTAAGAGAAAAATGGGTGTAATATCTAAAGTATAGTGAATAGGTTTCAAGATAGGTGTGAAAAAGTTACTTCTTCTGGTTGTTAAATTCCATACTCCATCAGCTCAAGTTAGATCCATATATGAAGCAACTATGTATACAAAAAATATACTATTCCTTTCCTTTTTTCCTTTTTTCCTTTTCTTTTTCATTTTTATTTTCTAAAATTCATGCATATTATAGATCTCAAAACCATCACCTAACCACATATGATAATTTGAGGGATTCATTAGTCTGGAAAATGGTGATTTTTGACATTCTTAGTACACAACCCATAACAATGTTTCTTTTGTTTTTTTATTTTGAAATGTAAAATAATAATAATAAAAGGAAATAAGATGTATATGGATCAAAACCTATTATTATGGTAAGAAAACTGTACATACTTGAAAATGGAAACATCCCCTGCAATCTAAATTCCTCCCCCACACTTGTTCAAAGGTATCCTAATGTATTATATGAGGAGAAGGGTATGAAGGGAACTAGGCTTGGAATAACATCATCCTACAATTTCATTCATGGAAACTATGGGATAAATAAAGGACAGATATAAAGAGGGTCTCATGAAAAGAGGATATTAATGAGTGACTCAATCATTTTAAATATACACTCCTTCAGTCATCTCAGTGAAAGTTATGGTAGGTTGACATGACCCATGTGTCTATCCAAAATTGTTCCCATACAAGAATCTGAAATTTAAGGCTTAAAGTCCTCCTGGGTAATGAGAATATAAAAAACTGGCAATTACAATGGGAATAAGTATTATATAATGGGTTAATTAAACATAATCTCAAAGATTTTTAATTTGAAATAATTTTCTAAACACATCAATAATTCTAAAAATTTCTAAGCATGAATGAAACATGGTTATTTACATTATTACACTTAACATTTTCTTTAACTGACTTGGGCATAATGATTCTCAATTTCAAATAATGCTTATAATTTTGAAAAATATCTCCTTGAAAAGTGAGAATAAAAAATTCAAGTATATTTTATGTGAAATCATGAGACCCCCACCCCCCCTCTATAAACACACACAAAAAGAGATAGTTTCCCCACTATCATTTAAATGCATGAGGGAGTGGTGTAGCATAGTAATTTGAAATGAAATTGAAATAACATAGCTGATAGAATTGAAAATTAAGGAATTGAGTGCTCCCTAGGTAATGTGGTATGCCTTGGGGGAATTTTAGTTGTCTTTCCATTGAGACTATTGCACTTAAAAAATTGGTTAGAGAATAAATCCTGCACTAAATAGAAAACATTATTCCACAGGTAAAACATTTGAATGGATGAGTAAATGGGTAGTTCTGGAGAATAAGAAAAAGAGATAATGATTTTATTAAATTTATGAATGTTTTACAATGAATTCCCATGATAGGCTCAAATTTAAAATGAAAAGGATACAATAATGATGAATCTAAGTAAATATAATAAAAACTATGGGTTTCCTCCCATAAATCACAAACTAAACATCATCATCCAGAGAGGTGGACTGAAATTTCCTTCAGTTGGTCCATTGGCTAAGTCACTCCTTCATCGCTTAAAGCTATTAAACGATACATCATCATTTTATCGTGGCCTATTTTGAGGTTTTATTACTTTTGGTGTAGTAGAATGAGTTGAATGAGATGATGTAAGAATGAAATCCTGGGCTGCGACAACTGTTGTTGTTGATGAATCTTCGGAGAAAGTTCTTGAAGTTACCACACAATCTCAATGAAATGTTGAAGTAATCATTTTTCTAAAAAAGCTATGGGAACGAGACCATCGAGAATACTAGATGATTATGAGGAGCTAGACATTTCTATGATAAAAAATAAGAGATACTACAATAGACAAAGAAAAAAACTATGAAATCAAATCCCATGTATATAGGTAACAAATGTCTATACAATGGTGGTAAAACATAAATGATACAACTGAACTACCATCCCTAGAACATAAAATTCCCTAAATCTCTAAAATATTGACATAGGAAAACATTGGGGTCCAGGCCAAAAATATCCAAATGTGGCATCCCAATAGCTAGGGTCACGATCAATTTTCCAGCCGAATCAGCATCAAGAACAAAATTGGTAGTGGGTTGAGGGGTTTCTTCTATTGATGGTGCACTAATGGAGGATGTTATATGGGATAGAGTGGGTGGTGGTGAGGTACTAATCCGTAAAGATGTCATTTTTTGGCATCTTGATCGACAAGTGGTACCTCTAAGGTGTGCTTAGTGGTGAGCCCCTTTCCTCTTCGAGGCTACTCGGCTATGAAATCCAACTGAGTAGCAGGATCAGTGAGATCTAGAGGTAGGTTGAAGTGGACTTAATGGGGTGGGTAATGGTGGAAAATGTTGGGATGGGTGGGGTGGGTGGTGGTGAGGTAAATTCGATGGTCTCTGTGAATGGAAGATGGAGTTGGGTCAAGATCAAGCACATATTTTCCAATATGTACTCTTTAGTGGCCCATAGCTCTATCGTGGTGACATAGGAGGGTGTAAGATCAATAGATGGGGCTGCGGCTGAGATGGTAGTAGGAAATGATGGAGTAGGTGGGGTGGTGAAAGGTGACTAGGTAGGTGGTTCTACTGCTACTATTATTCCTGGCTCCTTTGGTGCCAACTCCAGTACTCCTTGGGCCCAAACAAATCTATCGTTCTCCTTTACCAGCATCTTCATATGGCGATGAATCACAAGATCAATTAATTATATGGACCCTATGTATTTTAAATGATATGAGGCATCAAAAAATCCTAGTTATCTCGCAAAGTGGGTGATAAAGGATCTTCCCATCAGTGTGCCACATTTCCTCTGTGTCTGGACATTAATATACTAAGAAAACTGGGTGGCCATGTTAATGGGTAGACCATCCATGGTAACTGTAAGGATAAGAATGTAGATTTGTCTGACGCTGGAATGTGTATCTTCTGGTGATAAGAATCCATGTTCCATGGCTCTATTCAATATACCCAGACCCTATAGCTAAGTCGACTTCATGAGGAGAGGGTCATGATGTGATTGGGGGTCACAGGATATCAACAGCCATAACTTTGGGGCAGATTTTTGATGGGGTTGTAGCTGTAGTGTGGGACAAACATCTTATATGATGAACTCCTCTATATATATATGGCAAAACCAATTCCAAATTTGAAAAAATCCGGATTATGGGGTCTTCCACCTTGTCTGAAGCATATGCAGTCAATGGAGGTCCTGAATGTGGCCCAGAACTCCACAAATAATTCCCGGAAGGTATTCTCCTGGACATCGATAAAACTATCGATATGAAATGTCTCCAAGAAGTCCATGACTGATTCATTGATTTGTAATTTGGTGATAGCATTCATGTCCCATGTTTTGTTGGTCCACCTGGGTTTGGCCTGTAGGTTGAGAAGATTCACTCGATGTTGCGTGTTAGTGAAGAAAATCCCAGGGTACAAGTGTAGTTTTTCCTTACTGGACAAGGAGGTGGTCTTTCTATACTAAGAATATGTGGTGTGAGGGTGGTTAACAGCTGGCTGGTTCTCAAAAGATGAGTCTAAGGACTGTGATGAGGAGGAGTTTCATCAGGGTTGGGGGTATTTTGTTCGAGCCATGGGGGTAGTGGGATGGTTTGTGGTTGTCGGTTGTAGTGAGTGCGAGAGGGGGGAATAGGAGGGTGGATGTAGCGCGCCAAAGAGGGAAACAAAGGAGGGTTGTTTTAGAACGCAAGAGAGGGGGTATAGGAGGGTGGGTTCAGTGCCAAAGAGAGGGAGAGAGTAAAGGGGGGTCATGGGATTGAGTGTGAAGAAGATGGGAGGGTGCTGATTTATATGGGAGGAGAAGAGGTCACAAGATACAGAGAGTTAGGAGAGTTATGGTTTGTAGAGGGTCATGACCAACGAGTTTACAACCTGATATTTTAAAAAAACAAGCTTGACCCTATATATGACATGTTTTTTTGGATCACTTCTTATACCTAAAAAATAAAATAGGAATTTAGAAAAAGGGTACACGTCTGGAACCAAGGGTTCAGGATGTGTACTAAACCATTTTTGTTCCTTTTGGTGATCTTTACTTGCCTCAAACTCCTTCCTATCCAAGGCTATTATATGAAAATAATATTCTAACCTAACTAAATATATCCTACCCTTGGTTTCCTCCCAGATAGTTCTTCCTTTAATGTTAGTATCTTGACTCCATAAATGTTTAAGTGAATTTGAGGTTGATGACACAAACTTCACAAAATGGTTCCTGAAAAATCATCATCCTTTGACCATTGACATTGAAGGGTTGTCCTCCTTATCTTTTAATGACAATTGTTCCATATGGAGAGACTTCAACAATATTAAATTGACCTAACCATCTTTATATCAGCTTACTCTGGAATAATTTCAATCTTGATTAAATATTATGACATTATTCCTAGGGATGAAGGTACGCATTAGAATGTGTTGTTCATGCCATTTAATTGTGTTATCTCTATCTATTATTTATTTTCATATTCACATATCTTTATTTTTTCTTACTCAGTTAACTACATTAACATTGTTTCTCCAGCCTTTTCAAAATCCAGTTTCATTTTTTTATCACCCAGAAGGAACGATACTCCAGCTCCATTAGAAGATGATAGAGTTTTCCATAAACCAATAAAAATTGGGTGGTTACTATGAGAATCTTATAAGAATCCATGTATTACCATGGTTAATCATCCAACTTCAGGCTCCATTCGCTTCATCTAGTGTTCACTATTTTTTCCGAAATTTCCTTCACTTCCCTATTTGACAACATAACCTTCCTACTTTTTTGTGGGAGGTAGGGAGATCCAATGTTTTATATAATTCCATACCATTAAATAAATTCTCTCATAGTTTATATGGTGATGTGTGTTCTACGATCACTGATGAGTAACCGAAGAAATCCAAATCATGTAAACACATTCTTCCAAAGAAAATTTATTATGACATTTGATGTGTCATGAGTCGTAGCTTCAGCATCAAACCACTTGGAAACATAATCAAGAATGAAAAGAATTTAGGATCTTACATGTGATGTAGGGAATGGTCCCATGAAGTAGATGACCCAAACATCCAATACTAAAACTTCCATAATGGGGTTTTATGGAATCTCATTACTTTTGCTAATATTTCCCATCTGTTGACATCTGTCTCATTGTAGGAAAAATCCCCTTGAGTCTTGATGTAGTGTAGGATTTAAAATATTTTTTATAGAATCTTGGCCACTATAAGCTTGGGTAATGATGTCCTCAAGTTAGTGACATGTGAAACATTTCAATTACATTCTTTGTTTCTTCTTCTAAAGTCCATCTGCACAATGCTTCAGTAATAGAAGCTCATCACAATAATATTACTACACATCTATAAAAACTTATTTCTCTAAAAATATGAGAGGACTTGGTGAAGGAATCTCATGGTGAGATAATTAGTCATATATGGAAAACCTGGTTTATTCTTGACACTAAATAAGGTCTCATATGGAAAACCCGCATTGATAATAGCCTTATAGTCTTCTTTAATGATGGTGAGAGGGAGTCTGGAGAGATGGGATGCAATTAAATTCTCCATTCCTTTGGTATCCTTGATCATAATGTCGTATTCTTGTATTATGAGAATTTAACATATCAACCTTGGTTTAGAATCCTTCTTTTTCATCAGGTACCTGAGGGTAGTGTGACCAGTTTGAATAATGACTTTGGACATGAAAATGTAAGAACAAAACTTCTCAAAGTTATATATGATAGCTAAGTGATCTTTCTCCAAAGTCACGTAATTTAATTGATATTTTTTTAGCATATGAATCACATTATAAATTGAACAGAAGGTGGTTTCAATGTGCTGTCCTACCACATCTCCCATAGCAAGGTCAATGGCATCACACAATAGTTCAAATTTTATTTCCCAATTTGGTGCAATGATAACAGGTGATGAAATCAAACCATTCTTCAGCATACTGAATTCTTGCTGATAGTCCTTTATGAATTCAAAGGAAGCACCTTTTGAAAAAAAAGTTTGTTAATAGACGCGTGACATTAAAAAAATCTTTCACAAAACGTCTGTTGAATCCAACATGTCCTAGAAAACTTATGATCCATTTAAAATTTGAGGACTCTAGCTAATCTTTTATGCCTTTTATCTTATCTAGGTCAACTTCAATTCCTTCCTTGGAAATTTTGTGACCAATGACTATTCCTCCTTGTACCGTAAAGTGTCATTTCTCCCAATTGAGTACCAAGAATTTCTCCTCCCAACATTGTATAACTAACTCCAGGCTTCTTTAATAAACATCAAATTACCTATTATAAAATGAGAAATCATTCATGAATATTTCAAGGAATTTTTCTGCCATATCATTAAAAATGTGTGCTATGCACTTATGGAATGTTGTTGGATCATTTCACATGCCGAATGATATTATTTTACAGTAAAAGGTACCAAATGGGAATGTGAAGGTAGTTTTAATGTACTCAGAGGGGTCAACTGCCATTTGATTGAATCCTAAATATCCATCCAGAAAATAGTAAAAATCATGATCTGAAAGTCTTTCTAGCATCTGATCCATAAAAGTTAAGGGGAAATGATCTTTTTTGTTAGTTGAATTCAAGCATATATAGTCCTTGAAAACTCTCTATCCAGTGATATTGCATGTTGAAATATGTTCTTTTGACCGTGAGTCCTACATTATTTGGAACAACATGGAGGGGACTCACCCATTCACGGTCTAAAATTGAAAAAATTATTTTTGTATCCATGATCTTAAACACTTCTTGATGACCTCTTTCGTTGGTGGTCTGAGATACCTCTGAGGTTTTCATTTGGCCATTTCAATTTCTTCGCCTAAAATTCTATGGGATCGACAAGTGGGGTTGATCCCTTTATTGTCTTATACTCCCCATGAAATTTATTATTTGTTTTTGTAAACATCAACCAATTTTTCTTCATATGCTTGAGAAATTTATTTGTTGGTCATGATTACGAGAGATAATGACTCTCCTAAATAAGAATACTCCAGTGTACTGGGCAGAGCTTCCAATTCTAGCTGTGGTGGCTGAATGATGGAGGGAATGAGTGGTTAAGTAAAGATTATATCTTCAAAATCTTATTTCTATTATTTCTCTGAGAATAATTATTCACTTTCTTCCTCAATATCCATGTACTCATCTAATTATGAGTGATAAATATAGTGATTCAATCCACCATATCATCTGTTTATTAGGTGGCTTTAATCATATTGAACACTACTTGTTCCTCTTTAACTACGAAGATCATATTCCCTTGATTAACACCAATCAAATCCATTCATGTGGCCATGAATGGTCATCCAAGAATGATAGTGACATCAGCTTCTTCTTCCATGTATAAAATGATAAAGTCTATTAGAAAGATGAATTTTGCGACCATTATTAGAACATCATCACGAATACCTATATGGTACATTACTGATCGGTCGACTAGCTACAATGCTACTTTTAATTCCTTGACTTCTTGGATCCCAAGATTGTGGAAAACACTCATCAGCATCAAGTTTATGTTGGCTCCAAGATCACATAGTTATCTTCCATATTTTCACTCCCCTATCGCATAGGGAATCATGAAATTTTAGGATCTCTCATTTTGGGGTGAATTTTCTTCGGCACAACAACATAGCATAATTCATTTAAAGAGATGACACCCTATATAATCCTCTTATTTGATAGCAGTTCCTTGAGAAATTTAGCATAGACCAACATCAGAGAAATAGGTTTGGAAAATGGTATATTGATATATAATTGTTTGAAAATATCTAGGAACTTCATGTATTACACCTCCTTCCTACCTTGTATTTCTCTTTCCAGAAAGGGAAGAGGTGTCTTGTATATAGATAGTGAAACATAAATGGGTTCTTTTTTTCTTTTCAAGGGTTTGGTTTTACTCTTTTGGTACATCCTCTTATGGTAGGGTGCAAATGAAATCATCAACCTCTTCCTCTTATCCTTGCTTCTTCTTAGTCTCCTCTTTCCACCTTTCTTTTTTTGGTTGTTGAAAGTCTCAAACTTTCACGCTTCTCAACAATACCACTTCAGATTACACTCTTGGGAATGTCTTAGTGTTTCCGCGTAAAGTACCCAGTAATCTATTAGATAAATTCTTTGATATTTGAGCCATTTTAATCTCCATGTCTCTCAAAGAATCTCATTTATTTTTCATCTTTGTCTCATGGGTCATCATTCATCAATCATAATTTTGTTCAAAAGTAACCAAAAGATTTTATAGGTTACTTGGAGGTGGTTGCAGAACAGGCCTTGGCTAGTGTAGAGACCCGAAGCTTGACGTACATAGATATTACATTAATTTTTCAGAATACTTCATACATAACAAAAACAGACACACAAGGATCGTAATAGTTTATTGTCTTTGGAAACTCAGAATAAAATCTTCTAATCGTGGTGAAAGATCTTCAACATCTCCCAATAAAGATCTTCCCCTTTTTTTCTTACCTAAAACCTTTCTTTATCTCTTGGGGAAAATAAAACATAAAAGGGGTGAGCTAAAATTCCCAGTAAGGGTAAACATAGAGAACATAAAACAATCCATAAACATTTGCATGCAAAAACTTGAACATAAAATCTAAACATCAAAATATTGAGTAAAGACATGAATCCTGGAAGTACGTAAGGCATATATCATAAGGGAACATCAATAATGATAAAATAGCATGGGAATAAAACATGTAATTGTGGAAAACATTAAGCACATTATATTATTTCCATAGTAGCCAAGGCATTGCTGCGAAGACCATCTTAGTGGACAAAGTCCCTTTCTGAATCGAGTTCACTCCTCGTTCCAGTCCTGTATTACTGAACCCATTTAACTTTCCATTACAGCCAGGTCTATCTCATGAGATATAAATCATTACCCAATGCATTAGAGGGAGATATAGGTCCCACCCATCTCATAATGAAATCATTTTTTACTTGTGCCACAAAATAAACTTATAACATTCATCATAACCCAAAGAATAAAATGGGTTTCATAAACATCATCCAATCATTTCATCATACATATAAAACAAATGGACATTTCATCATAAGAAATGTGAAACCATGTAAATCATAGAGACATGATACTTGAAACATACACATGTGAAATAATGTCATCTTAGATGAAAATGGGTTTGATAAAACACTTTAAATGAATTCTTGAGGAAAATATCCTTTTTTCTTCAAAATCATTTTATCTTCACAAAATGTCATGTAATTTTAAAAGAAAAGGGTTTTGTTGAAAATAATAATGAAATATTTTGGAGAATCTTCATGAAAATAAAGCTTTATAAAACCGTAAAAATCATTTCATGCCGTATATGTTAAAAAAAACATTCTTCTCGTACTTTTGTTGGAAAAGTCAAAAAGTACCTTGTAGGGTAAATAAAAGAAATATTCCTTCCATAACATGGGGTAAAATTAAAAATGGGTAAAAATTACTTTAAACATACATTAATAAACTTTTATAAATCATGGACATGGATGATAGCAACAACCCCAGTAAATACTTACGAATAAGCAATCTCAGATAAAAATGAGATTTGCACAATTATCCCTTACCTTAGGTCTGATATGCTTCGTACGTATCTGAAACTCTTGTATAATGATTTAAATAATGTAATTGACTTATTATAGAATAATATTCATTGTTATGATATCATATATGGTTCACTTATGACTTTATATTACCCGTTCTTTTGTAAATTCCATGTTAAAAAGCGTTTTGTGTAAAATCGTTTCATTTGCCGTCCGTGTTTTGACTTGTAATTATTCATATGATTACTTAGATCATGATTACTTAATTCCAGAATATAAAACATGATTTATATATAATATATATTCAGAATAGACATATATATAATAGATCGATAAATGGAATGAAATACACCATTCATGGAGACGGTAGGTCGTACGTACGCATGAACGCAGTTTTTGTTTCCTTATTGAAATGAATGATACTAAATAGATGACATAAATATATATATACATAAATACAGTAGAATTATTATGTCGTATATTTCATTATTATTCATTATATATATTTTATAATCATTCTTTAATGGTTAATCATGGAAAATGAATCTCATCGCGTTCGTGGAGACGGTAGTCTCTACGTACGCACGAGCGATGATATCGTTCCCATGATCGTGGAATTGTATTAAAGTGTATGTATAGTATTACAGAATCAATATAAATTTACAATAATCATATATATTCATTAATTTCACCATTATACCCATCCAAGTAAGGTGGTGGTGGAAAATAGATTACACCACGGCGTGGAGACGGTATTCCGTACGTACGCACGCGCGGTGATTTCATTTTCCGTAGGATGGATAGATGGTGAAATATGGTTGTTTCATACTTATAATAACATATCAGTATATGATTGATACTGATGTTATTACTTCATAATGAAAAAACTAAAGTAGAATAAGTGGAAGAAGAAATAAAGTTGAAAGAATCGGTAACGGACATTACCTCTTCTTTGAAGCGCCTCTTTGAGACCTCCTCTTAGGGCACTAAAATTGGTCTTTGAAGAAGTCCAGAACCTCTAGGATGTTTCTATAGAAGTGGAGAAGATAATTTTTCAGTGGTTGGCCGAGAATGAAGGCTCAATGTGGTGTGAGGAAGAGAGGGTGGAGGTGCCCTTTTATAAGGGAGGAGAGGGGCACCTTTGGAAAAACTAAAAATATTATTTTATTATAAAGTCATATTCAGTTATTAATAGCTCCAAATTGATTTATTTCTAAGATAAGGTGGGGATGGGTAGAAATCCTCTCATACAATATAATTTAGACAAGTTTAGGTCATTATATTAACCTTATCTTTTAGTTTTAACTCTTAGTTAATTATATTGACATTTACCATGTCACTTTGTATTTTTATATTATATATTTAATAAACATACCATATACATCCAAGAGACCCCCAAGTGGTCCATTAATGATACACCTATAATTATATAAGTATATTGGCCGAACCTTAGATTTTTAGTTATATAATAACAATTAATAATATAATATTTGTTTTAAATACTATTTTATGTCAATTTTGACACTATTTGGTAATTGATTTTTATGAAAATCATAACAGAATGATTAGATCAAAAAAAGTTAATTAAATCAATACTAACATTTCTTATTAACATATAAAATTATTGTAATTCATAAAATGTCACGACCCGTCCTCGGGGCCCGTGCCGTGACTACCCCAAGCCCGCCTTCCATAGGCCAGGGGCTGGCGACTAGCACCAAGGCGTAAAATCCCAGTAAACAGGGAAGGCATTGCCTTTATAAGTAACAACCACACAGAGTCAGCAAGCGGAAAGTAAAGTGCAGAAAAGTAAAGGGGCCGGAAATACAAGCCCAACTGTAAAGTACAACTGAAAAGAAAAAGAACAGCAACTGAAGAAAAGACGGCGGCCTCGTGTCGTCCACTGGCAATCCCACCTGAAGGGTGGGTACAGATAGCCTCCAGGCTCCTCGGGTCCCACGTCCGCTCCGAGCACGTCCCGCCCAGTGGTCCACCTCCAGGTACCGTCCTGCTCCACGCCCCAACCGTGATCAGCGCTGTCCGTCGTCTGCAACCAACACAACAAGGTGCGGGCATAGCCCGTGCAGGGGTGAGTACAACTACTCAGTAAGGACCCCGAGACCCCCGAAGGTCTCTCGAAATCCACAAAGGATATAGCACAAAAGAAAGATGCAATCACGAAGTAACATCTGACTCGACTTAGGTATATGCCCATACATATACCTAAGTCCCCAATTCTAGCTCTGCTCACGAGCTCAAGAACAACTCAATCCACAAAGGAAAGCAAGACCCAAATCCACAAAGGAGAGTAAACAGTAAATCCACAAAGGATGGTTCAACACAATCCACAAAGGAGAGTAACATAAGATTCAGCTCAACCAGGTATACTTTTTCAGATGACGTCAAAGACGATCACTGATCCGTCTCAGTCGTCGGACCCACGAAGGATCGATAGGTACTAACCCCCGCAAAAGACCCACGTAGGATCGGGCTCACACAGAACCTGTAGGCAGTGGCTCACACAGAACCGGTAGTAAGGACCCACGGAGGATCGGGCTCACACAGAACCTGAAGCACTGATCCACGTGGGATCGCTGAGTGCAGTAGTCGACGCAGTCCACTGAGGATCTCTGCACAGTCGTCGCCGCAGTCCACGAAGGATCTCTGCTCTGCCGTCGTCGCAGTCCACGGAGGATCTCTGCTCTGCCGTCGTCGCAGTCCACGGAGGATCTCTGCTGTGCCGTCGTCGCAGTCCACGGAGGATCTCTGCTCTGCCGTCGTCGCAGTCCACGGAGGATCTCTGCTCTGCCGTCGAGGTCACAGCCAGCGCTAGGGTTCCCGCACGTAGCGAGCTCGTTTAGGAGGGTCCGCTCCACGAGCCGAGGGGCTGATACATCAACTGACACGTAGTCCGAAGTTGATGTATCCAAAAGTTCCGTATCGACAACAGGATCTCAACGCGACAGACGGCGCGTCAATCGGACGCCCGGTCTGAGAGTTATTGGCATTTTCGTCCCAGGGGCCCGGTTGGTTTTTAGGGCAAAACCAACCCGACCGTACTCCGCCTGTATCCGATCCTCGGGCGGAGTATGCCAAAAGTTCCGTCTCACTTAGAGGAAACTACCACAGCTGACGGTACGTCGTTCGGACGTCCGTAGCTCAAGTTATGAGCGTTTCCGCTCCGAGGGCCCGGTTGGCTTCGTGTACGAACCAACCCGGCCGAACCCAAAGTCTTCCGAAACCTTGAGTATAATATACCGAAACGACCGTCTCGATCCAAGGATCGCGTAGCCGCTGACGGTTCGTCAATCGGAGGTCCCAGGCCCAAGATATGGGCGAAAGACCGTAGAGGGCCCGAAACGGGGGTACTGGGCCCGGGGCGACCCGGCCCGAACCCCCCCCCTGGGGTCGGCCGAACCGGGTCGGCCCGAACCGGGTCGGCCCGACCCGGCCCGAACCGGCTCGGCCGGGTCCGGTCCGGCCTGGGCGCGGCCCGGCCGACCGGACCGGCCGGCTCGGTCTTCGGCCGCGCGGCCGAAGAGCCGCCGCCGCGGGGTTGAACCCGCGGCTTGAGAGAAACCGCGGCCCCGCGGGGGGCCGCCTGTCACGCGGACGCGGCCGGGCCGCCGCGTCCGTCCCGGTTCCGCGCGGCCGCGGAACCGGCTGCCGCCGCCGCCGCGGCTTCAGCCGCGGCGGAAGGTTTCCACGGCGGCGCGCCTGGCGCCGCCGCCTCCGGTCGCCGGCGCCGCCGCGCCGGCGACCCGCGCCGCCGCCTCCTTCCGCGGGCCGCCGGAGATGCTCCGGTGGCCCGATTTCTTTCCCGTCTGCGCCGATGCTCCTCCCGGGGGACGATCTTCACTGCGGAGCCAACAAATTGCCCTTGCCGCACGGTTTGTCGACGTCCGCCAAATCCGCACAACCAAAATAGATCGGCGGAGGGTTGCCGGGTCTTGTTCGTTAGACCCGCACCCTCCGCGTTAGTCATAATCCACGGGAGGAACAATAAAACAATCAACAACAATTTTAAATGTTAAAATTGTTCGAAGGTCATGCTTCTTTACTTTAAAAGAAATAAATCACGGGAAGGAAAATATTCCAATCAACCCTTACTTTATCGTCGTCGTCGGAATTGCTCGTCGCGGAAGATGGAGATCGCCGCGTCGTCGCGGAATCGCTCGTCGCGTCGCCAATCTCCGGATCAAGATCAACGGATTTAATTAGTTTAAATCCGTTGATATTGAAATTAAAAAGGGAGAAGAAAAGATCTGATTCTCACCTTTGTTGCCGAACGAGGGTCGGCCGCGGAAGAAGAGGCGTCGCCGAAGAACGTCGCGGGTAGATCTCGTCGACGTCGCAGATCTTGGTGTGCGTCGTCGAATTCCGGTCGTCGGCGTTCTTCGCGTTCTTCGCGTTCTTCGCGTTCTTCGCGTTCTTCGCGGAGAGGGTGGAGGAACGAAGATTCTTTCAAATCCTTTCCAAGGATTTTTATGTTGGTCTTATTTTATAAACATGCCAACACGAAACCGGTTAAGAAACGATCCATCAATTCGTTGAATTAATTCAACGAAAGAAACGACCCATTTAATTCACGAAGAAACAGTCCATTTAATTCACGAAATAAACCGCCCAATTAAATGGTCTGTTAAGAATTAAAGAAAACGCGTCGGTTGACTTTTCAGTTACTTTGACGGGTTTTCGCGGGTGCGTTACTTAGCGAAAGAAACGGCGGGGCTCGTGCGGGTCCCACCGCACAAATATCCTACCAAGGGGTAGGATATTTCTGGATAGCATCCTATCCAGTTCAACTCAGTTCAAGCCGTCTTTAAGTGACTTCAAGTGGCTTCCAAGCAGCTTAAGTGAAATAAAATAAAGTTGTCGCACAAACTTTATTTTATTTCTGACTTAAAGCCGTAAAATTTAAAAACCACGTCTGAGCAAACGCAACTCCGGAAGAGGCGTTTCTAAGCAAATACCGGCGCTGCGATTTCATCGGTGCCCTCAGAATTCGATTCCAGGCACCGGTTCAAAAGATAGAAAAACCCGCTCGTCCGTTCACTGAACGTACCCGAGCCAAACTTCGGAAATTGATTCCGGGCACACCGGGCCTCGGAATCAGGTGCCGTCTGAAGCTGCGTTCTTGTAAAATTCCAAAGAAAATTAAGAAAAAAATTTCCTTGAAATTTGCGGGTCTTTACATTACTCCCACCTCAGGGCTTTACGTCCCCGTAAAGATACATCAAAACTAGGGGAACAAATGGGGGTACTGAGCACGCATCTGAGCCTCCCGCTCCCAAGTGCTCTCCTGGAGGTTCCCGTGCTGCCATCTGACGCGCACAAGAGGAATCGACCGCCCACGTAGGACCCGCTCCTGTCGATCCTCGATCTCCACTGGAACCTCCGCAAAAGTCGCCCCATCGTCCACGTCCAGCTCCCCAAAGTCGATGATGTGCGTCGGGTCGTGCACGTATCTCCTCAGCTGAGACACGTGGAAGACGTCGTGCACCCGGTGCAACTGAGGTGGTAGAGCCAGGCGATAAGCCACCTCTCCTATCCTGCTGAGGACCTGGAAAGGCCCGATGAAGCGGGGAGACAGCTTGCCGCCTCGGCCAAATCTCCGTAAACCACGTCGAGGTGAGACACGCAAAAAGACGTGGTCGCCATCCTCGAACTCTAGTGGCCTCCGCCTCCTGTCAGCATATGACTTCTGCCGGCTCTGAGCTGTCCTCATCCTCTCCTGGATGATTTGGACCTTCTCTGTCGTGGCTCGGACCATCTCTGGTCCCACGAGTGCTGACTCCCCAGGGTCTGTCCAGCACAACGGTGATCTGCAGGGTCTGCCGTACAACGCCTCGTATGGTGCCATCCCGATGGTGGAGTGGTAGCTGTTGTTGTACGCAAACTCCACCAAGGGTAGGTGGTCCTCCCAGCTGCGACCAAAGTCGAGAACACATGCACGGAGCATGTCCTCGAGTGTCTGTATGGTCCTCTCCGTCTGTCCATCCGTCTGAGGGTGGAAGGCTGTGCTCAGATGGAGCCGCGTCCCGAACGCCTCCTGCAACCCCTTCCAAAGCCTGGAAGTGAAACGAGCATCTCGATCGGAGACGATAGACGATGGCACACCGTGAAGCCGTACGATCTCCAGGACGTAAAGACGTCCCAAGCTCTCTACTGAGCCCTGCTCTCTGATGGGTAAGAAGTGTGCCGACTTGGTGAGTCGGTCGACAATCACCCAAATGGAGTCGTGACCTCTGGAAGTGCGTGGAAGTCCAGTCACGAAGTCCATAGATATGCCGTCCCACTTCCACTCCGGGACCTCCAAGGGCTGTACCAAACCTGCTGGTACCTGGTGCTCTGCCTTCACCTGCTGGCAGGTGAGGCATCGTGAAACGAACTCTGCCACAGCTTTCTTCATACCCGGCCACCAGTGCTGTCGCCTGAGATCCTGGTACATCTTCGCCACTCCGGGATGTACCGCCAAGGGAGAAGTGTGAAACTCTCTCAGCACCTCCTCTCGTAAAGCGACTGGTACGAAGGTACGTCCTCTGAAAAGGATGTCGTGCTCTGCTCCAAGGGAGAAACCATCAGGCGCCTGACCTGAGGATATCAGTGCACGCCGGGTCTCACAGTCAGCGTCCCCACGCTGAGCCTCTCTGACCCGCTGTAGAAGTGGAGGAGAGACTGTGAGAGACTGAAGAAAGGCTGTTCCGTCTCTATCCACGAAGGATATCTGCAAGGAGGCTAGCTGCTCCGTCGCCTCCTCAAGCAGCTGAATGCCCGTCCTCCTGCTGAGGGCATCGGCTACCACGTTCCCCTTCCCAGGAGTATAGACTATCTCAAAGTCATAGTCCTGGAGGAACTCAAGCCATCTCCGCTGTCTCAGGTTCAGGTCCTTCTGAGAGAAGATAAACCTAAGACTCTGGTGGTCAGAAAAGACTGTGAAGCGCTCGCCCATCAGATAGTGCCGCCAAGTCTTCAGAGCGAAGACCACTGCTGCTAACTCCAGGTCATGAGTGGCGTAGTTCTGCTCATGCGGCCTCAACTGACGTGATCCGTAGGCGATCACGGCCCGCTCCTGCATCAGGACGCACCCGAGTCCAGTCCCTGATGCGTCGCAGTAAACTACGTACCCAACTCCCTCCTCAGGCAACCTCAAGATAGGTGCGCTGGTCAATCTCTGTCTCAGCTCCTGGAAGCTCTGCTGACATCTGTCTGACCACACGAAGGGTTTCCCCTTCTTCGTCAAGGCTGAGAGTGGTGCTGCAACTCTGGAGAAGTCTGGCACGAATCTCCGATAGTATCCCGCTAGGCCCAAGAAGCTCCGCACCTCTGTCACGCTCTTGGGTGGCTCCCAAGCTAGCACTGCCTCGATCTTCGCGGGATCCACTGCAACTCCCGCCTCAGAAATGACGTGCCCCAAGAAATGGACCTCACGTAACCAGAACTGGCATTTTGAGAGCTTGCCATAAAGCTGGTGCTCTCGGAGTGTGTCTAGCACAACTCGCAGGTGGTAGGCATGCTCCTCCTCAGTCGTCGAGTATACCAAAATGTCGTCAATGAAGACAACGACAAATCGGTCGAGGTATGGCTGGAAGATCCTGTTCATGAGGCTCATGAACACCGCTGGAGCATTGGTTACGCCGAACGGCATAACCAAGAACTCATAATGGCCATACCGACACCTGAAGGCCGTCTTCTGCACGTCCTCGTCTCGAACTCTGAGCTGATGATAGCCTGACCGGAGGTCTATCTTCGAGAACCACCGCGCTCCCTTGAGCTGATCGAAGAGGTCATCAATCCGTGGCAGCGGATACTTGTTCCTCACTGTCACCTGGTTCAGGCGACGATAGTCGACACAAAGTCGCAAGTTCCCGTCCGCCTTTTTGGCGAACAAAATCGGGGAAGCCCAGGGTGAAACACTGGGTCGGATAAACCCCTTACTCTGCAAGTCCTCCAACTGTACCCGCAGCTCTCGAAGCTCGGCGGGGGCCATCCGATATGCTGGAGTAGATATCGGGGCTGTCCCGGGGTACAAGTCGATGTAAAAGTCTACCTCTCTACGAGGAGGTAGCCCTGGAACGTCGTCGGGAAAGACGTCCACGTACTGGTCCACCACTGCAGGAAAAGCCGGACTCCGCACGTCCACTGCTCCTAGGATGAGGCTAGCCAACTGATGTGAGATGGGCTGCACTCTCCTCCGCGGAAGTCCATCCTGTGCTGCAAAGGTTCCCTTCTCGCCGGTGAAGGTAAACCTGCTCCCGTCGGTACGAACACATCGTACC
Organism: Viscum album; assembly: GCA_963277665.1. Taxonomy (NCBI): domain Eukaryota; kingdom Viridiplantae; phylum Streptophyta; class Magnoliopsida; order Santalales; family Viscaceae; genus Viscum; species Viscum album. The sequence goes on from OY728119.1 coordinate 1,269,738,033, forward strand.
TTGCGCCTAAAACAGTCGATCTGGGCATGAACCGTGGATAGCCAATCCATGCCCAAGATGACGTCGTAAGGCCTCGACGCCGCTACAAGGAGATCCCAGCCGAAGCTCTCGCCTCCTAGAGTAAGCTCACACTGCCGGCACCAGTGCGTAATCGTCGAGTCTGCTCCCGTAGGAGTCTCTAGCCGTAAGGATCGAGCCAACGGCTCAGTCGGAATCTCCGAGCTCCGAACAAGGGCAGAGGCTATGAAAGAGTGACTCGCTCCTGTGTCTATAAGTACTGCAGCAAGGGTGGAATAGACACAGATCGTACCTCGAATCATCTCTGGCATGTCGGGGTCGTAGGCCTCCACTGCCTGGAGCTGGGCCTGTCCCTGCCCGCCGGCTCCCTGTGGTCGAGGTGGCCCTCCTGGTGGTGGTGGGGGTAGAGCCTGAAAGCGTCGCCCACCACCCGCTGCTCGGCCAGCTCCTCGGCCTCGTCCGCCTCCTCCCTGCGGACCGCCACGGTCGACCCTCTGCCTCTGCCTGGGTGGCCCCTCCACCGTCTGCTGCTCCTCTGATCGGCGAGTCGGGCAGTCACGAGCCATGTGACCCTGCCCGCCGCAAGAGTAGCACAGCCTGCCTCTCGAAAGGCTGGCACTCCGCTGTGTGCCTCGTACTGCTGAGCCGGTGTCCTGAGGCCGTCTGCGTGGGGGTCTGGTCTGCCTGGACCCGTGAGTCATCCGTCGGCTACCTGCTGCCGAAGACTCAGCTACCTGCCGCCCTGCGCTAGGTCTCGCCGCTGAAGAAGGCTCTGCCAGGAAGCTCTCGATCAGGAGGGCTCGCTCCAGCACTCCTGCCTGGGTCGGAATGCTGAGGGAGATCAGCGACGCACGAATCTCCTGTCGCAAGCCCTGCTCGAAGGTCCGGGCCCGGAAGAAGGGGTCCCGTACCATGTCGGTCGAGTAGCGAGATAGGTCCGTGAACCTCGCCGCATACTGAGCGACCGTCATGCTGCCCTGGCGCAGCTGGAGAAGCTCCTGGATGCGCACCGCTCGGAGGGTGGCCGGGACGAACTCAGAGCGGAAGAGGCTCTCGAAGTCCGTCCAGAGCAGGGATGCCTCATCGTGAACCTGGAGCATCAGGCTCCACCATCGTCCTGCCGCCGCCTGCAGGAGGCTCGCTGCGAGGATCACCATGAGATCCGCTGGTGTCCTCACTAGCCTGAAGATCCGTACCACCGCCTCTAGCCAGTCCTCGGCGGCCTGGGGGTCCGCCTCACCGCGAAACCTGGGCGGTCGCTGGCTCTGAAACTCGTGCAGTGCCCTGAGGCGACGTGCATCGTCGGCGTCTGGTACTGGAAGCATCGGTGGCTCGGCGGGTAAGGCTACCGCCGGTGCCACTGCTGGCAAAGGGCCCTGCACCGAGGCCTCGTCGCTCGGTGGGCTGCCGTCGCGCCCTACACTCGGAACCCTAGCTGGCAGTCGTCGCGGGGCCATCCTGAAAAGGAGAACAAGAGCACCACAGTCAGAACAGTATACCTGGTGAGCTGGCACAAGTAATCACAAGGAAAACTTGAGACTTTCATAAAGCAGATCAGTATACCCGGTGAGCTGACATAAGTAATCACAAAGAAAACTTGAAACACACACGCAATCAATGTTTTCATGCATTAAGTCGGAAATCAGGAGTCAGGGTCCTGGTGTACGGATACGTCGGCCGCCGCACCAACACTGGGCTCCCTGAACTGATAACCACACTCAATACACTAAACACTATTGCTTCACATAGAAAGAAAGGACGATCAGAGTCTGCGGTAGAACCGACCGCCTCTGATACCAATTTGTCACGACCCGTCCTCGGGGCCCGTGCCGTGACTACCCCAAGCCCGCCTTCCATAGGCCAGGGGCTGGCGACTAGCACCAAGGCGTAAAATCCCAGTAAACAGGGAAGGCATTGCCTTTATAAGTAACAACCACACAGAGTCAGCAAGCGGAAAGTAAAGTGCAGAAAAGTAAAGGGGCCGGAAATACAAGCCCAACTGTAAAGTACAACTGAAAAGAAAAAGAACAGCAACTGAAGAAAAGACGGCGGCCTCGTGTCGTCCACTGGCAATCCCACCTGAAGGGTGGGTACAGATAGCCTCCAGGCTCCTCGGGTCCCACGTCCGCTCCGAGCACGTCCCGCCCAGTGGTCCACCTCCAGGTACCGTCCTGCTCCACGCCCCAACCGTGATCAGCGCTGTCCGTCGTCTGCAACCAACACAACAAGGTGCGGGCATAGCCCGTGCAGGGGTGAGTACAACTACTCAGTAAGGACCCCGAGACCCCCGAAGGTCTCTCGAAATCCACAAAGGATATAGCACAAAAGAAAGATGCAATCACGAAGTAACATCTGACTCGACTTAGGTATATGCCCATACATATACCTAAGTCCCCAATTCTAGCTCTGCTCACGAGCTCAAGAACAACTCAATCCACAAAGGAAAGCAAGACCCAAATCCACAAAGGAGAGTAAACAGTAAATCCACAAAGGATGGTTCAACACAATCCACAAAGGAGAGTAACATAAGATTCAGCTCAACCAGGTATACTTTTTCAGATGACGTCAAAGACGATCACTGATCCGTCTCAGTCGTCGGACCCACGAAGGATCGATAGGTACTAACCCCCGCAAAAGACCCACGTAGGATCGGGCTCACACAGAACCTGTAGGCAGTGGCTCACACAGAACCGGTAGTAAGGACCCACGGAGGATCGGGCTCACACAGAACCTGAAGCACTGATCCACGTGGGATCGCTGAGTGCAGTAGTCGACGCAGTCCACTGAGGATCTCTGCACAGTCGTCGCCGCAGTCCACGAAGGATCTCTGCTCTGCCGTCGTCGCAGTCCACGGAGGATCTCTGCTCTGCCGTCGTCGCAGTCCACGGAGGATCTCTGCTCTGCCGTCGTCGCAGTCCACGGAGGATCTCTGCTCTGCCGTCGTCGCAGTCCACGGAGGATCTCTGCTCTGCCGTCGAGGTCACAGCCAGCGCTAGGGTTCCCGCACGTAGCGAGCTCGTTTAGGAGGGTCCGCTCCACGAGCCGAGGGGCTGATACATCAACTGACACGTAGTCCGAAGTTGATGTATCCAAAAGTTCCGTATCGACAACAGGATCTCAACGCGACAGACGGCGCGTCAATCGGACGCCCGGTCTGAGAGTTATTGGCATTTTCGTCCCAGGGGCCCGGTTGGTTTTTAGGGCAAAACCAACCCGACCGTACTCCGCCTGTATCCGATCCTCGGGCGGAGTATGCCAAAAGTTCCGTCTCACTTAGAGGAAACTACCACAGCTGACGGTACGTCGTTCGGACGTCCGTAGCTCAAGTTATGAGCGTTTCCGCTCCGAGGGCCCGGTTGGCTTCGTGTACGAACCAACCCGGCCGAACCCAAAGTCTTCCGAAACCTTGAGTATAATATACCGAAACGACCGTCTCGATCCAAGGATCGCGTAGCCGCTGACGGTTCGTCAATCGGAGGTCCCAGGCCCAAGATATGGGCGAAAGACCGTAGAGGGCCCGAAACGGGGGTACTGGGCCCGGGGCGACCCGGCCCGAACCCCCCCCTGGGGTCGGCCGAACCGGGTCGGCCCGAACCGGGTCGGCCCGACCCGGCCCGAACCGGCTCGGCCGGGTCCGGTCCGGCCTGGGCGCGGCCCGGCCGACCGGACCGGCCGGCTCGGTCTTCGGCCGCGCGGCCGAAGAGCCGCCGCCGCGGGGTTGAACCCGCGGCTTGAGAGAAACCGCGGCCCCGCGGGGGGCCGCCTGTCACGCGGACGCGGCCGGGCCGCCGCGTCCGTCCCGGTTCCGCGCGGCCGCGGAACCGGCTGCCGCCGCCGCCGCGGCTTCAGCCGCGGCGGAAGGTTTCCACGGCGGCGCGCCTGGCGCCGCCGCCTCCGGTCGCCGGCGCCGCCGCGCCGGCGACCCGCGCCGCCGCCTCCTTCCGCGGGCCGCCGGAGATGCTCCGGTGGCCCGATTTCTTTCCCGTCTGCGCCGATGCTCCTCCCGGGGGACGATCTTCACTGCGGAGCCAACAAATTGCCCTTGCCGCACGGTTTGTCGACGTCCGCCAAATCCGCACAACCAAAATAGATCGGCGGAGGGTTGCCGGGTCTTGTTCGTTAGACCCGCACCCTCCGCGTTAGTCATAATCCACGGGAGGAACAATAAAACAATCAACAACAATTTTAAATGTTAAAATTGTTCGAAGGTCATGCTTCTTTACTTTAAAAGAAATAAATCACGGGAAGGAAAATATTCCAATCAACCCTTACTTTATCGTCGTCGTCGGAATTGCTCGTCGCGGAAGATGGAGATCGCCGCGTCGTCGCGGAATCGCTCGTCGCGTCGCCAATCTCCGGATCAAGATCAACGGATTTAATTAGTTTAAATCCGTTGATATTGAAATTAAAAAGGGAGAAGAAAAGATCTGATTCTCACCTTTGTTGCCGAACGAGGGTCGGCCGCGGAAGAAGAGGCGTCGCCGAAGAACGTCGCGGGTAGATCTCGTCGACGTCGCAGATCTTGGTGTGCGTCGTCGAATTCCGGTCGTCGGCGTTCTTCGCGTTCTTCGCGTTCTTCGCGTTCTTCGCGTTCTTCGCGGAGAGGGTGGAGGAACGAAGATTCTTTCAAATCCTTTCCAAGGATTTTTATGTTGGTCTTATTTTATAAACATGCCAACACGAAACCGGTTAAGAAACGATCCATCAATTCGTTGAATTAATTCAACGAAAGAAACGACCCATTTAATTCACGAAGAAACAGTCCATTTAATTCACGAAATAAACCGCCCAATTAAATGGTCTGTTAAGAATTAAAGAAAACGCGTCGGTTGACTTTTCAGTTACTTTGACGGGTTTTCGCGGGTGCGTTACTTAGCGAAAGAAACGGCGGGGCTCGTGCGGGTCCCACCGCACAAATATCCTACCAAGGGGTAGGATATTTCTGGATAGCATCCTATCCAGTTCAACTCAGTTCAAGCCGTCTTTAAGTGACTTCAAGTGGCTTCCAAGCAGCTTAAGTGAAATAAAATAAAGTTGTCGCACAAACTTTATTTTATTTCTGACTTAAAGCCGTAAAATTTAAAAACCACGTCTGAGCAAACGCAACTCCGGAAGAGGCGTTTCTAAGCAAATACCGGCGCTGCGATTTCATCGGTGCCCTCAGAATTCGATTCCGGGCACCGGTTCAAAAGATAGAAAAACCCGCTCGTCCGTTCACTGAACGTACCCGAGCCAAACTTCGGAAATTGATTCCGGGCACACCGGGCCTCGGAATCAGGTGCCGTCTGAAGCTGCGTTCTTGTAAAATTCCAAAGAAAATTAAGAAAAAAATTTCCTTGAAATTTGCGGGTCTTTACATAAAAAGTCTAAAATTAGATTTATTTGGGTATTTATAACATCAATTATGTCAATATTTCATTAATAAGATAATTATTGCATCATCATTGTGTCATAAATAAATTAAATTATTTTAAGTCTTAAAATTACAAATAAAATACCATTATGTAAGAAATATTTTTATCTTTCTAATTAATATTTATAGTCGAATTTATATTTTTTATAACCCTATATTAAAAATGATTTATTTATTAAAGTTTGATTTTAACTATAAATTAAAAATAAATGTCCTAATCTAATCCAAGTGGGCCTAAATGGTCATATTTTATTACTAAGGTTGTTTTTGGCCGAATTAAACTTATCCAATAGAATTAGGACACGTGTTAGGGTAATAATAATATCAATTTTACCCTTAATTACCCTATTTACTTTTAACCGTGGTAAAAAAAAGTAAAAAGTTACTATTCGCCAAAAAATATTTTCATCTCATTGAACCATATTTTTTTCCTTGATATTAACCGTGTCTCTCGGATTTTTGAAATTCCACTCACATAAGCGGAAAAATTAAGTTTTATGAAAATTCAGTTTTTTAACTATCACTTAGTGGTTTCACTCTTCATCAAAAAATGAAAGTTTCCAGAAAAATACCAAAAATTAGGCCTAAGCTATATTTTATATTATGAATTAAAAAATGAGGTCTATTTTACCAAATTCAAAACATATCATTTGAATTAAATAATTTAAAAATTAATTCCCGTCGTCAAAACAAATAGTGTGTTCATACGAGATAATAACTATCAAAAGATTGACACTTGTTTATGTTTGGTTTAAATGTGAAATTACATCCAATGACCAAAATTGTATTAAATGGTAAAAATATATTCTAAATATAATTTAAAACCACTCAAATTAATCATTTATCACTATTAATTATTTCGATTAAAAAAGTTGTTTTTAATTAAAATTTAGTAATTTTCACTATTCATCAGAATATGAATGTTATCCGAAAAGTACCAAAATTTCACCCTAAGCTAATTTTGATATTCCGAATCCAAAAATGATGTCCATTTTGAAAAATAAAATTTATGAAATTTCAAAAAGTGGGTATTACTATTCATAACGACTAGTTTTAATAATATTTTAATAGCATATCGTTGTTTAGTAAAACCCAGTATTGTGTACAACACACGCTATAAAGGAAGGTCATGATTGCGTGTAATGAAAGCCAAGTCATGGTTGTGTCTAGTGCACAACTCCTTTTTCTTTGCGTATAACAAAATACATTGAATATATATATATACACACTCAATGTTTCGTAGATTAACTACTATCAAACAAACATGATATTGTGTGTAACACGATCCAAGATTAGTGTTGCGTATATTGCAAGCTAATACGGTGTTTTGTATAGCACAAGATAATCTTGGTGTAGCGTACAACATAAGATATGAAAGAAATTTAAACGAATATATCTTTTAAAATCTAGGGTTGCTACAGCTGGGTGGGTTGAAATTGTTGTTGTCGGGGTCTTGGTTGGAAATGTTGTTGTTGCATTGGTTACTACAGTTACGAATAAGGGTTCATTTGTGGATGACTTTTTGGTCCTTGGTTATAGAACTCAGCCTGACCACTTCAAGGCAGTAAATAACCTAGATTGCTGTGAGGATACTGTTGAATAGGCCTCTACTGAAAAAACTAATATTGTGAAAGAAATGACTAGGTTTGATAATTTTGTTGACATAATTACAATCTTACTATTCTTAATTGCCTTCCTTTCAGTCCTAATATAGATTATGGCCACCACACAAATCTCATTATTGAACGTCCATGACAGGGAAAAGGTGGTCTTGTTGCTGGTATTTCAAAAGATTAATGTTTCTTTTTTAGAGTGTCAACCTGCTTTGCCAACCGGGTGTTCTCATCAACTTGGTGGATGGAATGTTTTGGTGGCACATGATCATTTTTACACATATTATAATTTTGATAGACTTCATCTAAAATTTACTTTCTTACTTTGGGGGTCTTTTACATCAATCCTCCATCAGCGGGTGCATCCAAAACTATACATGTCGCTGGCTAGATTCCTTGATAAAATGTTTGCTAAAAATCTACGTTTTAGGTATATGATGTGTACACTTCCTCATAATCTACTTAAATATCATCCACACGTCCTATTCATATTCTCTATATTCTTTAGTGATGTTTTGGATGTCATTCTGGATCTTCAAGGTCCATATGGGTTGGAAATATTTGTCAATTGTTTTTGTAAAGATCATCCAAAGTCATGATCGACTCAAGAGATTGGATTTTGAGCAAGTACCTAGCTCTTTCTATCAATAAAAATAAAAATATATGGAGTTTTATAGCATCAAAAAAACTCCCTAGTTGTGAAAGGTATTGCAAACTTCCAGGGAATTGGAAATATGTTCATGTGGGTCTTCTCTCTGAAGACCACCAAATTGTCCCATGTTTGTGTTCATATGAATTAGTACAGCCTTGATTTGAAATTTGTGGGATTGTATAAAAGGGTGAATAATACTTGGTGTTGTACCATGGATTGATGGTAGTCCATAATCCATGATGTTTTTTCAGAGTTCATTGAGTGTTCTCCAAGAATTATTTGATGGTTTGGTGGGTTGGGTCCCTTAACATGATGTTTCTCAGCCAATACTGACTGGTGAAATGTAAATAAATACCTTTTGATCTCAAGATTGAAGGATAAAGGTTTTATTGATTCAAGGTTACTTGAACATGTCATGTCACCTTGGTACATGCATTGAAAATTAAGATAAATACATAAGGGTGTTTAAAAGAAAGAAAAAGGGTGAGGGAAAGGTAATCCTATGTCTTTAGAACCAGAGTTCTTTCAAGAAATGGTATTTCCTCCCTAGTAATGGCACAAGAAGTTGATGCAGCCTCGAAGGTGTCGTAAATCACTCCAAGGGTGAGTCAAATTAGAATTTATACTTCCCAATATAAACTAACTAAAAGGACATAGTGTAGTGGATGTGTGGGGTCAAACCCATTAGGATAATTTTTTTTCCAAGGGATGTTCTCATCTTTAGAACCTGAGATGATTCTTTTAAGGTAATATTCACATTTGGGAATTTGAAATAATTACTAATTAGGATTCACATAGAATAATGAATGAGGGGTTGGGATTATGCTAGAGTATCTAGGTAATGGATGGTATCTTATTATAACCTTGTAAAGGTCCTAATTCTTATTCTATGAAGAAAAGGGATGTCACTACTTGACATTGGTCAAGTCAGCTAGTTCTACCTAGGAAGTGACTATTCCATGATCAGGAGATAGTAACAGCCTAGGTGAATTGAGTTTGGCTTTTAGAGAAGAAAGTTCCCTAGTATAGTGATCGTAGCCTACTATATTCCAATTAGGTTGGGTTTGTTTTCATTAATGTCCCATAGTTAGGGATGTTAACACCAATGGGATAGACTATTTGGTTTTATCCAGATTACTAATCTAATTAGGTTTTCCAAATTTATAATTAATGTTTATTTAAGCTCGAAGATATGTTGAACTTGATCCTTACACATAAGGAATTTTACTATCAATATGGGGTTGATATGTAATTAAATAAATAAAAGAAATCATGTATGACATGTTGATTGAAATTAATTAAAGAAGAATCTTACAAGGGTTCAAGATTGGTGAATGAAACACAAGTAGGCACAAGGTAAATCACGACTCGAATTAAAATAATTACTTGAAAAAAGGAATGTAATTGAATCGAAATATGCATACAAGAATTGAAAATTGTTGAATAATGATGGATATGTGGCTCTAGAATTAATTAAAAATGTATGTCATGATGAAATTTTTTATTTTATAGTGGAAAATAGTGAAAGAACTCCCAGGGAGTTGAAAGGAGAGGAGAAGATCACCCCAAAGTGTGTTCAATGCTATGACTCTCCTCTATATATATAGGAAGAAATATTCATGATGTGTATTGGTGGAACACAACATATACCTTTAATCTGCATTATTTTTTTTTGGATTTTGGGATCCCCAATATGGTGTGAATATCAATCATGGATTTATGACGTTTGATAGGGAACACATCGTGTACCGGGTGTTCATGATGTGTATCACACATCAAACTATTTTTTGTGTGGAATCCTTTTGGATTTGTCACTATCTATTTTGGTTGGCATCATGTATTTTCCGGTATCTACACAACATGTAGCAACCTTTTCCTTTGCTGGATCCATGGCTTGGTAATGGCATGGCTTCATGACTAGGGACATGTTGTGAACTGCAAGTACACGATGTGTATTGATGAATGACGATATATACTGGGTCATTTTGGAACTTTTTCTTCATATCTTCCTTATAATACTGTGATTATTTTATTCCTGCGAAATTGAACACATACCAAATTATTTTTCAAGTAAACTAATGTAAAACTATAAATAAAGGACCGAAAAATGTATATAAAAATTTGCCTTATCAATCATGTTAAAAAAATCCTATGCATATTTGATTTCTAATGGATCCACAAACTTGGTAAATACAGATTGGTATGAGAAAATCATTAGTATTTCAACCCATTTAGTGGTTTTTCCCATTTGTTGTATGTAAAACATAAATGATCAGTGAGAACGATTCTACTTCGTGAAAATATGATCTAATTACTTTACCAAATGATTCTACTATTGTATGGATTCCCCATATTGGAAAACCTATAAAGAATAACTATTTATTCATATTTAGACAAAATGGATTAGATCTGATGATCAAACATCAAATTCATTCTTTACAAAGGCACTGATTCTAAGAAAGTATTCTATAAATGAAGTATTTATGAAGTCCACCACATATTCACTAAATATATGATAACATAACTATTATGTAATATTTTTTTTTCAGGTTCTTGTGGTGTTCATCAATCAAGAACAATGATGTTCCACCAAATCAGGTGAATTGGAAACATCTAGACATAAATTACCTAGGATTTCCTTAAATTCACACTGATGTTTAATTCTTCCAAGACATAGGACAATTTCATTATCCAACCACCAATGTAATTTCATAGTACTAAATATCATTGGATTTTTTTGTCTAAGGAATAGGTTTCATGGTGCCATATCCCCCAGTTTGTGCCTGGCAGTTCAAGTAGATCCTTAATGCCACAGACTTACTCTATAATTGTATTTGGTCTATAATTATCAAGTAGGCCGAGATGAAGACTATTATAAACCTTTTTATGAAAATAATTTCTGAAAATTTTTGTGTCACTCATATAATATTGATGAACAATGAAACATAGTTTTTAAAATTCTGAGTTGACAATGTTGTGTCATAAATATGAGAATCTATCCAACCACTAATCATGCTACCATAAAATGGTAAATAGTAAAATAGAGGCCTTCAATAATAAATTTTCTAATATAATCCATAAATTAGTGGATAAGGATAAGAAATCATGCACGAACAATATTATGCCTTCTTCATGGTCTTATCTCCCCACAAATGGTATGGTTGTACAAGTGACCCTATATTCATTTGTCTATGTGATAGAATCAATCCTTCACTTTGAGGTTCGAATGCTATCATTTTTTATTGGTGTATATAACCATTATTTAATGATTAAAATTCTTATAATAAACTGGATGATTTGAAATGACTCAATGAAATTTTTTTTCATACACTAAAAAAAATGAAAGTTAATCAGAATATGGTAGAATTAGTTTTTAATAATAAAGTTCATTGAAATTTATTCCTCTAAGGAGGGATGGTATTGGATCTTAGAACAATGATCATAATAAGGAAGAATCCCACGAATCTTGAGCCAATGTGTGAGGGACCTTACATCATACATAATGATTACACTAAGAGATCTTATTCCTTAGTTATAATGGATACACATCACACCTCCCACGAATGCAAGGTTTCTCATGAATTAATTTTTATAACATTCACATGAAGTTACAAAAGTTCCTTATAAAAAGAAATTATTCTACAAGTAATTATAATATCTAACACATGATTTTGATCTTCATGACACATGCCCTATTTGTATGAATTTAAACTATATATCATATCATCATCACCATATGATGTTAAAAAATATAATTTTTTCCTAGTATCATGATGTAAAACATCATGAAAACATCTTTGTGTTATGATGTATAACTTTAAGAAAACATATTTTTGACATGAAATTAATGTTTATAACACTTTCATTCTAGCAACAGGATGTAAAAATACATGACCACACCCACAAAAATAATATTGAATCATATTGTGTGTACCAAAAATTCCCATGTCACATGTTATAGTATGGTATAAACGATTCTCCAATTACATATTTTTTCTCATGTTTAGAATAATTCATGTAGGATTAGAGATTTTTGTTGATTGCTTCTACTATAATGACTAAAAAAACACTGTGGATAAGTGTATGGGATGGTTCAGTCTATCTCTCTTGACCCTAAACTACTTATAGAATCCCACTTAGACTAAATATATGATATAAGTGCCAGATATTTTTAGGGATTCTAAAAATGTTATTTTTCTATGTCATAGAACATACAAAACACCCTCACCCCCATGAAATATCCAAATATATATAAGAGAGGGACTCAAATGAGAACTATGTATAGCATGATTCCATCTACGGTGGGATACATAGTGATGTTAGGATCTCCTATCTTAGGCATGACCTTGAATCAAAATAATTACCCTTTTCCCTATATATGATCCAAACCTATATGAGAAACTTCCTTTTATGATCTATGTTTGGATTGATTCCTTCTCCATTAGGATACATAGTGATCCCTCGATCAATTTTATTCATCCCAAACATTATTTCCAATAAAGAAAATTTCCTATTTTAATTTACTGTCATGTCCCTGTTCATAAAAAACTATTTTTCTCATTAAAGCACCCTAAGTTGAATCCTTGTTTTCTTCCCCTGCATACGAGTTAGATCTGTATAGAATGGGACTCAAAAAAACTATGTAAGTATTGATATAATACTCCATTACATGTATAATGTGATTTATGTTGAAATTATGTTATATTGTACCTTATCCTACATACGATCAACATCAACATATAAGTATTAATCATAACATACTTCCCTTTTAAACCTATGTTGGAATTACTTCCCCAGTGAATATGCAATATCTTCATAGAGAACACAAAAAATAAACCATGTAAATCTTAATTCCTAATCTAGTAGGATACATAGTGAAGCATATATCCTATTTGTGGGGCTTATATTAAAATTATATAAACCATAATTCCCTCCTCTCTTACCAAAAGGAACATCCAGCAAAGATTATTTTACCAAACTACACTATAGAAGGAGAGAAAATAAAATTTCCCCATCCAAGATTTGGTTTTATATTCCTAGGCCTATGAAATGATAAAATGTTCTAATTTATATATAATAGAATATGAGTCCTTATAACTAGATGTTAAACTACATGACACATATTCAACACAGTTCAATCAAAAGTTTATCATAGTTTCCTCCCATACAAGGCCCAATTTCAATAAATGTTATTTAAATTCATGTTGGGGTTCCCATTATAGGGTGTTTATCCAAAAATATCATGATAAAATTACAATTTATTGGAACTATATCTAAATGTATAGATCATCCCCTAAAATATAATTAGTATGCGTGGAGTGGTTCTTTTTATAATAGGATAATTGTCTGGACCCCATGATGAGGACCAACCATAATTCATTAATCACTTTCACCCCTTTCACCTGAACCATATCAGCTCAATTATGAAAATACCAAGTCTAACATACCATTATTACCCATCTTGGACATCCTATTTTCATAAATCATAAATTATGTTTATAATATCTTGGTTTTTCACAAACCTTTTCTCTATTGATGGTAATGAGTGTTTTCTACACCGAAGGACACATCTACAGAAACATACAAACTAAGCCCCCAATATAGATATATAAAAGAGACTCCAATATAGACTATCAACCAAATTTATCTTTATCATAAAGGATAAGATCCTATAATCTTCATATGATTCCAGAACAATGCCACAAAACCCATAATTCAAATTTTATTAATTTTTATATCTATCTATACATGTTATACATGATTTCCATTGATCCATCAACCTGAAGTGGAAATTTATGATGACACCACTCCCCATTCAATATAGTATGGACATTCTAAGACATTGATCCCCTTTTTGGTTGTTATTATCATCCATTAGTTCCATGTAACATGATCATTAACTGAGTATGACATTTTAAGATGATAAATAGTGGAATCCCTCTCTCCATTCTCATTAGGATAAATTTTACTTTTCCATAATGTATCTTATCACATCCTCTTTGGTCCCAGATCCAAGAAAAAACTACTTGCACTCTCCCATTAGATAATATGTACTGAAATTGGACTCTTAATTCACAGTGATTTTGGTCTCACACTTGAAATATAGGTTTTCCCACATTTTAGTAAAATATTTACAAATATAAATTATATCCCACAATTTTCAAGAAAATATGAACTTATATAAATTGGGAAAATTTAATAAAATATATTAGACTAAAAACAAGTAATGTGAAGCCAAATAAAATCTTATGTCTCCACTAGCTAACATGAAATTTATAGGGTTTGGAAAAAATCGAGTGTAAATTGAGAAGGGAATAGAGCTTATAGGAACCATTATATGGCCCTATAAAATTTTGAAGCATGCAAACTAAACCTACTGTTTCTCAAGAAGTTAGAGTGGTGGAATACCTTATATCTTCGCTATGATTGTGTGTTCTGTATACGGTTTGTAACCATTATGTTTATAGAACCCTTCTTGATTATTTATTTCTTCCACACTCCTATATAATTTCATAATTCATTTAATCATGGAAAAACATTCATGAATATCTATAATGAGAACATTCAACTATAGAGGGAACCTTTTCTTGACAATGTATATTATGTTAGTGCGGCGGTTTTGCATAAGTGCCCCCGATATGAACTATCAACTAGGAAATTATCATATTAAAGGGTAATATCATCTAATTTAAACATACCAAACATCTATTATTGTAGATCCCACCTTTTGAATATTGTGACTTTTAGGACTTTACCATATTTACCATTAGATTCTGTTGATATCTTTTCAATACACACAACACCTGATTTAAACAAAACATTATTTAGTCACGTTTTCATAGAAAATTAAATTATAACACTTTTATAGAGTTTATGTAGTAAATATATATACTATATATTCAACAAAATATTTTTACATGCAACATAATATATAAATAAACCCAATATTACACATAAAATACTATATTTTAATATATGTCGGTTTTTCACTTTTTGTTGGTGAACCCTCTTTAAATACAATATTGGACCCTTTAAAAAATTTAAAATTAAAAAATGAATTTATTATTTTGAAGTGAATAATAAAAATTATCTTAGTATGATGTATTGGTAAATTTTAGTAAATATTCAATTTTTAATGAATAACTAAAAATATTGAATTTTAGTTCAAAACTAGTTTTTCATTTAATTTAATTATAATGCTAAGTTATGTATTATATTATTTTTAAAGTTTAATTAGATAATATTTTAATCAATTATTCTAATTAATGTCATTGGAATCAATTTCACATTGAAATTTACTATAAAAATATAGCGAAATTTCAGATATTTTTACTTTAAAGACAAGCATTGTTGTTTTGCCTATGGGTTGAATATTAATTTAATTTTGGGCACTTCTATGATTGGAATTTGATAAAATGGATTCCATATTTGGAATAATAATCATTTGTAGTGTCGAATATGTTCTACTTATTTTTTGACCATAAATAATAGTGAATGTAATTAAAATTAATTATAATGATTAAAGTCAAATGAATCATAATAAGAAACTGAACCATAAATTTAAGGCCTATATAGACATATAAACTTGTCCAAAATAAATTTTATGGCCATTTATAGACCCTATAATAAACTTCATCATCCATGGTACATTATTGGATATACTTTAAACATGAAAAACGTGGGTGGAATTCTCTCTTCAAATATTTACAAGAGTGTCCCTCCACTTCCACTATAAAGGGCTACCACCTCTCCCCATTCCTCACACATCTCAAACCACATATGTTTATAAAAGATATTCAAAAATAGGTTCTAAAAATTTCTCTAATTTAGATTTATGCCTCCCTTAGGGAATAATTCCTCCCAAGGAATCCTTTTGGTATAAACCAAAAGAAGTTACCGATGAAGAGGTAATGCCATATCTAATGTTTTTTAGTTTCATTTCCATTATACACTCCATATAATCTTCTTAATAAATTATTAAATAAAAAACCATTATCCTATATTTATTATGATTTTGGTATGATAAATTTTAGACCTAAACTCACACACACACACCTCTATCTTATAGGTAACAAACATATTGTTTCTATGTACGATGACTTACTGCCTCACGAAATGATGATTGTTTAATTTTACCCTACAACCTCTCATAGAGGCCATTATGATGAAAAATATATTTATATATGATATATATTTTATTTATAATGTTTTATTATTATTTATTTCATGATTATAACATAATTTTATGCTTTCCAAGTTGTTTAAATACGATAATTTCATTTGAGGAAAAGTGGACTACCACAACCTCCAAGTGATATGACTCATTCATGCTGTATATGGAACATATAAAAGATGGTTTTAATAAAATTATGTGACATATATAACAATGATATTATAATATAATTATAATTCACATATTCATCATTTAGCTTTAATTATATTAATAAAATAAAGAAATGGAAGTAATGTTCATGTGTACGTACGATCTACTGTCTCAATGAGCAGTGCACTTCATTTCTAAAATCAAAATATTATGGAATATTATAAATACATATGTGCCGAATATATAAGATAATTTATTCATGTTTTACATTTTTATTATAATGAAACCATGATATATTTAATAAAAATAACATATAAAAATTCAAAACTTACTTGATAAAAATATGAAATTAACACTTGAAATAGTTAGAATAATGAAAGAGTGTTAAAAAACAGGTAATAAAATATGGTAAGAAGTTAATAAATCGTATTATAAACATTATTTTGGTTCTTTTATTACTTATTAACTTATTTTAAATCACTACACATGAGGTTAAAAACCTCACAAAAAAAAGTAAGGATATGGTAAGGTATTTCATCTCTATTTTCGTTTCATTGAGACTTATTATTATTTATGAAATAATTAGATTTTATTTGGTGTTTATAACTCCCTTGATAGGTTATATAATGAATCTAATTATTCAGATTACATTATATGATTCATTTATTTAACTATGAAATATGATTTCAATTTTTCAATGTTTTATGGGACACTTTGGGATATTTGAATATTATTTCCCCCAAAAATGTTTAAATTTCAACTACCCTTATTATTATTTATACTCCTCTAAGGTATTATTGATAAATCCATATTATTTAATAAACCAAGATATTTGATAATTCATAATATTTACTTGAGACATTAGGAATTATTTGGATAGGTAGGGCGTGGGTTGGGGACTGGTTAATGAAATCCCTTTGATGCATCAGTAGTCTTATAAGATGAAATAGACAGTGAAAATATGTTATTTTTCCCAATTGCTAAACCATATTGTGAAAGGTAATAAATGTTCTAGTTTCATGTACGTAGGAAACATGGAATCTGATAATTAATCATTTAACCCATTTAGACTCAGTTATATTTATCTATGAAATTTTGCGTTGACATGTCAACAGATTTATTTTATTTTATTTTTTGTTTTTTGATTAATGCCATGTGTTTTCAGTTTCTTACACTTCCATATATATTGTTCCTTGTAAATTTGTATTTATGGTAAATTTTCCCAGTTATTAACCTCTACCTATATATTGATTCTTTAGTTCTCAATTTTACTTACCCTTACCAATCACTTGATCCCCCCTTATTATGTTTCGCTCCACTGGTTATGAAGAAGAGAACATTAAATAATCTTTAAAGGATGGATTTTATTTATGTTTATTGTGTATCATGTTTTTTTTTATTTTCCTAAAGTATTATGGGTATTATGTATGTAATATAGATCTTCAAAAATACCAAATTAAATGTTCCATTAGGATTTGATTCAATGTAATAATGCCAATGTAATGTAATAATGCACTGAATCTGGGATTCTGGGTTAGGGCATTACAAATATGGTATACAGTCATCCCTGATATACATGTCCTATATCATCACCCCTTATTGAAACTTATTAATATATAATTTACACAATCCATAATCCATTTAATCATGCGGATTCAATACCATCGATGTCACAGACTTCTGTATCATAATCATATGTAGAGTACAGATTCAATACCTTAACATAAAATAATTGAATAGTCCTCATCATGTGACATTAAGATATATGATTTTTTGGCCCAAGATACATGAAAATAAAAAGAATTCCATTATTCAGAAGATTTCCCATTTCATAAGCATCAAACTCTTCTATTTCATATTAGGATTATCACACCCATTTACTAGATGTTCCACCTCAGTTTTCTATGATCAATGTATTTCAGCTAAAACATTAGAACCCCATGGTAAAATCTCTGAGACCTTAAATTACAAAAAATATTTGCGGAATTTTTTAAATATAAAACACCTACCACATTGGTTCATCTTTCATGACATAAAACTCCTTAAATAAAAAGAAACAAAAATTATTAGGTTGAAACCCCATAAATGGAAATATAATCAAAATATGAATCCTTCCCACCAAGTCTCTACAATTTGATTCTTATAAAAAAGTAAGAGACATAAAATAAAATACACAAATCTTGTGGGGTCCATAATATGAATAAAGCATAATTCTAGTTTTTCTTATTATGAAATTTGATCTAGGAAATGTTATGAATATTCATTTTGTCCCTCATCTCAAGAATACAAACTCAAATAATTCACATGAAATGTTTAATGAAATAAATTTAGGATGATTGATACCTATTGAACAAGTTAATCTTCACTTAAAATTTATTTGTTTTGATCTTCATCACATTTTCAAATATTAAATCTAAATAAATCGACTATAATGTTACAGTGATCATATATATGATTATATCCATCCATGAACCATACCCTAAAATAATTCATTCAACTAGAATTTTTGGGGACCATGATTGAACCCATAAATTTTGAATTTTAGGTTCTAATGGCTTGAGGTCATCTTGATATTACATTGAAAGATATCATATATTATTAATAGGGTGAAGAATAATATGAAGATCAAACTATAGGAAAAAAAATATGTTTTAATATATTGAAAAAATGATAATATAATAAAAAAAATATAGAGACTCTCTCATGTAAATGATAATGTTGTTATTAAAAATCATAATAAATATATTCTCAAAGTTAAATCATTATACACTCAGAGTCATCGACATCTAGGTGTAGTCTAGGAAAACTTTCAACCTCTACATTTTCATAAGGTCATAGTGAATCTGGTCATTTAATGGCATTGAGACCCACCTTTATAGATTCTTCAACCAATTGTTTCTCATCATTGGTTACTTTTTTGTAGTATCCAGAAGTTCTTGATAGAGCTGATCTAACTGCAGACATTGTTGATCAGACACTTTACAATGATGCTCTACTAATTTATACTTTTTTATTATTGATCGTTTATTATCTAATACTACCCCAATATACTCATAGATTCATCATGCATGACATGCATAGACACAAAAAATTGGCCATAGATTTTACAACCATGATCTTCCTCTAGAGTATTATCATTTATTCATTAGTGGGAATCATCTCCTTCACCTTATAATGAGCATCACATTAATCATACCCACCCAAGCCTATGTTAATTAATATCTGTTGTAGGTGATGTTGTTTGAAACCTAGTTCTCTAAGGGGATTATCCATGATCAATTTTGAGAACATCTTCTATATTATCCACTAAACCAACTTATGGAATGTGATCTACTCTGGTTTATAATCAAAGATAGTTACAAGTGTTGATAAGTATTCCAAACCACATAACTCAAAGTGGTTTTAATCTCAACACCTTCAAGATTAATTGAAACAAGACTGATCAACATCAAAATAGTTCTTGATTGTAGAGTCATTTAGAACATGAACCCTTGATTATTGATGACCAATGTCCATTTCATTAGAATTCATATTCAAATACTTTCAAATATTGATGTGAAAAGGGTATGTATATATATATTTATTATAAGAGTTGTAGTAACTAGGACCCCTTGTGACTGTTCACACACCAAGATATGGGGACCTACCGCCAATAACATGGGATCTACATCCACATACATTATTTAGGGAACCACTGCCCCTATTGGAGAAGAAATCCAAGAAGGAACCTCAGATACATGACATTCCAAGTCACCAAAATAAAGAGTTATACAAAAAGTTTGTTTGAGGTCAGAAAAATTAAAAACATGAGGTAATTTATAAAATTCAATGTCTCACTAATCTTTTTAGGTTTTATTTTATGATATTAAGATTAGTGATTGAGTATTTTCTATATTCTTCAACACCCATAAGATCATTTACTAGTACCTGGTGGGAAGGTAAAATGACTAATTCATTAGGATCATAAGATAAGTATGCTACTCTATAAGATTTTACTCTTATACTCATTCATTTAGTGTCATTTCTATATTTTAACCCTCTATAAGTATAGTATGCACATTCTATTTATGAGTGGGTGTTATGGAATATAGAACCCTAAAAAAATTATCTACTAGAATAGGTTCAAAAAAATGAGGGTTGGGACAACAAGATCCAACTTCTCATGTTCTTCACCCATCACCACCCCTTTAAAACTCCCTTTTAGAACTATATAGGTTGATTCACTCTAATAAGGTGACTCTATCACATTCATATCTCATAAAAAAACATAAACCAACATCAAATCAGTTTGAGTGATGGTTGATACATCCAAGTCCATACTTTCTTGATGTTGGACTCTCATCTCCACTATAGAGGTTCCCTTTGGAAGGATCAATGTTGTTGGTCCTTGGGATATAATTCCCAATAATCTACTACCTGTATGGTTTCACGCACTAGATTTCGGTCTACAAGAGGAATGATTAATCTAGTAGGATCTTCAGTTGGCCACAACCTTCTGGGAGTCTATCCCATTACTAACACAATGGGTGTTATGTCTAAGAGCATGCTAGTAGCACGATTTTAAGAATTGGGTACCTTATAGAATGAAATTCTATCTCTATTATATACTCTAATTAATTCATTAATAAAAATATTTGGGACGGTATGAAGATTTTGTGAAAACGCATAATACTCACTCATTTTCCTTGAAAGAAGGCTTGTTGATAACTTATTTTCATACCTTTTCTGTGGGGTATCCTATAAATATAATCTTATAGCATGAGAATTTAGTGGCGAAGGAGGCAGAAACACTCCCACATGGTTGGAAAACACTTCCTACACATGCTCATCTATGCCCTGATATCCCCCATCTATAGTACTCTCATTATAAGGGGCATCCATTCCAGTCATCATTCTACCATCTGTGTATTGCAATGTGGGAGTATGTAATCATCTTTCCTTATCATCCTACTAGAGTTTGAAGAGGTTGATGACTTATTTATAAAAAAATAAAAAAATCACAATGGAATAAAATTTACTACTTACTCAGAAATAGTAACGTTCATCCTTGATGTCAAAATTATTATCACTTGATATGAGGAGTAAAACATTACCCTCGATGGAGTGAATTGAAGATTCAATTTCTTCATTATAATCATTGATTTATTCAGGATTATATTAAAATGGAAAATGATCTATAGTGGTTTTATTCCTGGTTCTAGAAAAGTCAATCTCTTCTTCTTGGAATGTCATCCAATCCTCTTTAGAAGAACATCTCATTATATAAACATTTCATTACTTCTAGGAATCCATAATTTTCTCTAGGATGGGAATTATAATGAATAAGGCTCTACACTAGTTTATGGGGTAGGATACAACCACCTTATTTTCTTCCCTTACATCCCTTTATCCTGAATCTTCCCTATAAAAATCTATTTACAATGAATTTTCATGTTTACTAGAGATTTATATTTATGTTCACCTTTAGATGGTGAATTACCATAGAACCTTTACACCAATTTATAAATATACTCACCAAGGTATGAACAAATCCAAGTATCTGCATAATATGAGTTGATCCCATAGATATAATCTGATGGTGGAAACATTGATTAGATGCTGATTTATTATATCATCATCATTAACCAAAATTAACACACAATCATTGGGTGTTTTTTATTCAGAAAATTGAATGAGGAGTAGTCCATTAATTTTGAACATACATGGACTACCTCCAAAATAATCAAGGATCATACCATTCAAAGATAACATATCCATAATTTTTAAAGACCTTGAATCCTTTTATAATAGATTTAAAATATGTGATTTCTTGGAGGATTATGGTAGCATAATAATTAATAGTACTGGTTGAGAATTAGTATGGTTTGTATACAAATTTGTCATGGATGTTAAGTTTTTATTTATATATAAATCCTTCAAATATCTTTGTTGAACCCTATGAATACCCTTTATATACAATATGAACCAAACAACCATAATCTATTATATTTTTATAAACTAATATCTTTCTATTTGAGCCTCCATCAATCCCCAAAAAAAATATAAATTATAAAATGAGATTAAAAAAGGTCTTTCAATTGAAAACATGACCGTTATAGAAGTAGAGTTTCACCAATACTTATAATTCTAAGAGGATCTATTTTCCACTAGTTAGTTGTGCCACCATCAAGAAATTTCTAATTCTCACCCTGATTTTTTGAATTCTAATCTTGGAGTAGGTATCTACTCATAAACATAGACATGTAGGCTACCAGGTGGACCAGATGACTAGCATAATAGTTGATCTTTTACCCCCAGTTTTTTCATTGAAATTATTCTATGGTAGGCCAAAAATCCCATTTTGGACCATGAGTTTTGTTAGTTGGATAAGCAGTATGTCTCTTCACCTGTGGATAATTCTTTATATTGTTAAATAACTATTCAAACCATTTACAAAAAAAAATATCATCGATCCTTTTGAGGAATTCATCTTCGATGATGTCTCTCACTAGCTTAAGTATCTCTATGGTGATCAGTGTGGATCTATCAACATTATCCCATTCATAATCTAGAGATATGAACTCAGAATATAAGTCACTTAATTTGGGATCATAACTAATCATTTACACACCCCAAATGCTCACATTGAACTTTCCATAAATTAAGTGAATGGTGTTGGTATCTAGAATCCATTTACTTATAAGGTTTGTAATGATATGTGTATTATGGTAGGAAAGGGTTTTCAAAATCCAGGGGGATTTGTTTAAACCCAACACCATAAAATACTTCTTAAATTCTTCATATATCTACTACACCCAATGAGACATCCCTAGTCCATATCAAAATATCCTCCCAAACAGATGTCCCATATTATTTACTAACCAATTGTTTTATTTTAGGATTAGTTCATAATATAATTTTATTCAAGATTCATGAGATAATGTGTATGTTATTCCTATTAAAGATCCAAAGGAGTGCATCATAAGATATATCCTTCCACAAGCTCGTGATTCTAAAAAATGGGTGGATGCTGATATATTGGAACATTCCACTTCCAAATGAATGATAATACAAAGGGATGGCAGATTTCCTTTTAAATTCACTATAATTCGAGAATATTTTTGAAGCAAGAATCATTAAAAGGGAAGAAAATATAACTATTGAAAATCCTTAAGATCTGTTCCTATTAAGTCAATATAAAGTCATTTTACAATAAAATATACTAGAGTTGGATAGAACTCATGTGGTTAACCATTTCCAACCACATCTTCACTATTTCTTGATACTTTCACTTTAAAGTCATCTACGAATAATGAAATTTTTGTAGAGAGGGATTTATATAATGAAATTAATTAAAATGTTATGATCAATGGCTTCCATGTGATATTCAAACAACATCATGATAATCACATGGGATTTATATTGGATATGACATATAAAAACACTTCTGAACATCAACTACCAAAATAATGACCCACAAAAACTTGTCCTTTAGAATTGAATTCTTATTTAATTTGTTGTAAAAATTCATGAATTTAGTTTATTCACATTGTCAAAACATGTGGAAGTCATCCATGTGGTGGAATCATGTAGTAAAATCTCAGAAAATATAATAACACATAGAAAAAATAGAAACTAGGGGATTATTATGAATATTGAATTTCACAAGTGAAAATAAAGTCCCCCTATAAGAATATTTATATGTTTTGACCACTATTAGAATGTAAGAATCTCATACAAGCTCCAAAATCCTAAAAAATCAGTCATTTTTATCCGGATTGAAACCAATTTCTAAGAGGGTATTTATTGATTCCCACTTTATTCTAGATAATATACAACAAATAAAAGGTAAGAATGATGATAGCTTAGAAAATACCTTTGAATCATTCTTGAAGTTATCTTTTATCCATAAATACCATTGCTTGAAAAAACATCTCTTGCTAAAGGATTTTGAGAGTCACATGATTTGCCCATTTTTCATGTGTTATTGATGGTGATATCATGCGGCTACATGAGTCACCCCCCTTCATGAGGATCATACATGGTGATTCCACAAGGTATTATGGGTGATCTGTCTTACAAATAATTATCATATAAACCTTATGGCTTAATAAGTTACCAAGAATCTACCTATCCCTATCACATTCGTTGACTATAAATACCTCACTTACCATTTCATGAAAGGTAGATACTAGGAGGATAAACATTTAAGGAGAGGTAAAATGTGGTAGGTGAAATAGTTATTGAATATATCTCATATTAGGAATATTTATTGGTTTATCTATATCCCAAAATAACTAAAAAACAACACCAAATCCCACATGAGACATCAGTGTGTTTTAATATCAGAAGACATGTCTAAATAAAAAATTTACATAAGATACATCTATGTGATATAATATATATGGTCCTCCCATGAGTGTGTAATACAATTATCATTTTTTGTTAAAATTCGTACATCTCGCTTTTTCACATGATAACTAACTCATGTGATCACATGATGAACATCTCACACAACTGCATTATGATATACTCACATGGTTACATGGGATAACCCCCACACATTCACATTCCTGGTAGTTTCCTTTTTTGGGATCCTTATGCGGGATCTTCTATCCTCATGATATGGTTTCAGTTGAACCATGGGTCTTCCAATGTGAATTTCCCATCCCCGTCTACTCATTCCATTTCAATAATCCTTAATACCTCTATGGATTCCTTATGAGATGGTCAAAAACACAAAAGGACAAGCCAATACCACTCCCAAAACTACCATACCCTCATGATCAAGTGTTGTGTATCAACACACACCACCTTGATCACGTATTCTTGTTTTTGATGGATGCTCTAGGTTATCATACCAAAAAGTTAAAACCATCAAAGTGGAAAAGATCGTGAATTACTTTGATATAAAGAGTCCCTTTTAAGAGGATATTAGAGTGGTCATCCGCAAATAATTATGGATTTATTCACCATTCAACGAGACATGATAACTAAGGGAATTCATCATAGAGTAATAAACTAGCGTATTTGTAGGATTTAATACTCTTCCAACCTCTATATCCCTCCCTCACTTTTGAGAGGCATAAAGATGATATCCTTGACCTCCTTTTAGGTATAATACCCATGATTATTCCTACTAGTGATGTCACCAACCCACCAAGGAAATTCATCCAAAGAAGATATAATGAAAAATCCCCCTTCAGATCTAATTATGTATTACCTAATAATTTATCTGATTTCCCATTATCCCTTGTTTCTGACACTGTCCATGATTTATATGGGCTTGGATATTTATGTTTATCATGCTATTAAAATAATTAAAATTCCTCCAAGATGGTCCTCCTTCTTAGGACTAATACCCAACCATATTCCCATGGTCCTCATACTATGTGAAAGCCCCAAACTATGTTTTGAAAGCCCTAATTTGTAATCCCTACTCAATATTAAATTTTCATGCCTTTCATGACACATATTTACGTTAAACATTATGTTAAACCATTTGGTCAATGTCTTAACTCCATGATGATAAAATGAACTTTATCTCCCTATCACATGACCTTAAATTGTCTATATCAAACTATATAGTATTTGATTCTTTTCAAATACGATACATTGGATGCCTCCTTGTGGTTCAAATCCAACATTAGAACCATATAAATCTCTTATCACTATGATGGATAAGGGAATATCTCCTAGAGTTATCCCAAGAACATTCATACATTATTAAATACTCCTCCTACCTCCATATCCTACCCCTATGATTAACATGATGTAATATGGTGATTTTTTATTCCATTTAGGTTTATAACCCAAGATGATTCATATTGGAAATATTACCAAATAACCATGTATTATCACTATAGAAAACTCCTCTACGTAATCCCCACTCAATATTTTATTTTTTTACATTTCATGATATATATATATATATCCTTATAGTTTGATTACTATATGAAAAGTTGTTTCAACCAATGATTGCACACTACTAAATAAAATATTTCCCAACTAGGGAAACCCTTAACCATTACATTATTTAACATTGTGGGTATAATTAAAAATATATTTTAAATCTATAGTTATCCCTATAATCATTTAAAATCTCCCATCACCTCAACTCCATCTCTCAGTGAATAGTGTGAACTTTAGAAACAATCACTTGTTTACTCTTTTTTTTGAAAGTTACTCTCACATATCCTTTTATAAAAAAACCCCATGAGAATCCTTTATAAATAAACATGTATATCCCTATATTTAATTTTACATGATTTCTTTTTTTCCCCAAGAATGACCCAATAAGATCATATCAAAGGTAAATATTGGTCACATACTTCTATCTAACATCATTCATTTTTCTAACTTTCAGATGCCTGATACATTGTTATTCCTTTAATTTTAAAGAGGTTTAATTGCATATGGTTTTAATGGATGTTCCATTAAAAAAACCTGGCATTATATAGTACCTGTAACTACCAAAGAAGAATAAAAACATTGTTTTCATGTACATTGAGGCATCCATGTAGGGATTGAGTGTAAAATAATCAGTAGGGAACCACCAAAGGTGTATCCACACAACATTGAATAAATTAGTGTTTTCTTAAACATGTATATACATTTATATACATATAATAATTTTTTTAGTTAATAGAAAAATTTTAGTATTATATAAGTGACTATGTGATGTATTGGAATAGTAGTAAAGTGAAAGAGATATACATTACAATTGCAATGATAACTCCCTAAACTGAGAGGATTCATACCTAGAATGCATAATTCAAGCCTTATATTTGAGTCATAGATGGTTGGGGTTAAGAAATTATAAAAATATTATAAATAATTTAACTTAAATTTATTCAAGTGAAATACCCATTTTATATAGGGGATAGGGGATCATGTATACTTGAGTCACAAAAATATTGCAACCCAACCTTTTGGGAATGGGGAAAGTGGTTAAAAAGAGTCAAGGAACTATGATCCTATCACATATCATTAACAAATATATTATACCAAGGGTTACCTTATCACCTCTTAACCCCATGAAAATTACCCCATTTGGACATACTTTATAATAAAGTGATAACAATTACACATAATAAAGTTATTAAATATAAATCCATTCTTATAATTTGTTTGTCATGATAATACATAATATAAATATAGTAAAAAAATCATCTAATATTAGGATTTCATTCCAACTCTATGCTCATAAAAGGTAAAAAAAATAGTCATTAATTACAAATAATCATTAAGGTCATATTTCATCAAGTAAGAACTAAATTTATTTTTAATAAATAAAGGGATATAGTAAGTACATGATATAAGTAAAAACCCCAACCCTAGTAACCTAGAGATGGTTGTTTCATTATTACATAGTAATATTATACAGGGAATCATATCCCAAAGGACCGAATAGTTTAGTAGTTTGGGAAAACTAGACATATACTTGAATATTATATTAAAACTGAAAAAAGAACATAGAAACTTCATTTGAAACACCAATAGTCTCCCATATTTACCCATCATATCAGTCAAAATATACATCCCCGTGTCCTAGGAAAAAATAAAACATAAGAAAGGGGTTAGATCAGATTCACACTAAGGTTATTTATGTAAGAAAACTAAGAAATAACAAATATGGAAAGTTAAAAAACGAAAATACATTCCATTTAATAAATATATTGTGCATAATATATCCGGCATAAAACATGATCAAATAATTTCATATAAACTATCCCATGAGATAGAAAAAATATCCTTGAAAATTCTAATTACCGAATAATCACATGTAAAAAAATATCATAATGACGAAATGCATAATGTTTTATATCCAAAAGATACTATCAAGGTCTCTGCCGAGAAATATAAAAAAAATATGTGTGCCCATGACTAAATCCTAATATGGTTTGTCACAAGAGACGTACCTATTGATCTGGGTGATATAATTTTCCCAACCCATCACTTACTAATACCAATTCATTCCTCACATGAATGGGGTGAATCATAAGTTACATATATAAACGAAAGTAAATAAATCTACAAAATCATTAAATAAAATCACTAACCATTATGGGTAATATGGTAAATAGAATCAAAATAACACATCAATAATCAAATTTGTCATAAAAAATTTAATAAAATATAGTAGATGATATCATAATATATTAACCTCGATGAAGATTAAAATTCAATAAAGGTGGTTGACATTGATGAAAATACTCTTATAAAATAATTCAAAATTATTTAGAGAAATATATTTTTTACTTTTAAAATGATTTATTTAAAAAATGTGTGATTTTAAAAGATTATTTTTTGAAAAGAAACTATAAAAATTTTAAAGGAATCATCAAAACATTAATGTGTCATGAAAGTGGAAAAGGGCACTCATACCGCATACGTTAAAAAACATTCCTTCCATATTTTTTATCAAACAATTCATAAAATACTTCATTTGTAAAATAAATAAAACATTCCTTTAAAATGTTGAACATGGATAAAAACACATTAATTTTTTTTGGATAATAATAAAAGAATTTGAAAATATTTTTTGAAAACATGTACATGGAATAAAAATGTTTCCCAGTGGAGACTTACATATAAATAATCCCAAATGATAATGAGATTGGGAAATAACCCTTACCTATGGTATGATTTCCTTTTTATATATATAATCCTCTTTTATAATGGTCTAAATCATTTTATTAATTTATACCATAAAAATATTCATATTTATGATATCATTAATGATCGTATTATAATTTCTTACTACCCATTTGTTAAAAAATAATTCGTTATTACCCTTGGTTCGTGTGTCACGTGCTTCATATTCTAATGCACATTTCGTCATGTAAGCCCCAAATATAGTTCATAGAATATATTTAAATCATCTAAAAAATGATATTAAGGTCATAAATATCATATTAATTCAATATAGTTTTATAATCATTATTCGATGGTGAATTTAAAAAATGTATTGCATCCCACCATAGAGGTAGTTGGTTATACTTACGCAAGAGCAATGATATAATTTTCTTATTAATGAACGTGTAAGAAAACAAATTGTATATTATTTTTTATAGAATCAATAAAATTTCATAATCATAATATATATATATATATATATATATATATATATATTGTTTCTGTCATTTTACCCATCTATGTAAAGTAGTGATGAAAAATAGATGACACCCCGACGTGGAGATGGTAAGTTGTATGTACGCATGCACATTGATTTTTTTATGGGATGGATAAATAATTGAATATGGTTTTCCCATAATCATAATAAAATCTCAGGACATATATGATATTTTATTTATTAGCTTATCTTGTAAAAAAACTCATGAATAGGAAGTATATAAATAAATGACGTTGAGTGAGTTGGAAAAAATGATTACCTCTTCTTTTAAGGACTTCTATTAAATATCATGTTAAGTTATATAGGGATGGACATTTTGGAATACTAGGACCTCTAGAAATTGGATAAGGATTTTGGTAAGATAAATGGGTATGTTTTGGTAGGGCTCAAAGTGGGGGGAATATGTGAGAGAGTAGGTCCCATTTTATAATTTAAGAGAGGGACACTTTTGGAAACTCAAAATATTAAATTAATTTTTAATTACAAGTAGACCGAAAGTGAGTTATTTAGAATATAATGTAACTATGATTCTAAATCCTCTAAACCAATAATTTTTATACATGTTTTGGTTACATTATTACCCTTGTCTTTGGGTTTCAACTGTTATTCAATCCCTTTAACTCTTATGGTGACAATATGTGTTTGTACTACTTATGGGTTAATATAGTTTCTATAAAATTCCAAATGAAAAAAATTGACCATTGATGAAATTTTAAACCTTATCCCAATCATTTTGCTTAATTTTATATTTTATTGAATTTTTATCATTAATTAAAATATTATTTATTTTAAAATATCAATAACATCTGTTTTGATACTATTCATTATTTTATTTTTTTAAGAATATCACAAAAACATGATATCTTTTAACCAACTCTTTTAACACATCACTGAGATATCAAAATAATATATCAAAATCATGGATAATAGTAATTACTTAAAATTATATTAATTTTAATATTTTTAATATCATTTATTTGATATTCCTATTAATTAAATAAATATTTCATAATAATTTTTTATGTCTTTAAGATAATTATTTCTTTCATAAAAATTAAAAATCACTGCACATGATAAAGATAATAATTGTATATTTTAAATTACTATTTATAGTCGATGATATATTCTAAATACCCATATATTAAAAATATAATACATGTAAAAACAAAAGTATGCCATATTTGACTTTTCCTAAACTAAAATACTATAAATGGATTAATGTCATCCATGTGGCTCCGAGAGACCAAAAAATAGGAACAATTTTTATTTTGGTCTAAAACGACTAATCCAATAAAATTAGGACAAGTGCTGGGGTAATAATTATAATATTTATAACAATATTTTTTACTCTAAATTAACTGCTTTACCCTTAACCATGATAATAAAAATAACTAAAGTTACTATTCATATTGTACAAAAATAAAAGGGTCTATATAAAAAATATTAAATTCTTATTCCAAATACGGAATCCATTTTTTAAATTCAAATCGCAAAATTAGCTAAAATTAATTTAAACATAATGTTATTGATGGGGTGAGAAAACATGTTATTAAATTGAAAATATTCAAAAGATTGAATTATTTTTATATCCAAATATAATGTGAAATTGATTCCAATGAACTAAATTGGATTAAATAATATAACTTTTATCCAATTATACATTCAAAACAATCAGAAATATAATTTAACACTATAAATTATTTATGAAGAAAATCTATTTTCAATTACAATAATTTATTTTTCACTACTCATATAAACATGAATCATATTAGAAAAATACCTAAAATTAATCAAAATTAAATTTTTATATTCCAATTTCAAAATTAATGATAATTTTTTAAATAGAATTCATAATGTTTAAAATTTTAGTTTTAAAATAAGTGTGCCATCAAAGGGCATAATAACAGCCTTTAGAAAAGTATAACTTTTTTTCATAGAAGTGGATTTATTATTATATGATGTCTAGAAATAAATAAATATGAATGTTAAATATTATATTGAACAAATAATATATAAATTTTCTAATGTGTTTAACACAATTTATTCACACCAATTTAACGACAACGTTATAATAACATTTCATTGCTGGTTTAAGTTGGGTGTTGGGTGCAGCATAAGCTTTCAAAAAGATTTACTTTAAAGAGAGACGTACCATAAAATCTTGGGGTGATACATTCTCTTCTAATTTAGTAAATTTTTTCCTCAAAATTTGAAATTTAACTTCACAATTAAAAGGCTAATAAAAAAATCCATCTGTGAGAAACCCACATTAAAAATATGGGTAATAAAATATCCTCATAATAAGAGGAAGATAAAAACTAAGCACGTTAAAAAAATTAGGCTTCCAAATAGGATAGAATTAGCAGAATGTGAAAACATGGATGAGGAAGATAAATATAGTCATACAGTTCTGATAGAGATTGATGGAGAAATGGTTATTATAAATTAAAATTTTATAATACCATAAATTTTTTTTCAATTAAAAAACAACAGATTTCATAGAAATAAATGTAAACAAATAATATTTTTGTTCCGAAATATTTTCCTAAGAGTTTAGGGAATCATTTCGATAATAACTTAATATTATATAAATACTTGATTAATTTTTATTTCATGATAATAATAAAATCCTTTGATTGAAATTCTATCTATTTTAACATCATTTAGTACACCTGGATATGGATATTAAAAATTAATTTTTAATCCAAAGTAGTTTTAATGAATCATTAGCTCCATAATTATTTCCATCATCCTTTAAATGCTTACTAAAACCAAAAAGTACATAGCATGTTATAAATATACAATAATATCCAAATTTAATCTTAATCCATTCTATATGTATCCAATCTTATGACTCACTGAAAATATGTATGTCTGAATTCAAAGAAAAAATATTTAGAAGAAAGGTCACTAAATTTCCATAATCAGTTTCACATTATATTCTCCAAATAATGTATCTATTTTTTCTACATAAACAATATATGAATACCTTGATCACTATAAATAATAATGAAATTGTTCAT
Source organism: Viscum album (assembly GCA_963277665.1). Lineage (NCBI taxonomy): Eukaryota > Viridiplantae > Streptophyta > Magnoliopsida > Santalales > Viscaceae > Viscum > Viscum album. The sequence continues at coordinate 1,269,770,189 of OY728119.1, forward strand.
GCTTACAAATCCTTAGGGATGAATTACTGCAATATAATTGTTATATATCTCATGATTAAAATAACTAGAGAATAATTGATAAAATAATCAAATAACATTATTCTTGAATAAAAAATAGGCATATTAATTATTCCTCTTATTATTTGGTAGTATATTGTGCTTTACCCTGACCCATTATCCCATTTTAGGGTATATTCCTTTAGAACATGAGATATTGATTTGCATAGTGTCCCATCTCCTTCCAGTTGAAGCATTGTACATTAGAAACCATTTCATTATCCATTAATTAAAAAGAAATGTGGATTTTCTATACACACTTTTAGTAAACTCCCATTCATTTAAAGAAAGTTAAGAGGTGTTTCTTTCCACAATTATCACATATGGGAAAATAATTGTTTTACTTATGTTCCTTATCCATATATTCCCAAGCTATACTCTAGTTCTTGTGCTTTCCTCCAAAGACATAATACTTATAAAATTCTTTCTTTGTCTTGTTATCACATGATACTATATCCTTATATGATTTTAATATTTGGGATACTTTCTCCCTTTGAGATATTTTCTTAAACCCTTCGAGTAAATGATCATTTTTTCTCTTTATACTATTTCCGTTTATGTAGTTCTCATTCTTTATGCTAGGCACCATTTCTAAAGGATTTAATACACTTTATTAGATCATAAAATTATAAAAAAATTTTATAATCTCATAACTATTGAATCACATAATCTCAATTGAAAATTTAGTAATAAATAATCTATAAATAATAATTATAGTTTATTTGGATATATTTCCAAATATCTTCATAGGGTTTCTTTATCTAATTTATGTTATCCTAAATATAGTTCCCAAGGTTTCTGAAAAACATCCTCTAATACCAATTTTAAAGACCTCGAAAATAGTATCCCAGATTCAGTGATTAATTTATTATATTAATATGTTATACAATGAATCATATCCTGAAGAACCAAATAGTTTAATAATTGTAGACAATTAGATAAATACAAGAATCTTATATTATAAACGAAAAATAAATACATGTTAACATCATTGGAAACACCATTATTCTCATAGATTTTCCCTGAATATCATTAATAAAATACATCTTGGTATCATTGGGAAAAATAAATCACAATAAAGGGGTGAGATCAGATGCCTAGTAAGGGTATGTATACTGTAGAAGCTAAGAAATAACAGTTTTGGAAAGGTAAATATCTAAAAACATTCCATTTATTCAATAACATGAGCATTATAAGGTTGTTATAAAAGATGATCAAATAATTCAATATAAACAACCCCATTAAATAGAAAAATTATCCCTGGGAAATCTACTAACCAAATAATAAAATGAAAATCAGTAAATAATCTCATAATAATTGAATGCATAATACTGGAAATTTAAAAAATACCATTGTTACCTCAACTATGACAAATGAAAATAAATGGGTAAGGCCTCAATCAAATCTCAATCTGGTTTGTCTCATGAGAGCTACCAATGCATCGAGAGGCTATAGAGATCCCCAACCAATACTTACTAACTCCAACGAATTCCTCATATTAACATGGTGAAACATAAGCAATGTATAAATATTTAATGTCAATAAAACTCCCTAATTGGTAAACATAATTATAACATTCAGAACCTAGTTACCAAGAGTCGGTGCATTAATACATAACATTGGAATGATCACAACATATCAAGTCGAGAAAGGTTGATCAGTTTAGTAGCCTTGGATATACCAGATACATAGATATGTTTTGAATTACATTATGAAAAGACAAAAAACCACATTGTGTCTCCTTTTAACACACTCATATCCCTTAGAATATCCCTGTAGGTCAATCATAATATACATCTTCGCATCTTGGAAAAAATAAATCATAAGAAAGGGGTGAGCATAGATGTTTAGTAAGCATAACAATGTATTGGAAACTATCATAATTAAGAATAATCTTTTAAGGAAATCTATAAGACTAAAATCCAGGTATTTTAAACTTATACGTTAGCATAATATGGCATAGATAAATCAAATAATGGAATTTAATTATTCACATGGATATTCTACTAGTCGAATAATAACATGTAACCTCAACAGCTAATTTCATAACTGTTGAATGCATAATGATGGACATCATAACTACATAGTCAATGCCTCATGCCAAGACTAAAAATAAAAATATTATCAAGTACTTGTTCCAAGACACTAGTTTGTCTCATGAGACCTACCGATGCATCGAGGGGATATAGCGGGCCCTACCTGTCACTTACTACGTCCAATGCGTTCCTCATATGAAAAAGGATGAAACATAACATAAACAGTCATTTTAAAACTAGGAATCAAAATGTTAATAATTTAACCATAAACCATGAAAGGTATAAAAATAGAACATCCAATGTCAAACAGATCACAAATCCTTCAATATAATATGGATGATTGTATCATAACAAACCAACTTCAAACGAGGGTAAAATCTAACAACGGATGTTGGCATAGTTGAAATAAAAAAACAATTTGAGTGAAATTTCTCTTTCTACATTGAAATCATTTAAAAGTAAAGAAAAATTATATTCTATAAATATTATTATAAGCTTTTAAGGGAAGTTTCGAAGTTTTTATAATTGTTTAAAATATCCACACCTACCGTATAAGTTAAAATAAACTTTCTTTCCTTAATTTGTTGAAAAGGTCCTAAAGTTCCTTGTCAGGAAAACAATGGAAAGATTCCGTTCAAAATAATATACAAAATTTCAAACAATGGTATAAATGAATTCAACACATAGTATAGCAAATTGAGAAATGTTTTTAAATAAATTTTTATGAAACACAGATGTGGATGATAAGGATGTCCCAGTAGATACTTACGTATAAACAACCTCAGATAATAAAGTGATTGTAAAATTAACCCTTACCCTGTACTTTTCCTTAGATGGGGGTAAATTAACCACCAGTGTAATGGTTAAATCATTATTACTAAATTATAAAATAACAAAATACATAAATATAATATCAAATGTGGTCCTCTAATATTGTACATTTAATAATATTTCAGCAGTATCATTATTCAGGGTGTTGACTTATTCGTTTTTATTTATATGTTTTATTGTGTAAGTCATATTTTTTATGGATAAGATGTATATGATTTATATCCAAAATTATATTAAAATCTTAAAAAAATTATTCATCATGTGAACATTATTCTATAATGGTTACAAAGGGGAATGAAATCCCATTGTGTCATGGAGATAGTAAGTCGTACATACGCACAAGAAATAATATCATTTTATTGGTGGTGAAATTGTATGTAATGGTATGGTATATAGAATCATTAACATGTTATATTTATTATTTAAATCAATTATACTCATTATTATACCCATCCAAATAATTAAGTTTTTCATAACAAACTACACCATGACGTGGAGATGGTAAGTCATACGTAAAGACGTATGGTGATTTTTTCATTCATAGGATGGATAGAATAATGAATATGGATGTACCATATTTATAATATAATATCAGAATGTAAAATTTACTAGATTTATTATTTTAATATTGAAACAACAAAGAATGTGGAAGTGGAATAAGAAAAGAACTTTGGAAGAGGTGATAAAATAATTACGTCTTCTTCGGGTGATTCCTTTTAATTTGAAAAAAAGGGTTTCTTAGGTTGGATTTATGATAAATGTAAGACTTCTTGGTTAAATTGATGTTATTTGGGAGGATATTTGAGATGGTTTTGGTCAAGAAAAATATCTTTGGAGGTGTGAATTCTAGATAAGGGTATGTACCCTTTTATAAGAGAGGTGAGGGGCACTTTAGGAAAATCCTGAAATATTAATTTATTATAAACATATTTTCGGTATCTAATAGATAAAAATAGATTTATTTAGAGAAAAAGGTGGGTATGGGTATATATTTTCTCAACCAATAGGAATTTGACAAGTTTATGTCACCATATTAACCATATCTTTTAAATTTAACCCTTAGTTAAATAGTTTAACTCTTACCATATCTTCTTGTATTCTTACACTATATGGTTAATAAACTTACTATAAAATTAAAAGACAACCTAAATTGGTTCATTAATTACGTATGTAACATTATATATGTTATTTGGACTAATTTAAGATTTTTAGGACTATTATATATTTTAAGAAAACTGTATTTGTTTTAAAAACTCATTTATAGCAATTTTGACACTATTTAGTATTTCATTTTTGTTAAAGCCATCACAACTTGATTACTTAGAATAAAATAAATTGAATCAACCCTAAAATGTCATATGAACCTATTAAATTCCAGTATAGCATCTAAAGTTCCAATTTACATTTATTTTAATATTTATAATATCATTAATTTTAATCATTCATTAATAAGGTAATCACTGCTTCATCATTGTGTCATGAATAAATTTAATTATTTAATGTCAAAAAATTATAAACAGAATACCATGATTTAGGAAATATTTTTATCTTTATAATTATATCTTTAGTCAAATTTATCTTATATATAACCTTATATTAAAAACAGTTTAGTTAATCAAATTTGAATTTTACACTTTTAACACTTCTTTAAATAATATATAATAAATGTCCAAATCTAATACAAGTGGATCCAAAAGGAAAATATTTTTTTCCTAAGGTTTATTTTGGTCAAAATACACTTATCCAATAGAAGTAGAACAAGTCTTGGGGTAATTATAATATTATTTTTATCTTTAATTACTCTATTTACTTTTAACTATGGTAAATAAAATTCAAAAGTTACTATTCGACAAAAATTATTTTCATCCTATTGAACCACATTTTACTTACTGATGAAAACAATGCTTGTTATATTTTATAAATTCAATTCATATATGTCGTAAAATTATGTTTTATGCAAATTTTGTAATGTGCCTAGAATGTGGGTAAAAAAGTTAAATAATTCAATAAAATTTTATATATCTAATCAAATTATAAAAGGACTCCAATGAATTAAATTGTACTTGATATAAGAATTATGTATCAATTTTTTATATTAAAATAAATTTAAATAATAATTATTATTATTACAAAAAATCAGTTTTATTCAATAATGCAATGTTTTTCACTATTCATCAAAAAATTGAATGTTTTCATAAAAATACCAAAAATTCACCCTAAGATAATTTTGATATTCCGAATCCAAAATTGAAGTCCATTTTGAAAAATAAAAATTCAAAAAGTGGGTATTACTATTCATACCTAATTTTTAAATAACTAGTTTGATTGGTCGTGGTGTGCTAGAACTCGAAGCTACGTACAATGAAAACTATTGTATTATTCAAAGAGAAGAGTATTGTGGAATCATGGTGTGTTAAATTCGTACCTATTTCAAGTAATTATGTCCTAGAAATTTCTATAATATTACTCAGTAATAAGATTCTAGTTGTTCATTATCATAAGTTCCATAGGTTCCCACGTTACCTCTTCCATTTTACAGTCTCTTCAAAGAACTTTCACCAAACGAGTCATCTGGTTTCTCAACACCTGTTCTCTGGTATAAAATTTTTTGACATGCCCTTCATAATAAGATAGATTATGTTCCAAGTATATATCTTCATATGTGAGTACATTCATTGGGTCTAGCATGTATTTTCTCAATAGTGATACGTGGAACACATAATGAACTTTGGAGAGACTTGGCGGAATTTGTAAATTGTAAGCAACAACTCAAATTCATTCTAGAATTTTGAATGTTCCGATGTACATGTGACTTAATTTACCCTTCTTACTGAATTGTATAACACTATTACATAACGATACATTTATGAAAACATATTCTCGTACTTCAAATTCGAAATCCTTCCTTTGGTTAGTGGCATAGCTCTTTTTCAGACTAGGAGCTGCTTTGACGTGGGTTTGGATAATCTTCACCTTTTCCATTATTTCCTCAAGAAGTTCTGGGCCTATGTTTTTTCTTTCACCAACATCATCCCAACATGTTGGTGTGTGAGTTCTCCTTCCATATAATTCTTCATATGGTTCCATATGAATACTTGAATGGAAGCTATTATTATAGAAAATTCTACCATAGGTAAATACTGATCCCACATACCCTGAAAGTCAAGTGAAAAATATCTCAACATGTCTTATAAGGATTGAAAAGTCTATTCTAATTGTCTATTAGTTTAAGGGTGGTAGGAAATGCTCAAACGAAGTTCAGTATCTAGGGTTTTGTAAATACTTTTCCAGAATCATGATGTAAAATGGGTATCACGGTCAGAAACAATCAATAGGGGTACACCATGAAGTCTTATTATTTCCTTAATATATAGTCTTTCAAAATGTTCAAGTGGTAAATCTTATTCTATAGCATGAAAATGTGTTGAATTTGTAAGAAGATCAATAATAACCCATATCGCATCATTCCTTCTAAGATTTTTTGGTATCCCCATAAAATATTCCATCATAATATCATCCCATTTCTACTCAGGTATGGGAAGAGGTTGCATGAATCCTCTAGGATGTTGTCTCCCAGCCTTCACTTGTTGAAAAACCATACATCTTGACACATTATCAGCAATCTCCCTATTCATGTTTTCCCACCTAAAATGTTCTTTCAAATCCCTATAAATTCTAGTGCTACCAGTGTGTATAGAGAAATTGGAGCTATAAGCATTATCCAACAGTTTCCTTTTTAGATCAGGTATGTCGGGAACATAAAGACTTCTCCCAAATTTCAAAATTCTAACTTCGTATATGAAGTCAAACAATCTCCCATCATTCACAACTTTAATTTTTTTTGAAACTCCTCATCATAAGTATGGGAACTGTTTACCCTTTCTAGTAAAGATGGCTTGGAATCCATTTTAAAAAGTATCAATATTTCACCTTCCTTGATTATTCCTATATCCATATTTACTATATCCATGTATATATGATCCCTTTAAAATCACATCTTGTTTAGAACTACATGATACATTCTTCTCAAAGAATTTTCCACCTTATTTTCTTTCCCCTGGTGGTAGTGTATTGTGCAATCATAATCCTGGAGTAGTTCAAGCCATCTCCTTTGCCTAATGTTGAGTTATTTCTGTGATAAAATATACTTAAAACTCTTGTGATCAGTAGATATCTCTTATTTTTCACCATAGAGATAGTGTCTCTATATCTTTAGAGTATAGATTACAGATGATAAATGAAGATCATGAGTGGGATAGTTGTGTTCATGTATTTTTAACTTCTGTGATGAATAGGAAGTTACTCTATCATTCTACATAAGGACACAACCATGTTCTTTCTTTAAAGGAACACTATAAATAACAAACCCATCATTCCCTGATGTTACAATCAATATAGGAGCATTGACTAATCTTATCTTTAATTATTCAAAACATTCTTCACACACTTTTTTCCAAACAAATTTAACCCCTTTACACGTGAGCTTGGATAATGGGTTAGCCAATCATGTGAAATCTTGGACGAAATGCCAATAGTAACCTGTTAACCCAAAAAAACTACATACCTCAGTTATACATGTCAGTTTTGGCCATTACTGGATTTCCAATGTCTTTGATGGATCAAAAAAGATTCCATCTGTAGAGACAATATGACCAAGAAAAGAAATCTCCTAAATCAATATTTCACACTGGATAAATGTTCCATATAATTCATTTCTTCTATGATTCTTTAGAATAATGCACAAGTTATTTTCATGATCTTCATATATTTTGGAGTATACCAAGATATCATCAATATATACCACTATAAAGTCATCAAGATATTCCTTTAAAACACCATGCATTAGGTCCCTAAAAACAAAGGGTGCATTAGTCATTCCAAAAGGCATTACTGTAAACTCGTAATGCCAATGCCTAGTTCAAAATTCTGTTTTTGGAATGTCTTCCTTATTCATGAGCAACTGATGATATCCAAGATTGAAGGTGAATCAATGAAAAATATTTATCTTTATGAATTTGATCGAATAAATCATCAATGAGAGTTAGGGGATACTTTTTCTTTATTGTTATTGCATTGATATACCCGCAGACAATTCACATCCTCATAGATCTATCTTTTTTCTAAACAAAAAAAACAGGGTCTCCCAATAGAGAAAAACTAGGGAGAATAAATCCTTTATTAATAAATTCATCTAGTTGATTCTTTATTTCCACTAATTATACAGTGTCTATTCTACAAGGGTCTCTAATATGGGACTTTAACCAAGAATTAAGTCAATAGAAAACTCAATTTTTCATTCTAGAGGATGTCTAGGTAAATCCCCTAGAAACACATCAACATATTCTTGAATAATAGGTACCTTCTCTATTTCTACATTCTTTTCCTCAGGAATAGTTATTTCACTCCCTTCCTCCCCAATAATTTAATTTAGTAGAGCTGCTGGGGGCTGGATCTGGATGAGAATCAAATGGTGATGTTTCTACTCTAATGATATGGGATTCCTTATCTTCAAAAAATATTGAAACATCCTTATTCTTAAAATAAATTTTCATATCATGTTCCAAAATCCAATCCATACTGAGTATTATATAATATTCAGTCATGGCTATGGAAATAAGATCAGTAGATAAAGAACTTTTATATTCTATAATGGTAACTGATTGAAAACAAATTCTTGCAATGGTACTTTCCTTAATAGATTTTACTGAAAACTCCCTTAAAAATTCATATTTTAAATATCTGATTTTCTTAGAAAACTAGGAATAAATGAAAGAATGAGATGATCTAGAATCAAATATTGCATTATTTAATTTTGAGGAAATGATTAAAGTACCTGCCACTACGTCATTCAGAACTTCATCCTCAGAAGACGTGATCACATAAGATTGTCCTTTCTCCCGTGGCCTTTTCTGAGGCATGTTTCTTTAACACTTAGGATATTCAATTTCATAATTCCCCATTTCTTTACAATTTTAGCACTCAACATTGACAACCTCTTTCTTCCCCTAGAAATCAAGAGTTTGGTGGAATTTCATTCCACACTTATAACAAACTCTCATCCCCTTTAGGGATGTACTGGGATTTATCTTCCCACAATTACTAGAGGATGGGAATTCAACTTTTCTCTTCTTCCCCTTCTTTCCTTTTCTAGAGAGTTCATCAGATCTCTTCTTCTCTTTCTTTACTTTAACTTTACAAGACATTGAGAAATACTTTTCTATTTTCATTGCTCATGAGACTATATATTCATTTAATGAAAATGATTGTGAGACTAATGCTCAATGGATAAATGGTTTTAACCCAAAAAATAATCGAACAATATTACTCCTTGGGTTATGTATATAATCTATAGCATGCGTTGCTAACCCTGTAAAGTTATCCTCATACTTTGAAACATTCTCATCCTCCTTTTGTGTCACACTCATAAATTTCCTTTCTATATCTTCTTGATGTTCAAAAAGAAAGTATTTTTCTATGAAAATATCTTTAAACTCCATCCATTCATTATTTGAAACTTCTTCTTCCTTCTTTCTGTTTTGAATTAATGGACACCAATGGTCTGCATCTCTGAAGAGGCGATAAACTTCCATTACGATTTTTTCACTTTCGATACTCCCCAAAGCATGAAATATTTTATCAAAGGATCTTATACTTTTCTCAGATACAAATATATTTGTATTCCCATTGAATTTCTATGGTGGTTTCCTCATGAAACGGTTTAACATTGATCCTCCACTTTATGGATCAGGGTGCACCATATCGGAAAGGTTATTATTCATAAACTGAGTGAGTTGACCAATTATTGTTATAAGTTATTTAGTACCAGTTTCAACACCAACTCCACAATAATTATCTTTGATAGGAGGTAAATCTATACATGTATTACGTATGTTGATACCGTTTCTATTCCTTCTACTATTCCCCATTTCTATATAATGGAATACACTAGATTAGTTTATGAATCACAATACATAATTCCAAACATGTAAAATACATAAAATAAATTGAACAGTTGATTCATATAATCCATAATTATAAAAAAAATTTCATTGGGGAAATATTTACTCTTAAATCATTTATAATAGTTTTTAGAGAAAATGTGAATTATCCTAAGCATATCCCCCAGGAGTGTCAAACCAGGTGATAGTAAAGCCTATTGTCGTGTACCAGGATACCCTGGGTCAAGCCCAAAACTCATTGTATGAGTTTTTACTCTTAGTTACATATGTTCCAGAACCACTTCCTCCTGTAGTATCCATATAGGGATTTATTTCATTGAAAACCCTTAGAATATATACATTACCATTTTTTTGATGTTCTTCAATAGTAATCCTCAAAGTCTATCATAGGGTAATGATCTCTAATCAATGTTTTTCTAAATATAGTTTCCAAGGGTTGGAATAAACTTCCTTTAATACCAATTGTAACACCCTGACCCTAGTTACCCATAGTCAGTGGATTATTACATAACATTGGCATGATCAAAAGAGATCAAGTCCCTCAAGACTAATCAGTTTAGTAGACTTGGACGTACAAGATACAGACATAATTTTTTACATTACATTATGGAATAAAAAAACAACATTGTGACTCATTTGAACAAAATCATATCAATTATCCTATCCTAACATGTCAATTATAATATACTTTTGCACATCCAGGATAAAATAAAACATAAGAAATTGGTGAGCTCAGATCCTTAGTAAGGATAATAATATAGTAGAAACTATCATAAATAAGAATAAACATTTAGGGAAATGTATAATACAAAAACACAAGTCTTGTAAGCATAAAATTTGTTATAATATGGAAAAGATAAATCAAATAATTCCATTTAATTATTCACATTGATATTCTACTAGTCAAATAATCACATTTAATATCAATAGCTAATTTCATAATGATGGAATGCATAATGTCGGACATTATAACCACATATTCAGGGCCTTGCGCCAATAATAAAAATAAAAATATATTCAAAGCCTTGTTCCAAGACACTAGTTTGTCTCATGAGACGTACCAATGCATCAAGGGGCTATAGCAGGCCATGCCGATCAATTACTACATCCAATGCATTTCTCATATGAAAAGGTTAAAACATAACATAAACATTTTTATTAAAACTAGAATAAGAAATGTTAATACTTTTACCATAAACCATGAATGGTGTAAAAATAGAACATCCATAGTCAAACAAATCAAAACACAGTCAATATAATACAGAAGATTCTATGATAATAAATCAACTTCAAATGAGCATAAAACCAAAAATGGATGTCGACAGAGATGAAATCAATTTACAAAATATTTGATTGAAATATCTCTTTCTAATTTTAAATCATATAAATATATATAAAAAATTTATCTTTAAATTATTCTTATAAGATTTTAAGGGAATATTTTAAGGTGATATATCAGCAGAAAATAGTTTCACTTTATGTATAATTTAAAAAACACTCTTTCCTTAATTTGTCGAAAATGACATAAAGTGCCTTATTTGGAAAATGACAGAAATATTCCTTTCAAAACATTCTATAAAAAGTGAAATAATGGTATAAATGAATTTAAACCCTATTCTAGGAAATATTAAAAATGTTTTTAAATGCCTTTTTATGAAACACATATGTGGATGATAAGGAAGTCCCAGTAGATACTTGCATATAAACAACATCCGATAATAAAGAGATTTTTAAAATTTATTATTACCTTGTAATTTTCCTTAGTAGAGGGTACATTAACCATCTGTATATTGGATAAATAATTTTTATTAAATTATACAAGAACCACATAGATAAATATGATATCAACTATGATCCTATAATATTTATTTGATAATAATATTTCAGTAGTATCATTGTTTTGGGTGTTGACTGATTCATTTTACTTTATATGTTTTGTTATGTATGTCATGTTTGTTGTGAACAAGATTTATTTGATTAATATCTAGAATGATTTTATGTTTTTAAACATTATCTTTTTAATCTTAAAATGAAAATTATTCTTGAATGGTTACGATTGGGAATGAAATCTCATCGCATCGTGGATATGTTAAGTCGTACGTACGCACAAGAAAAAATATCATTCTATTGATGGTCAAATAATATGTAATTAGATGGTGTAAATAATAATTAACATGTTATATTTATTATTTATATCAATTATGCTCATTATTATACCCATCCCAATAATGATGTTTTGAATAACAAACTACACCACGATGTGGAGACGGTAAGTTGTACGTCCGCACGTATGGTGACTTTGTCATTCATATGATGGATAAAATAATGAAAATGGTTGTAATATATTTATATTAACATATATTTATGTATAAATAACTATAATTGTTATTATAATATGGAAACAACAACAAAATTGGATGTAGAAGAAGAAAAGAATTTTGAAAGAGGTGATACAATAATTACCTCTTCTTCTTGTGCTTCGTTTTTATTTGAACAAAAGGGATATTTAGGTTGCCTTTTTGATCAAAGTAATGCCTCTAGGTGGAATTGAGTGTATGTGGGAGGATATTTGAGCAGGGGTGGGATGATAAAATGGATTTGTAGGTTTTAAGTTATGATAAAGGGAGGTAATTTTTTATAAGATAGGTGAGGGGCACTTTAGGAAAATCTTGAAATATTAATTTATTATAAAATTATATTAGGTTTATATTAGATAAAAATGGATTTATTTCATGGATAAGGTGGTTATGGGTCAAAATACTCACCAACAATAGGTTTTAGACATGTCTAGGTCACCATATTAACCTTATCTTTTTTATTTAACCCTCAGTTAAATAGTTTCACTCGAACCATGTCTTCCTATATTTTTATACAATATGGTAAATAAACATACTATAAAATTCCAAGAGAACAAAAAGTGGTTCATTAATGACATATTTAAATTTATCTAAGTCATATAGATGAACCTTATATTTTTTGTAATATTATATAATATTAATAAAATAATACTTAAAAAACTCATTTATGTCAATTTTGACACTACATAGTATTCAGGTTTTTTAAATTCATCACAACTTGATTCCATTGAAAAAAATAAATTGAATCAACCCTAACATGTCAAATTAACATATAAAATTCGTGGATATCATCATAAGATTAAATTTAGATTTATTTTAATTTTTATAATATCATTTATTTTAATCATTCATTAATAAGGTAATTAATGAATCATCATTGTGTCATAAATAAATTTAATTATTTAATTTATAAAAATCATAAATAAAATAACATTATGTAGGAATTATTTTTATCTTTATAATGAATATTTATAGTTGAATTTATCTTATGTATAACCCTATATTAAAAATAGTTTAATTTATTAACATTTGAATTTAACACTTTTAACTCTTCTTTAAATAAAATATAATAAATGTCCAAATCTAATCCATGCTGATAAAAAAGGATTATAGTTTTGTCCTAAGGTTTGTTTTGGTGGAAATACCCTTAGCAAATTGAAGCAGGGCATTTTTTGGGGTAATTTTAATAATATGTCTACCTTTAATTACTCTCTTTACTTTTAATTGTGGCAAATAAAATTCAAAAGTTACTATTCAGCAAAAATTATTTTCATCCTATTGAACCAAATTTTACATACTAATGAAAATCATGTCTGGGGGATTTTTAAAATTTAATTCACAGAAGCTGTAAAATTACAGTTCATAAAAATCTGCTAATGTTCCTAGAAGTTGGGTAAAAGACGTTAAATAGTTCATTAAAATTTTATTTATCTAATCTTATTATAAAATGACTATAATGAATTAAATTGGACTTAATATAGGTATTACGTATATATTTTTACTTTAAAATAAATTTAAATAAGAATAATTTTTTAAAAAAAAAATCAATTTTAAACAATAACACAGTGTTTTCACTATTAATCAAAAATTGAAAGTCTTCAAAAAAATAAAAAAAATTCACCCTAAAAATTTTTTGATATTCTGAATCACAAAATAAAGTCCATTTTGAAAAGTAAAAATTCAAAATGATGGTATTACTATTTATTACTATGTTTTAAAACGTTTAGTGTGATTGGTCATGGTGTGCTAGAACTCAGAACATATTACAATGCAAGCTATTGTATTATTCAAAAAGAAATGTATCGTGGAAGATTGTGGTTTTACAATAACTACAAACCATTTTGAATAAAATGGTTAATTCTAACAAGAATTCCACATCCACAATCAAACTAATCATAAACCATTTAATAAAATATTTTATTGTATATTATAATAGATCAAACTCTAAGGTTAATAATATTTAATAAAAGGTGCTGAAATAGATGAAAATACACAAATAAAATCACTGAAAATTCATGAGAGAAATGCATTTTTTTCATTAAAATAATTTATTGAAAAATATGTATGATTATAAAAGAAAACATTACATTTGAAAAGAACCTTACAAAATTTTAATGTAATATTCAAAACATTAAGAAAACACGATGGTGTAAAAATATTCTCATGTCACAAAAGTTAAAAAACATTCCTTCTGTATTTTTGTTGAAAATTTCATAAGGAACCACATTTAGAAAATGACAAAAAGATTCCTTTAAAACCATTATAAAAAAATTTAATAATGGGTAAAAATACTATAAAAAATTGTATGAAAATAGTAAAAATACTTTTTAATACATTTTTATAAAACCTTGATATGGAAGAGAATTTTTCCCCATTTAAGACTTAAATATAAACAATCCTGAATAATAATGAGATTGTGAAATAACCATCACCTTAGCGCATATTTCCTTTGTATGTATATGAAACTATTGAATATTTTTTTAAATAATTTTATTAATTTATACCACAACCATATATATATATATATTTTTTATATCATATATGATCCTATTATGTAATCTTATAACATGTTTGTTATTAATATTTCATTATTACCCTTTTTCAGGTGTTACTGATTCATTTTACGATGCATGTTTCATCATGTATGTCAGATTATTATGAATATCATTTAGAAACATCATCTAAATAATGATATTATTTTCATATATATCATATTTATTCATTATATTTTTAAAATAATTCCAAAATTGTGAACATGGAAACTGAATTTCATCGGATCACATAGACAGTTGGTCGTACATACGCACAAGCAATTGTATCGTTTGATTACTGATGAAAGGGTAATGAAGTGAATGGTATATTAAATTTTCCAGAATACTTATAATGTAATAATTATCATATATATTAATTAATCCATCCTTATACCCATCTATGTAAATTAGTGATGAAAAACATATTACCCCAAAATATGTAGATGGTAAATCGTATGTACATACACACATTTCTTCTATTTTTAATTGGATGAATAAATCATAGAATATGGTTCTAAAATAATCATAATAACATCACATAATATTTACTATACTCAATTTATTATGTTATTATGTAATAAACTTATGAAATGAATCTATAAGAATAAATGAACTTGAGTGAGTTGGTATGAATGATTACTTCTTCTTTAGAGGACTTCCTTCTCTTCCTAGGGGATATAGGGTTGGTATTATTAGAATAAAAGGGACTCTAAAACATGAATAAAGATGTTGGGAAGAGAAATATTTAGGTTTTTTTTGAGATATAAAGATCAAAGTGGTGTGATGATGTGGGGGAGGATGTGACCTTTTATAATTTTTCTGAGGAACACTTTTGAAAACTCTCAAAAAAATATTAAATTATTATAAAATAAATTTCAATTAAAACTTCTATAAAGATATTTATATAGAATCTAAGATGACTATGGGTCTAAATAATCTCAAAAGGTAATCTTTATATATTTATAGGTCACATTATTACCCTTATCGTTTGGATTTAACCCTTATTTAGTTCCCTTAACTCTAATCGCGACAACATGTATTTTTACTCTTTAAGGGTTAACACCGTTATTATAAAATGAAAATTCCCATAAATGGATCATTGATTTCATTTATAGTCTTATCCAAATTTTTTGGTCTAATTTTAGTTTTTATGAATTTTATATCATTTAATAAACTATTATTGATTTTAAAATATCATTAATGTCAATTTTGATTCAATTCATGACATGAAATTTCCTAAAAATATTATAACAATACAATATCTTCAAAAAAACACTTTTAACACATCAATACCATATCAGAATCATATATAAGATTTTCATAGGACATTAATTATCTTAAATTATATTTCTTTTAATATTTTTAATATCATTTATTTGATATTTCCATTAATTAAATAATCACTTAATCATGATTGTGTTAGCCTTTATGTTATTTATTTATTTCCTAAAAATTTAAAATAAACCACCTTGATAAAGATAAATATTTTATAGTTCAAATGACTATTTATAATCAGTGATATATTCTGAGTCAACAAATATTAAAAATGTACTGCTTATTAAAAATATGAGTATGACATATTTGACTTTTATTGAAATAAAATACTATAAAAGGATTTAAGTCATCCAATTTTACCTAAGAGGACATAAAATATTCACAAGGAAGATTTTGGCTGATAATAACTCATCTAATAAAATTAATAAAAGTTTTGGGTTAATTTTTAAAAAAATTATAATATTATTTTTTGCTTTTAATTACCATATTTACCTTTAACCATGGTAATAAAAATTATTAAAGATACTATTAATAGTATAAATAAAATAAAATGGGAATATTTAATAAATTTATACATTATGATTTCAAATATAGAATCCATTTTTCAAAATTCAAAACATATAATTGACTATAATTAATTTTTAAATAATCCCATTGATGGGGTTAGAAAACAATTTATTAAAGTGAAAATGTTCAAAAGATCGAAATGTTTTTGTACAAATATTTGTTGTGAAATTGAATATAATGACCTAAATTATATTAAATGATATAAAATTTGTTTAATTATACTATAAAACGAACCAAAATAATAAATATACACTATAAATTATATAGATGAAAAAATGTTTTCAATTAAAATATAGTATTATCACTATTCATAAACATAGTTAACATATCATAAAAATAACAAAAATTTAGCACAATTAAATTTGGGTATTACCCTTTTAAAAATAACAAATATTTTTTTCAAATATAATTTACAAAAATGTCAAAACTTTGTTATAAAACATGTATACCATAAAAAGGTGAAAAAAAATCCTTTAGAAAAATATAGTTTTCATGTGTAAAAGTGTATTTATATTTATATAATATCTTGAAATATAAAAGATGAATGTTAAATATTATATTGAAAATATAATATTAAAATTTCATAATGTGTTTAATAATATTAATTCGATCGAATTTAATAGCTTTGTTATAATAATATTTCATTGTTCGTTTAAGTTAGGTGGAGAATGTAATGATAGATTTCAAAAAAAATTACTTTAAAACGAGACATACCATAAAATATTGGGGTGTTACAATAAATTATTTCATTGTAAGTATATCTGACATCTTCAGTTTATTTTACATGAAGAATATTTAATACAAACATTATGAAGTTATCAGTACATCACTTGAGCATATCAAACAAGTTAGTATATTATTCACAAAGAATAGATTACATGATTTTCCATAATAATGATTAAAATTGATTATCATAATATTAAAATTTTCCATTCTCAGTATTCTTAAATTTCAAGTCACAAAATTAAGAAATCAACCAACATGGAATACAAGTATGAAAAATTTATAAGTTATCTCATAAATATTAAATTCCATAAAAGAATCCAAAAAAACTAGTGATAGTAAAAATAAGAACCCAAAAATTCATGTAATGGACATAAAAAAATACTTGAAAAAATAAAACAAGACCATAATTAATTCCCATGAATTCATTTTTTGATCATGGTATATATGTTCTAATTGGGGCCCAAACTAGTGTAAATTTGTGGTTATACCTGGGATACATAGGTCAAATACAGTTTATGAATGGAGGAACAATTTATGAAAGAAAATGTAGTATATCTAATTATTTTAAAAATATTAAAAATAATTTTTTAAAATTTAAGATCCTATAGAAGAAATATTGTCTCAAATAATGGATAAATTATTGTATTAGAAAAAATATGTTTCAGAAAAAAAAATTAAAGGAACGAGGATTGAAATTCATTCAAGATATAATTTTCAATGGAAACCATTCTATAAAACATGATTTATTTTAAATGTTTAAACACATTTAACTCTTAGGAAAAACATTTATTTATTTAATAATAATAAATAAATTAAAACTGATACCAACATATTTAACCTAGAAAATCACAATATCTCAATTAAAAAATTCAACCACCACCTTATCCTTAAAGTGCCCTCTTAACTGAAGGTTTTGTGTGATTTATTAACTTCTTTTTCATTTAGGTTTATGTGTAAATAATATATTTAAATAGTATTACTATTAAGGCTTATAGGGATATACTTACTCTATAAAATGTAGAACCAATGGTTTTAGTCAAGGAATGGTTCCACACATATAATATTTCCTCAAAGTGTTTTATTATTAACAATACACAAATATTTACCTTTTATCCCATAACTAATATCATGTAAATTTTTGAACATATGAAACAATAAATTCACGAGACCTAAAATATATATGAGAAACCCAACTCACATATCAATAGATAATCAAAAATAAGGTCCATGGATTATAAGATATCAAAAAATAAAAACTTATTAAACATTAATCTCAATATAAACTAAAGTAAAGTAGTTATATTTATATAAGTACAAAAAATACCCATTAAAACATTTAGTTCATCATATTGAAACAATATTGAAAATTATTCATTTATTTTCTAAAAATAAAATATATATTTTACTAATTTATAAAAACATGATGGTGGGTATATTATAGGCATGACCCATGAATTACTCAATGAGTAGATACAACCAACCATATATTTTATAAAGCTTTACCAACTACATATGTTCATTTATTAACCCTTAAAAACCTTTAATCCATGAGAAATCAACAATATAATCCTATAACTTAATACTTTAAAAATAAATAACTAAAACATTGATGGAAACTAAAGTGGGTTACCCCTAAAATACATCCATAATCACAAAAATATGAATCCTTAACCAACTCCATGATATCCACCTTCAATTTCATCACAAAAATAATATATTAAATAATTATTACCTTAATATATTAATAGAAAAATAACAATGAATAAAAGAAAATCATCCTGTAGAATCTAACTTGATGTAATTTGAAATATATCATCATGATTTATAGTGACTTCCACCATGATGTTCTATAATTATATTTATAATCCCTAAACCTCACAAAGGTAAAAGAAAAAATGGGAGAAGAATGAATATGGGAGGGGAGGATGACTTTCCCTTTATTTTCATATGAGGTAGAGAATTGTATCCACCATGATTTAAGAGGAAAATTTAGAGGATGAATGAGACTGAAGGGATATAAGAGGGAACATCCCGTTAGTTGGGTTGAAGTGAATTTTGAAGGAGACGGTGGGGATGATAAATAATAGGTGAGGATGAAAAGAACAAGAAAACCTCAATAAAACCAAAAATAGACCCACTATCGAGTACTTGGTATAGGTCTTCTGGGTTCCTAGTGAAAACCCCAAGCCTATATAACCTTTTCACAACTCACCAAGTACCTAGTGCCACCTTCATTATTAAATTATAAGTTGTAATATCTTGGTACCATACTTGAGATAACAAAAATGTAGATGAATATCCAATATAAAAAAATAATTCTCTTCTCAATTCATCCTCAAACACATATAATAGAACCCAAATCCTCAGATAAAATATATCCCTAAATCAGAATTAAAATTCAAACAAAACCACTTTTTAGCCATTCAAATTTAATACTTAATCCTTAATTACACATCAATCAAGGTAATTTTAAAATGTTATATTACCAGATTGATGTTCGGAGATGAGGGGAAATAGTGGCATGGAGTACAATTAAGTTATCGACCTTAGAGTAAGGCTTTTGAGATAGGTTCATTGAGTTTGATGATAACATCTCGTCAACTATGTCCCCTACATGTTGTTAATATAGAGAATTCTATATTATTATCCTTGAGTAATATTCCTTGTAGGTACAATATTTCTCATGTTTTTAAATGAGGTTCATGTTTTGGACGACCCTCAATTATTGGTAGTTAAATGTTATGACTCTTGGGATCATGTTGCTTGAATCAGGAAGGGAATCCGTTTAATGGAGAGAGACATTCTTAGTGATACATTGGTGAAATTTAAAACTGATTCCTAATTAAGGAATATTATTTATTTGGGTGGTAGGTATAACAACTTATTGGTTAGTATTCAAGGTATCACAAAGGATATTTATGGATGGTAGGTGAATTAAATTTGGTTCCTAAGAGAGAAATATATATAGAAATTTTATCTTGGTATTTAGGAAAGTGATTACCTGTGGTGACTAATGAGATATGGATTTTACTGAATGAAACATGTAAATATCTAGATTGAAGGATGTTTAAACTCAATGTGCGAGTACAATGACAGACTTACTAATTTGTATTTTATACTATGGACTAGTCTCAATCATGATGATATGGGTTGAACATGAAATATTAGTAGGTGTGGGTATAAAACATTGAGTGGTGAGAGAACTTATATATATAAAGTATGATAATTGAGGATTTTATTGTTCATAAGAGAGTTATAATAAGGATTTATCAATCATAGGGACATCATTAGTCCAAAAATATCGATGGTTGGTGCCACAGTGCCTAGGATGAGATGATTTTTGAAGAATACAATATAGTAGGTTAAAAATATTTCTTTTCATGTTTTAATGAGTATGTAAAGATGAAATTTCAGTAAATAAAATATTTAGGAGATGTTTGGTATAACTTATGGGTCAAAGAAGAAGGATTTTAAAGGAACAACCATTCTTTATATTAGGTAAGTGTTCGAAAATCATGTTTAGTGGGAACATAAATATTCAAAATCAAAGCAAAGAAAAAATATTAGTTAATGAGATACATTAATGGAATATTCTCATGTTTGATATTTATTATAATAGCGAGTTTATAACAAACCACATCATTTAGTATAGGAATAACAAAAAATGATCAACTCAAGAAGGATAAAGAATAGGGTAAATTTTTAATTTATAATTTTTTATTTTTCAGAAGGAGTTATTTTAATAGAGGAAGGATTTTTTAGATGTGTTATATATGTTTAAATAGAGGTTTTATAATTGGAAATGAAAGTTTACAATTCCCAAAGATAAATATCAAGTTCCATGCCAATGCCAGGAGTATAATGAGATATAACAAATGCTAATGGACTCTCTATGGTATCACATCGAAAGTATGATTTGTTGGGATGTAGAATATAATGCCTACCCATTCCATGAAAAACTCATTGGTGTTCCAAATAGACCTTTGTGTCCCGCAAGAATTATTTATGGGATCCACCGAGATTCATGTAGTAGAACATGGACCTCCACTTATACGGTGGTAATGTTCTACTTTTTAATGATTTACTTTACACCCCCATTAGTTCTTTTATTTTCAATAATTAAAAATAGATGGAGGTATCAACTTCAATACATTCTCCTCTCCATACATTTTTTATGTTGATCATGAAGGTGGAAAGAAGGTTGGTCTTCCTATTTCAAAAAACGTCATGTATAAGTTATATTATTTATTCTTCCTCTACCGTTTTCTATAATTTATAAAAATTAAATATTGTGGATTTGATGATAGATTTCACCAGGGAATGGTGAAATCTATTTTTTATCAAGGTAATTATTTGTGTGGTATCTTGAGGACATTGGGGGAGGATAAAAATGCATTATTTCTTCCTATTTCTATAGTGGTGAGTTCAAAGTTAGTTTTCCTTGGAATATTATTATTTATGTTTAAAATTTATGATAAATTAAGTTATGAATCATGGGGAATTTTTTTAAAGAGTACTGGAAGTATTCTACTGATCATTAGAATTACATTGGTTATGATTCTCTTGAGTATTCACTAATCAATTTGTTTTTATGGATGATTCCCATTTAGAGAAAATTCATAATTTAATTATAAATATTTATAATTAATTAATGAAATAGTGTGGAATGAGATAGGAAAACAAGTTCTCTAGGATGATTAATGTCAACCTGGATGGATTGTTGAGAGAGTGAATCAAGTTATTTAACTCCAAAAATTAGGGATTGGAAAAAAACTAAAATAAATAGTGTATAAGTGAGGAAGTATAAATCATTTTATAAATAGATAAAATTTTATCTATATATCTAGGTATATTATTTATTTTGAATTATATATTTTACCATATTGGAAACATATATGTAATATTTTGATTTAAAACTAAATGTGGCCAAATATAACAATTTACTATATGTTTTTTATCATAAGATAATTAGGAATTCTGTTAGATACCATGATGTAAGAGGCATTCACCTTTTATCATTATAAGGATATACCTTACAAGGAGGAAATTATTCGGGGTTATATTAATCGTGTTAATGAGGAATGGTACAAGATTAATTGTTTATTTCTATCAATATGGGGAGATTTTAATTTCATTTGGTTAAGAAATGTTTAAATAATATTTGAAATTAATTTCACCCATAGAGGACATTTTTTCCCATGCTACTTTAATTTTTGATAATCTTATTTCAAGGTTCAAGGATAGGTGGTGACACTGTTAATTTTTTCTTGGGGATAAGTAACATCATTAATAGATAGTGTTTTATGTCTTATAAAGTATCATTTATTATTAGTTAGATGTTAAGTTTCATGATATATTATATATATTGAGATCATTGTAGTAGGTATTGACTTATGTTTCCATTTGACATGTGTAAACATGATAAAGATCGATTATGTGGGAATTAATATTTTATTTGGAATCTTATATTAAGATTTATAGTATGAATTCTATGTTAAGGGGAAACATACACCTCTGATAATTATACTAGGTCTTTGAACATACCCTAAATGTAGGGTAATTCAATTAGGGTTTAAATATCATGGGTTTGAATCATCATGACTCAAAAATGAGTGGTCAACATTGATAAACAAAATATAATGAATTTCCGTCAATGAATTGTAATGGGTGTTTTTCTTATTTAAAAACATTCAATTATTTCCATCATGAGATTACAAATGGTTTTTATTTTTTTCATTATTTGGTATAATTGTTTATTCATTATGATATTTTAGTGATGTCAAATTCGGACTTTTTGAAGCAATCAAGGTGACTATTACTTTCTATTAATTTTTGAATGGACGTATGGGTCCTTAGTTGAATTTATGTATAAAGATATTATGTATTTTCATGTGGTTCAAGGGTGAAAGTTAATCTTCATTGGTTTTATATCATTTATTTATAAAAACCTTTTCAAAATTAGTTTTGATTATTATATTGTAATTTTCTAAGACTCAGGATATACAATGTGAATAAAAAAGTTAGTAGTGAAATATCTAGGGCTACAATATAGCTGATGAAATTATAAAAATTTATGGTGATTCAGTTTTCTATTATTGTGTTAAGGAATATGGTTTTAAATCATCATACATATGAAGTTTGGTATAACATGGTGTTATGATGTGGTACCAAGAGTTTTGATGTTAGAATTGTTTATCGGGAAATTCTAAATGGAATATTAGTCATATAGATAATATATACTAGACTGAGTGATAAGCCACACAATGAGTAGTTGTTTACAGTGAGTAAGAGAGACAATAAATAGAAAATCAAATCAAATATTATTATTATTTTATTAATAATCTTTATAAGGATTTTGGGAAAGTATATGACATCCAACTACATAAATATTGGTAATTAAAAGCATGATACCAAATTTACTATAGATCTATATTTGTTAGATTCATTCTAATTTGATTTTATGAATTAATATATAGAGTATGATGGTTTTAATAAATTCTATATGAATAAATAGATATGGTAAAGATATTTTATTTTGATATTATAAAATTTGAATATTATAGTGTTTACTCAAATAGAATAACGTCATACCTTGTAGTTTATTGTTATAGGTTTGGATGTGAGTTTTCACTTGTGACATAGGTAATGAATACATAAAAATACTCATTGATATTAATTTTATATTATATTTTTTGTTTTAATCCATTTTTAAAAAAATATTTAATGTAAAGAATGATTTTTCATTTGGGTTTGTGTGAAACTAAAGTTCTCCTAGATTTGGTTTGGGTAGGTCATACAAAAAATGCATGCTCCTATAACTAATACATCCTATGAGAGTGGAGAATTCACTTGATTCAATTATGGTTAAAGTAAAATTATATTATAGTAATCACCTAAGAATGAGTTATAAGTTGATATTATTACCATCTTTGTGTAATTATTGAATGAGTACATGGTTATCGATAAATAATATTTATTGGAAATTTTGGCATATATTCAATGTTTGGTTATCATGGTATGAACTTATATATTCTAACTTTTTTGATGATTTATCTTTTATTGAGAGTTTCATATTATGTTATGCATGACCCTTTTTGAAGGTGTATCTTTGATTGAATATCATTGGATAATATGGTTAGAATTCAATTATTTAAGAACTTGGTGTTTCAAGTATGATAATATGGATTTTTGGGAAGACATTTTTTATTTGTGTATATATTGTAATGTTCATAGAAAATTTAGTTTTAGATTGTGTGAAATTCAAATGAAATTTTTAGTATTTTTAACTGGAAGGGGTAAAATAGTAATTTAACCGTGTAAAAAAACATAATTTTTTTAATATGGTTCCTATAGAAACCCACGAATTTTATACATATTATTATATGATTTTTAAACATAATTATCTAACAAGTACAACCCTAAATATCATAATGCCTCAGTTATTTGGATGACTCGGTTCATAATAAATCAATAAGAAACATAGAGCATTGAATCCTAATTTTATTCTCTAAAATAATCTCCTAAATCCATTTTCGATCCTATAAATGTATGTATAAAATAGGTAACAAATAAAATAAATTAATGAGCAAAAAATATTAATAAGGGAATAAATGTTATTAGGAAACATAACATGGGAGTCAATGGTACAACATGACATTATAAAATTGAAATCTAATGAGTAATAAAATGGAAGTTTGACATAAAGAACACGGTATCATATGATCATGGTAACATAGAAAATTTGTTATAAACATACATTACATAATCACGAGTCAAGGATAACTAC
This sequence comes from Viscum album, assembly GCA_963277665.1. NCBI lineage: Eukaryota > Viridiplantae > Streptophyta > Magnoliopsida > Santalales > Viscaceae > Viscum > Viscum album. The sequence goes on from OY728119.1 coordinate 1,269,795,314, forward strand.
TTATAAAATATCACATGGTGGACAAGGTCCCATAATGGATTAGGTTTACTCCCTTATACCATACATGACGTCTCCTACGGAAAAACATTTAGCCAATGCATTCAAGAAATGTCTAGGTGCATCAATCATAACATTTTCCTGATTTATGTGGTCCGAAAACGGACATCAATAATAATTCATGATTTAATAATTACCCATGTAAAGAAAATGGGTTCATAATCTTACCTTATATCTAAATAAAAAAAATCATAATGAAAGAATTTGAGAAATGAACATAAGGAATGTATTACCTCAATAAAATTTTGGAGAATAATATATTTATATATGTGATATATATATATATAATTTATAAGAGTTATATGTCATTAAATAGAGGTAATGTTAGAGAGATATAGTGGTCATTGCTCGAAGAAAAGGGTGGTTTAAAGAGATCCCTAACCTCAAGCCTGATTCGTCACATGAATTATTTATCCCACGGAATAATAATGTTATATAAACTATTTAGTTGAATAATATCTTTTTTCATGCATAATATTCCTTTTATTATATTTATTATCATGTTATATTTAATTAATTAATCATTTAGGTTCCAGCCCGATGTTTTGATGATATTCAACTCATATGGACAAAATGACATTGGAATGATGACAATTTTCAAATAGGTTATTATTTACTCATCTCAAAAATATTTATCATGAAATTATTATCATTTTTACAAATCTATTATACTTTTGAAACAAAGAAGTAGTTATAGTTATGAAAATTTAACTACGTTACAATAATGGAGATGGAAGGTCGTACATACTCATGTAAAACATTTCAATTTTCTCAATGATCATGATAAAAATATGGTAAGTGCTATTTTATTTTTATAGAGTGATAATTATTTAATAAATATCATAATATTTATTTAAATACACTTATATATACTATCCATGTTTTTTCTAATTTAAAAACAAACCACATTGCTTTATGGACGTGGTAATCCACACATAAACAGAAATGACATCATCATTCTTATATGAATCGAGAGGTATGAAAATGTATGATATATTAACATTATATAATGATAAATATTTCATAATATCATATATATTCATGAAATACATCATCATAAATAGGAATTATATGTAATTATGGAAAAATAATTACATCTATTCACGTGGTGGTAGTCCGTCATACACACGAATAATGGTTACATTTAACATTCAATAGAAGAGTAGATGTATGTGGGTTATTCCATTAAAATGATAAAATATCAGTATATGGTAAATAATAATGTAATTATATTACCATTTTTTAATAATATGTTAAGGTGGTAGAAGAAAAATTTAAATGAAAACTCATGGTAAATAATTATAACCATTCTTCAAACACCCTCTTTGCGTTTGCACCGAAATTATTCATCGGAGGGTTTTATAATAATATAAAGTCCTATTGAAAATGGTAAGGTAATTGAGTATGGTATATTTAAATGCATATTTTTGACAGAAAAGGATATTAATGTTTGAATAAAAGATGAGAGGAGGTTCTATTTTATATGTGAGGAGTGACATTTTTGTAAATACTCAAAAAAATTCAAAAATGAGAAGTTACTATAAAGAAAAGGTTCTAAAAAATTGAAAAATAATATATTTTAATAAATATATTGCTGAACCAATCATGTAAAATTAAAAATAAAAATTCTATTCCATTTACCTCCAAGGAGACTAACTTATAAAATTTTAGTTTTCACTATAATTACTAGTTTTACCTAGGTAATTTATCCATTATACCTGAAAATAGAATCTATAATTATTAAATAATTAATACCTAATTATTTTTAATATGAAATATAATTTATAAAATAAAAATCATACAAGTATTGAAAATTAATTTTAACACATGCACATGTAACACGAAAAACCTTATTTGTACCTTAACCATAGTATAAATATTTAACATTTTTACTATTCATTACGGAAAAAAATAAGTTAAAAATAATACATAATATTTATTATAAAAATTAAAAATATGGAATCCATTTTATAAAATTTAGTTCATATATTTAGTATAATATAATTTAAAATTAAATCTATAAATTGTGTCAAAAATAGTTTTTCAAGAAATGCATTTCTCAAGTAATATGTGATATTATATTTAAATTATGACTAGAAATCATAATTATATGAATTTAAATTAATATTAATTGATATAAAATATATAAATTTCATTTAAATATTTCCCTACTAGGTATATTTTGAATAATGAAATTGGAAAAAAATTTACATTAAAAATAGTTTATAAAAAAACGTGTTTTTTGAATTAAAATAATCATAAACCAGAGTCATGAAAACTGCTGATTCAAATGAAATTAATTAGAATATTATAAATAAAATAGTTCATATTTCACTTTAATAAAAAAATAAAAATATAATGGGACATTTAAAGTACATTATTTAATTATAGAAGTAATAGTATTTGAAAAATCCTTAATTATCAAAATTCATTGAAAATAAATCCTTTTATAAAAATCCTAGAATTTCACCCTAAGTAAATTTTGATACGCCAATTCCCAAAATTATGTTTATTTTATAAAATAAAATTTATGAAATTTCGAGAAATTTATTATAATATTTTAAAATCTTCTATAAAGAATTTTTTAAAGAATAAAATTTCTTCATTAAAAATTGAATGATTATTACCTAAGAATTTTTCAATAAATTAATATTTATTAGGATATTTATATATATTTAATAAATTATTTTATACTCTTAATACCCACCAATTTAATGGCTAGCTTATAATGACCATAAATAATCGTGGTACATTTAGGATCACTATTGTGTATCACATATACTATCGAACGTAGTTTTATTTTTAAAATATTTGGGTGTTATATTATTCCCCCATAATTAAAATTTTTCAAAGAAATTTTATATCACATACTAAGGTGAAAAAAAGGAAAGGGTACTTCTATTTCATTTATTCCTTTCATTGCTTTTTTTCTTGTTCTTATTTATGGTTCCTCTATAGTAATTTGACCTGGTGAGTTTGTCTTATTCCATGAAACATTATCTCTATAGTCTAATATCTTCACCGAATACTCCTAACAAGGGAGATTATTTTCCATCTTTACCACATTTGAGTTTATTACATGTGAGGGTTATTATATGTAATTCATCAAGTGGAATACATAGAATAGATCGTGTACTTGAGAATGGGTTGGTGGGAGTTCTAGTTGATTTCAAACAACTTCTATGTGATCAAAAATTTCAAATGGGATAATATACATAGGTATTAGATTTACCTTTTCCCTAAATCTCATTAATCTATTACATGAAGATATACAGAGAAACATTTTATCCCTGACCTCAAACTCCAGGTCTCATCCATGAATATCAGTACAACTATTCTATTGACTCTGAGCAGTCATGATATGTTGTTTCATGGTCTTGATATTTTTAACAAATTAATCATCAAATTTAGGTCCAAATATCTTATATTCACCAACTTCATCCCAAAATAAATTTTCCCTACATATTTTCAAATAAAGGTATTTATATGGAGCTATTTGGACACCTAAGTGGAAATTATTATTATATGAGAACTCGAATAGGGGAAGATGATGATATAATCCCCTTTTATAGTCTATCAAACATGCTCTAAACATTTATTATAGTTTCTAAATAGTCTTCATATATTATCCATTATTTTGAGGTTGATAAGCTATACTGATGTTTAGCTAAATATTTAGATATATTTTTTGCCTATTACATAACTATGAGGAAAATCTTAGATCTTGGTTAGATAAAATTGATTGTGGTTTTCCATACAGCCTCACGATCTCTCCAATATATATCTTTACAATTTGATGGAGTGATGAGTCCAATCTAATTGTAATTATTTGAGTAGTATTTGTTAGAAAATAAACCACAACCTATATGACATCATTTACTATTTATTTATTGAAAATATTAATGAAAAAATCTATGGGGTTGTATTTTCATTTCCATGTAGGTATGGGTAATGGGTTCATCATCCACTTACACTTTTTTCCTTTTAACCACCACTAGTTGACATACCAAAAACCTTTATGTATATTTTATGATCTCCATCATCATATTGTCCCACCAATATTTATCTCAGAGATCTCAAAAAAATCATTATGCTCCTTAGGTAGATAAAGAGGGGCAATCTATGTGCATCATTAAAATGATCTTTCATTACCTCTGGAATGAATGGTACACACATTAATGACCCAAATATTCAATCTTCTTCTTTATTAATTTTTAACTCCAAGGATTTCAATTTTCATAAATCCTCAACCTTCTTCAGAATTTCCACTTCATATTTTTATATATCCTTTCTATTCTCCAAAAGGGATGGTTGAAAATCATTTTAGAAAGAAATGATGATGTTACTTCATTCATGATTCATATTTCCAACTATTTCAATTCTATTAATATTGGATCCTTCTCAATTCTCATCATCAATAATGTTTTCAGATCCTTTCTACTTAGAGCACCTTCAACATTGTCATCTTTAAAATGATTGTAATGGATTGATTATTCGAAAAAATTATCATCTATACCAATATAAAATAGAACATGTAAAATACTTCATTGTTAATATATATTTTAGCCTCTTGTGGTTTTATAATTTTCAAACATATCCCCGTAGAGATAATGTTTTCATATTTTCAATGTAAATATCATTGTAGGAAACTCCAAATCATGTGTGGGATATTTCTTCTCATTAACTTACAACATTAATTGTAGTGTAAGCTATATTTCTATCCATATACATTAGTTTAGAACACAATTAATTCTTTAAAGCATTGATATATACCACAAATTTTCCCCACTTGATAGCGGTATGAGGACATGTGAAGTGATATGCCTCTTTTTCAACTACATAATATCTCTTCACATTCACTGGTCAAATAAAACTTCACTCTAATCCATTTTAACATGGTTATTGGGTTTTAAAATTGTTTTAAGTTTCTCACAAGTCATTATTAATACCCCTATAGTCCACAAAAACTATGACTCCCTATTTTAGATAATGGTGTAGGTTATTCTTCAACAGTGTTTGTCTTAAAAGGGACCATAGATATCCCTTTACTAGTGATAATATACCCCAATAATGAAACTTCCTTCCTAAAAAACACACATTTATTGTTCAATTCATATAAATTCTCCTTTATCAAAGACTTTAGCACAATATTTAAATTCTTCTCAAACTTCTCCTTTCTTTTGGATTAAATCAAAATATCTTTTATAAATACTACCACAAATTTCCATAGGTAATTTATAAATACACTAATAATTTACTCTATAACTATTATTGGAGCATTAGTGAGTCCTAAATGCATCAGTAGAAACACATAGTGTCCATAACCTTTTTCAAATCCAATTTTATGATTTTTTTAATTCTTTACCATTAATTATTTTATCCCGATCGAAGGTCCACCTTAGTGAAATATTACGATCCACATAGTTGATCAAAAAAGTTTTATATCCATGATAGACAATACTTTCACTATATCATGATTTTTTTAATTTTGTGATAATCAAAGTAGAGGTGTACTGGCCCATATTCATTCTTCATGAAGAAGACTAACACACCCCATGGTGAAGGACTCAGGCATATAAAACCCCCTTCCAAATTATCTTGTAACTTATTTTTTAGATCTTCCAACTCAAAAATGTCTATTTTCTATGGGTTCTTTGACATGGAAAGAGATCGAGGTATAAGCTTGATTGGTAACTAGACCTCTCGATCAGGGGGAAGGTCAAAAAACTCATTGGGGAATACATCATTGTAATCTCTCACAATAAGAATGAATTGAAGAATTCCTATCTCTTTTATCTCAATCATTAAGGTTTGATGTGAATTCTAATATGGAAATAATATCCATTCTTGAACAGAAGATTCTAGTAGAGATTCACCATCCTCCTAACACTTGTATATAGTCATAGGATGAGTTCGGACATGGAGAGTGGTCTACCTATTTTGAGAGTTGGTGTTTTATTTATATAATTAGGTCCAATCCAAGACCAATATAGCCTAATAATAAAGTAAAGGAAGTAACATGAGATTTTATTTAAGATTTAGTCCAAAAAATTGAATAGGTAGGAGTTATATTTTTGGGATACAACCAATGATTCATTTTCTATTTTTATAGATAGCTCGACCCAACGTTTTGAGGTGGTTCTTGAAAACATCTCCTAAAATTATGAGATACGAAATATTACATAATTCACAAATAAAAAATCATGTTAAATGATCTTGAGTAAATAACTAGGATACACGTCACCATAAAATTATTGGGATCCACCCCAGTAGTTTTGGTATCATAATTCATTTATTTATCTCTTATTGTTAGAGGTAGTTTTCTTTGATTTTCTCTAAAAATCATGGGATTAGGAAATTGTCTAGAATAATTCACATCTTCCTTGTAGTTGAAACACTACATTGTAGGCTATGTGTTGATCTTGAACTTAATTTATTCTTCCAAATTACTAGGTTTCATTGTTTACCTTTAGAAATGACTAAATTGATAACCTATCTTTTATACATTTGAGTCTGGTTCCCATAAGATAGTTTCTTGGATGCAACTTCCCAAACTTTTGAAATGTAGATATGGTAGTTATCTATTAATACTCTTAAATAAAACACTATTTTATGTTTTTTTTCACTATCCCCACTAGAAAAATGATAGTCATGAGATATTCTCTTAACCTTATGGGAAAATTTAAAATCCATTCATAGATTCCGAAATCCCGAATCACAAATTATTTTCATTGAATTATCTTTAACTAACTAAAGAAATGGAAATCCTTAATTTTTTTGTTAATGAAAAAGTAGACAGAATACTTTGAAAGGTCTGTGAATGTTGACTCATTCAAACCTACTAGAATCATATTCATTTTTATTCAGACCATGGAACCCCCTCTCCATTTTATGTAAGAGAGTTTATGGAAAATATTTAATGAAAAATATTTTCTTGAATTAATCACATCCCATGGAATCATGATCCTCAGTGGATTTTTTTTTACTTTATCAATTTTCACAATTGATTGACTTCTCCCTCAATGAAATTAATGACCAAAAAAACTATTTATTTTTCTATTCATTGGAGTGCTGAGAATATCTTCTCAATGGGGTTAATCCATTGTTCCTTAATGAGGGGATTAATAGATACACTAATGGTATGGGGGATTTGTCACATAAAATAATTAACTACAATTTTCACTTTGTTAATAGGGGATTGTGTTCTGCATAGTTCAACTTATAATTCAAAACATGATTCATTTGATCTAGTAATACCATGATGTTTTCATATCCCTATCCCATATGGTTTGGGTTATCATTAGGGTAATCATCAAATTTCCTATCATTTTGGTAATTTTAATGATATATTATGCTTCCCACCATTAACTAAAATAGGAAAAAAATTATGTGATTACCTTAACTAATAAACATACAAAAGCAAAAATATAAACTTGGTGGGAATAACTTATAAATGATAAGTGTATCTTAACTAATGATTCTAAAGGATTAAATTTTGGTAATCCATAATTATTTCATTTATATTTTTCTAACTTAATTATTTGTTCAATACCTTTTTAATGGTTCATAAAGAGTTTGTGAATTTCCAAAACAAATCCCCTAAGAGTGTTAAACTAGGTCTACTGTAAGAAACAATTTTGTACACAGGGTGACGATCAAGTCAAACACCAATGAACCCTTTTGGAGATATTATCCCTAGGTAAAAAAATTCTAGAACCATATCCACTCATTATATCCAAATAGAGATATATATTTTTCGGATTCCACTCAATATATACTTCATCAAAATTATTGGATATTTTCATATACTTAGAATTATCCCCATGGTTCTCACAAAAATACTATAATCTTAATTCCCAAAATAACTAGGAATGGATTCGATACTATGTATAGTTACCCAATCCTTTTACACATATTATTACAATACTTTTATAAATAAATATCCAAAAAGTACAACCCCAATAATCACGTGACATAGTGTTTTGGAAGAATCAGTTCATAATACATCAATTGGAATAAAAAATATGAAATAATTATTATATTTTCTATAATGAGCTCCTAAATAAATTTTAGATCCTACATCCATTTGATCTCTTAAAACTACGCTAGATTACTTATGGAATACATAAAATAAAAGAGTGATAAAAAATACCGGTAAAAGAGTAAGAATGGTAAGGAAACAAAACATGTGGGTAAAATTTACAAAATGATATTATAAAAATATAAGGTTCATGATTAATCTCATGGAATCATAACATAAAGGACATGGTATCATATGGTTATGATAACTTAGAGAATATGGAAGAAAAATATAACATGACATAAAAATGAGCCAAGGATAACTGCCTTGACAGTTTCACATGGTAGAAAATGCCACATTATGGATTAGGCTTACTCCGTAATCCCATGAATAATGTCTCATGAGACTAATACTTTACCCAATTTATTGGAGAATCATATGGGAACACCAATCACAACATTTTCATTATTTACTTGTTCCATTATAATAATATCCATCATAAATAATAACATATAAATTACACATGAAAGGAAAATGTGTTACATAATCATGCCTTGTATCATAATCAAAGAAAATTTCATAATAAATGAATTTGAGAAGAGAAAATTAAGGAATTTATTACCCCATAAAAATAATGAAGAATAATATAGGTATATATTGGATAGACATATATCAATAGTTTAAAATCATTATAAAAAATTAAATAAAAGGCAATTTAGTTAGAGATAGAATCGTTATAACTCTAAGAAAATGGGGGATTAGAGAGATCCCTTACCTCTAGCCCTATTCATCAGGTGGATTATTTATCATCCTGAATAATAAAATAATTTTAATTAATTAATTTCATAAAAATTCATATTTTTTATTCCTTTTATTTTATTTATTACTATGTTTTATTCAATTTTTTAATCATTTAGGACTAAGTCAAACACTTTGATAATGATGAAAACATATGTCCCAAATCACTTTGGAATATTGACTAAGGTAAAATATATTATTATTTAATCATATTAATAATTATAATCATGATATAATTATCACGTCAAAAAATCAAATAAACTTTTTATCCAATCATTAAGGATTTTTATAAAAAATGAACTATGATACAATCATGGAGACAGTAGGTCGTACATATGCATGTGTAACGTTTCCATTTTTTCAATGATCGTGATAGATAGAAGGTAAGTGTTATTTTATATTAATATAATTCTTATTATATGTTTAATATAATATTATTTCTTAAACTACTCTTATATATAATTTCCATGTGATGTGGTAATTATAAAAGAATCTAATCCCTTCGTGGAGGTAATAATCCACACATACGCCAGAATGACATTATCCGTATTCTATGAATGAAAATGTATGAAAATATATGATATATTAATTTTCAAAAATGATAAATATTTCAATAATATCATATATATATATAACCATTAAATCCATCATCATAAATAGTTTTTAATGTTGATGATTGAAAATGATTTACATCGATTCGTGAGGCGATAGTTTATAGAACACATGAAAATTGGTTTTGTTTCCCAATTGATGGAAGAGAAGATGGATATAGGTGTTTATATTAAAGTAATAAAATATGAATATATTTTAGATACTTTTTTTCTTATATAATCCTGGTTGAATAATAATTTAAAGTGGGGGATGAAGAAATAAAATGAGAACACATAGTTTTGAATTATACCTCTTCTTGAGACACCCTCTTTGGGTTTTCACAAAAAAAACATTCCTAAGAGGGTTTTATAACCAAAAAGTGGCATTTATAATGTGGTAATGTAAGTAAATAAGGGATTATGATTGGTACAGGCTGAATCAAACAACTTTTTTAATTGTGAATAAAATAGGATAGCAGGTTCCCATTTATTTGTAAGAAAGAGTGATATTTTTGTAAATACCCAAAAAACTATTCAATAATAGAAAGCCACTCTCAAGAAAATTAACTCAATGATTGATAAATAATATATTGGGTAGAATATAGGGTTTATAAAAATCTCCCAAATTAAATATAATTTTTTTACACATGTTATGTAAAAAACCGGAAATTTCAAGGATGTTTTTTTCTTAAATACATCGGAATTTTACAAGTCTGCGGAATCTAACGAAACTTGATTACGAGGCCCGGTGTGTCCGGAATCAATTTCCGAAGTTTTTTCGGGTATGTTTAGTAAATGTAAGTGCGAGTTTTTCTATCTTTTGAACCGGTTCTCTGAATTGAAATCCGAGGACACTGATGAACTCACAGTGCCGGTAATTGCTTAAGGGGACCTTTACCGCAGTTGTGTTTTATGCAGGTTGAAAGTTAAAAATTGGGGTTTAATTAGGAAGTTAAATAAAATTGTTTATAACAATTTTATATATCTATGGAAGTCATTTCCCTCCCATGGGATGTTATTGTTGGGGCCCACACCCACCCAACTTCCCATGTGTGGATATTTGAGAGGTGAGGCCCACACGAGCCCCAACATTTCATCTCCCTTAAACCTCCCTTAAAATCCCCAATTAACTCCTCTTACTTTATTGAGACAACCCCCACTAATTATGGGAACTCTTCCTTTCCCTCTCTCTCTCCCCAATTTTGACAACTCCCCATTTAATATGGTGGAACCTCTCCACCTCCCACCTATGCCAACTCTTCTAATTTTGGGATGGAAAATGTTTGTTGGAACTTGAGAGGATTTAGAGATTAGTGTCCTTCTCTCAATGAAGAACACCATCCTTCCAATGAAGAACTTCCGAGGGATGTCGTTTACCTCCATCAATCTTTGGCCAAGCCAAAGAAGAAGGAGCCACCAGCAAGGAACTCCGATGACGCTCCATCCTCAGTTTCATCTTCCTCGACGTCAACGAGTTGACGCCGTCTCCCCGCGACATCGTTCTTCCACGACTCTTGCCTTTTTACGCGACTCGATGATGTGCAATGACATAATGATGGTAGGGGTTTGTTTTGTATATTTTCATATGTGTGATTTGTACCCTCAATCATGGGAATTTCTTTATGATGAATTATGGTTTGAGCCTCTAACGCGGAGGGCACGGGCTAACGAACAAGCCTGGACGCTCCGTTGGTTGTTCGTTTGTGTGCGGGATGACATGCGATGATGAAACGGGGCTGTAATGGAAATTTGAAGCCTTCATATTAATGTTCGTGACCCGGGAGAGCCGTAGGCACAGATGGAAGCTAAAACGGACCACCGAAATGACTCTGGTGGCCTGTGGAAGATTCAGGTGGCGCGGGTGGCCGGCTCGGCGGCGCCGGTGACCGGAGGCGGTGGCGCCCCAGCGCGCCCCCAGAGGAAGTCCACCACTACAAAAACCGCAACTACGATGCGCTGCATCCCGCAGCTGCATGGGATCCGGGACGGCGAGGCGGCGCTAGTTGGCGCCGCCGGTTACAATTAACGCCCCCCCCCCCCCCCCCCGCTCTGCGCAACCCGCTCGGCCAGTCTGGATGAGCCGCGGCCGACCGTGGGCCAGGCCGTGCCTAGCCGGGTCGGACCCAGACCCGGTTCGGGCCAACCCAGGGTGGGTTGGGCCGGGTCAAACCGGGCCCCACCCCCCCTTTTTCGGACCAGATTCGTTTAAACGGTCATTAATGGAGCTACGTACCTTCCGATCGATGCACCGTCAGTTGCGTAGGATTATTTGGATTGAGACGGACATTTCGGTATATTACACTGAAGGTTTTGGCAAAGATTGGGTATGACCTAGTTGGTTCGAACTCGAAACCAACCGGGCCCTCGAAGCGGAAACACTTATAACATAAGGACCAGACGTCCAATTGACGTGCCGTCAATTACGTTGGATTCATTATTATGAGAGGGGTCTTTTGGCATACTTAACATGAGGGTTGGATGCAGTTGGAGTACGGTCGAGTTGGTTTTATCTTAAAAACCAACGGGGCCCCTGGAACGGAAAAGGCAATAATTCTCAGACCGGACGTCCGTTTGACAAACTGTCAACGGCGTTGGTAATATCGTCAAGAAACGGTTTATTTGAGTATACCCCATGGGTGTTCGGGATACAGTTGAGATTCGGTCGGGTTGGTTCGTACATGAAACCAACCGAGGCCCCGGGATAAAAATGCTAATAACTCACAGACCAGGCGTCTGATTGACGCGTCGTCTATTGCGTTGAGACCCCTATGATGAGGCAGTCCTTTGAGATACTTCCACGTGCGATTACATGAAACTTGGAAGTATCGACCTGTAGCTCCTGGAGCAGATCCTCCCAAAGATGAGTGTACAGAGTACGAAGACATTGTAGCAGGCTGAGACCTGATGACTGCTTGTCCGATTCGTTTTGGAGTGACTTGACTAGCCCAGTGGGGAGGACTACTATGTTGGGGTGGAAAAACCATGGCGGAGGAGCGCTATGGTGTTGGGGAGGCAGACCTGTGGTACTCGATAGGAGGAGTACCTCTGTAGGCTATTAGGGGGTGCGCTACTGTGATGGGTCGGCAGAACCATGGTGGGGAATCGCTACTGTGTTGGGGCGACAGACCCGTGGTACTTGACAGGAGGAGTACCTTAGCAGTCTAAGGATAGTGAGTATCTCCTCAGAGTCGTGACATGACTACTGTGCTCGATAGAGGAGGAGTTCTCCAGTTTCCATGCTTTCGACATCGTGAATAAAAATCCTGGTTTGAGCTGAGTCAACGATCTTTGTGTTTTTCGCATGATTGAGATGGGTTACTTGATAACTTAGGTATATGTATGGGAATATGCCTAAGTAAAGGATATCTGTTGAGATTTTTATTTGTGGTTTATCCTTGATTGATTTAGTGAGACCTTGAGGGTCTCGGGGTCCTTACCTATTATCGTTATACTCACCCCTACATGAGCTATGCCTGCACCTCGTTGTGTTGGATGCAGACGACGGAAAACACTGACCGAGGCAGAGTATACAAGGACTGGATGGTTCCCGGAGTTGGACACTCGATGTGACGACACATGGAGCGGACCGAAAAATGAAGAGTGCATAGGATGAAATTTTGTACCTACCCTTCAGGTAGCAACCCGGAGGATGATCCATGAGCTGCTAGTCACCTTCCAGATGTTTGTCTTTCAGTTGAATTTTATTTCACTTGTAGTTGTACCATTCTGTTGTGCTTGTATTTCCATCCCCTTTGTACTTTCAGCACACTTGTTTACTGCTTTAGTTAGTGTTTTCTTCTTCTTGTACTCTGTCTATGTGTGTTACATTTTATAAAGACAATGCCTTCCCAGTTTTTATGGAATTACACCTTTGGTGCTAGTCGCCAGCCCCTAGCCTATGGAAGGAAGGCTTGGGGTATTCACGATACGGGTCCCGGGGGACGGGTCATGAAAAATTGGTATCATAGAAGTCGGTTCTACCGTTGAACTTAGGACTATGATATTTTCTTTTCAGTGAAGCAATAGTGTTAAGCGTTCTGAGTGTGGTTTCCAATTCAGGGAGTCCAGTGTTGGTGTGGCGACCGACGTATCGATACACCAGGACCCTGACTTCTGATTTCCGACTCAGTGCACGAAAACACTGATTGCGTGTGTTTTTTCAAATTTTTTCTTTAAGTTAGATCTCCTAGTTCAGCTCACCAAGTTTAAATCGTTTGACCATGTCGCATCTGTTCAGGATTCCTCCACGCAGACAGTCAGTTGGTGTTCCGAGAGAGTACCCAATGATGGCTCACCGAGCGATGAGGCTCTGGTGCAGATCCCTTTTCTATGTTGGAACCTTTGGGTTGTATACCAGCACCACCACCACCCATTGGGCAGCAGATACCACCAGACATACTAGTGGATGGTGCATACTAACAGAGCGCATTGCATGAGTTCCAGCAGCAGAGGCCTCCGAGGTTACGAGGCGAGACAGATTCCCAGGAAGGAGTGGACTGGATGGAGGCGATTCCTAGAGTTCTACACCTATATTAGACACTAGTAGAGCAGATGGTGATCTTAGCTACTAGTGTTTCCCAGTGAGTGACCATGAGGTTGTTCTGCATAGTGATGAGGCTTCTGTACATGGACCGATGTCTGAGATAGTTCCTTCAGGTAGTGTGACAGCTATATCACTACCTGTTGGACAGTAGTTTCAACCGGCAGTACTGGTAGATAACACATGTAGCCTTAGTGTCTTACACATGTTTTAGAATCAGATACCCCATAGGTTCCGAGGCGTTCCCGACTCACAGGCAGCTGAGGACTGGCTTGAGGAGGTGGCTGAGAGTTTTCTAGAGCTTATACAGCTTCGGCAGGATTACATGTCGGTAGATGATAATTTATCGAGGTGTACCGATCATTCCTGGTACTCGATGAATATGATACGATCAAGGTTTCGGAGCATGGACCTCAGGGAGAGTTGTGTTTAAAGGGCATATGAGCCAACACTTTTCCTCTATGTATTCCTACTTATGCTAGGGTGCTACAGAGAACCTTTGTGGTTGAATGTTCTTTGGATAAGTGAATACAGCCAGTGAATGTTAGCAGTGGGAAAATAGGAAACGGGTGCCAGTCTCAGAGACTTGGGCATGTATGTAGTTTCGGGAAGAGGATGTGACATGGACAGATGAATCTGCAGAGCAGTAGACATGGAAGAATATCTAGGAGAGCAGCATGCGGTGGTGTACATTTTGACATGTTACAACCACCCGCCTTTGTAGTCCCCTCCATGCTCAGGGAGATGGAGGGAAGGGAATGAGAGTAGCTGAATGTGGTCAAGGTGTGCGACCAAAAGGCTCTAGGGATGATTCAAGGTATGGTCTGTGTCTACTAATACCTGTCGTAACAACATACATTGATACGAATCATTCCTTCCTTCCACGAATCTTGTCCCAGACGTGGAGTTTCTGGTAAAGATGTTGTCTTGACCCTCATTTCTGACGATATATTTGGGAGGAGACTCGATAATCACGCTTATGGAAATGGTGTGATCTAACCCTGGAGGCGAGAGGTTCGGTTGGAACCTCTTGGTGGCAGCATCGAGTCCTTACGACGTTAGTTTGGGTAAGGACTAGGCACCACAGTTCATACAAATATTGACGCTATTAGGAAAAAGGTAGTGGTTTACCTAAAACATTTGGATGAGTTTTCCATGGTCAGCGAAAAGGAAACCCCAAGAATCATGGGATAAACTCATACTTAGGAGGGTCCGACCGATCACACTTGAGTCAGCCAACCTTACCCTCATGGCCACAGGAGTTTTGAGTTTCCAGATCGAAATAGGAGACACAGACCACATGAGTTCGAGAATGGCGACCATGTTTTCCTACGAATCTCACATTGATGAGGTCTATAGAGATTTGGCCAGGGGCAGCAAGTTATCTCCGTGTTTCATTAGACCTTTTCAGGTCATCAGCAGAGTAGGTGAGGTGGCTTACCGCCTAACCTTTCCACCTCAGTTGCATCGGGTGCATGACGTCTTCCACGTATCTCAGCTGAGGAAATGTGTGCACTATCTTTTCCACATCATCGACCATGGGGAGCTGGACATCGATGACGGGGAAAAATTCAAGGAGGATCCAGTGGAGATTGAGGATCGACAGGAGAGGCTCCTACGTGGATGGCCGATTCCTCTGGGGCGTGTTCATTGGCAACACGAGAACCTCCAGGAGAGCACGTGGGAGCGGGGAAGCTCAGATGCGTGCTCAGTACCTCCTATTTAGTTTTTCGTAGTGTGTGTTGTAGCGTTCTGGGGATGTAATTCTCTGAGGTGGGAGTAATGTAAAGACCTGTAAAATTCAAGGAAATTTTTTTCATAAATACATTGGAATTTTACGAGTCTGTGGCTTTTGAGGGCACTTGATTCCGAGGTTCGGTGTGCCCGGAATCAATTTCTGATGTTTTTTTCGGGTACATTCTATAAACGTACGTGTGGGTTTTTCTATATTTTTAACTGGTTCTCAGAATTGAAATCCAAGGAAACCGATGAACTCGTAGCGCCAGTAATTACTTAACGGGACCTTTACCACAGTTGCGTTTTATGCGGGTTGAAATTTAAATATTTGGGTTTAATTAGGAAGTTAAATAAAATTGTTTGGAACAATTTTATATATCATTGGAAGTTATTTCCCTCCCATGGGAAGTTATTGGTGGGGCCCACACACACCCAAATACCCATGTGTAGATATTTGAGAGGTGGGGCCCACACGAGCCCCAACCTTTCATCTCCCTTAAACCTCCCTTAAACTTCCCAATTAACTCCTCTTTATTTATTGTGACAACCCCCCATTAATTATGGGAACTCTTCCTCTCCCTCTCTTTCTATTTATTTTTGACAACTCCCCATTTAATATGATGGATCCTCTCCACCTCCCACCTATGCCAACTCTTCTAATTTTGGGTTGGAAAATGTTTTTTGGAACTTGAGAGGATTTATATATTAGTGTTCTTCTCTAAATGAAGAACACCATCCTTCTAACTAAGAACTGCTGAGGGACGTCGTTTACCTCCATCTATCTTCGGCCAAGGCAAAGTAGATGGAGCCACCCGCAAGGAACGCTGATGAAGCGTCACCCTCAGAATCGTCTTCCTCAACGTCAACGAGCTGACGCCGTCTCCCCGCGATGTCGTTCTACCACGACGCTTGCCTCTTTCTGCAGCTTGATGACGTGAAATGACATAATTAATTTTGGCGGTTGTTTTGTATATTTTCGTATCTGTGATTTGTACCCTCAAGAATGGGAGTTCCATTAGGATGAATTATGGTTTGAGCCTCTAACACGGAGTCCATGGGCTAACAAAAAATCCCGGACCCTCTGATGGTTGTTCTCTTGTGCGTGGGATGATAGGTGATGACGAAACAGGGCCGCAACAGCAATTTGGAGGCTTCACAGTAAAGTTCGTGACCTAGGAGAGTCGTAGGCACAGATGGAAGCTAAAACGGACCACCGGAATGAATCCGGTGGCCCGCAGAAGATTTCGGTAGTGCGGGTCGCCGGCAAGGCGGCGCCCCAACTCACCGTCGGAGGAAGTCCTCCACGACAATAGACACGATGGCGATGCGGCGGATCCCACGACCGCGGGGGATCTGGGACGGCGGGGTGGCGCCAGCTGGTGCCGCCGATTACAATTAATTCCCCCCGCTCTGTGCAACCCACTAGGCTAGGCTAGTAGATCCATGGCCGGCCGTGGGCCGGGCCGCACCCAGCTAGGCTGGACCCTGTTCGGGGCAACCCAGGGTGGGTTGGGCCGGGTCGGACCGGGCCCAGACCCCCCTCTTTCGGACCAGATTCCTTTAAACGCCCATAACATGAGACACGTACTTCCAATCGATGTACCATCAGTTGCATTGGATTCCATGGATCGAGATGGATGTTTCGGTATATTAAACTCAAGGTTTTGGCGATGTTTGGGTACAACCGGGTTGGTTTGAACCTGAAACTAATCGGGCCCTCGGAGCTGAAATGCTTATAACTTAAGGACCAGACGTCCGATTGACGTGCCCTCAATTACGTTGGATTCATTATGATGAGAAAGATCTTTTGGAATACTCCACTTGAGGTTTGGATGCAGTTAGTGTACGGTCGGGTTGGTTTAATCTTAAAAACCAACCGGGCCCCTCGAATGGAAAAGCCAATAATTCTCAGACCAGACGTCCGTTTGACGAACCATCAGCGGGGATGGTAATATCGTTTAGAAACGGTTCATTTGAGTATAACCCATGGTAGTTAGGGGTACAGTTGAGATATGGTCAGGTTGGTTCATACACGAAACCAATCAGGCCCTCAGGATTAAAAGGCTAATAACTCACAGACCGGATGTCTGATTGACACGCCATCTATTGCATTGAGACCCCTATGACGAGGCGGTCCTTTGAGATACTTCCACGTGAGATTACATGACACTTGGAAGTATCGACCAGTAGCTCGTGGAGCAGATCCTCCCAGAGACAAGTGTATGGAGTACAAAGACCTTGTAGCTGGCTAAGACCTGATACTTGCTTGTCTGATTCGTTTCGGAGTGACTTGACTAGCCTAGTGGGGAGCACTACTGTGTTGGGGTGGCAGAACCATGGAAGGGAAGCGCTACTGTGTTGGGGCGGCAGACCCACGGTACATGATAGGAGGAGTACCTCTGTAGGGTATTAGGGGTTGCACTACTGTGTTGGGGTGGCAGAACCATGGCGGGGAATCGCAACTGTGTTTGGGCGACAGACCCGCGATACTCGACAGGAGGAGTACCTCAACTGTATAGGGTTAGTGAGTAGCAATTCAGAGTCACGACAGGACTACTGTGCTCGAGAGAGGAGGAGTTCTCCAGTAGCCATGCTTTCGACATCGTGAATAAAAATCCTGGTTTGAGTTGAGTCAATGATCTTTGTGTTTTTCTCATGATTGAGATGGGTTACGTGATAACATAGGTATATGTATGGGAATATACCTATGTAAATGTTATCTGTTGATATCCTTCTTTTTTGTTTATCCTTGTTGGATTTAGTGAGACCTTGAGGGTGTCAGGGTCCCTACTGAGTATCGTTATACTCACCCCAGCACGGGCTATCCCGGCCACTCGTTGTGTTGGATGCAGATGAAAGACAACGCTGACCGAGGAAAAGTATACAAGGACTGGAAGGTACCTGGAGGTGGAAACTCGGAGTGATGGCACACGGCACGGTCTAATAGACACAGAGTGCTTAAGAGGACATCTATACCTACCCTTCATGTAGGAACCCGGGGGACGATCCCGGAGCTGCTAGTCACCTTCCTGCTGTTTGTATTTCAGTGGTATTTTCATTCAGTTGTTGCTATACCTTTTGGATAGGCTTGTATTTTCGGCCCCTTTGTACTTTCAGCACACTGGTTTACTGCTTTACTTAGTGTTTGCTTCTGCTTTTACTCTGGCTATGTGTGTTGCTTTTTATAAAGGCAATGTCTTCCTAGTTTTTAGGGAATTACGCCTTTGGTGCTAGTCGCTAGCCCCTAGCCTATGAAATGCGGGTTTGGGGTAGTCACGATACGAGTCCTGGGGGATGGGTCATGACTTGTTATCCCCTTTACCTCTAAGGTTTCTCACTTTTACCATTTTAGTTTCCACCATAGTTACTAGTTTTTCAACATGTAATATATCCTTTAAGAGTAAAAATAAAAATTAGATAATTAGATAATTTTTAATTTTTAATTCTAAATATTAAATTCATTTTTTCAAATAAAGAACTTATTTTGTGAAAAATTAATTGTAACACATGCGTATGTAACACGCAGAACCCTATTTATAACATAACCACGATATTTAATTTTTACTATTTTGACAAATCATTATGAATAAAAATTTGGTTGAAGTTATAACCTAGTAATAAATTTTATGAAATAAAATATGGGATTAATTATATAATATACAATTAATAGAACTGGTAAATTTTAATTTAAAATTAAACCCATAAAATGGGTCAAAACAGGTTTTCAAGAAAAATGTTTTTCAGGAAAAATATGATCTTATATTAACTATATGACTATAAATAATATATATATATATATATATTAAAATTCACATTAATAAATAAATAATATATATTTAATTTAAATATTTTCTTAAAATGGTTATTTTAATTATTTAAAATTTATAAACACTATGTACAATAAAAACAATTTGCAGAAAATTTGGTTTTTAGGCCTAATAATAAACTTACAGAAAACCCATTAAAATTAATGATTTAAATTAAAATATTTATATTATTATAAATAGAATGGTACATATGTCACATTCATAAAAAATTAAAAACTTAATGGTAAATTACAATTGTTGTATTTAATGAAAAGAAGTGTCATTATCTAAAAGATCATTAATTTTCAGTATTCATTGAAAAGCAATCATTTCAAAAAAATCAAAAAAAATTACCCTAAGTAAATATTGATATGATGAATTCAAAACTGATTTTAATTACATAAAATAAAATTTCTATTTTTTCAAAAAATTAATTGTAATATTTTCTCATAGAAATTAATAAAAATCAATTGGGAAGAAAACATTATTTTTGAAGTGTAAAATGTCATTATAAAAAAATGAGTGCTTATTTCTTAGGAATTTATCCATAAATTTATATCAATTAATAAATTTATATATATTTCAAAAATTATTTAATACTATTTATACCCACCAATTTGACATCAAATGTTATAGAAGTTATAAATAATCAAGGTTCATTTGGGCTTGGTGTTGCATGTTGTAAATGCTATCAAATGTTGTTTTCTTTTTAAGAAAACTCTGGACGATGCAGTTCCATTATTTTTGGGATAATCAAGAATTTTTTTGAGTTATAATTCATTCAATAATCTAAATTTGTTTTTATGTAAAAGGGTTCATATTGTTGGTCGGAGAAAAACACTATCACTCAAGAGGGTGGTCAATTGAGTTCTAAAACTTTTATTCAAATTGATCCACCCTCCATTATGGGATGATTGATTTTGATCTTTTCCTAGTACTAACTAGTTTTAGAAATAAAAAAGGTTATGAAGATAATAATTATTAGGATATTTATAGTTATTTAGGGAAAAAATATCCCTTATTCCACTACACCAACACTCAACTCCTAAAGATTGGTGATTCACTAGTACCATTCCTTTTCCTATGTATTTGTTCGACTGAGTGAAAGTAGCAATCACATAGTAAGAAACAAGGATCATTTTCTAGGTTCCAACAACGATTTAAAATATACTAGACTTTAGTAATCATTAAAATTATTAATCAATTCCAACAGTATCAATGAACAAATGAGAGATTATAAATGACACACCCAGTTGCAAGATACAACTAACCGAAGGAAATAGTTCACTAGAAGAGAAAATAATTTTAAAATATAGCACAAGGAATGTATTTTATAAATCATAAAGGTTGATATTAATAGAAAAAATATAGAAATATAGAATATTATTTTTCTTTATCTTAGTATAGAGAAGTACCACACAAAGCATCGTGATATAGAGGAAGGGAGAGAGATAGGGAGAGAGATTTGAGTGTGTAAGTGATTGATTTTGTTCTTATTTCTTCTCTCTATTTCATTAGTTATAATATTATTACTCATTTTTCACTTACTATTCCACATTATGATATCCCCTAAAATTTAGTCTTAGAATTAAATTTCAAATGTCTTTTTATTGAAAACAACCTTAGCAATAATACAGAGTAATAAATTATTCTATAATATTTTCATCTCTCAGTAATTTAATCATTTTTAGAAAATAAATTTTTCAATAATTTTTTGATAATATATAATTAATTGAAAATAGTATTAATAGCCATTTAAATCACTCCAATATCAATAAATATTCATGTTACAGAGAAATGTAGTTGACACACTAACATTTTATGCATATTTTTAAACAACTACTATGTATTTTATATGGTTTTTAATAGAAATTCCCATGAAATGAATTAGTTTATGAAAATATAGAATCATTCAATTGAAACTTTTAATTTTATTCAAATGGATAAAAAATTATGCATATGAATTTATAGTTTTAGTTGGACATAATATATTTTTTTATTCAATTTTTTTGAATATTTACTTCTTATGCTTTCATATTTATGTGTTTACCAAAAATTGATCCTTCCATGTAATCCCTAAACTTATGGTAGGGACACCACTTATTCAACTCAAGTAGAGACATACGACCATGAAAAACTATAGAGGAAGGCCACAAAACAATAATGAGGTGAGTCGTATGGGTGGACCAGTGTCATGCAGGCATGGCCCATGGTGAATGAAGCCTATGGGTAGTAAGTTCTAGCTATGTCTTGCTCAGGACACACAGTGTGAGCGGCCCTTGTCCTGTGTTCATGTGATCATGGGTTCCCACATTGGTGTTGGTGTTCAGCACCATGATCACGTTCTTTTTCTTATTTTCATGTGTGCCACCCCAAATAATTTCTAAATTTGAATATATTCACTTGGTTATTGTTCATCCACTAACTAAAATGGTGTTTTTTCACCATGAATCCACCCCACCATTGCTTGAAAATTTCCCAACCCACGATTCCATCATCCACCACCGATTACACCACCCGAAACTAGCCTATTGCCACCTGTTATTATTATAGATCTCCATATCAACCACCTAGAAGATTGGACGTGAGCTCTTTCTCCTCTGGAACACCCCTGATCAATATAGAATTACCTTGTTGTCTTTTTACAACTACTATGATGGTATTCTGAACTCATCAAAAAAACTAATAAGGGTAGACGAGGTTGATGAAGGCCTCTACTTACAATGGATCACCACTGTTGTGTTAGCTACATGGAGTTTCCACGTTCCTATGCAAGTCATTATGAAAGGACATTAAAAAATATATCGATCTTGAGTGTCCATGCTAAATCCTACCTTCGTATATTTTTTTTGAACACTCAATGTTTTTAGTTGTTCCCTTTTGAGTGGTGTTCAACCTCGGCCCCATGGGGGAGGGGATAAATCTTTTTTATTGAATTTGAAGACTCCAAAGACTCATGATAGTTTATTGAAAAGGATGAATAATGTGAAAGGTATTCCCTACCAATAGAAAGATGTGGAGGCCATGCATCGAGGCAGTTCAACATGAATGGAGGTAGAATCCCCAAAGCGAAGATGTTGTAACATTTTTTTCTTTCTTATTCAGTTTTAGTTCTTTTATTGTAATTTAAATTTCTAAAATTAATTCATTCATACTGTTGTTAACATAAGTTTTCACCCAACTCATTAATAATAATAATAATAATAATAATAATAATAATAATAATATTATTATTATTATTATTATTATTATTATTTTAACATTATCTTCTTCTATTTTAAATCAATTTTTTCACAGTGTTATCTTTTTTATATAAATATTTAATCTATTTTATTTTATCCCTTTTCTCTATTTTCTATTTCTATTTTAATATTTTATTTAATTTTTTCTATATCTTCCCATTCTTATTTTTATTTTCTTCTTCTACTTCTTTTGTATGTCTCCCTCTATTATAATATTTTTATTTTATTTATTTCATTATCTTCTTTCTATCCACCTTAGTGACCTATTACACCCATAAATGAGGGGCTATCCCAAGGCTTGTATTGGGGTAGGTAAGTTGTGTTTCCATTCATTATTCACTTAAATTCATATGATTTATTTAAATTTTTGGCAAGAAAGAGTGAATTGTATGAGTGTAGCAACTTTCACCATGTAAATGAACTCAAATACACTTTTCTTCTTTTACTAAAAACCTTTACACCTTACAGTAAACATAATCTCATCATGTGATGATGTTGAGCTGTTTAGTAGATTAAATGAAATATGATGGAGTCAGGTCCTAGAAGGTGTCACATTCTTGATTGAGGTGCCCCATCAACCTTGATTATAGGAGGAGGTGAAATTTAGTTTTCTATAAGAATTCAATATTCCATAATCACTAAATATAACAATAGTATTTTAAGAGATAAATTTCATAATTAAACTACCAAACTAAATTTAAATTACAAAAAGAATAATGGAACCCATAAACCAAACCACAAAGAAAATGTTCATTTTTTCTAATAACATTATGAAATTACGTATTAGTTTAATTTTTTGGATTACATTTATCTTTTAAAAATCCATATCTTTCACATAACATTAATAAAAACAACCATAAAGAAGTAGTTAATGTTAATTATATTTTGTATGTGAAATACTGTAAAGCTCTTAAAGAGAAACGACCTTGGTCATCCTCTATTCTCTATTAAAAAAATAAACTTTCTTTTTCCATGCCCCACTATAGACTTACATAATTTTTTTTACCATTATAGGGGTACTAATTTTTATTTTATTTACCATTTTATTTTTTACATAGTTGATAGTTTTTATTTATTAAAAACCATAAAAAATTATCTTTTACATGACATATCAAAACATATCATATAATTGTGCATGGAATGACTAATCACAAGTGCAGGATAAATAAGAAGAAGAGACTGATTATGATAAATTCTAGGTACAAGAACATTGAAAACACATAGAATAACTAGATATAAGAATTAAAAGAGAATTCTAATATGTCTGTGCATTGATGTGGAAACCAGAACTGGAGCTACATATAGGATATCAACAAGATCTAGATGACTTGTTTAATTAGTGTAAGGAACAACTTTATCTCCCCAAATAAGAAGTTAAATGATCATTTAATGTAGGAACCTACCAAGTTGCGGAATTAGATGAAAAGATAAAGAATCTAAACTACCTACCTCCATCCATAGAGATCCAACTTCAAGAGGCACTTATCATTGAGAAATATAGTGATCCAGAATAAAGATAGGGATTTTATATTTATTTAATCTCTATTGCATTTTATTTTATCAAATATGAATTTAGTATTAAAATTTCATATTTTTCGAATCCAGGTTACGCCTTAGAGGGAGATGAAGAAGATGGACATGAATTTGTAGAGAAATACAAGGAGATCCCAGATTTTTATAAACATGCATTTGAGAAATCTAGTAAATAAGTCCATGTAGCTAATACCAAGCAATTCAAGAGACAAGATCCTCATTATGAAAGGGATAATATTTCAGATTATTTTAATTTAAATTTTATATAAGTAAACATACATGTTTAATTTCCATATGATCTTTAAACTCAGGAATACCCTATTGAGAATGCACTAGACAAGAATAAGGAGGTTGCACAAGTAGAATCCAAGAAGAAGGATAACTCATACTTCATCCTTCCCCCACCATGCAAGATTTACTAAATTATTAATGTGGTAGATCTAGTTCACTTAATATGTTGATCATTCCTTACCACGAAGTAAAAAGTAGATGTTGGTACAATCAATATTTGTTCATTCAATCCAAAGAAGATACACCCACTATTATATTATGGATAAAATCCTATATAGCCCAATAGAGGTAGTAAAAAGCTTGGACCTATATGGGGGATCATATTAAGAATTACATTTACTTATTTTCTAGAACTTTCTATTTCAATCATAGGAATATGTTTAGCATGTATCATAAGCCCTTTATTTTTTTTAAAACTTAAATGACATGATATTTGGAATTAACTGATCGATTTTATTTTATAGGTTTATGATGGAATAAAGAATACTCAAAATAGTAAATAAGGAAAGAGGGATATGATTTATAGAACAAGGAGTTAATTTCTTCATTTATTTTTTTAGAAATCCCTCCATAATTTCTTGATACTTGTTTTGAGAATTAAAAAAAGAAAAATGCTTTCCCATGTTTGAATATATGATTTAATGGACTTATCTAGAAAACATAGGTTTCTTAGGAATCCTGTGATTACATTTTTTGGATTTCAATGTTAATTAAATTGAATGATTATAATATAGAATTGTATTTTTATATTGAATCATGGATATTAAAATGGGGACTCTTGATTTGAGTTAATTTATTGATCAACGTAAATGAAATTTACATATCAATTTTTCATGCTTTAAATTTCTAAAATTTATGTGAATTTGTTTTTTATTATTATTAATTCCATGAGTTATTTTTCCAAATCATATGTCTCCTTCCTGGGAGTATTTCTAGACTAATTACATCATATTTTATCTTGATTATATTTCATGAATGATCTTGGGACATTTTTCTTACTAGAAATTGTATTTGAACATATCAAATTTAGAAATATGAAAAACATTTTTAAAAAGATTTAGAAATATTTTTAAAATACCATACCATTGATATTGACTTTAAATTAATCATTTTTTGTACCATAGAGTCTATGAATGGCCTTTCTAGGGATAATCCATAATTTAAGCCATTGTTATCCATTGCTACCCTGGTATTTGTATTTTTATGACATTTCAATGTTAAAGTGTGGGGGTTGGAGAAGAAATGGAGGAAGTGATAAATTAAATTTTAATGAAATAGTGTTGGGGTGATAATGTGCATACTGGTAGAGGCTTATTACATTCTTCATTATGATTTATTGTTTTAAATTCTTAAAAAATGAAAAAAAAAATAAATGGGGACTATGAATTGGGTGTATAAAAAAATCATTATTGTACTGATGGTTTTTGACATATATAGTTATTTGGTGAATGTGTGGTTGATTCTAAGAAGGACTTTCATAAAAGTAAAAAATATCTTTGATAAAAGCGGTATACATTTAGAAAAAAAATCAATAAGGTTCATTAATAAATCATTAGGATTTGTTTTGATCATAATCATTCATTGATTTTGGGGGAAGTGGGAGATGTTACTTTTATGGGGAGAACGAAATTACCCCATATCTTTGGATATCATGATTTATTATTTAAGAGACTAACCTACTCCTAAGCCTTAATTTTTAAAACACCAATTTCCACCAACCATATGTCTCAGAGTCATTTGAATCTTTATTGCAAAGTCCTCATGATTTTACGTGCCATTTTTCTTTACAAATTGAAGAAAGTAGTTCCTTTACAATCCTATAGACAAAGGTCATGTCTCATTATACAAGAATAAATATAATTGAATTGTATCATCATTGATGAGTGAAGAGAATCAATGGAGAGGTATATCATTATTTGAATGTTTAATAATAATGAAATAGGGAGCTCTAAGGGATGAAAGAAGATATTCCAAAAGACTTGAGTTGCTTCAATGGAGAGGAAGACCAAAGGACTAGGCACTCCATGTATATAAAAGGAGTTAGATGCAATTTTGTGAGGCAATTTTACATGAACGGAGGTAGAAGCCTCAAATACAAGTTGGTGTAACATTTTCTATTTATTATTCTATTTTATTTTTATTTTTATCTATTTATAATATCTCAAATTATTACATTCATATTATTTCAAACAAAAGATATCTCCTACCCCATTCTTCTTATTCCCTTCTTCTTATTATTTTTTTCTTTTTAAATTCATCTATTATTAAGGAAATATATTCTCTATGTTATTTTTATATATATTTTTATTTTTTTCATTTTTTTGATTTCTTTACATTAATATTTGATTTTAATATTTTATTTTATATTTTTTCATCTACTACAAATTATCTATTTTATTTTATTATTTTATCTCTCTAATTTGTTGTTTTTATTGTTTTTTTATCTTCTTTCTATCCACAATAGTGACTACTTACCATAAAAAGGAAGGGTTAACCCAAGTCTAGCCTCGAGGGAGTTATGTGGGGTTTCCATTCATTATTTTCTTAAATTCATATGTTTTATTTACATTTGTGCTGAGAAGTAGCAATCTATATGAATGTTGTAATTTCCCACCATGATATTGAACTCAAACTCACTTGTATTATTTTGTAAAAAAAAATTTATCCCTTCTACTAAACATAAGATCTCCATGCAATGGATTTGAGACATTCCAGAGATGAAATGACTTATAATGGAGTCATGCCCTGGAATGTGTCACATTCGTGATTGAGGTGTTCTGCCAACCATGATTATAGGGGGATGCAGAATTTAATTTTTTATAGGTAGTAGCCGACTATGGATAAACATGTAACCAAATTCCATGTATTCTAATTCACATAGCTAAATTGATCTATATAGTCATTCTTAATGTAGCTAACATCTTCATGTATCCAGTTCACAAAGCCATCTTGCTCACATAGCCTACTGAATCACATATCAAATTGGAACTATGTAGATGAATATTCCACAAATCTGATTCACATAGACAATTACTCCACACAATTAATTCACATAGTTTTTTCATCCATGTGTCGATTTATTAACATAGGAAATTCAATGAAATATGTGATTTTTACGCAGTTAATTCTGTGATACTTCCATTTTATATAGGTAATTCCTTCACATTGCTTGTTAAAGTAGTTGATTACTCTATGTATCCAAATTTCCACCTAGGAAATGTCCTTATGTGACCAAATTTTCTAGACAAAAGTAAAATATCTGAAAACATATATAATTGAATATTTTTAAAAGAATGAACATAAATAAATATAAAAAATGATAATCACAGTTGAAAAAATTAAAAATATATTATGGGTTTTTGAGATTATCAAAACATAGAGCACATGGGTTATGTTGGAACAACATTATTAGTACAACAATCACCCCGTTTTGAAGATCAAAAACCCAATAAAAAAATAATAAAATTTTAAAATATTTAAGTATTTATGTAGATTTTTAAAAAGTATATAAATTATATATTTTCTTTTAACATGGAGTATTCATCCATTCTTATACACCTTAATATCATATATCTATCTTCTCCCAATTTTCACGACATTAAAAATGAATGGTAAAGAGTGATAAGAAAATTATTATTTAAAAACCATTCATTATGAACAATTATGATATAATTTTGAAAAAAACGCGAATTATGGATGAACTAACATTCCTAATGTGTAGCAAGTAAATAATTGAAGAAAATAAAATAAAAATATTAAATTAAAACTATCACTTCAAAGATATAAAAAGGAATTTTAGTAATCAGGTATTCTTTTACAAAACAAAAGTTTCGACATAAAAATATACATAGACATAAATCACTCAGATGAAGGTAGATTAAAGATAGACTCAAACATAGTTGTAGGTTTGGGTGGAGGTTTCTTAAAAGAAGTAGAAGAGGAAGATGTAGTTGGATGGTTTGCTAATGGATATAGAACTAGTCTCTCATGCTCCGAAGTAGAACTGTCTATAGTTCCGAAAACCTAATATTTCACTGGTTTGTTGAGTAGGTTTCATGTATTTTTCAATATTCTGAAAATAAAGACTGAAGTAATTAGATAAATAACTAGTAATGTAAATATTCATAACAGTATCTAAAGATCTATCTTTGTTTTTAGTGGATTAAGCAAAAAAACAACATATTTCGATTGTTACCCCTGATAAATAATTGTTGTACCCAAGAATTCATCTAATATATTTCTTTAACTTTATAGTTATATAGTGGTGTTGGTCAAAGTGATCTTATATAGATTTGATATAAAAGAGCATCGATGCAAAGATGAATACTCTATATGATATCCAATTTATATAAATACAAAATTAGAGAAAAATATTGTTTGTGAATCTGGGAAATTAAACATGAATATTTATGAGAAATATTTTATAAAAATTAATATTAAAAAATGAGAATATCTAATAATAATGAGGTATTATTACTACATTTTGAGGGATGTGTTGGAATGTAGTGGATTCTGAATACAAATTTTCTTATTATTATATATTGTGAAATTAATCCTGGTCAATCTTACTTCAATATAGTTAAACATATGATATAGGTTATATAATTTACCGATCGAGACATGACTAACCTCATGTGTAGTTTTAGATTTTTCTTGAGAAACTAAAGCACTGGCATCATCTTCAGGATCTTGAAGAACTTTCCAGAGAGTTCATTAAACTACAATGTCCTTTACAAGGACACTAGTAGGTACTATAGGAGATCCTTTTGACTTTTATGAACTTGAATAATTTTTTGAGTAGTCTATATAGAGATCTGTAAATCCCATCTAAATTATATCTAGAATATTTTGTGATTTTTATGGTTTTTTCAGATTGGATTAATAGATGATGAAATCATAAATCTGATCTTATTAGATACCTCTAATATTTAATTTACCTTCGTACCAATAAGGGAAATGTTCTTGAAGATATCCAAATATGTCATTCATTGAAAGATATATCCCCAGGTTGAGTTTACAAACAACTTCTGTTGTTTACTAAAACAAATAGAAGACATCCTTTTGGAATTCATCTAAAATAATAGGAGAAATATGTCACATTGGTGTGACTAGATCTTTGAGGACATAGAAATTAAATAAATAAAATGATCAAATTGATTATAAATAGCTAGAATCATATAAGATGCAGAAGTATGTATGGAAATTGACTAAAAATTACCAATAAACTCAAATTGGATCATAACCGTTCTTTTCAAGGTGTGAAATATCTATATTATATAAATCAAGAAAGTCTAAATATTTTCAAGAGAAGACAGAAAAAATATATTAATAAACTACTGGAAACATTTGATACATGTCTATTATAGATGACACAATCTCTCCAAGATTATTTAACTCAGATTTGGTTGGAATAATACCTCTAAGAACATTCACACGAGTTATCACAACTTCAATTTCCCTATCAGTCACACTTGAAGAAATAGGTTACACTATTTGGAGGTTCTTTATCAAGGTGTTCTGGGTTACCATCATCTGAACTTTCTTTTCAAAGTTATTCTGAGACAGTGAATTATCCATTAGATCTCTAATATCATATTTAGAAGATATCATATCCTTTTTTTCTTATCATATTACCCATTGATATTATCATAATGTTTTATCATTACATTGAAAAAATTATGCATGTTTCATTCAACCTTTAGACCTTTAGAGATTTTCCTTTGAGATCGTGCATCCTCTTACACTTACAGAAGAGAAGGAATGGAAAGTGGGGTGTGATAATGATAAATAACATCCTTAATATCCACATTCTCATATCAGTATCTATTACTAGTAGGTGATTCAAGGATTGGATGAACTATTGTGTTCTCAAATTCATGTTCCACTCAATCTTTGGTGGCAAGCCCACCAAGAACAGTCTGAACAGGACTTTCCTCTTGATATTTAACAACTATCTCAATAGTATGCAAACCATCATAAATTGAAATATTAACACTAGATTCTCTATCTTCCTTTATCAATATTTCTTACACTAAGGGACAATTTTTTGGAACTATGGGCATTGATCTAGATGTAATAGTCTTCTTCGCATCCATAGTAGGCACCATCTTAGTAGGTGATTCATCCCTAGTTGATGAGGTCGTGGATGACTCCAACTGAGTTGTTGTTGGAGGTGTTATAACAAAATGTGCTCCAACTTCCTATCCAATAGGATTTATATAATCAGTGGTAGAATCCTAGTTGTAACAATATTATTTGGAGAAATATCTAAAAGAGTGTTAATATGGTGGCACCATACAACTTTTAATTTATTTTGGTTTACTACATTCTTCTTCATTACAAGAAAAATATTGATTCCATAAGTTTAGTAATTAAACATCCCTTTAACCTGCTAGTAGTGGTTCATGAACCTCATCGTGTATTATGGGTAATTCAACCTAATTTTATTTATTAGGACATTTAAAAGATACATTTCTAAAAATAGTACCTTTTCCATCTCCTTGACTCCCAAGGAAATACTGATTAACAAAAATTACAAATTCCTTTTTGTAACTATTTATTTAATGATTATTAATTATTTATTCAATAATGCACTAGTTTATGGTTTTTTTTCACAGTAACTAGTAATTTTTGTCTTAAAATAATAAATGCCGAAATAATGGAAAAAACAACCTTTATGTAACATGTATCACATGCGTGACATATAGACTCCATTCCCATCAAGCCTACAGAGTTTCAGAACAACCCATGAATATTATTCATGACATGAAGATAATACACTATATGTTAATACATTACATAACAAGAAAATTTTGAGATTTAGAATCTTATTGAATGTGAAAACCATACATTACATGCCGAGATTGTACGTCATGCATGTTTTGAGGCCTTTCACGGTCAAAGATACGAAAAAATTCTTTGGTAGGGAATGTGGATAATAATTGTATAGAAAGAAACTATCTTACATGACATTATATATTGAGATATGAGTTAATTAATCAATTACACAATGTTGTACTTATCGATTATATTTATAGTTTTAGTGCTGTGTATGCAAAAGATAGATTTGAAACTATATTTTTCATCTTATTTTTATTATGTATTTTTCATCCATTATCATTATAAACTAGATTTCATTCATTATTTTTATTTTTTAATTGAATGGTTGATATTTTTAATCCCATTACTCCCATTATTAATCCATTATAGTCTTTTTTTATTCTTGTTTCTATCCCAACATTTCGTTCATTAGATAAGCTTGCATAGTTTTTCATTTTCAGTATGTCTGTGATTGTTTCATAATTGTTATGATTGTTTATTTCTCATTCTACATTATTTCATCATGAAAATTCATTTTTTGGTAAGATTTATGTTTCTTCCAATTGTTTAAAATTTTTCCTTGTTTGTTAAATCCTAGATTTTCTCTTCTGTGACTATTTAATGATTAAGAACCACATTCCAAATACATCCTTCCTTTTGATTATCACTATATTTCACTAATAATCCACATAATGTTAGAGGTTGAGAGTAGGGTTTCTTCCAAGACTGATGAATCATTATACTGAACCATGGTAACCTTATGGATAGTAATTAGGTTAATAATAAATCTTCATCACATTTTTTTGCACAACCTTAACCATGAGAAGTTTGATTGAATGAACTTGATCTAATGAGAGTTGAGCGGGACTATGAATATTTTCATATGATGAGTCATTTTTATAATCCATGTGTAATTAAATTATGTTTTTTGGCTACAACCAGATCATGGGATAGTGGCAGGGTAGGTAGATCCCATTAGTTTGAACAAAATCAATTGGTTTATTTTTCACTACTTCGCAGCCTATGACAGAGGACCATTCCAAGTTTAATGTAGTATTATATTTTGTCAATATCAATGAAATTGTCCACAATCCCTTATTTATAAATCTTATGTAAATACCAAACTACATATTCTTAGTAAAAACCCAATCTAGAGTGTAAAATTGAGGAATCCTTCCAATGGGTTTGTTCGATTGGATTTTGACTTGCCATCAGTTTTTATTGGGTCGACCTCATACTGCCACATTAATATTCCCTAGAATTATGTGCATTTTGAGAATAAAAATTATAATTTCCTCTCATCCTAGGCTATTTTAACGACCTATTCATGCATGTAAAATTTTGGTGTCATTGATGGGGAAAATAGTTGCTCGGGCACAGTGAACATTAGATTGATGTCAGATTACATCACCCCTTCTGCTTTATTCTTTTCTTTCCAATTTTTCCTTTTTTATTTTTCTCTTTCTGGAAAATCTTCATCCTCTATCTCTTTCTCTATTTATTTCTTCTCTTACAAATTAGTGTATGCTCTAGGGGCCCTTTAATCACTCAAGATTCCTAGACGCATAAGATAACCATTTATTTGATACTGAGGATGATATACACATCACTACATGCCAACTATTTTCAATGAAATTGGATAATAATCTTGCATCAAATCCCCTTCAAGACCCCCACATGAACCAAATACCAATCCTGGTGAGTGCCTAGAACATCAGGAGCACACCATTATGGACTTATCCTCTCCGACGATCTGAGAACTGGTTCTGTCTGAGGATCTCATGTAATTAATCAGAGATTAAAAACAAAAAATACCCTTTTCAGACCTGAAGTCGCCCTCAACATCTTCCAATCACCAACATTCTTTACTTAAAGGATAAAAATTCAAATCCCTATATATCTTCCTTATATGGTTCAAAAAAAATATCTAAAATAAAGATCATTGAATTCTAGGTGCTAGTGTGGAATCTGATGATGCCTTCATTTTCCAGATGGTCATTGCGATCCTCTGCCTTTGATGCTATAAGGCGTTATTAGAACATAACATGGAGATAGGTAATATCTATCAACAAAGAAGGAGGAGAGAGATGATATCTATAAAATGGAAATGAATTTTCTATTGTGTGAGAGCCTCTCCCTCTTTTTATGGTGGATATTCTGAAATAATTGGTAGGGTCCGTCGACGCCCATTTTTTTAACATCCAATAAATAAATAATTACAATGACTAAACTTTGTCAATTTATTACAACCCTAATTTATCACATACCTATAATATATTGAAATATATTATATGATAAACCTAATTCATTAAATGGACTTGCAATCCCCGCTTAATATTAAACAAATCTACAATATCAAAATAATATTTGTTTGTTTAATATTATTCATCATATTTAAATTACTTGTTAATAATTTTAATAAATAAATTTAATAATAATTATTATTTATTTGAATAATAAGAATTTATTTATTTATCAGTGATCATTAACTTTGACATAACTTAAACCCCATGGTGGGGCCCACCATGTCAAATATAAATATTCAACTGAGTAGGAAGATTCTGGAATACACTATTTTGTAAGACCCTATAGGATCTAATCTCAATTGTAGTCAATGAATTATACAATCCAAGATAGGATTCTAACAACCCATCTATGCCCCTAAAGAGATAAGGAAATTCATAGCAATGACAACCAAACTATGAACATACACTTTGTACTATAGTCTCCTTGTCATTAGATATATCATAAAGTAGGTTTCACACTTGTGTCATCACACCTTTCTTTCGTTATTATTTGTTGATATAACTAGATGTATTTACCCTCAACAACCTTGGCCAGGGTCTTATGATGGTACTACCATCCTCATCAATAAGGACAGAGATATATTACTTCCTTAACCCGGAAGAAAAAAATCCATTCTTGACAATTTGACCAATGTCATACCACCAATGAAGCACCCAACACAACCTACCTCACCACGATTTCATTATCATGGTTTTTTCCTCGAATAAAAGTATGCAATAAAATGGAACACACTGGAAATGAACTCAAGTCTAGAGACTAATACAGATTTATGTAGATATAAAAAAACCAATGACACCGAATACATGTGGTGTTCATATTGGTGGGAATATCCCCATGATCTCACTACTAGATATCACTATGTGTGAACATAATGAGAAAAGTCTCAATGATTATGAGCCCCCAACACCTAATAGTCAAACATCTATTGTGTCCAGTCATTAATAAGTATCAAGACCATATGATATTTTTTTAATATTAATTGCATAGTATATCAATGTTCTCATTATAGTCTGGAATCTACGAGAACCTTTTGATATGATAATTAATCTATAGAAATTACCATTAAATAGTAGAAGAAGAAATAGCTACACTATAATAGTAATTATACATCACATTTATCTTAATGTGTACATGATATGTTAATCAAAAGTACAATTCATGTTGGGTCCAGGGAACCCACAATTACCACACTCCCACTTGCTAAAAAACATTGATAGCTCTCAAATGATAAAAATCATGTTTCTTCTATGTAACATAAATAGTTGTTTGTACTTCCACGCTTTTTGTGTGGCTACTCTACTATATGTGACCTCATCTCCAAGAGTAAGACATCACAACAGATGACACCCCACGTATATCTCTTTTCTCTACTTGCAAAACATGACATCTTTACTAGTACCAGTAATGGAATTATATTAATGGAAAAAAATTATATGGTTTGTGTGATTCCAAGAACTAGAACAAATAATTTCATTTAATAAATACTTCTTAGCTTCCTTAGAAGCTGAAACATACTTGGAATTTGTAGGTATGGATACCACTGACTTATATGAGCTTGTCTCGCTCATCACCTTAGCTCGAACGTGATATTTGATCACATTTATCCAAGAAAGACTTGTTTGTGTCCCACCATAACTAGTATATTTGCTTCTCCACTTATGAGGAACATATCTTTTTTTACTTTCCCATGTACGATCAGATAGTACTTGGTTCAATACTTACAGTTCTCCTTATTAGAACTGATATTTTCCAACCATAAATTATATTTTTGGAAATATCATTTTCTTGTATATATTACTGATTATGTGATTGATTCATTATTAAAGGTAATGGAACTCAACTCACCACTTAATCTCCTCTTATGCCATTACATGTCTACTCGGAGGGATTTATGTCAAGTGACACAAGCAAAAATTATTCTCTTTAGATGTTATATATTGTACTTTTCAATACCGAGTTAGTATATTTATGATTGAATAGGTCCAATAAATAATTATATCTACCTCATTAGATCTTGTTCCCTATAAGTTAGGTTTCTACCTTAATTCAATCACTGGAGAACTACATTCATCCTAGTCTCAATTAGATATAAGATCAATATCTATTTTCCATATTTTGCTAAACATATTTAACTTGGAAAACTATTTTTCTCCCACTAAACATTTCATAGAGACATGGAAAACATTCATTCCAAATGAATGTTCTAAGATAGATTTGGTTTCTTTAATCCTAAACCATATTTCAGTAACTTGCAATATTATTGTCATTCAATGACAAAACCATCCCTTTCTATTGCATCATATATAAGCCATCCACGAAAGTTGTTCTTGATATCCAGTGGCTAATTAAATAATCTTAGAAATTAATCTATGACATGTAAAATTCTAATGGATTTATGCATACCAACTTGGTATTACCAATCACGGTTTATTTGTACAACTCTTCTACCATCCATGTATTATCTCACTTGAATACCCACCACTGTATTATAAATAATAAACCCATTTTCACTATGATACATGTAATCTATTATGGAACTTTAACTGTCCTTTTTAATCTTAATTAATTTCCAAATACTAATTTCTTATAGGAATTATTGTTCTCCCTGAATAATGTATCACCAACCCTAATGATTATAAAACAATCACTATGGGTTTTACCTTTATACGTAGTATGTGTCTCTAGAATATACCTATTCTACATGTTCTTATGGAACTATCTCATATTACAAGTACATGGTCATCCCTATCATTGACTAAACCAAAGTCAATCATGATTCCACTCTCTCATGTAGAGATGTGCACCCTTATATAGAAATTTAGTATATTACTTGACTACCACTTTTCAATCTCAGGGATTTATGAATTTACCTTGTCAAATGATAAGATAATTACTTAGATGCACAATGCGTTTATCTTGATGCAAGTTTGTTTATATATGAAAAAACTATTTTTTTTCTAAACACATGTCTTATGACATAATGGATTCCATTATACTATGAATCATATGATATCAATTTTTCATTTTATTTGGCAATTGGTTATGGGATATCACTATTATTTACAAAGAACATCTTAAAATATAACGGATGTTTCTGCAAATGGAAACATA
The DNA here is from genome assembly GCA_963277665.1 of Viscum album. NCBI lineage: Eukaryota > Viridiplantae > Streptophyta > Magnoliopsida > Santalales > Viscaceae > Viscum > Viscum album. The sequence continues at coordinate 1,269,832,165 of OY728119.1, forward strand.
GATAATACTTACTTCGTGACTCTAATGTATAAAATATTTGTTTTGTATATTCTACATGATACAATTTATTGGTAAATGAAAACATGTAAGACTTATCGTTGATCCGGTATTTTTACATTAATTTCATGATGATATTAAGGTAATGTGCATTTAAGAAATACACAATTCAACGTAATCAAGATCAATGAATGACTTTTCCAGATAATCTTTATCATACCAGATGAAAGAAAATAATTTCTTATGACAACACATATACATCAATATCACATTCCTTAATTACTTAAAGTAACTTTATGAAGTAAATATAACACTATATTTCCCATGGAATAGTTCATGTTCTCTAGTTGAACTAATTCTGAAATCTTTGCAACATACCATTATCTATAAAGGTTTCTTTGTCCAAACTAATGAAGTCAATAATAGAATAGGTGTGTAGATTTACCTATCCTAAATACCAAACTCGGTATATTATTGACATCCACATTTAGTTTAACTTGAAAGAATTACCTTACCATAAATGGAAATAGAAGTATTATATTTCATATTCTTCAATTACTGACTATAATTCAAGTACCACTAAACAATTTATTTAGTATAAAATACCACAAAAAAAATTCATTCCAAAACATGGAATAATATATCCTAGTGTAAAATAGAAACATGATATAATTTTTTTAGGTATACTCATTAATAGTTTTACTTAAATCATATTCTTGGCAATCATATGTTATGTGTTTCTGACTAATGATGTAGGAATCACCCTTTATCACCCACATGGAGAATACAACTTACTTATTTTAATGATTATATTACATACCTGGTTACTTTATTTGGATACATATATGTGAAAGTAATATTGTATTTAATACCTAAGAATTATGATTATAATATTACATAGTTGATGAATACATACTAAAGAAGAAGCATGTACTTGACTCTTTAATATTATTTAAACTTCTATAAATTTCTTTCATAATATGCGATGAAAATAACCTCATATTTAATATCCAACTTCATTCCTTTGAAATACATTTTGAATGTGCCTTTGGTGTCAGTCATTCCATTGGCTTTATCACATTGTCTTTTCAACTTGTTCTTTATAAGAAATAAAGAATATACTTTCTTTAAGTTATTATATTCTTAGTGAACCTTAACTAAATATTAAATGAAACATTTACTCAATACATGTTCATTTTTTACCGTAAACAAAACTTTAGTATATGGGTGAAAATTATATAATAATGGTATATCATGAAATATCGTTATGTATCTTTCATATTTACACAAATACAATTTAATTATCACATATTCATGTTTTTCTTGTCCTTCTCCACGTAAACTTCTCAAAGATGAGTATAATGTCCCGATATTGTAACCAAAACTAACATCAGATGTTTATGATATCATTATGAAATAACCATAACATGATTTAGACATGTGTCCCCTTTAAGAAATGTAACACCCTCACTTTCTGAGGCAGATTAACACGTATAGGGATAGTAGCACCTTGAAATTTCGATATAGTAGTATTGTGTGAAAGCACATGTACTGTAATTGGAAATTCATGCTAGATAGAATTTTTAATTTGTCCAATTTATCACTGTATTTCATGTATCATTACATTATATTTTCTACAAAAATTTAATTCGTGAAGATTATTACTTTTAAATTGATTAGAGATTAAGATATTAATGAATAATTAATTAAATTATTAAATATCTCCCATTATTTTACCAAATTCTAGGAACCCTCTATACTAGAATCAGAATACTCTATCACTTGAGTATTATTGTCAAAAGGATCCTAGACCCCCCCCCATTTTGTTCAAGATATGGCTACGCCACTACTCATTGAGTTTAATGTAGGATTTTGACTGGCCAACCGTATTGATTTGCAGCTACTTCATATGATGAGGTAATTCCAAGATTCTAAAATCGTAACATACTTTTCTCAATGTTTTCCTCTAAAATTATTGAAATTTAGATACGACTAGTCCTTACTAACTACTAATCTTATAAAAACATCAGATTAGTAAGAGGCATCCTCAGCTATGACATAACAACCACCCTGAACACTTGGATTTGACCAATGTCAAATTATGGAAGGCGGTTCACGATTTAAGATTCATCTGAGGGTTTGGTATTTTTATCTCAATGAATGTAATCCATTTATATTAATCTTGATCATTTATTATTCCATTCTCACAACTGAATGTCAATGGAAAAACATTCATCGCCTCTTTATGAATTTTATTATTTATTATTTTATGTATTTTCCCAATGATATAAAATGCCTAAAATAATAAATGAATGAATAATGGTAATCAACTACCAGTGTAACAAACTAGAAAGATAAAGGGTTAAATGAATAAATGATTTGAGTAATGTCAACATGGTGAACCTTCCCTTTCGTGAGCCTACCTAATTAGAACTCCACAATTAAGCGTGCTTGGCTTGGAGTAGTGATCAAGATCGGTGACCTTTTGGGAAGTTTCCCTGGATGTGTGTGAGTGAGGAAAAAGCACACTGGAGAGGACATGTGATGGCCTGTGGGGACTATCATTAGTCAGATGACCCGTTCGGGCATGTGGATGGGCCCTAGGGTGAGGACCACGTGTCTATGGGGAAACTATTGGTACTTGGTGATCCATGACCGGAAAAAATTGATAAGGTGGGGTGTATGTGCTATCATCGGAACCCAGTTGTCACATTTTGAATCCGATATGGTACCTAGCCTTAAGTGTAACACACTTCCTGGGTTGAGATGTAGGGCCCACAATGAGAATGGTGTGCTCTAAAGGGGGGTGATTGTAACACCCCAAAATGATAAAGGGTTAAATGACTAAATGATATGACTCATTTCAACAAGGTGAACCTTCCTTTTAAAGAGCCTACCGGATTAGAACTACACATTTAAGCGTGCTTGTATTGTAGTATTGATCAGGATGGGTGACCTACTGGGAAGTTTCTCAGGATGTTTGTGAGAGAGGACCAAGCACATTATAGAGGACATGTGTTGGCCTGTAGGGACTATCATTAGACAGATGACCAGTTTGGGCATGTTGATGGGCCCCAGGGTGAGGACCATGGGTCTTCTGGGAAACTGGTGGTACCTGGCAGGCCAGGACCCGATGACCTTGTTAAGGCGGGGTGTCTGTGTTGTCATCAAGACCCAGTTGTCACAACCAGACTCATCTCAACTAGGTGAATCTTACTTTTCTAAAGCCTACCTGATTAGTACTCCACAGTTAAGAATTCATGGATTAGAGTAGTGATTAGGATGGGTTACCTTCTTGAAATTTTCTCAGGATGTTTGTGAGTGAGGACAAAGCATGCTAGAGGGGACATGTTTTGGTCAGTGGGGACTGTCATTTGTTAGATGAGCCATTTGGGCATGTGGATTGGTCCAAGGGTGGGTACCATGTGTTTGCGGGGAAACTGGTGGTACCTGGTGGGCCAAGACACAACGAACTTGTTAAGGTGGGCTATATGTGTTGTTATCGAGACCCAATTGGCACAACCATACTCATCTTGAGAATCTAAAATGGCATAGTGGAAAAGTCTCACATACCTGTTTTAGGCCGAGAAAAACTTATAAAGGGTTATTTTGGACATGGAAGGTCTTCCCAAACCTGTTTAGGGTCAGGTAGACCAACCATTCCCTTTGGGTGTTCCATTCTGGTCTGGACAAACCTGTGGCTGAGTACCTGGGGTGTGGATTCGTCAGATCTGACCGCAAGGCAGAAACCTCGATTGGCCCGCGATGGTGTCTGTGTTTTCATTAGGACTCAGTTGTTACAACCAGACTCATCTCAACAAGGTGAACCTTCCTTTTTGAGAGTCTACCTGATTATAAATCCACAGTTAAGTATGCTTGTCTTAGAGTAGTGATCAGGATGGGTGACCATCTAGGAAGTTTCTCAAGATGTGTGTGAGTGGGGACAAAGCACACTGGAGAGGACATGTGTTGTCCTGTGGGACTGTAATTAGTCAGATGACCCATTTTGGCATGTGTATTGGACCCAGGGTGGGGACCACGTGTTTGTAGGGAAACTGGTGGTACCTAGAGGGCTAGGAACTGACAACCTTGTTAAGGAGGGGTGTATGTGCGGTCATCAAGACCTAGTTTTCATAACTGAACTCATCTTGATAATCTCAAACGACCTAGTGGAAAAGTCTCACATACATGTTTCAGGCCGATGAAATCTTATAATGGGTTATTATGCTCTTGTAAGGTCTTCCCAATCATATTCTGGGTCAGGTAGACCCACCATTCCCTTTTCGTGTGCCATTCTGGTTGGGACAACCCTGTGGCTGAGTACCTGGGGTGTGGAGTCGTCACATCTGACCACAAGGCAGTATCCTTGACTGGACCATAATGGTAGGGGGTTCTAAGCAAGACACGGTGGCACCGAATGGAATATTCAAGGATGGGGTTCGTAATATAGGTTGACTGACCTATAGAGGGAGGTCACAATAATATTGGGAGGCGCTGGCGTCGTCGCTCACCGACAAACGATGAAGGTATTCATCCACGAATATCATGTGGCACTTAAGATGGCTAGATTGAGCAGGGGGTGGTAACTGGTCCTTTGGGGAAGAGGGTCGTGCACATGGAGTTTGAACGAGGGTCGGGGGGTGATGATGGGGAGGTCTAGGTCGTCCAATCTGGATGAGGCACATCGGCCTCAGAACGGAAAAAGGCGGGTGGCCCCATAGAAAGTGGGAGAAGGTGGTCCCAGTATGGTCTATCAGATCATTATTCATGCTGGCCGGTGACAGATCCTATTTGGTCAAGGAGGGTCTCACATCTTAGCTGAATGAGGGAGGAAGCCGGAAATGCTAGAGGAGAGGGCCTCCACTGGCCAAGTTAGGGGAGGATCCCACACCTACAATAGCCGAATGATGAATGTGGGTAGTCGAGGAAGGGTTCCAGTGGGCTATTGGGTGACCTACCTTCAGATAGAGGAAGAAGACATTGGGGTCCATGCATACCTACTTTTCAACCCTGTTTTTAAAAAGTTTCATTCACATACCAAGACCACCCTTTCCATTTTTTCATATATTGATTTAGTCCGCCCATAATCCTAATCCTTGAGGATCATTTTCCCAAGGATTCAAATGGCTACTCATTAGCCTTTAATTATTATAATAATAAAATTATTATATTAAAATAATATTTTATTATTACTATAATATTATTATTATTATTATACTAAAATTATTTAAAATATAATTTTTTTAACAAAACCATTATTAATCTTGGTGAAATGAAAATAGCCGTATTTGGGCCATATCTCTGGGGTTTTTGATTTATCATCAAAATTCGAAATGTAAAAAATTAACATATATTTAAAATTTATGTTCTTTAAATTTTAACAATCAAAATATGAAAAAAAACGATTCATATTCAAAATTTTAAATGACCAATAATTTCTAGTTCGAAATTAGATCGATGTGAAGTCTATTCTGTTGTGAATGATTTAATACCATTGACATAATTTTAAAGAAACAAAATTTTTAAAGGATCAAAAAATTTGTGTGATTGATCTAATACCAATTGAATGTACCGAGGTCGCAGAAGAATATGGTGGATAGGAGATTTTAAACTTTTAATCATTGGGGTGATGATACATTCCATCTCTGACGATCTGAGCCCCGGTATAGTTCGTGGATCTCACATAATTAATCATAACATAAAAAAGAAAATTGAAAACATACATTTTTTAGATCTGAAGTCATGCTTGGATTCTTATTTTTGATGGGCATTGTTACTCAAAGGATCTGAAGTAAAATCCTTCTGGATCATCTACACATGCTTCCAAAATCCACTAGAACATTGATCATAAAATTTCAGGTGCTAGTATAGAGATCTGATGAGGCCTTCCATATCCCAAAGTTAACCATGATCCTCTACCTTCAATTCTTATAGGCGTTTTTTGGACCATCTACTTGTGAGAGAGACTCGGTCCATAAAAATATGGAGGAGACATGGTGTCTCTAATTTGAAAAAAATAAATAGTACATTATTTGTAAAACTATCCCTCTATTTATAGTGGATGTTGTAAAATACTCGGTGGGATTCCCCGATCCCCTTTTATTTATCATCCAATAAATAAATAATAATGAGGAACTCTAATGCATTAGTATTATTTATTATTTTTGTCACATATGTGGAATGTGTTAAAATATATTACATGATAAACCCAAGTCATTAAATCAACTTGTAATTCCTTCTTAATATTAAATGAATCTGGAATATTAAAATAACATTCATTAGATTGTTATTGTCCCTCATAATAACATAAAATGTAAATAATTTCAATAAACAAATTCAATACCAATTATTATCACCAATAAATAATATCAATTTCATTATTTATTGGTGATATTTAACATGGACAACACTTGGACCCCATGATGGGGCCCACCGTGTTCGATATACCTATTCACCTCAATAGGGAAGATTCCAAAATATGATATTGTGTGTGACCCTCTAATCCCTTATAACGATAGAAGTGAATAAAATCTATAGGCCAAGAGTGGAGTCTAGAAACCCATCAAGGCCCCTAAAGATATAAGGAAAGTCATAGCAATGATAACCAACCTATGAACATGCAAAGTGTAATATATCATCTTTTCTTAAGATAACTCATAAATCTGGATGCATACTTGTTCCCTTGCACTTTTATTGCTTTATTATTTGACGATCTTACTAGAAATATTTATCCTTTAATACCTTGGACATGGTCTAATGAGGGTAAAACCATCCTGATCAACAAGGACATAGATATATTACTTCTTAAACCAAGAAGCGAAAAATCCTTTCTTGACAATTCAACCAATGTCTTACCACAAATGGCCCACCCAACATTGGTTACCTCACCAATATTTCATTATAATGGGTTTTTCCTTGAAACATAGTACATGATCAAATGGAAAAAATTGGTAATTATCTAAATTCAAGATACCAATACACATGTCCATAGATTGAACAACTAATGATTCCCAAAACATGTGATGTTCCTTTTGGTGGGTATGTCCTCATGATCTTACTACTAGAGATCACCAAGTGTGAAATTAATGAGAAAATTTCTAAATTCTCATGACCCCCCATAACTTTATAGTCACAAATCTACTATTTCCAATTAGTAATATGTATCTAAACCATATGTCCTTTCATTAAGACTAATGTCATAGTATCTCTATATTCTCATTATAGCTCCGGATCTTCAACGCCCTTTTAATAGACTATTAATCTATAGAGATTACCATTAAATAGTGGACGTGAAAATATATAGACTATAAGGGTATGTATACATAATGTATATTTAACTATATAAATGATATGGTAATCAAAAATTACTATTCATATTGGGTCTAGGGAACCCACTATTACAACAGTTGTGCCCAACATTGGGAAACACCCTATTCACGATCACACAATTGAGATCAAACCTAGACTCATTCACATGATCTAGATCATGGAGAAATTTATTGGTATTTAATGTGAAGACCCACATTAGAACATACAAAGCTTTATTATGGTTTGAGAAATCATTTGAAACCAATTCCTATCATTGGATACCGTTTAATTAGGAGTCATCCCTTCCTCTATTCAAGATAGAGCTAAGGATAGGATAAAATGTAAAAATACCTAGTCAATAAAAACATGAGATGGATTAGAAAATGAGTTCCTAGAAACTTTCTTTCCAAAAATTCAGACTCAGAAACACAAGAAAAAATTAAAAACTTCACCTAAAAAGACTGAGAATCAGTGTGGGAATATTGGGATTGATTCAAGGGGCTGACCTGAGAGCTCCCACATTACAGAATAGATGAGTGGATTCATCTTCAGAAATTATATCAAGGAATTCAACCCGCTTCATGTACTGTAGTATTTTTCACTATGGATGGAAGACTGATTCTTGAGACACCTTAAGACAACTAAGAAATTTAGGATGAATTCTCTCCCAATTATAGTTTGTGGAAATGTGATCGTTCGCCAACTTGGTGCATAATTAATGAGGTGATAGAGACCACACACCTTTAGGGTCAAGTTTAGTCCCTTACACAGAACATAGAATCATTCCTATTTCCAATTGTTCCACCACCACATCCTACACCTCTTAGGGAAACATTGTTCTACAAGATGTGTGAATTCCCTCATCCATACAAATAATGTAGGGAAGTTATGGAAGTACCTCAAACTCGAGACTACAATAATATTAATTATAAGTAATAATCCTAAGAGTTATAGTATCTCCAATAGTTTCAACAAAAAAATTACAAGTTGATTCTTCCACAACTGTTGTAAAATCTTGGTTACATTCAACAGTGGAGTGGACATGTACCCCAATAAAACCAAGGACCACCTAGTTAACCACCACAAGGTCTAAATCCTATACCACAACACAAAATTCAACAACTTTTCCATAGAGATCCATAGTATCAACTAGTACCACAATAGAAATTTCAATAATCCTCACAATGACCACTAAATCAATCCCATCCCCTCCAAAAAAATCTAGAACATGTTCTTAATTCTTTTGTGATGAATGTAGACCAAAGGATGAAAAATCAGGATATAGAGATAAAGAAACACAAGGATCCACTATGAAACATGGTTCATCAAATATGACAAATTGAAAAGACCTTATCTGATCAGCTACTAGGTACTCTGCTGAGTAATACTGAGGCTCATCCATAGGGGGAGTCTAAATATTTAGTGGTTAAAAGTGAAAAGGGGTAGGATTATCTATAACCACATCAAGTTAAGGAAAACATGTTAATAGAATCAGATGAAGCTAGTCAGTAGAGAACTGATAAGGTATAACCATACAATTAAGATACATTTGAGGAAAAACTTGAAAAAGATGATGACTATATAGAACCACATTCATATAAGACACATATCAACTTTCTTGAATGAATAAAATAAGTCAAATAGGAGTGTAATTTTCAAAAATTCCTCAAGTTAATTATACCATTTTATTTATTTCTCTTTTTAGAGGCATCTACACAAGTAACATATTATGAATGATTCTTCAAGGAATTTCTCTCAAGTAAAAATAAAATTTATGAATTATGAATTGCCTCTATGATAAATATGATTTGTTGTTGTCTAAAGGAAATTACATTAAAAAATGAGATAAATTGGATGTTTTTCAAATACATAAAAGATTGAGATATGCATTTTAAAATTACATTGTGTAATGTTCAATCAAGTATCAATCTATATAGAATAATTTTATTAACAAAGCTGGTCCTTTGAGAATTGAAACTATTAAGGGTGGCACTCCAACTCACATATCATCTAGTCAATCGTCCTGGAGGATTTCTTGAGGAAATATTAGTTGAAGTTGACAATTTAATTTTACCCAATGATTTTCTAGTTCTGGATATGAAAGAGGAAGTTGAAACCCCTCACATTCTTGGATAATCATTTCTCTACATTGGAATGGTAATGATTGATGCTAACCAGAGGAGATTTATTTTAAGATTTCGTGAAGATCATGTTGTCTTTAATGTGGAAAAGGTTGTTAATAAAAGAAACATGTCAAAAAATTCTCAAACCAACTCTCATGATAATAAATGGACGCTCATTTCAATAGTGAATATGACAATATGATACCACCTCTTATTTAAAAGGGACCGTGTTATCAAAAGTATTCTAATTTCACTATACCTACCAGATATGTCATCCTACCCTACATGCCCTAGGTCTTCAAGAACCGTTTTATAATCGGGTTTAATGAAAAACTAAAGTCTTCTATATTTTAAAATGACTAGCTCTAGAAAATAAATATAGTGTTGACTATGTGGAAACCTAGTGTAGACATAAATTGTCTAGGATATGTTAGTTTATATTTTAGGGTATTTTATAGGAATTCTAGATGTATATTGAGAGGACCAAATGTGGGTAAATGAAACAATACACACTCAGTAACATGTACACATCATGAAAATGTAAGGTGGATGAAATTTTAAAATTACTTATTTTGAGTTTTTTTAATAAATACATGGTATATAAATCTAAAAATTAGTTTTAAAAGACCATATACTTTGGGATCATGGGGACCCTCCCCCACCCCCATCAGTTCACCTACATCATAAGTCCCATCCCCTCTAAGATCCCTTTCTTGAACCCCAAACCACCCTCAACACCCTATCCTTCCTCCATGTTGAAATCTAAATATATTCCCCTCATATAGCTATCTTATACCTACACCTATCGTAGAACACACAAAAACCACATGCACCCCACCCATCAACTGTGTGCCCGAGCATGATGACCAACATCCACTTCCCATGTATCATTGGAAAAAATATCCTACCCCACCTAGAGATCCATCCTCTTCCTCTTCCATATACTTCAATATTTCCTATTCTACTTTGATGACTCCCAATCATCCTCATCAAGATCATAGTTCCATGAACATCCTCACCATCACCCCAACTTACATATTTCTGACCACACACAATAGGTCAACTTAACCCATCTTCAAACCAAGCCAATGTGGATGAAAAAAACTTTTGATCTCACAATCCAAGATCACATTCGTGTCCACCATGTGGACCACCTTCACCTGAACCCTATCACATAGGTGTGATAAGAAACATACAATGACCTCTTCTGTGAGTTACTTTCCACATCTGAGATGTGCATCGACTTCACTTGATTCCAACTCGGAGGATGACCATGGGAGCTTATCCTGGGAGATTTTGTAGTATACCTAAAAATTTATTCATCAGTGTTCTTTACCTCCCCCATATTTTATACATTGTACATCTAGACTAACAAGGTTGATTCTATATGAATATGTATCTTCCACCAAAATATTATAGTGATCCAATGAAAAATCTATCACCACCGAGGTTCCCATTAATTGTACCACCATTTTTTACTGATGATACCTCACCACCACCCACTATAGAAACTCCCCCCATAGATAGTAATCCCTTCATCCTAATCCATTCCATCACCATCTCTTACCCTAGTCACCCTACCCTCTGATAAGACAGACCCTATGGCCTAATAGAAGTTTCTGGTAGAGAAGTGCCAATGAGGTAGGGCCCTACCCTTCTACTATAATTTGAGGTTCCCTTCATTGACCATACAAAAAGAAACATGACCACTATTTGGATTGGAACCTCGCATGTAATATCTTCTATGATAGCTTCAACCACCATGACACTCGCAATAATAGTTGATTCTACAGTCCCTTCCTCCAATGTTGACGTCGATAAGGGGGGCCAACTATAAACACATTATGTATTGTTTCTTTATATATACATGGAATAAAGATTCTACTACACTATTGATTATATTATTTTAAATTTAATTAATATATTACATTATCCATGTCTAGATCTTAAACCTCTTAAAAGGTAATCTTTGATTATATCCTACTATCATCTTCACTCCAACATCAGATGAATCAATGTTTGGAAGATGTTGAGTGCTATCTAGAGGAGCTTTCATTAGAGATCCATGCCTAGAAAAGGTCCCCCTGATGATGATAATTAATGATTTACTTACGCATGAGATTCCTTATCAATACACATCTAAGGTGGTTAACTCCACCAAGAATCCTTGTGATATTGATGAAAAAACTAATAAATTATTTCCGACGAAAATGAACTTTTTATGAAGATAGATGAAACTACTTGATCCATTTTTATATCCATAAAGCTGATGAGTTCATTGTTAGTGATTTATTTGAGGCAACCAATATTTTGGTTTTTTTCATTATTTTTATTTTTTTACTTAGGATTTTTATTTTTTGTAGAATTTTTTCATAGGATATCCTAAACATCATTGTACCCAAATCTCTGCATGTGTAGGAGGTAAATTAAATTAAAATTCACTATATTACCCTTCCCATCTCATTGGTTTCATCATGTTTAAACCCTACACACTAACATTTAATCTAGTGAATGAATTTTTTCTTACACATTTCATAGGAATCCCAATTTGACATCATTATCCACAAAGTTTTCCCAGGTATTTTCAATCATAAAAGGAGATCTCGATTACCTTATATCAATTTTAAAATTTCAATTAATTTTTTTATATTATATATATGTGTTATCTCTCCCACGATACTTTCTAGAACAGTGCAGAAATTGTCTCATTATAAGTCTGGGCTATTAATCCTTGATATTTAGTACTGATACAGTTGTATTACTGTATGTTTTCATTTATCTTGGAGACTTTTTTTTCAAAATAAAAAAGCTGTTAACCTGAAAAATATTTTAACCAAATTAAATAAACGCAAATTTTAGGTTATATTCAGATGGAATACATGTTTTACTCATTATTAAAGTTTTAGAATAATTACTGACATTAGTAATTTAATTAAATTTTAATTCAATTTTTTATAATTTATTTTGTTTGACTTATTACTAAGGTCTATACCCTGAGTGATTTACATTTATTTATTATACAAACATTACCACATAGTATTATAGACTGATGAGTTCAAATTTTTTTTCTAAGCATATTTCTTGAGAGAAACACATGTCTTCTAAATCTATCATAACTTTTGTGGAGATCTTATTGGGGCTATGATGAACAAATAAAATTTTATTATGATTAAGTAAATCTTTATTGAGTAACTTTTTACAAAAACCCACCTTACTTAGTCCCTTATTTATCACATAGTTTCCATGAATAACCATTTTAAGATGGATCTATTTAAAGGTGATGATCCTTTCCTACACTACTCCTGGTATTATAAATGATTACCCTTTGAACACAAGTGGGAGAATTTTCAGCTGACATATATGGGATGTATTTATTGAGGAGAAGTATTGTGACCTTTTTACTAGATTGATTTGATGTAATCATCTATTTCTGTGGGAATTTTATGCTTACCCTATTCCTTTGAAAATATTATAAAATGAAAAATAATAATAATTATTTTGGGCAGTGTAATAAGAAGGTCAATAATAACCATTTATGTACCGATGAATCCTCTAATAGGTCATATGTGGCTGGGGGATGGATTTGAGATCTAGCCTAAACATGACTTTTGAAAACATTAGCAATTGAAAAAGGAAAAACAATGAAACATGGTAAATTTTTATATATATTTGATATACTCATGGATATACATGATCTTCTTATATCAGGGAAACTTTTTGATCTTATATCTTCCACTTTATGTCACTATTTATGTTTATTGTGTATTATAATTTAGATATTACCCTCAATTTGATCGTTATTTCCACTCTCTACCCACCTTACCTCAACCCCAGATTCATTTGATACCTTTTTGATGAAGCCTTCATGATTGATTTTTTATTTTCCTTTACAAAGTGATGATGATAAAACAGTGGAATCCTATGGTTAGAAACATGTATTCGAGGTATGAACATAACTCTAGTTACATTTTAACCTTGATTTATGAGAAAAAATTAATTTCAAGGTAAAATAGATGATGTGTATATAATTTGAGAGCTGTAAAAAAGTTATAAAAGAAAATAATTAATAATATAGATAAACAGCTGAACAATGAGGCATAACTAATTTTCACAGCATGATTTATTATGGATGACTGAATTTTTCTCCTTACAATTATTTTTATTTTCCTAGTAGTAATGAATGTTAACTATTTTATAAAGTATTTATTTTAGAACCCCTATTGAGAATCTTTTTCTTATGTAAAAGAAATTATTGAAGTGTGGTATAATTTGATTAGCTGAAATTATATATAATTTTGGGATACATTTATTTAATGTTAATTTATTAATTAATCAATAATGTACTGGATTTTTTTTTGTTTTCATAGTTATTAGGAATTCTATAATTAAAATAATAAATGAAATAATGTGTAAAAAATATCCCTTAAATGAGATATATCACATACATGACCTATAAACTCCATTCATATCATGCCTGTAGAGCTACAGACCAACACATGAATATTTTTTATGATGTGAAGAAAATACACATCATGTAGATTCATTACATGATGTGCCTATTTCAAAATACAAAATCCTACATAATGTTAAAATCATACACGAAATGAAGAGATTGAATGGAATGTATGTTTCTAGGCCCCACCCAGTTAAAGATATGAATAGATTCTTTGTAAGGGAATGTGGGTCTGATTAAATGGCATGAAACCAACTTACATGACAGGTATATAATGGTATCCAAGTCAAATAATAATGTACGTGACGTGAAGGAATTTCATGTAATGTACATATTGATAATATTGATAATTTCAAAGCTCCGCATATAAAATAGCGCATCACACTATTTTTTTCCTTATTTTAATTCATCATTTTTTCATTTCATCTTGTTCTAAAATTAATTAAATTCATTCCATTTATTGTATTATTGAATATCTGAGATTTTTTAATACTATTAAACCAATTCATTATTTGCTCCTATCTCGATTCTATTTCTAATGCTCATTTCCATCACTACATTTTGTTCTTAATCTAATCATGTATAGTTACTCATATATTCTTCATTTCCAGTATATTTTAGTTTGTTTCATAATGTTGTTGATTTTTGATCGCTTATTCTTCATTTTTTCATCACAAAGTGTTAGTTTTTGGTCAGATTTTCATTTGATCCAATTTTTTTTAACAATGATCATATCTTGTTTAATTTTTTATAGTCTATTTTGAAACTATTTTTTGATTTTTCTCAAGAATCATAATACTTATGTTCTTTCGATCGTCACTTCTATGTGTGGATTATCCACCTCAGATTAGGGATCGAGAGTAGGGGTGTTTCTAAACCTGGTGAATCTTCATATATCACCTTAGTAAAACTTTTTCTAGCAATTTGGTTAATAATAATTGTTCATAAAATTCTTTCACACAATATTGACCATGGGATGTGTAATTAAATGAACATGGAATAATTGGAGTTCATTAGAACAATGAACATTATCATGTGATTCTTTCAACATAGATTCCAAGTGTAATTCACTTAGGTTGATGGCTACACCCTGACTATTGGATAATTACAGCATAGTTAGATCTTATTTGTTTGAACTAAACCAATCGTTGACTTACCACTTCACATACTCTACCACATTTCCATTCCAAGTTAAATATATGACGATATTTTTTCAAGAGCCCGAAAATTGACCGAGAACCGTTATTTTTTAATATGATGGAAATAGTAATCTACATAGTCTTAGTAAACACTAATCCTAAAGAGTAAAAGTGAGGAATCCTATTAATGATTTTTTTCGATTGTATGTTGACCTTCCAATAGTCTTCATGGGACATACCCCTTTCTACCACATTATTATGACCTAGTATAAAGTGTAGTATGGGAATATATATTATAATCTAATTTCATCCCACATGATTTCAATAATGTGTTTTCTCATGTAAAATTCCAGTTGGAATAAAATTACAGATCAATTTCCATTCACCCGCAATGTCTTTCATTGCCTTGTTATCAAAATATTGGAACTAAACATAAACATGAATAAAATTTTAGTTCCAAACTCATTCCAAGTAAATTAAGACTAAAATTTTACTCATCCATATGAAGTTAGTGTATAAAATATTCTATTTTCATAGTCAAAAGTAAAAAATCCTTCCCATTTATATTAATTGATAGAACATCATCTATAATACTGAAATGGAACTCAAATTATTTCAAAAACATATTTACTTACTATATAAAC
Source organism: Viscum album (assembly GCA_963277665.1). NCBI lineage: Eukaryota > Viridiplantae > Streptophyta > Magnoliopsida > Santalales > Viscaceae > Viscum > Viscum album. Next base: position 1,269,847,829 of record OY728119.1, read on the forward strand.
AAGAATACTAATTTCTTATCATTGAAGATAAACTCGCATACTTGGAACTGAAAAAAATTCTATAATAATTACTCTATTACTTTCAACTAAGCCATGTCTACTGCCTTTCTTGTAGGAAACAGAGATGTCATACAACCTTCATTTAATTTCATAAATTATATTTAACCATTGTTGTCTCTTTACATAAAATTTCCCATCATAGAGATATCAGATAAATGATGATATAATTAATGGTGATGATGCATCTTTATGGGAAAAGAGAAATAAGTTAATGGAAAGAGAGGAGAGGATTGATTTGATATTATGTCATGTCTCTAATTTAGAGGAACAATACATAGCCAATTTAGGATTAGTGGTTAATTCAACTTAAAAAAAAAGAAATAAAATTTAATAAAATAAAATAAAATATTTTCATTTTTAAAAGAATGTGCGTATAATTTTTATAAAATTAAGATATAAATGAATATAAAAAAATAACACTATTTTCTAGTAAACTAAAACATCGAAAATTCGTAATGCACTAAAGTATAATGAAATTAACTATAATTTCAGAGAGTAAAATATAAATACATTAATGGTAATTTAAGCTCATTTATATTAAAATAACATGAATTCTTGATTAAAAGAAATCAAAATGCTCACTAGAATGTTGCATAGTAAAAATATAATCAAATTGATTCTCATTAGAAATAGTTTCAAGTGAGATATATCTTATTTTAACATGATCTATGAGGAATTTATTCCAAAGATATATATGATTTATTCATGAATGTTTTATTTTCTTATTATAAATATTAGTTATAGTAGTGTTTTCACATTTTATTGAAACATGATTATAACCGAATAAAAAATCTATTCAAGTGTTATTCAACCACAATACATATGCTCAAAAAATACCAATAGTAATGTATTTTTATTTAGTACTAGATAATGAAATTGATGGTTGTTTCTTACTAGACCAAGATACTAATGATTTACCAAGAAAATTGTTGGCCCCTGAGGTACTCTTCCAATCTAGTCTATAACCAAAATATTCATCATCATAAAATGAAGTCAAAAAAATATCATATGTTTTTTGGAAAAAATAAACAGATATAAATTGTTCCTTTAAATAATTTAAAATTCATTTAGAATCTTTTAAATGAGATACATTGTAATTTTACAAGAATCTAGAACATAATCATACCAAAAAAATAATATATTTTTTATTAACATTCAAATATAATAGACTCCCAATTATTACACGATATAAAGTGTATCCAACAAGTTTCCCAGCTTCATCCAATTTAAATTTTTAAATAAAAATTATAGGATTATCTTGTAATTTACCATTTTCAAGTCCAAAACATATAATTAATTTAATTATATATTTACTTTGACTCAAAAAATTAATAAAAAATTCATGATAAATATAAAAACCAAGAAATAAATTCAACTCATACCTTATGCTCATTTGAAATTCTTTATACATGAGTTTTTAAAAATCAATACACAATTTTTTATTTCTATAACAAAAAATCACACAATCGATATATATATATGTATGAATAGTGTTTTTGAAACTGATCCTTTCTTAAAGATAATAGGATCTACCATTCCTACTGAAAATCAATTTGATAAACCGACGAAGATCTAGAGGCTTGTTTAAAGATAAATATATACTTGGAATGTTCAAAAATAGAATTTCGAAAATTTGGATTTACAAAACTAAGAGGTTGTTCAACACAAACAAACTCAAAAAGAATAATATTTAAAAATTTAGATTTCACATCCATATGATATAGTTAGAAATCAACATGTGAATTATAAGAAAAACAAATAATACTGGATTAAATTATAGATATTAGTGAAATAGCCTATTCTTAATTTTTTCCCATTCTCTTTGGTATACCCTTTAGCAACAAATATAGCCTTATTACATGTTTTTACACCATGATCATCATGTTTATTTCTAAGAAGATTTTTTCCCTATAACCAGATAATAAATGGGTATATTTAAAAATTCTCATACTATGTTCCTCTTGAACTAATTTATCTCTTATTGAATAAATAAAACCCAACATTCATCAGTTAAGGATTCCTCTGTGGTTTTAGGTTCTAGTTGAGATAAAAGGGAATAAAATTCTATATGGTTTCCATAACTTCTTAGAGTATTAATTACTTCATCTAATAATACTATAAGAGTATATAAGGTGATATTTAAGTGTTCTAGGATATTTAGGCATCAAACTTTTAGGTTCACTAGTATCCCTAATTTAGTTGACCAAACTCATGTTGTGAATCTTCATCCTTTCTATTTTAAAAAAGGAGTTCGTGTCTCATGTTTCTAAAAGAATCACCTAGACCACAAAATTGAGTAATATTATTATCAAATAGACCACTTTCATGAATTTTCAAATGTGTTGACTCTTCCATAATCACTGAACATATTTTTAAAACACTATAATCATTATAAGTGGTAGAATAAGAAAGAGTGATTTCATTGTCATCCTTTGGATCAAATTTAACAAGATTGGTGTTGATACTTAAAATATAAAACATTATTTAAAACATTTTAAATATCCAAATCTTGTTTTTATTTCACAACTCATTGGTATTTTTTTCAAAATAATATTATTTAAAACACTATTTATATAATAACATATTGTATTTATATTTTCATCCCTAAAGCATGTGGTTTTTTTTACAAACATTAAAAATACCTAGAAATTTGTTTCAATATCATATTACTCTTTAAATAACATCATTATGTTGAGGTGTCCTAGTGGTAGAAAAATTATGATTGTTACCATGTTTTGAATGAAATGAATTGAACTTATGGTTTTCAATTTCTCATCCATGCTCACTTATAAAAGAAATAATGTTACTACTTTTCTCTTGTTTAACCAATTTTAAAAAAAATTATAAAAATATAATAATATTCACTTTTTACACATAAAAAATAAAACCTTAGTAAATCTAGTGAAATAAACAACTAACAAGTAAAAAAGGATTTTGATCATAGGATGGATGTACTAGATGGTCCAAAAAATCTATCTGGTTATGTTCCAGAGGAATGGATATAGAAAAATATTTAATTGATTTTAAAGATGAATTGGGTTTCTTAAAAATATCAAATTCATCAAATTATATATATTTTATCTACATTAGTTAAGTTATATCTAAAATTCCATTTCTATTATATAATTTTTTCAGATAAAAAAATTACAATGACCATGTATTCTTTGAAAAATAAAAAATTAGGTTTTTAATTACTATTTCACAACATGATATACCATAAAATATAATCTAAGAATTAAATTTTAGAATTTATTTTCTCAAAACAGCATTTACAACAGTACTGAGTAATACATTATTATGTACTATTTCTTTATAATGGTATTTGTAACATTTTTGGAAAATAAATAATACTATAAAGACATAGTATAATATTTAATTAACCAATGGTAGCACTAATTTAATCATAAGTTACTATAATGATAATAAACATATAGGTTTCAGAGTGATGTAGATAATTTTTAATATATACATTGTCTAATTCCACATATTCAAATCCACTGAGAAATTTTTTCACACATAGTTGTTCTTCACATAGCCAATTTATTCAAAAATCCAAGAAATGTAGTCATCATGATCACGCCGATAAATTTGATATGGCAGACTAAATAACATATCCAATTGAAATAATGTATTCAAATATTCCAAATATCCAATTCATGTTGATGATTACTCTATAATGTCAATTTGTGTAGCTGTTTCATTCACGTATCTATTTTCTAACAGATGTGATTCATCGACATAATTAAATTTTAGATACCCAATTACATGAAATTATCATTTTACATAGGATATTCATTTAATTATCCTTTTGAAAGAACAAATTTATTGACATAGCCAAATTTCTATGTCGTAAACTTCCTCACATAATGAATTTTTTCAAACTTAAGAAACTTTTAGCAAACTTTTAGAATTGTATATTTTTAATACAATGAACTTGTATAAATAAAAAATCTGATGATAATACTTTAAAAATCATTAGAAAAATATAAATTGTTTTTTAAATTCTCAAAATTGGAAACACATGGGAAATTTTGGAAAATCATTAGCAGTGTGACTTATACAAGCATCTTTTTTTGGTTGTAAAATGATCTTTTATAATTTGGAAGATGATCTTAAAAAAATTTCATGATACGACCATTATTCTTTGAATGCATAATTTTCTTTTAGTGTGCATGTTTGGTGAGTTTTTTATGATTTTGAACTTATGCAAATTTTATTGAAATAAATTAATTTTTTATTTAATTAATTTTTATGCATAATAATTTTATTTAGATTTCTCCCAAATCATATGTAAAAATTGAATTCCATATTTTTAATGATTCTCATGATTAAATATTTTACCCAATTCAAATATAATGTATTTTCATATATTAGGTTATTATCATTCCAATTTTCCGTGTTTGACTATAAATATTATTTTATCCACATTTCACACATTTTTGTATCACTAATTGAGAGGATAAGATTAGAGTAATGAGATGTTAGAACTTACCATGTAGTTCTAGTTTGAAGTCCTATATCAATTTCATTTATCCACCAAATATTGATTATGGATTTATTTGTATTATATTTTTTCGATAATTAATTTATAATGTTAAATTAGGATGAATTAATTTGATTTTAAATTAAATATACCATCTATTAATAATTTCATTCTGTTCACATAGTAATGTGGCCAACCTATAGCTCTTTAATTACCATAGAGATGTATTTATTAGTGGAATTATAGGGTTTAAATTTTAGTTATTTAGGATTTAATCATAATTTAAAATTTTATGTTATTATTATCATCCTTGAAAATATGAGTTTTAATGAATGTTATGAAAAATGATTCTATAAATTCTTTAGGACGTGGGTTATAATTGTAACTGATATAAAAATTATAATTTAGACTAATCCATAGGGAACACTTTAAATTTATTGTAATTATAACCAATAGAAAAAATGATTTAAAACATTAGTTATTTTAATATTAAAAATTTTAAGATACTTTTAACATCAGTTAACAAAATAATATTTTTGGAAGAGGTTTTATTTAATAAAATGGCTATTACAGATCCGTATAATTCCTAAAAACTAAATCATTAATTCATGAAAGGTTAAAAATCCTCCAAATAAAGGAGTATGGGTTTCATAAATAATGGATCTCAAGATCATTCCCACTTAAAATGGACTAACTGTCTAGAGGGAGAGAACCTATACAAGAATAAATAATAAAATAATTATTCTAGGATCCTTAAGAAAGAAATGAAATTGGTGGCCATGTTTCTCTTGTTTTAAGTCTAAGAACCTATGCCTACTAGTTGACGTGATATTTAAATTATTATATGTTGTTCTAAATAATGTAGTGGGATGGGGATTTCCCAAAGTGGAAACTAAAGACTAATGTTGATCCATTCTTCGCAATATAAAGTCGAATGTTATACCAATTGAAAAGTGTGAGCCTCCTAAGAATAGCCTTTTATTCCACTATTAGTGAGGTATATTTCCCAATAACACACCAAAAATAATATTAATGGACCCCTCATGTGTTTATACTAATTAACAACCTCTTAAATAAATTAACATCATGTAACTAATATCATTAATTGAGCCTAAACTTTCATAAAAGTAACGTTATTACCATGGAACTAGGCTGTGATAGAACTATGGATGGAATCATTATAGATACCCATTCACATGAATACCCCAATGGTGTTATAGATGAAATAATACCACTCCATTTTAATGAATAAATGTTCCAATTCTTTTTATTTAGATTTATAATAGTAAGGAAACTTAGAGACCATCTGGATTCCTTATTTCAATTCAAGATCGATTGGTTTAGCTTGATTCCAGGTATTCCATACCAAGAGAAAATATTATTTTTGGAATATCATTACACCATAGATGCACTAATGCAATACCAGTAACCTGATGAACATGGATAATTTCAAAAACCATAGAGTAACTGAACAAACTCAAGCTAAAATATGTTTACACACACACTTATCATATTCATCTACCAATTGAATTCTGTTAAAAACTAGAATATGATATCTATCCAGTACTGCATTGATGAACCTATTATTCTTGTTGGAAATAAAAAAATAGTTGTTTGGTACATTTTACCTAATGAAATAAAATGGGTTTCTAGACCAATTATCATATCAAAATCTAATATCACAATGTCCAATAATCCAACTAGAGTTATCACAATAAAAGTGGATGTTTCCCTAAATACTTCTCCAGATCAAAGACCCCTACAATTCCCCATTTGTTAGTACACAATCATTTCTTCCATTTTTTTCTTTTGATAATCCATCCCTAGAGAGTTTTTATATCTATCACTACTCATGAAAACATGGCATCATCTCCTCTATTCTCCTCCAATTAATACCACCCTCACATATAGGGTTGTATTAGAATTTCTAGTTATCTTATTAATGTTTCCCCTCTTAGTTAGAGTTCCAAATCAATTAATTAAATATATTTTAAATATCATAGATGAATTTTTTTGGGAGGATTGATATCCAATGTATTGGTATATAAGACAACACTTTGTTGAAATAAGTGATCCTTACTTAAAAAGATACTAGTCTATTATTTAATTTTCAATGAAATCATTGATCCTTCTTAGAATACTATTAACATAGATCACACAAATTCACTCAATTGAAAAGGGAGTACCTATCTAATATATAGGAATTTTCCTATGGAAAATATGAAGAAAATTCTCTATGTATCTTATATTACTATGTTTTATACATATAGGAGATGTATATACTAATCCTAATGATATTTCCACCATTAATACTCTAGTTTACTCTATGGCCTTATTGAAGTTAATGATAGATTGATTCCTACCATTAATGATGAATAACATTCCATACATAAAGAAAAGGTGAGAACCCCTAGTGAAACCATATTATCTTTTGAAGGGGGATACTTAGACATATATAATACCATGATCCAAATTTATAATATAAACATCCTAGTTAATAATAAATAGAATAACATAAAGTAAGTCACCTTGTCAAATTTCATGAACTAACTTGAATAATATGGACTTATTACTTGTGACTGACATTGAAAACTATAGTGTCCTGAAATAATGTTAAAGGAGATCAAAAAAACAATTCGAGAAGCCAATTCATCTCATGAACACCATGATGAAATTATTTTCTATCTAGTAATAATATTTAATCATGCCAAGTATCACCAATAATTTTGGTCCTCACTACCATTCTGTTGTGATCTATTATCATTTTCTAAGATTACCTCATCTTTACATTTATGTTCTAGCCTTTAATGACTCAATTTTTTCGTCCCAAATCATATGTGGAATAAATTTATAAATAATATTGTTATGGATAGAATCCCACAAAATTTATTAAAACATTAAATTGAAAATAGGTCTGTACTGATCAAAATAGGTGGGGTGCTTCACCTTTGTAATTTGGAGGAGGGAAGAGGCACTTGAAACACGTGAAATAGAAACCCCTACAAGAAGACATTCACAAATTAAATAATATTATTCTTGATAATCTCTAATGTCACCATGAAAATTGATCCCCAGAATCCATCTCGGTGAGAGTTCTATCTAGATTATGTTTATGTACTACCTATTTAATTTTTACATCCTTTGGGATACTCTAATGTAGATCACTATTAGATTCACTCACTACTCTTAGTATGACGTTGATTATAGAATTCTCATGATGATCCCTGGAATAGGCATCCCTCATATATTGTCTCTCACCATATGGTCTATTCTATAAGAGATAAGTAGTGATATTTCCTACTAAATCAATGTCACTAGTGTGAATACAATCATTGAGCTCTATATTTAGATTCCCAACATGTTTCTTTTCCTTCATAGATGAATGGATGTTCATTGCATTACAATATTCCAACCCCAACCACTAGACTCTAAATTTCACTATAATTTTGTTTTACACCTCTAGTATGTGCCACCTTAAACACCCTAATATTTTAAAATATCACTAGGTTTGAGAGCATACATAACATGCAACATTATGTATAAACGAACTACAATATAAAATTAAAGTATTATTATTTAATTACCTCAAATCCATTGAATTGGAAGGTATGAATAGTTTATATAGAATTATGAAATTTAATGTAACTGTTGAATAATACTTCCCTAATTAATTCTCAGGAAATTAGTACTCAATTGTTATTAAAGTTACTTTATCTCTAGAAATAGGTTTTCTTAAAAAATGATTATATTACATTTTGTGAGAATATATGATAATAAATCCTTGGAACTTTTATAAATTTTATTTTATAAAAATAGTGTTATTTTGGATATCCTCATATAAAAATTAGTTCCAGGTTAAAATTCTTTATTTTTCTGAAATAATTTATTTTTTTAATGAATAGTGAAAAATAAATTTTTTATTGAAAATAATTTATTTCATTCAAGAATTTGAAAATTTTCATTTTGTTATAAAATAATTTAAAACTATAATTAATTATATTATATAATAAAAAGTACAATTATGTTCACTTTAATCTATTTCAAGATTAAATTTATTATAAAAACATTTTTATACAAAAGAACATTTTTCTGAAAAACTTTTCCATTATATTTTTCATGATTATTTTAATTTTAATTTCTACTATATATTGAAATTTAATATGATAAAATGGGTTTTATATTGGTAATTTTTGGGTTAATTTTTTTAAATATGACCCTTTAAATTTTGGTTGATATGAAGAGTAACTTTAGTAATTTTCTTACCATGATAAAAGGTAAATCTGGTAATTAATGTTAATAATAAAAATATTAAGATGAAAACATCACCCTAACACTGGAAAAAATTATTGGCTGAGTACACCTCATTAATTAAATTCCTAAGGTAGAATATATGGCCTTTTTTTATTTGGATGTGATTATGACATTTATAATATTTTATGTTATGAAAAGTTAAAAAATCCAAAGTCTTCTTATTAATAAATATAATATTTTAAACATGGTAATATCCAAAAGATATATTATTATATAAATATTTTTTTTAAAATAAATTATTTATATTCATCATGGTATTGGTTTTTATTTTTAGTGAAGATATAATTACCTTAAATGATTACAAAATATTTACATGATAATTATTCAATTAAAGGGAGAATAAAATAAATGATATTAAAAATATAAAAAGTGATAAAATTTTAATGATTTAATGTGTCCCAAAATTTTCATATATCTATATGTAATTTTAGTGATGTTTTAAAGTATTATATTTGAATCCAACATTTTTATTGATGTATTTAAAGTCAAATTAACGGAAAAGTGTTAAAAATGACATTAAAGATATTTTAAAGATAATAATATTTTATTAAATTGTATAAAATTTATTAAAAACATAAATTAGGCCATATAGAATGGGTATGGATTTAAACATCATCCACAGTTGATTTATTGGTCTTTTTTATTTTATATCAGCATTATTATCTCTTAAATGGTTGAAAACATCAATATTACTATAATTGTTAGAAAGTGTTTATGTAAAGTTGAAAAATAAGGATAGAAGAAAAATAAAACATGTACGAATTTTATTTTATATAATTTTTTAGACTAATATTCATCATATATTCTAATTATAGTAATTTTGACCCATTTTGGGATGAAAAATAATTTTTATTAATTTAATACTTTATGAAATTTCTAAAATGCCCCTCCCCTCTCTTATAAAAGGGAACCCCTTTTCTCAATTATTTACAGCACTTTTATCTATATAGCTTGAAATAAACATACCAAAATATCTTATAGACATACTTATATAATTTATATAGGTTATTTTTATTTCAAAAGTCTTATATCGGGTCCCTTAATATGAGACATACATAATGTATAATGAAGAAGAGGTAATTGCCTTTACTGATTCCTTCAAGACTTTTTGGTACTCTACATATTCTTAAATTTTTTTACGGAAAAAAAGATAATAAATATATTATCATAAATATAATTAAATTTTATTATTATCATGTTAAACCAAAATTCCATCTCTCTTCAATCCCATGAAAAGAAAAAATACCACTTGTGCGTACATATAACTTATCGTGTTTACATAGCCATGTAATTATTTTTTCTTTACCATTTCAATTGGATGGTTATAAATATAGAAATAATAAATATATATTACATCTACTAAATAAATATTCTTTAATAATTATAATATTATATATACCTTCTTAAATTAAAATTTATTGGAAAATGATAAAGTATCCTATGCATACGTGTGGACTAAAACATCCAAAAAATGATATAATTAGTTTTTTATTGATGTTTTAAATGGATGGTAATAATTATTGATTTAATTAATATATATATATATATTATAATTATTATTATGAAAATATGAATTATTAATCACCTTTTTTACTTCATTCATTGAAAAGTAAAAACAATATGTATGTACGACCTACCATCTCCATGAACGGTGTAATTCATTTTTCTGTCTCTAAATTTTATAGTTGAATATAAACATAAATAAATATATATATAATAAATATATATTATATTTATTTAATTATTAATTTTATGGAGATCCTCGAACCATGATTAAATTATGAGGATCAAAACTACCAGACCAAAAAATACTTGAAAAAGAAGCAATTAATACAAAAAATAATGATAATAATAGAAGATTGTTAGAAAATGGATGATAAAATGTTATAAATGGATTATATATGACCCTATATATATGTGTATGGCTTTTTATGTGATTATAATAAATATTAATTTTCTATATTGGATTTTAAAGCATGTTCAACTAAAACGAAATGTGAGGTGGTGATTTTTATTTCACTTTTACTTATGTGAGATACTTTCACTATTCACCACATCTTTCCATCAGTTGGATTATAAATTCCCCATGAATTTATTATATGATTCTTATTATTTATGCAATGAGGATTTACACATCCATATAACTTCATTTCTTTCATGGGGAATATGTTTAAAATGTTTCCAAAGGGGTAATATTTTATTTCACAATCTCATCAATATTTGGGATTGTTTCTGTTCAAGTATCCACTGGGAAATATTTTTATTCCATTTTAATATCTTACATAAAATTTATTATTTATTTTCTTAATATTATAAAATTATTTATCAAAATACTTTTTGAACAATTTTTAATTAATAAAAATTTAAAATGAATCTTCTTGGGAATTTCCCAACAAGGTTCTTTTTTACTTTTATGAAATACGTGTAAAAGGAATGTTTTTTATCTCATATGACATGAATAAAATTTCCCACAATCATGAAATTTAAATTTTTGGAATCTTAATTATCATTTTTACAAGTATATTTTCAAATAGAAAAATTTCCCTAATATTTACGAAATTGTTTGTTAGTAAAAGTTATTTATCAATGTGAATAGAAAGTTTTTATTAAGAATATTTTAATGGTTGTTTTATTGTAGATTTATTCATCAGTGAAAAAAATAATTTTATTTAATTATTCACCACCAGGGATATGTTTGAATTATAAAATCTTGGAAATATTAAATTACTTGTGATCATAGATATTACATTTATCATAAATATCCAAATTCTTTGTATCATGGATGTCATTATCGACCAAAACCTAAAATATTTATATATACAGTGTTATACTTCAGAAGTATTTGATTTAATTAGTAATTATTCACAAATAAATATTATTTAATCAATATGTATATTTTTATAAGGAATGTTATTCTTAAATTAAATGGTCATTCAATATGTGAGGAATGCATTAGACATGGAGTGATAGGTGGGGATTGAAATTATATAGCCACATGATTCATCAAAATATACCATGAGACATATTAATAATCTAGATTTAATTGGGTTTGTTGTCTATTATTACCCATAGTATTAAACAATCTTGGAAAAATTCCTATAGGGAAAAGATACCATGATATATGAGATCATTAAATTTGATATTTAGAATTTAATTTATTGAGAATTAAGTTATTATTATCAATGAGATTACTACATTAATATTATCCATGTATTCGATTTGTTCTCAAGATATTGATTAAATTTAATTTATTTTTAGATATTTACATTTCTATATTTATTATGAATTATTTAATCATGGCAACTTCAATTGTACATAACCATTTCCAAGCATTTAAAATCACCCTTTTATTTGTTTTATTTTCTCTAGGAAAAAATAGGGTTATTGTTAATAATATCAAGGATAAAAGAATTTTTTTCTATTTATTTTATATTTACAATGTAATATGAAAATAATATATGTTTCAGGTTCTTGAATATTGCTAAAATATTTAGTACATTGGGATGAGATTAATGGTATATATTAAAAATATAATAATTAATGCAGTGGATCTGGGTTACTGGATTTGGGGTTGTTACCCCACCCACATGTAACCATATATAGATTGATCTAAGGAGTTAAAATCTTCTTTCAAGAAGAAGTTGTATCATGTCTATAGGGCGGAAAAGAATAATTAGATGTTTTTTATGTTCATGGTTTTATGTTGAACCTATTACAAGGATTTATTATATAATTCCCAAAACATGTTGGTAATATAAGTTTGAGGGATGATTGTAACCACTTTAAATTTTCAAGGAAACCAATATGGTCGACCAAAAATACAAATATTCACATTATTTTTTTTCACTATCTAAACTTATCTCATAAATACCCAAGTTTGATGAGGTTATTTTGAACTAAAAAGGAATTTAAATCCCTAAAAAAATTCCGTGATGCAATCTACATCATTTATTTTTTGATATACAAACTATAGAGTTGAATTACCCCTAACATCCATCCTGATTTCTTAATGATGAAAAAATAAATAACATTCCAAATATCATCCATTTCTAAAATATTAAATCTATTTTGAATGATTCATATATAAATTTAATTAGAGAATGGGATAATCTTGATCATGATATATTGTGAAAAAGATTTAATTTTTTCTAATATTTTAGGTTATTTACAAAATAGAAAAATATGAATCTCCTTAGACTATAATGCATGAAAATTTTGACTTTTCATTTCTGGTAAAATGATGTGGGAGTTTAAAATTCTATTTTGGTTCGAGTAAAACTACAAATTATCTCCCTCCATATGTTTATCCCTAAAGAATGAACCATGACCACAAGCCCCAGTAGCACAAGGGATAGAGAAATGAGATCAAAGTCTAGTAGTTCCTTTAAAAATAGTGTCTAGAGGATCTAGAGCCCCTAAGGGAGAAAATACAACCACATGAAATGTAACAACTGAATGTGGAAATGGATTTGGGGAAGAATATAAAAGAATATACTCCCACTAAACTGTCACATAATAATCTACTACAACACAAGGGATGGAGAGAGAAGATCCAAGCCCAAACGAGGCACTAAGAGCAGCAGCTAGAGGACTAATTTTGATACTAGATAAAAAAACCTTGATACTTGAGATAACCATACTAGTAATTATCTTTGAATTACAGTGTTATGTGAAATTAAATTTATGCCTTTTCCTTCTAAAATCATTCTAAATTATTGGCTTATAACTCTTGAATTCTAAATACATGTTAGGTTATACCTTCCTTAATAGGTATGTGTTGTAAAGTGCTATGAATCCCTTTAAAGGTAAGTTTTTCTATACTGGTTCTACCTCCACTTGAAAATATAGGTTTTAATTAGTTTATGATTCCTTTTTAATAATCTGGTCCTTAGTCAATTAAATAATTATAAAGGAGTAGAGGGGTGTAAATAGTGGATATACGGCCACTTGAATCCAAACTACTATAACTTTTTTTCACTCAATATTTACTTTTTTATGAATATTATTATAAAATGTCCATGATAATAAAATTTGATATTAACTTTAGTTATTTTATATGTTTAATTCAATTTTTTAAATTTTAAAAATATAAAATTCATCCCCCTCTAGGCCATCAGAAATTTAACCCAAACATAACACTTTATATCAGAGCCTGTTTATTATAGACATTGATATTTATTACTCTATTTTGCTAAAATTATATTACATGGAAACATATCCCTATAATATGTCTAGAATGAATTATAATGATAGATGGGTTCCTTAGAAGCCACCTCACTTTTATGGATATGACTAGGGATATCGAAAATATTAAAAGAAAGCCAACATCAAGAAAATAATTAATAATAATATTACTATGATGGTAAAAAAATATTTATTAGCTGATTAAAACCTTGAAAGCAATGAATATATTACTGACTAACATCCGTAGTTCACACCATCTTCATTGTGAGGTTCTTTATGCTTTTAACTTCAAATCGGGTCTTGTGAAAACCAACATCATAACTCTTTCATCATGGTTGTTGTGTGTGTTATGATTATATATTTTTTCATGTACTATTTTATTTTTATTTAATGGAATTACATTATACTTACATAAAGTGATCATATTAAATATGTTTTTAATTAAAAAAAATGAATAATTAATATTTCATTATGAATATAAATGTTTTATTCATGTTTCTGCTTGTATGTTATCTCAACAAATCCTAAAAATTATAACTTTTTCTCATTTTGGTTCACGTAAATTGATTATAACTAAACATAGATTTCATTGAGTTGTGTGACAAGATTTCATGACATGTGAAGATGAAATAGTTAATAGGATATTCTATATATTCACTAGCATTATGAGTGGAATGAATTCTCTTAATGAAATCTTGGAGATTACTATTATTTTTGAAAGAGTCCAACCCAATAAGTGGAATATGAATAAATTTTTAATTTATGAGATAAATAACATTGAAGAATATAAATTGGTTAAACACATTGGTTCATTACTTGAATATAAACTATTGCTAAATAACATAGATTTTGATGAAACTTTAAAGAGAAAGGTGTTGTTTCTAAATTGAATATAACTATTTCTATTATATTCTCTGATTGTAAATGGAAAAAAGTAATAAATAATTTTCCCAAATTACTTATGTGTTTTACAAAATTATTAAATGAAATGGCGTTTTTAAGAATCTATTTATAAAGGATAGTCACAAGGAAGATCAAAATATGAAAGGTAAACTTAATTATAATGATGTTTCTAAATTAACCTGTCATGATTACATAAAGAAGGCAGACATAAGGTTTCATATTATAAAAAAAATCACGAAATGAATGATAACAAATATAATAAAAATTGGATAAGACATTTGACAATTGGATGGATTTATATAGGAAAATCATATTCATGTATTGAAACATGGAGTGAATAATAAATGGTTATCATTTTTTCATTGGTGATTAGTTTTAATGAGGATTGAAGTTATTTTAACTTTAGTTCATATTTGTATTTTGAATCTAAACAAACAAGTTTAAAAAATATAATAAATGAAATAAAAAATTAAATTAGGATTTTTAGTAATTTATGATTTGTATAAAAAAATGAAAATGAAAATATAAGTATAATAATAAAGGATAAGAAAATGGATCAAGAGAATTAAGTTATTATAAATACATCAACTTATTAAAATTAAAAATTTATAATGATTTTGAGATTAAAAAAATATAATAAAGACTTTTAGAAGGAAATTGTATATATGAAGTAAAATTTTCCAACTTTTGTTCAATGTCCCGAGAGGTACGATAAAATGATGAAACTAAATACTGATAGGAATGGATTTTGATATAAGAAAAACACATATGTTATAAAATAATATCTTTGTCAAAGGTTCTAAATGAAGTATATTGAATGTTATATACTCCAAATATATGATGTGAGGACATTATATTAATGAATAGTCATCAATATTTCTTCAATATTTAAGCCATACTAAAAATTTTATTTCTTATAATTAATCTTAAATATTACACATGAATACATTTTAAAAATCTATTTTCATACATAATAATTCATTTACTATCCTGATTGGAACCAAAATAGCATGGGTACCAAAAAACTCCCACTTACTAGTATTTTAGGAAACATGGACTAATAGTGTAAAAGAAACATGGTTTATGGGAAAAACGTCTCTAGACACATAACTGGAGATCCTTCAATGCTTTTATCATATAATACATGCAATTAATGCTCTGTGGCATTTTATGATAACTCATAAGAAAATGTAATGGAATTTAGTGATCTTTGTACATCTCAAAATATTATAATTTATAAATTACTATATATTAATGGTTTAAAAAACCAAATATTTAGTATTTATAAATTATTAGATGGTGGAATGAGTGTTAAATGTTATTAAAATAAATGTTTTTATTTAAAGAATGAATCTATTTTATTTTATACTGATATGAAATAATAATTTTTTTCTAATTTTTTTGTAAGTTAGCTACCTAAAATGATTAGTGTATTAAAACTATTGAAATAAGGGAAATATTATGGAATAAGATTCTTGGGCTTGTGAAATTTTGGTTATTACAAAAATTATCAAAGAAAGTAAATATACACCATCAAACTAATTTAACAATTATTAATAATGTTTTGGGATTCATGGTTAATAGTAAAATAGCATATATTATGTTTTAGATCTATTAATATGGTTAAAAATGTTAGAAAATTATATTTTATTCCTTTATATTTATTTTTTACCATGAATATTTCTATTTTAGTATTAAATAAATATGTTTTATATTGTTAATGATTTTATCAGATTTACATTGACTAATTTTTTCAAATAAAAGTGATACTTTATGGACAAATATTTTTTTTCTATTAACTGGTTCAAAATAAAAAGTTAATTTAATTATTTCTTCTCGATTTGATAAAAGAGGTGAATTCGTTAATTTCTATTTTAATTTTTTTTAAAGAAAATGGTTAATTTTGATGATTTTTCATCTCATCGAACACTACAATAAAATTGAATTTTATAATAGTAGAATATAACTATTATAAAAAAGGATAGAATAATGTTAAATTCAAATAAATTATCTAAAAAAATTTGGGATTAATATATTAACACAACTTGTTATATTTTAAATATATTTTTAATTATTTATTTATTAATTAGAACACAATATGAATTGTTTAAAGGAATACAACCTAATAGTTTTTATTTCAACATTTTTTGGGTTAAAGCTTATATTTTAATTAGGAAAGATAATTTACATAAATTTGTTGTTAAAAGGGATGATTTTACATTAATAAGTTATTTCGATAAAATTAAAACATATATAGTATATAATAAAATGACTATTATTATATAATAATTAGTTCATTTTAATATTGATGCAGATAAATTGAAAAAGAATTGTGATTCATAGAATATTCATGATATATGTAGAATTTTTAACTTTTGTGAAGAATAACATCAAGATAATGACAAAATAGTTTAGGGGGATCATACTCCTCATTATGATAAAAAATAAAAAATTCACATATATTTTCATATTTATAAATTTATTATAAAATTTAATTCTATAATTACAACCATAAATTATATTTCTTGTAAAAATTCAATTATTATTACTAATTATATTGTCCTTAATTTAATGTACTCTAATTGTATTGTTTTTATATAATATTCCCCTAATAAAGTTTCTTGAAATAAGGTTGGGATTTTAATTAATCCTCATAATGATAAATAATTTTTTTGAGAAAAATTGATATTTATAAGGAAAATAGATGAATGAGGCCAAATTATCAAGAATAAAACTTTACTGGAAGCTCAAGGTTATTATCAAGAATAAGGTAGATATTTTGATGAATATTTTTTCACCCAGTTATGGGATTGAATCTATTATAATTTTATTATATATTTCTTATTATGATGATTTCAAAAAATTTCAAATGGGGTTTAAAAGTGATCTTTTTAATGTTTTTATATTTTTTAAGTGTTTATGTTAATCTACTACCTATATTTGAAAATTAAAAGTTTAAAAATCATGTTTTTTTATTAATGGAATTATATTCGCCTAATAAAGAACTTCATACTTGGTATAAAATAAGATATTTATTTTTATTTAAAAAAGGGTTTTATGAAATTTAAATTTGATTACACTTTGTTTATTGAATGAACACTAAATTATATTTTAAATATGAAAATTTGTGTTGAAGATACTATTATTGGAAATTTACGTGAATTAATTTGCAAAGAAATTTTTAATTTAATGTGTAATGATTCTGATGTTATTCTAATGGGAGAACATAAATTGCTTTTATGACTTCAACTTAATCAATGGAATGATGGAATATTTTTAAACCAATGTAAATCTGTTATGAAATTAATTAATATATTTTGTTTATATTATTTTAAAAAATTTAGAACCCCTATGATCACTAATTTTAAATTAGGCTTAGATAAATATGGAATATTTATATATTTATATATTTAAAAATATTTATAGTTATGATTAATATTTTACTATATTTTACTTCTTATTGTCCTTCTATTATGTTTAGTGCTTGTTTATATAAAATAATCTAATCCAATACTGATGAAATATGTACAAGAGAAATTAAAATAATTATATGATATGTTAAAAAAATGTAAATTATGTGTTTTTTATATTATATAGTTTTATTTGTATTTGATTAGTTATTCTTATATTTATATGGGATGATTAAAAGTTTATTGAAAAATTACTTTAGGTGTGTTTCATTTTCTTGGTAAAAACAATGTATTGGAGTTCAAAAAAATATCTATTTTATCTACTTTGAATGTGAATCAATTTCTACTACATCATACCATTACCAGTCCTTATGGATTAAAAAAACTATATTTGACTTTAATTTTAATTGTAACACCTCAATATTTTACTATATATCTTTCCATTAAATAAATCTAACGTGTTCGATAAATTTCTCCATACAAAACACCGAATTTAAATGAGTAAATAAATAATTGATGAATATTATTAAAAAAATTATCATTATATTAAAGACTATTTTAAATAAAAAAATATTACTCAAAAAGTGTTACTTACAACTATGAGATAAATAATTATTATAAATTAACATTAAAAAGGATTATTCTTTATTAAATAAATATTTTATATGTCTTTTATATTTTATCATAATAAAATAAATTGAAAAATTTTAAAATATAATTATATAAGATCTAATTTAGTAACGTTACTTAAATTATAAATCGGTATCAAATAATATCAACAACATTTAAAAACATCACTTTTTATATTAGAATAGTTTTCATTATTTTTTTTAAAATACTAAATTTTTAAATTTTATTATTTTAATTTTATTAAATTGAATTAATTTTTTAATTAAAAATTTTATAATTAGATTAGGATGAATTTTCAATATTTTTCTAAAAATGTTATCTTTTGGGTGAATAGTGGGAATTATGATTTTGTAAATTCTATCACTTTTATGGGATTATCATAATAAAAGAATGATTTGAATATTTTTGAATACATTTAACTATAAATACTATATGTTTATAGATTTTTAAATATCGTTTTTAAATAAAATTTATAATTTACAAAAATTGTGATTAAAATTTTGGAAACATAAGTTATATTTTACTATGATAAAAAATATTTTTGACCTCTTTCATTTAAGTAAGTATCCATAAGGTGGAATTTAGTTTTATCTTATATTGAATGTCATATAAGTATTATTTGGTTAATAATAAACCAATTAAATTCATATAAATCCAAAAAATTGATAATTTAATCTTAATCATGATTTATAAGTATAAAAATAGAATTTTTCAAAACATTTTTTTACACATTATTCAAAAAATATTAAAATTAATTGGCATCAAACTTTTTATTTTTATAAAAAAATTATTTGAAATTAAAAATCATTATATCTAAATTAATTAATTAGATTAATTTTATTTATTTTTCACCAAACATAACATACTTAGTTGAAAATGTAATTTCATCAAAAAAAATTTGTATAAGTGAATAATATAAGAGTAAAAGGCTTAATAATATGTCTAAAACATGAATATATATATCAATAGTTGATGGATTATAGACATTTCCATTTACTCAATGCCATTATTATCGATTATTTATTCCACATGAACTTTGAATGGTGACATAAAATTTTATATTATTAAAAAATACCACTCCTCTCTCTTATAGAAGGATTCATCACCACCCCACTTATACTCACACCCCAGGCCACATATATTCAACCAAAATACATCCAAATGACTATATAATAATGTTACACATATTTTATGTTTTTTAATTGTTAAAATATCACCTCTCATAGCCTTAATCAAATTTACAACGGATCTCTTCCAAGGACTAAGGTAAAATTTTCATTTTCTCCTTTTTCAGTTCTTTTCCCTTATTTCCAGGTTATCCCACTCCAAATATAATATACCCATGTTAAATAATTAAATAATTATAATAAGTATATTTAAATTTTATTTGTTTAATTGGATAAATTTTTCACACCTTCCTCCCAACCATGTTAAAATTTTAAATGATTCTTCGATTATGTTCATATTAACTCCTCCAAAAGAGACATTATCAATTTTTTATATCTATCATAATTGGATGCTTAAAATATATTATTTAATGAATAAATATGATATTTAAAAAATTATTAATATTTTCAAAATATAAAACAATTCAAAAAATAATTACATATTAGGAAAAGATAATGGTACCTGGGTGTTTGTATGGAATACTCCCTCCACGATGCAATGTACTTCATTTTTCATCCTGATATTTCTTATTTATCCTAATCTAAAAAAATGGTTTCAGAAAAACTATGAAAATAAAACTAAAATCATTATAATTTCTTATTAATGATATTATTCTAAAATTAATCACTTTATTATCCATACTCACTCATTGATTATAACCTACTATTGTATGGGAAGGTTTAAGCGCCTACATGAAAAATGATACAAATTTCTATCATATATATCTATGGAAACCAAAATACTATTATTATTATTATTAAATTGTAAAATATTATTATTTTTATTGTTATAGAAATGTTATATTAATATTTAATGGATTATTAATATATCACCCTTTATGAATTAAAAATTTCTGAAACATGCACACCACTGATTTCATCTCTAAGAACCATAACTAAAAATATCATAGAAATTTATTCAACCATTATAAGTAATTATAAAAAATAAATTAAAATATCTTAATTAATATATTAATGATAAAAGTTTTATCAATGAATGGGTATCTATATCAACATTTAATATCATTTTCCAACTAATTAAAATTACAAACATTTGGTGATCAAAATAAACTATAACTAATGAAAATCTATGGTTAGATTGATTTCATTTATTGATTCAAGTAATAGGGTTATGAATCGTCTTGACAATTATTGGTGTTATTCCTCGATGGTATGATGTGGTTCATAGAGTTTGGGTGTTAACATTGTTGACTGGGAAATTATAAACGGAAGCGTAGTCATATCAATGTAGAATAATATATAGTAGCTTGAGTGATAAGATACAAAATGAAAATTTTCTTACAATGAGGTAAAATAAATTAATGAATAAATTAAAGTAATTTTTAGGGACTATTTTATTAATCATGTTTATATGGATTTGGAACATTATATGAAATCCCCATTAACAAATACAGGTATGATGATGCATGATACCAACCATCCTATAAAGCTCTATTGGTTAGTTTCATTGTGTTTATATTTTGTTTCTTTATATATATAGGGTTATGGTTATAAGAAATTATCTATGCATAAATGGATAAGATATATATCCATTATGGCCAATTTATAGATAGTTTAATTCAATAGATTGATGACAAAACGCATAGTTTTATGTTATAGGCTTGCTGGGAGAGGCCACTTAGGACTTAGGAAATAGAGTCCTGAAAATTATCATTGATAGTATTTTCATATTATATTATTTATTTTAATCCTATTTCTTATGGATTTTTTATGTGAAGAATGAGTTATCATTTGTGTTTTTGGGACACTAAAGAGTTCTTAAATTAGGTCTGAGTATGTTGTAGCAAAAAAAATTAAGCTGATAACTAACACATCCTATGAGAGTGGATAGTTCATTTGATTCAATTACGGTTAAAGTATAGATTTATTAGAATAATCATCATGTAATGAGACATAATAAGTGTTTCTTCTCATCATGGTGTAATTAGTGAATGTGTAAATGTTTATAGATAATTAAACTTTATTGTAAATTGTGGTGTACATTTAGTGTTTGGTTTTTACCATATGAAATTTTATATCTTACCTTTTGAAATAGGTATATTTTATTGATATTTGTGTTTTAAGATATGGAATACAATTTTTATGTTGTATATTTTATTGTATATAATCAATAAATTTGGTTGGAATTCATTTATTTAAGGGATTGGAGGTTATGGTATGATATAATGACATTCCATGATAATATGTTTTAAATGTATATATATTGTAAGGGTGTTAGAAAATTTAGTTTTTGATTTTGTTAAATTCAAATGATATTTTTAGTAATTTTTCATTAAAGGGAGTTAATTGAAATTTAAACAAGTAAAAAATAATGATTTTTTTCTAATGGTTTCATTTTTCTCATGTTAATCAAGTATCTTTAGAGTTGGGATGCATTATATAATTTAAATAATTTTTTTTATCAAAAAGGTGCCATAATTTTGGTTAGATAAAACCTATAATATTAATTATGTGGGGGCGAATTGTGTTCTTAAAATTTTCTTCACTTAGAGCCACACTCTTGGAAGGTATGAAGGATTCATATCATTTTATAACACCATCTAGTTGTGTAAATGAAGTCAATAAGAAAAAAATTAAATCAATAGATATTTATAGTGGTTAGGGGAATATAAATCCCATAGTCCACTCCAAATGTAATAAACTCATATTGACTAGTTATATTTACTACTAAAAGTACATTTCATATGGATTATCCAATTGAGTGTAAGTAGACATCACTTAGTAAAACATAAGGATATTTTTCCAAGATGTAACAAGGAATTATAAAACACCATATTTTAACACTGAGTGCAAGGAGTGATCACTTCCAATAGTAGGGAATAATAATAGATATATTAAAAATTAAGAACATAGTTTAAATATACAAATAAAATATTAGGGGAGTTATTTGGGAGATTAAATATGTGTGAAAAATAGCTCGAGGAGAGTATTCTAAAACACAAAAAGGTTGATAATAATAACCTAGCTATAGAAAGCATGCATCTTCTTCATCTTTATCTTAGCACAAAGAAGACTCACACAAGTTATAGTGACCTAAACATAACATATATTGATATTAATTTATTATTTATGAATATTAATCACATTAAAAAAGTACATTTTTGATGACCATAATAGTTTAGTTCCTTTGGAAACATAGAACACAATATTCAAATTTGGTGAAATATCTTCAACATCTTCGGTAAGGATCATACCCTTTAGGGATCCAAATTAAAATATTTATTCATAATGTGGGGAAAGGAAACATAAAAAATGAAAAATTTAAAATTCCTAGTAATTTTTTGTAAGGATATATGTAATCATAATAACGAGAATAAGGGTATGAGATCATGACAAAAAATTTGAATATCATACCCCACATTTGAAGGAACATATACATGATTCATGATATAATCATTGAAATTCATATGAAAATTATTTAATGTTAATCAAGATCATAATACAAGAAATATTAATATGAGACATATTATTTATTATATTCACAACAACATATAACATTATTAACATGTATAAATAGAAATAGGATCACTCATCCAATTAATGAAATGAAATTAGTCCCTTGCATAAACTTGTGGACATGAAACCAGATCTACACCTAACTCTGTGGACATGTAATAAGGTTCATTTATAAGAGGATAATCCTCCATGGAGGGACACACCACCATCCCCAATGGCAACCCTTTCTTCATAGTGGGTCAGGTAATACTTATTTCCATAGTGGATAAAGACATTCGACTAGTTCCCATCATTATATACTGAGATATATATTATTACCCCATGAATTGGAGTGATATATTTACCACCCAATCATATAAACTATAATGGGATTACATGTAAATATACGGGCTACCCATTCATATATGTTATAATAGGATTACCCATTGTTATCTGGGCTACCACATTGTATAAACTGAAACATGACTTCTTGATGTTATCTATCCCACCCCATTATATAAGAAATTTCTACAAGACACAAAATTAATACATTAAAAATAACTTTTATAACATCCTAAAAACTCATGAATAGAATTATTATTTAATAACTTGTTTAACACATGGAAAAGAAATGGGTTTCATTTCAATCTCTTTGAAATGTGATTAGCTTGTGGAAAAGAAACGAGTTCCATAAATATCATGCCATAGAAACATAAAACATAAAAATAAAGAATATGAATATCATATATGGACCATATCACAATTAATTCATAAATATATTAAAGAATTTCATCTTATATTCATAATTATTTTGAAAGACCACTTGAAACAATTCATGAAGAAAATATCCATTCACTGAAAATAATTTTTTTGAGGAAGAATTATTTTTCAAAATATTATTCTTTGAAAACATCTTTGAAAAAAATATGTATTAATCATAAAAAAAATTAATGCATTTATTGAGTAAAATATCTTTTCTGATTTTTTTTAAAAAACTCATTTTAGGACATAAAATATTTTGAAAACATTTTTCTTTTAAAATAACTTTGAAAGAATATAAATACATATTTAAAAATAATTTCAAAAAGTTTTAAAATATAAAAAATATAAAAAAATATCCATGAAAATGATCATAGAATATCATTTAAAAAAAATTAAAACATTTTTAGAAAACATCGTTTTGAATAAAATTAAATTCTGACATTAGAGAGGGATAAAGATGGATTTTATTACAAAAATTTGTTAATTATATTAAGTTCCAAAAAGTGGAAAAATGATACCATCACTTGAAGATATCAATGATACCAATAATATAAAAAACTTCATGAAATTTATTGAGATATGGACCATATTATTTAATCATAGTAATCATAATATATAATAATCCCGATAAACAATGAGATTGTAGCAACAAACTATTACCACTTTGGTAACATAGAATCACTATAATTGTAAAAGAATAATATTAAATTAATCATAAAATATCATTAAAAATATTATATTCATGGTAAAACATTTCAAATGTAATTATGTACACATTGTAAAAGGATATAGGTGCAAAACACAACACATGTCTCAAAGAAGAAAAATTGAGACAAAATTACCTTACCGGTTTGGTGACATTTGAACTGTGAATCCCAGGAAATTGATATCATTAAATGGAAATGTAAATAAAAGTAAACATAATTATAAGAATAAAATAATTAATTTATGGTTAGTATATATACTATTCAAAATAAATTAGTTCTGAATAAGAATAAGTTTTATAAATATAAAAGTAAGACAAAACATCCCCTACTTTTTGAGGAAATTTGGAATCATAATATCTGTGAAATAATAACATAAATTGAAACATTTAATATCATTAAGTAAAATTAATTCATTATATAAAATTTTATAGGGCATTATACAAACCACATGACATGAATAAGTGGTGAATAAAGCATATATCCCACAGAAATGAAAGTGAGACGCGAAAACCCATACCATAAGAGAAACTTTTGAAACATGATTTCCTTTAAAGAATAGAATCCATTTAAAATTTTAATATCATTAAATATATTAAATTAATTATATAACATTTTATAGGTTAGTATATAAAAAACTCAAAATAAAAAAGTGGTGAATACGACATGTATCTCAAGGAAATATAAGGTGAGATGAAATTCCCTTTCCATAAGTCTTAATTTTCTTCATACCTGGTCAGAAATAATTTATTATAAATATAAGTTTATTATACATATAAAGAAAACATATTATTATATATAATACCAAATATGATTTTATTATGACTTTATATTTCCTATTTATTAAAAATTTCATTTCAAAGTTACGTTTCTGGTAATAACTGCTTTATTTTTTAGTATATGTTTTCACTAATTAATCTTGATCCTCTTACTTATTTCCTGATTTAATTATTTCAAGAATGTAAAAAATTATTTATATATAATATTTTTATTATATAATTAGTTATAATAATTTATTAAAGACAAAATAATAAATCCAAGACACCATTCATGGAGACGGTAGGACGTACTTATACATGAACGTTGTTTCTAGTTTCTTATCGTACTCAATGAAATAATCTAAATGAAATATATGTATATATAAATATTATTATTAAAGTAGAATTATTATTTCATATATATCATATATGTTCAATAAAATTAAAATTAATACATTCAATTTAAAGTGTTAACAAATCATATCACTTTGACGAGGCGGTAGTCCACACGTCTACAAACGAAGTTATCATTTTCCTGTTAAAGGGAAATCATTAAGGTATATTTTATATAATAATAAAAAAATAATATTGAAATAATAAATATCCTAAATATCATATTAAAATAGTAATTACATCATTATTTCAGACCATTAATGTTGTTAATGGAAGAACAAATAACATCAGTTCGTGAGGTGGTAGTCCACCAGACACCCGAACGATGATTACATATCTCGTTTGAAGGAACTATGTGTGATTTTTGGTAGAACCATTCACATAAAAACATCTCAAAATATTTATTAAAATAATATACGAATATATTCATGTAAAAAGAGTAATTTATGTGGTGTATAATGAATGAAAACAAATGTTCTTGTTGAAATATGTTACCTCTTATTTGGGTGACTATTTTTTGTTTGCACCAAAGGGATTATTGGGTTGGATTTGTGCCCAAAGTGGGGATTCTATATTGGGAGAAGGGAATTCAGGAGCTTATTCTTGTATTATTTGGATGATACAAAGGGCCTGATAGGTTTTAAGAATTGGTGGGAGGGGGTGCCCATTTATAGGGGAGGAGGAGTGGAATTCTTGTATATTAAAAATAGTAAACACTATTGAGAGGTATCCCTTACAACATGTGCCTCAATTAATTTTAAAAATTATAGAAAATGGAGTATTTGGTAGTAATATATCCATATAATTTATTTGTCCCTATTTCTAATGTATTTTTTTATGTTAAAGTTCCACCACTGAGTAAACTCTTTTTTATACTAATCACTGTAAATAATTTTAATTAATTTAAGAAATTTTTTCAAAAAAAAATTTAACATAATTTGAATTATAAATTATTATCAATAAAATTATTTAATCCATTTTTAAAAATTTAAAACCGATAAGTGACATAAATTAATTTAAAATTAATCCCACACATGTGATAGGAACACATGGTTTTAAAGTAAAATGTTCAAAAGTTTCAAATGTTTTTTATATGAAATTTTTATCTAAGGTTGATTAAAATGATATAATTTAGATATATTGTTATTTTGTTAAAATAATTATACTTTAAAACTAATTTAAAATATAAATTAACAATATAAAAAAATTATATAAAAAATTTTTTTTAATAAAAATTCAATATTTTTCACTATTCATCAAAAAATAATATTTCTTGGAAAATACCAAAAAATCCCCAAATTAAATTTTGATATTTATATATCAAAAATTAAGTTTATTTTATCAAATATAAACTATAAAAGTGTCAAAAATTATATTTAAAATAGGTGCACCATTAAAAGTCAGTAAAATTACCTGTTTTAAAAATATATTTTTTTATTCACAAAATATGCTTTTTTCTTATCTTATAATAATAAAATATATTTTATGAGTGTCAAAAAAAATTAAAATATAAAATATAAAATTTATTAAAATAATTCATCAATAATGGTTTTTAAATTTTATTAATATAAAAATTTTTGTGCACAGAATAATAGTTTCCATAGAAATTGAATTTATTTATTTTTAAATAGTTATTACTTTAATTTATAACTAATTGATAAATATAGGATTAATTTTATATAAATGTATAAGACATATTTTCTCAATTTAGTTTATATTATTCACCGCTTTCGTTCCAACAGATAGGCGATGACTACAATAATATTTTAATAATAACATTAATATTATAGTTTTTTTCTCTAAACCTTGGTCTTACCTGTAACACAAGCTATTGAAGGAACTCGATATTGTGTATAACACAATCCAATCATAGTTTTTCATATAACACAAGATAATATAAGTGTTGTGTTCAGTAAAAGATTAACTTGGTGTCTCATGTAACATAATCCAAACTTAGTTCTTTCATATATCATAAGATATGTTCAGTGTTGCATGAAATGATTTTTTTTTAAAATATTAAATTAATTCGGGAAAAAATAATAAATAAAATATCATGGTGTTATATTCTACCCCTTTAAAAAAAATTATCCCTCTAAATTAATATCAGTAATAATATTTTAAATACATTAATATTCGTTTCATAGAAACACACATAGTAAATAATCAATACTAAAACATCCTTTAAAAAATGAAATTTGAAACCATAATTGTTACCAAAAGTAAATCATGGCTAGGTTTATACATAGGAGAACATATGTGGATAATGATGACATGGAAATGGAAGAGAAGTTTAACCATCAAATCTTAATAGATATTTTTAGAGAACATGGTCAAGAGAATCTTAAGGATAACAAAACCATATAGAAAATAGGCTTGAAAAAGGTCGTTGATATAAAAAAAAGGAAGATAAAGAAAAATAATTTTATTTAAAAACCATTTACTAAAGTTGGAGTTTTTTTATAAGGATATATAATTACATGATTTCCTTCTTTATCGTATGTAAAATATCACCCTTTGGATACACCTTGATCAATTTCCACTTCATCTCTTACTCCATGAAATAAAGGTGAATTATTTATCCCTGGAGAACTGATGGATCCTAAGACCCATAAATAGATAAAAAATTAATTATCTCTATCTTAATATATCATAAAAATACATACATAGTTTATTCAATACGAATAAATCTTTATATGGAAATATAACACCTTAATCTCTAAAATCTCATCTAAATTCAACATAAACTATTACAGAATTGGTTAACCTTACGACCCTTTCGGAAGATTAAAGTTCAAACCTTTAGAAATAAAGTCACTAAATTTCTCAAAACCTGCATAAAATTGATCCCGCATATTAATTATCTCTTGGTTTTCACATACAAAACATTTGAATAACATCATTATGAATTCTATTGAAACATGGTAATAACCTGAATTACTGCAAATCCTTATTGAAAAAATGAATTATTTATTATTCTGAAGATTAGTGGAAATATTCTATAAGTCCAAAAATGTAAACTCCATCTATGGTAAAATAATCGACTTTTTCAACACATCCGTTATAAACTAGGAGGTCATTTACAATATCTGATTTACTTTGTCCAAATCAATTATCTATTTATCCAAGAAAAACACAAATTCATAAATTCCTATAACACATTAAGGGTCACAATCCCTTGATCAAAATATCACATTTCCATTAAATAACATGTCTAGGTATTAATCACCATTAAATATAATTTTTAAAATCTATAATTAACATATACATCATGATTAAAATAAAAAATTCTTTAATTGAAACACATGTTCACTTTAATAATCCATATTATTTATCAAACTATTATCTAGGCTTTATCATATTATTCCTCAATAACACTATCCTTTAATATGAAATATGAATCATGTCTTAATGTTCTTCAAAAATAAATTTAATCAAGATCATTACATATACTGTAAACAATAATATTAAAAAATCCCATACCTTTCACAATTCATGTGTGGTGCCTTTATCATCAGTAATATAACCAATAATCTGACACCTTCCTGATTCTCTTCATAAAACTCTTACTTAAGACATCAATTTTCTTAATTCATAATCATTTATCATATGAAACATTAAATTTTAACCCATTTTCTTCAATTTCCCACTATTTAATAATATCATAAATAATAGTGTGATAAACACTAATAATAGCATAAAACTAGAGAATCCAGAAAATTTATTATAGGATGCCTAAATCATGAAACCTTCATTTAAATTTAGGCCATATTAAGTTTATCCACATAGAAACCCCTATAAATATCCTTAAAAATATCCCTAGGTATCCACTAAAGTTTTCTCATTCTATTTTTTAAAGGTTGCTTAATCCTTTCCATAGGTACAATCTATATCGATCCATGATTTACAAACATTGATATTAAATCATTATAGATGAATATAAATCACCTTCTAAAATTAAATTTTAACTCCCCAACCCTAGTTTCCTAAAGCTAGTAAATTATTTTTTTACATTAGTATTATTATAAGAAATAAATCTCTTAAAGGACTAAATAGTTTATTTCCTTTGGAAAAAAGATACATATATAAGTTCA
Source organism: Viscum album (assembly GCA_963277665.1). Classification (NCBI taxonomy): domain Eukaryota; kingdom Viridiplantae; phylum Streptophyta; class Magnoliopsida; order Santalales; family Viscaceae; genus Viscum; species Viscum album. The sequence goes on from OY728119.1 coordinate 1,269,878,140, forward strand.
ACATTGCAACATAAAAGGAGAAATAATATGTAAATTCCATTTTAAACATCCATAACTTCTAGATTATCCCTACAAGTCATTCATAATATAAATCTTCACTTCCTGGGGAAATATATAACCAAATAATTGGGAGAGATCAGATTATTAGTAAAGGGAAATTGTACATTAGAAGTAATAATAAACATAAACATTAGGGATGATGAATAACTAAAAATTCCTGCCTTTAAAAATAAACATGAGCATAATATAGTATGAAAAAAACTGATTAAACAATTTCATAAAACATAACCATGGTTATTATACTAGTTAAAGAATCACATAGACTATAAATTACAATTTTCATAATGAGGTAATGCATAATTATGGACAACATAATCATACCATCAAGGCCTCGACCAAGACACCATTCATAATAAGTAAAAACCTAGGCTAACTTGTCTAATAAAACCTAATGATGAATAGAGGGGATATATCAGGGCCCATCCCTCAATTAATAACTCAAATTCATTTCTTATATGAAATTGGATAAATATATTAATCAAATACATTCATATTGAAACTAACATATGAAATGTAAAAAACTTTCCCCAATCAGTAAACATAAACACTGACGATTCAGAGTAATATGGTGAATGGTATTAAGATAGAACATCCAAATTAATACTAATTATAAAACATTCAATATAATATGTTAGATTATATCATTAAATATTAATCTCAATTGAACATAAGAATCAATGAGAGTGTTGAAATATATGTAAATACTCGTATAAAATCATTGAGTAATTCTTAAGAGAATTACTCTATTACTTTGCAAAGAAGTGTATTTTGAGAAAATAATTCTCTAAAACCATAAGTAAAATAATATAGTTTTTTCATAATAAAATGAGTTACTTTATAAAAATAAGGGTGTATTAAAAAAGGTTATATAATGCACATGAAAATAGGTAAGAATTTGAGAAGTTCCCTTTAATTGGGTTTGTTTATCAGGAATAATTTTTTATAGACACTTTTAAAAAATGTAACTCTCCAAAAAGGAACTAAGGAGTTTTGATGGTACACATATATAGTACATTAAAAAATATTTTATGAGGAGTAAATAAAAATAATTAAGAATTTAATTTTGGTAACTAGAGAATAAGAGTAACCTGATAGAAAATGGAGGTTCAGGTAGAAAACCCTTACCTTATGTATGAATGTGTTCTTCACTTGAGCTTATCATACCAGATAATCAAATTAAATCCATTAATTAATTTATATATAACCATATATATATTTGTTTCATTAAAATTTTAATAAGTTCATTTATTCTCTTTTTGATGATTTATAAGATACAAGATTATCACTCAGGAGCGTTCATTTCCTTAGTTTTTACGATGGTTTCACTTGTATATAAGTATGGATGTTCATGTGGAATGGATATAAATATCCATAATTATATTTAAATGACTCTAATGAACAAAAAAATATTAAATGGTTATTTAATGCATTAGGATATAAGGTATGATGATGAGTTAATATATAAAACATTAGTGATAGTAGTTTAGATTATTATGGTGGTATTTTGATTATCACAAACTGGTTTTGTCGTCTGAATTAGTATTATGTATTTATAATAGTTCCAGAATCATTACATAAGTATATATTTTATAGTTTCTTTAAACCATAAAAATGTTTTCATGACCATACTTGACAGAAAAATTGAAGAATGAAGGTTCCTTATTCCCGAAGGTTGTAAATCGACACCTCCTGGATGATGATTTTGTTTTTAAAATAATAGAGAGAGAGAGATAGCTGTTTAATAAAGATATAACATTAAAATGATATCATTCTAGTATTTAGATAATAATATATTTATCATGATAATTTCTATAGAGGATGTTAGGAGAAGATAAAAAAAGAAAATAAACTGAACATAAAATTAAATGACAAATGACAAGGGTTTACCTCTTCAGATATCCTCCTTGAGAACCTCCTTCAGAGAAGGGGTTTTGGAATTCTGGATAGAACATTAGGTCTGATACATGGGGAGAGACCATTCAAGAGGATTTGGGAAAAACACTGAGAATCTTCAATTCTTATAGGAGTGAGGAGTATAGGGAGACGGGTGATTTTTGAATATCTTATTCATTATTCTGTTACTTTGCATAAGACAAGTAATAGTGTTGATTCTTATGACCAAAAACAGTAATAAGTGCTTCTGAGTTTGAACCAAGGGAGATTACATCACCCATACCTTACCTATTACTCCATAAATCATGTATTTTTCATTTATTGTTAATTATCATATTTTACTATTCAAGAAAAATTCATATAATTTATAAAAATACTAAATATTACCCATAACCATTTTTTGACATGTTGAATTCAAAAATTGAATCCATTTTATCAAAATAATTTTCTATATATATGTGAAATTTAATTTTTAAATAAAATAATTATTTACTTGAAAAATATAGAATTTAAATTTAAAATAGATTTTTAATACTTTTATAAATTAATTGAGGTCATATAAAATTATCCTAAAATCACATGACAAAAAATATTTATTTAGGAATAATTTTTATGAAAATTATTTTTTTATTAAATCAATTTTTTATTTTAAAATTTTAATTATATATTTATTTCTCAAAAAATACAAATATTTGGTTATTAATTTTTAAAATATTCACCATCATTTATAAGGTACCTAAATTTTATTTATACTTACATGGGCGAGGTTACTATTAATAAGGGTCATATTACTATTCCTAAGGGTCATATTACAATTTATAAGGGTACATTACTATTCATAAGGGTCGAGTTACTATTCAGAAAAAATGTAAGTTAATGATCTCAGACGTTAAATATCTTACTGATCACAATTGGGTTTGTTCGTTTTTTAAAAATCAGTACACAGAAGAAGGAAAATTATGTCTAATGGCTAGGTCAAAATGAAATTCTATAAATAAAAAAGTGTTTGTTTCATAGAGACTCAATGTTTCATGAAGCTATATTAAATTTATTTGGAAATCCTTGGGTTGTTTCATTCTTCCCCCTACAAAAATTTCAATCTAAACATTACCCAAATTTTACCTTATAAAAATATTTGTATAGTTCTTCATCATAATATCCTCATGCTCCCACTTCGCCTCTTCAATTTTATTTGTTTCCAAAGTACCTTTACCAATCGAGTCGTCTAATTCCTCAAAACATGTTCTTTAGTGTCTAGAGTCTACATAGGCTCTTCACAGTAAGATAAGTCTAGTTATAATTCTATACATTCAAAAGTGAGTATATGTGTTGGGTCTGGCATGTACTTTCTCAACAATGAGACATGGAACACATTGTGTAGCCTAGAAAGGCTAAGCAGCATTTCCAAATGATAAGACAATACTCCAATTATATATCGAATTTAAAAAGGTCTAATGTTCCTATGGATCAGTTTCCCTTTCTTCCTAAATATTATATCTCCCTTCCATGGTGATACTTTTGAGAAAACACGATCTCTCACTTGAAATTCCAAATCCTTCATTTGATTATAAACATATCTCTTTTTCCTATTTGAAGCTACTTTGATATGATTTTGGATCATTTTTATCTTCCCTATTGATTCCTCCACATGCTCTAGGCCCACAAATAGACTTTCACCAACTTCATCCCAACATGTTAGTGTACTACATCTCTTTCTATACAATGCTTCATATGGTTCCATTTGAATACTATAATGGAAACTATTATTTTAGGAAATCTCCATCAATGTAAAATACTGATCTCACATACCTTTACAGTTGAGATAGCATGATTTAAACATATATTCTAATTTTCTTATCATACATTATTGTTACTTATCAGTTTGAGGGTGATAAAAAGTACTCAAATAAAGCTCATTATCCAAAGAGTTCTGGATAATTTTTTAGAATCTTTATATAAACCATGGATCATGATTAGAAAAAATATATAGAGGTTCTCTATGAAGTCTAAATACTTCATAAATATAGATTTATAAAAGTATCTATAATGGGAAATCATCCCTTATATCGAGTGAATGTGTAGATTTGGTACGTTGATCCACAATAACACATATTACATCATTCATTCTTGCAATTTTGGGTAATCTGGTGACAAAATACATAGTAATGTTGTCCCATTTCCATATAGAAATATGTTGAGGTTTCAAGAAGCCTCTAGAATATTTTCTTTCGACCTTCACTTATTGAATGACTAAAAATATTTATACATAATTCGGAATTTCCCTCTTCATGTTGTCCCATAGAATATATTCCTTCAAATCTCTATTTATTTTAGTGTTATGAGGGTGTGTATAGAAATTTGAACTATGGGAATCATCCAATAACTCCCTTTTTTATTTTGGGGATAGAGGGAACACATAACCTGCACCTAAATTTCATAATTCCATCCTCATACACGATGTATTCTTACATCCCATCATTCCCAACATTAATTTTCTTTTGAAGATTCTCCTCTTCAGGCTGAGAACATTTAATTATTTCTAAAAAATATGGTTGCATAACTAATTGAAAAAATAGTGATATTTAATGATCATTGATAATTATCATATCTATCCTCGTAATATCAATGTACATAGGATCTATATCAATTCTAATTTTGTTTAGAACTATGTGATCCTTCATAACCAATGCATCTGCAAACTTATTTTTCTTTCTTGTGTAGTAGTGTGTGGAAAAATTTTAATCCTTTAGTAGTTCAATCCATATCCTTTGCCTCATGTTTATTTGTTTTTGTGAGAAGATATATCTCAAGCTCTTGTGATCCGTACATATCTCACCTATTTTTCCATCGTGATAGTGTCTCCATTTCATCAGATAAAATATTATAGTTGTCAACTCGATATCATGAGTTCGATAGTCCTCTCGATGAGTTTTTAACATCCATGATTCATAGGAAGTAACTCTATATTTTTGTATATGGACATATCCAAGTCCTTTCTCTGATGCATCACAATAGATCAAAAATCCTCCATTTAATGATGGAAGATTCAAGATCAGGTCATTCACTAATCTCCTCTTCAATTATTCACAACATTCTTTATATTCTTTTTTCCATATGAACTTAACCCCTTTACAAGTAAGCTTGGTTAACGAGTTGGTTAATTGAGTGATGTTCTGAACAAAATTCCAATAATAACCTGATAAACCAATAAAACTACATACCTAAAATATTTTCATTGGACTAGGTCATTCATGAAAAACCTTTATCTTCACAAGGCCAACTGAGATTCCATCCTTAGAGACAATATGGCCAATAAAAGAAACTGATTGAAGCCAAAATTCACACTTTTTTAAACATCTCATATAATTTATCTCTTCTAAGAGTCTTCACAAAAATCCACAAGTGATTCTCATGTTCTTCAAAGCATTTGGAGTATACCCAGATATCATTAATAGATTTCAAAAATATGTTATCAATATATTCCTTGAAAACTCTATTAATTAGATCCATTAAAACATAGAGTTCATTTGTCAATTAAAATGGAATTACTGTAAGCTCATAATATCCATACCTATTTTGGAATGATGTCTTTGAAATATATTCCCTCCCTACATGCAACTGATGCTATCCAAATCAAAGGTCAGTCTTTAAAAATATTGGGCTTTGTGAAGTTGATCAAATAAATCATCAATGTGAGGAAGATGATACTTGTTGTTTATCGTAATAGCCTTAATTTCTCTATAACTAATGGAAAGACTCTTGGATCCATATTCATTATTAACTAGGAGAATAGGGGATCCCAAAGGAGAAATTATAGGGTGGATAAATCATTTATCACTCAATTCTTCTAGTTGTTTATTTAGTAATACTAATTCCAATGTCTCCATTTTATAAGGATTCATTGATATAGGCTTTTCACCAGGAACTAAATCAATAGAAAACTCAATTTCCCACTCCAAAGGATATCTAGGTAAATCCTATGGAAACCCATCAATGATTTCTTTCAAAATAGGTACATAATCAATGTGAATATTTATTTCCTTGCCCATAGATATTGTTTTCTCTTCTTCCATAAGAATTGAATTCAGTAGGGCCTCTGGGAGGTGGATCAAGATAATATTCAGATAACGAGGTTTTTCCTCTAAATATAAGGGATTCTATATAATTCTCAAAAATTAGAACTCCCTTCATCTTGAACTATATTTTCACATCATAACATGAAATCCAATTCATATCGAGGATTATACCAAAGTCAATCGTTGGTATGATGATATGGTCAACAACTAATGGACACGTATGTGTCATAAGGGGGACTGATCGTGTCACGACCCACCTTCCTCAAGATGAGGGAGGGGATAGAAAAGTTCCAAACCCTTCCTTCCTCAAGATGAAGGAGATATAACGACCCCTGTGTCCCTCCTTAAATAGGCCCCAGAGTGGTGACTAGCACCCAAGGTATAGAATTTCACACAGATTGGAAGGCATTAACCTATTTAATGAAAACAAGATCGAGAGATAAGACATTAAAATCCCAAAAAACTCCCAGAATTTATATAAAAGATCCCAAATCTATAACATGCACAATTTAAATGTAAACTATGAAAAAAGTATATCCAAAGTTCTAAAACAAGTACCAAATGAAGGAAACTAAGAAGTAGCATAATAATTATCCCAATGTCTGAGCTAGTAAAGTCTAGAATGGTCCTCAATGTCCTCCTAGAAACCTAAAAATAGTTTTACAAATGTATGGTGAGTATATAAGTATACCCAGTAAGAAAACTAAACCCTACAATGCACAAGTCAGGGAATATAATAATTCCCCTATTAGTGAACATTAGAACCGCATAGCACCTACCAAAAAGTACTAACCTACCCAGCCTCCCCAAGACACACTTGCCAAATAACGCAATTCAAGTAAAGTAGTAGTATAAGAACATCGACATTTGGGTACCCAACACCACTTTCCCAATAGTTATCTACTTATTCCTAGTGGCTAATGACTTGATGCTACCACTCTTCTAAAATGCAGTCCCATTTCCACAACCCACCCGCACACATCTAGGCCTTGAACCACACACAAATCCTACCCATAGACATCTAGGCCAAAACCGCACCACACATCTCACTTGAAGAAACATGGGCCTCATCTTGAGGAAACCTGGGAAAAAAATCCGGTCCCATAAACACTTTTCCCCCTCATCCAAAAAAAACATTCCTAAAATATCTTGGACTATGGTAGGCCTCAAGCCATTAAAGCCTGCCCTAATACGTTTTTCACATGGTGCTCAACAAGGGTGGGGTGCATATAAAAAACATAAGGAACTACAATTTATACATATATGTAAAAAAATGCTCAGACCAACCTACGGGTCCCAAAATAAACAACCAACCCACAAAGAACCATATTTTCTACTACCCCTATATGCACAACCACAGAAAAAACCCCTACCAAAGCATATACCCAACCCTTTTCATTCAACCATTTTCTATTTATCTATTAATTAAGGGATTAAATTTATTTTTTTCCAGTACCACCCATGATACCACTATATACATCCATTCTCAATGCTATAAACAATCCATTCCACATTCCCACATCACAATAAACACATAACCATATTGCAGTCCCACTTCTCAACATCGCTCGATAGCCACAAAACAAACAAATATAGTCTCACTACCTAAAAGTACATCCATTACACAACCAATCAGTTTCTCAAATCGGGATACCAACACGCCCCTTGTACCACCGTATACACATGTCTCAAAACAACTACCATTAAAACAAAACCATTCCTCACACAAATACTACACCATTCTCACAGAACCAACTCCTCTGTCCACCCCTATACCCATAGTCGTGCTCCCAACAGTAGCATCACACAACGCACACAAATCACAAACCCAAAAAAACACATCCCACAACCACACCTATCAAACATAATGTATTAAAATTTGTTAAACCCTATTTTTTAATACACATTCATAAAAATGGGGGATCACTCTAGGGTTTTCATCCTGGGGAATCCATTTCATTTAAACAATTATATTTGATTAGTCAGATTATTATTTACACTAATCATTTATAAGGAAACAAAAATATTTATAAAGAGTCGTGCATGTGCAGACAAGGACCACCAATGAACATGATTCTCAAAAGGCCTTACAATCACAATATATCACATCATCAACAAGGATAACAAATAAAACAGTAGATCAATATCAATCCACTCACAACCCGTTATTTCATTAACCACTATTATCTTTTGATCATATTCTCTTCTTATTTGTTTTTTGTTTAAAGAAAAGTATTCACCAATTATTTAAAAGGAATTATTAGTACACCCACCCTGAATGATGGAGAATAAAATATAGGTAGATGAAATTATTACATGAACAACAGGAAACCCAAAATCCTCATTGCATCAAAATAGAGGATCACGTGAGTAGTAGGAAAGATCGCAGTACTGGAAAAGTAGGCTATACCAAAGGTTTATAACCGTTGGTATAGGCTGCAAAACCGTTGGTATAGGGTATACCAACGGTTTTCCAAAGTGTTGTCCAGTTAGCCATGAGGAAAGCCCTATACCAATAGTTTCATTTAAATTGTTGGTATAGGTGTTTGAGAATTCTGGGAAACTCTTTACCAACGGTTTAGAACCGTTGGTAAACCTTTTTCCAGAATTCAGGAAAAGGATTTACCAAAGGTTCTGAACCGTTGGTAAAGCTTTTCCCAGAGCTGCTACACAGCAGCCCCCAGAAGCCCTCCAGAAGCCCTACCATACACCTGCATAAAAAACAGTTCACAATAGCCCTCCAGTATACCCTCCACTATACACCTGCATAAGAAATATCACAAAAGCCACATACAGACTTCAAACAGTATAAAAAACACCTAAAATAGCCCAAAAAAACACATATGACAACAATCATCTGGTGGTAATTCACCTCACCCATCAAATTCTAATAGGCAGAATAGTTTGATAAATATCTATTAGAGTTGAATAAGACATTCAAATTGACTCAAATCCCATTTGTTTTGTGATACTAGGTTTTGGTTTGTAATGATTTTTGATGAATTTTGCATTGAAAATGTATTGTTTATTATATATGGTGAAAAGATATTTTCTTAGGAGCCTCGTCACTTATGACCCCATGAGTGAAACTACCCAACTCATGAAAAAGAGTTTGCGACTATCGTGGATGAGTGTAAATTTCAGTTGTATTCACTTAAAAGGATTTCCTTTTGAAATAAAAGAGAGACTTTGAGTGGTGTCATCCACACCGTGCCTCGGATTGAGGTGGATTTGACTCGTACACGTCACAAATGACCCATGGATACATGTTCTAAAGTATCAACATTATCCGAATGACATTGGTCTATTTTCCGTATGTCAGTTGTTGTTTTAACTTAAACTGTTGTCCATTTCAAAGAAAAGTGACACACTTTGAGTGGTGCCGTCCACACCGCGCCTCGGATTGAGGCAGGGTTGACTCTTACACGTCACAAATGACCCATGGAACATTTTCCTAAAGTTTCGATAGAACCTGAAAGCGTTTGGTCGGTTTTCTGTATGTCGTTTTTTTACTTAAAAGCACATCCATTTTAAACAATAGAAAGACACTTTGAGTGGTCCTAGCCACACCGGACCTCGGATCGAGGCAAGGTTGACTCATACACATCACATATGCCCCATGGATCGTTGTCCTAAAGTTTCAACAGAATCCGAATGCATTGTGTTGGTTTTCCGTATGCCAGTTGTTGTTTTCACTTAAAATCATGTCCATTTCAAATAAAAGTTAGACACTTTGAGTGGTGTCAGACACACCGCACCTCGGATTGAGGCGGGATTGACTCATACACGTCAAAAATGACCAATGGATACATGTCCTAAAGTATCAACAGTATCCGACTGCGTTTGGTCTGTTTTCCGTATGTGGTTATTTTTACTTAAAAGCCCATCCATCTTAAACAAAAGAAAGACACTTTGAGTGGTCCCGACCACACCGGCCCTCGGATTGAGGCGGGGTTGACTCGTACACGTCACATATGACCCATGGATACATGTCCTAAAGTATCAATAGTATCCGAACACCTTTGGTCCATTTTCCGTATGCCAGTTTTTTTAACATAAACTGTTGTCCATTTCAAAGAAAAGTGACAAACATTGAGTGGTCTCGGCCACACCGACCCTCGGATTGAGGCGGGGTTGACTCGTACGCGTCACATATGACCCATGGATCGTTTTCTAAAAGTTTCAACAGAATCCGAATGTGTTTGGTCGGTTTTCCGTATGCCAGTTGTTGTTTTCACTTAAAATCCCATCCATTTCAAATAAAAGTTAGACACTTTGAGTGGTGTCGGCCACACCGTGCCCCGGATTGAGGTGGGATTGACTCTTACACATCACAAATGACCCATAAATAATTTTCCTAAAGTTTCAACAGAATCCGAAAGTGTTTGGTCGATTTTCCGTATGTCGTTTTTTTACTTAAAAGCGCATCCATTTTAAACAAAAGAAAGACACATTGAGTGGTACCGACCACACCGGCCCTCAGATTGAGGAAGGGTTGACTCGTACATGTCACATATGACCCATGGATCGTTTTCCTATAGTTTCAATAGAATCTGAATGCGTTTGGTTGGTTTTCCGTATGTCAGTTCTTGTTTTAACTTAAATTGTTGTCCATTTCAAAGAAAAGTTAGACACTTTGAGTGGTACCGGCCACACTGCGCCTTAGATTGAGGCGGGGTTGACTCGTACACGTCACATATGACCCATGGATCGTTTTACTACAATTTCAACAGAATCCGAATGCGTTTGGATGGTTTTCCATATGTCAGTTGTTATTTTAACTTAAATTGTTGTCCATTTCAAAGAAAAGTTAGACACTTTGACTGGTGCCGGCCACACCGCACCTCGGATTGAGGCAGGGTTGAATCCTACACGTCACAAATGACCCATGGATACATTTCCTAAAGTATAAACAGTATCTGAGTTTGTTTGGTCATTTTTCCATATGTGGTTTTTTTTACTTAAAAGTGCATCCATTTTAAACAAAAGAAAGACACTTTGAGTGGTACCGGCCACACCTGCCCTTGGATTGAGGCGGGGTTGACTCATACACATCACATATGACCCATGGATCGTTTTCCTACAATTTCAACAGAATCCGAATGCGTTTGGTCGGTTTTCCGTATGTGGTTTTTTTTACTTAAAAGCGCATCCATTTTAAACAAAAGAAAGACACTTTGAGTGGTCCCAGCCACACCGGCCCTCAGATTGAGGTGGGGTTGACTCGTACACGTCATATATGACCCATGGATACATTTCCTAAAGTATCAACAGTATCCGAATTCCTTTGGTCGGTTTTCGGTATGCCAGTTGTTGTTTTCACTTAAAATCATGTCCATTTCAAATAAAAGTTAGACACTTTGAGTGGTGCCAGCCACACCGCGCCTCGGATTGAGGCGGGGTTGACTCTTACACACCACAAATGACCCATGGATACATTTCCTAAAGTATCAACAATATTTTAATGTGTTTGGTCCGTTTTCCGTATGTGTTTTTTTTACGTAAAAGCGCATCCATTTTAAACAAAAGAAAGAAACTTTGAGTGGTACCGGCCACACCGACCCTCGAATTGAGGCGGGGTTGACTCGTACACGTCACATATGACCCATGGATCGTTTTCCTATAGTTTAAATAGAATCTGAATGCGTTTGGTCTTTTTTCCGTATGCCAGTTGTTGTTTTCACTTAAAATCCTGTCCATTTCAAATAAAAGTTAGGCACTTTGAGTGGTGCCGGCCACACCGCGCCTCGGATTGAGGCGGGGTTGACTCGTGCACTTCACATATGACCCATGGATACATGTCCTAATTTATCAACAGTATCTGAATGTGTTTGGTCCATCTTCCGTATGTGGTTTGTTTACTTAAAAGCGCATCCATTTTAAACAAAAGAAAGACACTTTGAGTAGTACCGGCCACACCGGCCCTTGGATTGAGGCAGGGTTGACTCGTACACGTCACATATGACCCATGGATATTTTTCCTATAGTTTAAACAGAATCCGAATGCGTTTGGTCTATTTTTTGTATGCCAGTTGTTGTTTTCACTTAAAATTCTATCCATTTCAAATAAAAGTTAGACACTTTGAGTGGTGTCGGCCACTACTTCAAAGCACATTTTCCATATCATTTTCCACATGCATAAACATGAAATACATGGCTAACTAAGAAAGATAAGTAAAAAAAATAGAAAAATGAGTATCATAGTACCAAGGAATACTAAAGGTCTAGGTAGTAGACTAATCATACAATAAGAATCAAGTGCAAAAAACAGAATCTGAATGCAACGTCCCTATGAAGCAGAGGAAAACCCCAAAGTGGATAACCATGTTCAAAAATAAAGAATTATACAGAATTCAAAAATTTAATGGATCAATCTGCCTCTGATCACCATCACCATCACCACTATCATCATCAGCCTCATCCTCGCCACCATCTCTGTCCTCGTCGTCGTCCTCGTCATCGTACCCATGCTCATCGTCGGCCTCATCCTCGTCCTCGGAATCATCCTCGCACTGGCCCCATCCTCGCCCTCAGCCCCATCCTCACCCTCGTCCACATCCTCATCCTTTCCCTCTTCCTCTTTAGCATCCTCGTCATCACCAGGAATGTCATCATCTCGATCTACAATAGAGCTACCACCTTTTGCATTGGATGATGCACCCATCGACGACATAAATGTCTGACAAGCCACACTAGCCTCTGGTGGAAGTGATGAAGATAGTTCTTTCATCAGTTTCATAAATTCTCTGTCTCTTGTTTGAACTTGTACTTCTAACTCTGTGACCTTTTTATCAGACTTTCTTGCATGCTCCTGGACCTGTTCCAACTCGGTGGTACTAGAATGGATACCTGGAGAGGACCAATACCTCGTCGGGACTATATTCTTACCAGGTCGGCAGCGTACTTGACTAGAGTCCTCATCTCCCAAAACCTAATATAAATGATCGTGTGGCCCAAAATTGTCAGGCTCCTAGGCATCAAGAGCCTCTAATGTAGCCTGTAAAAAATATTAATAGATTATTAAATTTCAAATTAGATATTAAACTTTGAAATAAACAAATTAAAACTTACAATCTTCTCTTGGTTCGGTTCATTTACCGCAATTCCATCTTTTTTTCTTCAACTCGTGCAAAACAATTTTGCTCGAGGGATACGTCCTTCAATATTCATTTTGTTCTTCTGTAATGACATTGAAACAATATAAAGTGAAAGTATAATCATATATTCATTATTCAATAAATCACATAATTTTAGTAGGATCCACTAAAAAGGGAAAGTACTAAAGAAAAATTATAAACAACTATATCGTACCTACTGCCTCTCATGATCTGCCAGAGTTGTGCACCCCAAAGTGTGGAGGTATTGCTTTGAATCAATGTTTTTTGGTTTTTTTCAGAATATTCCTAAATAATGTTTAATAATTAATAAGATTATATTAATGAAAAATATGAAAACTCTCATTTAAATAACTCAAATGAGATTAATACCTTAAATTTGGCAGTCGCCCAATGGGTAATCATTTGGCGATATTGCTCTATCGGGTAGTCATCCACAATAGGTAATGTCTCTAACTGCGTGCCCACTCTATCACACCATCCAACATACAGCTCACGCTTATAAGCCCTCCAAAGATCTCCTAGCTCTTTTAAACGTGCTGGTCGTGCACCTTCGCCATCAGGGAAGTTAAACTGAAGCTGAAACCAAATTGATTATTTCATTTAAATACAAAAATATACTAAATTAAATCCAATAGATTTTTTACCCATATTTGTGCCCACGCGTTATCCTTGACTTCGGGTGGCAGATGTCTCCAAGAGAGAGGGCTGACCGGAATGATATCGGAGTATTTGGCTAGTGTCACCCAAAAACCTCGACATTACTTCCCAGATTTCTCAATAATTTTTCCATCAACATTGTATTCAACCATCAACTGTGTCTGGCCATTCCATACCGCACGCAAGTGAGTACGCCCCCTCCCCCGCCTCCTATCTGTAGATGAATCTGTTAGTAAAGAAAAATAATATCAATACAAGTTATAATAAAAATAAATTTTGGTATAAAAATTTGATAGTGTTATATAAATATAACTGTGGTAGTCGGATCAATGGGTGCAGAAGTTGAAGGAATATCTTGTACTGGTGGAGTGTCCCTCAGTGTATGCTCCTCATCCACATACTGTGTTGCAGCAGGAGTCGAAGAAGGTGGAATATAATAGCCCGGAGATAATGAACTAGAAGCAAAAGATGATGGAATAGACGTTTGGACAGCTGGTAGTGTAAACATCGGAGGTCTAAATATCTCATATGTCCATAAAGACATGCCAGGATCAAAATAGGGCGTAGAAGATACGTCTGTGGTAGTGGGTCTTCTAACTCTCGCCCCACGAGCCCTCGTACCACCGACCTCAGTACTGGGACCACTAGATGATCATCCATCTCTGACACCACCCCCCTCCTACCACCAACCTCTCTACTGGGAGCAAAATCAAGCTCCTCGTCAGATATCTGTCGTCTAGGGGGTGGATCCTGAAACAAAGTTTGACAGAAAAGTAAACACATGATATTATAAGTTATTGAAATATTTATATTTGAAATAAAATACTCACAACAGGGATGAGTGGAGGAAAACCCGTCTGTACCATGCGACGATTATTATCTGTCATCTTTTTCCGCCGCCTCTCTTCAATGGGTGTCATTTCCTGCAATGAAAACAAATATGTAAGTAATTAGAAACAGATAACTAATGTGTAACCCAAAAAACAAAATATAGAAAAACCATTATGATAAAAAGAACACAATGAAACAGATGATTTATGGTGTTATGATGGTAAGTACTAGGATACACACTCTGAATGATATAGGTGAAACATGTAGGTGAGAACACGATTGTATAATTCTATATATTTCCCACCACAACTTCAGGTTCACAATAAATTCTGACAATTGATCTGTTGGAGTCATCATAAGTAATAAACGGATTGCTTCCAATTGCAGTAGGGATAATGTCAACTTCATCATCACCATCATCAAAAACATGTCTAGGATTTACTTCAATAATTACACCAAATTTAGGATGACGATGATCTTTGACAAAAAAAACTTGTTTCACCATTGATTCCAATACATATGGTTCATTGGTGGCAAGAGTGTGAGTCATTTCAATAACTCGAAATCCACAATCATCAATAAAGGTGCCTTGACTCATCATTGAATCAAACCACTGACATTTCATCATCGTGACTCGACCATGTGAGTAATAATCCAAAATTATAATTTTCTCCATGACACCATAATAAGAAACATTTTCAGAATGAGGTCTAGTGTCCGATGAACTGGCATAACAGTCTGTTGTTGCAGTTAGCATAACACCATTATGTTGTGTTCTCATGTTTCTTGCTCGTTCAGTGATAATAAATTTGTATCCATTGATCACAAGTGATTTACAAGCACGAACCATGGTATTCGGACCAAAAGCCAAAGCTCTTATTTCCTCAGAAACAGAGTCTATAGGAAAACTTGATACCTAAAATATAAACAAATAGTAAACTTAATTAAATATTATTTTTATTTAGTTATTACAGAAATATTTTTACCTTCAATTTCAACCAAGAAGAAAACCCTTTGCTATGCAAAGTCTCCTTCTTTTTCAAAGATAAAGAACGATGCTTTCTATATATCAATTATTTATGTTCCCTATAGATAAAAATAATAATAGTTTAAAAAATATTTAAAATTACAAGTGATAAGATAAGAGATACATGTACAATTAACTTACTTGATATACTCATCGAACAAATCACAATTGAACAACACTATACGATGTGCCATCTCTCGCTCTTCAAGGTTTAATGTTGTGAATGTATATGATCCCAGAATTCCTTCTGTCTGAGGAAGTGATGGAAAACTGGGTTCAATTTTCCCATACTGTTCTTCTTCATTTCTCATTGGTCTATTTATTCTCGTAGTATGATCAGACAAATACATTGAGCAGAAATCCATACATTCTTGAGCCAAGTAACCGTTCACAATAGAACCTTCAGGATAATTCCTATTCCGAACATATGATTTCAATGTGCACATGTTTCTTTCAGTTGGATACATCCAACAGAAAGAAACGGGTCCTCCAAGAAGTATTTCGGTCAGAAGATGGACAGTCAGATGCAACATGCATGTAAAAAATGATGGAGGGAATATTTTCTCTAACTCACACAAAATTAATGGTGTGTCTGCGAACAGTTTTTGCACGAGGTATTTGGACAACCGATTAGCACAAAAATCTCTAAACAAATAGCACAACCGAATAACTGAGACTCTAACATTATTGGAAAAGAGATGACTGATTGCTATTGGAATCAACTCATGCAAAAGGACGTGATAATCATGAGTCTTCAAAGATTTCAACTTCAACTCTTTTCTGTTGACCCGTTTTGATATATTGCTTGAATAGCCATCAGGAACATTAATAGTATCTAGCACTTCCAGAAATTGATTTTTTTTCAGCAGGAGTCATCACATAAGAAGCACATGGAACTTGCCATTTATTTTCACTGATACAGACAGGATGCAATTCTTGTCTGATCCCCCAATCTTCCAAGTCACGCTGAGATCATAAATCACCTTTTGTCTTCCACTTGTCATTTAGAAGAATCAAAAGCAATATTTCACATATATTCTTTTCAATGTGCATTACGTCTAAGTAATGATGTAACAAGTTGGTTGACCAATATGACAACTCAAAGAATATACTCTTCTTATTCCAATTGTAACAGGTATCATTGGAAACATTTTTCCTCTTTCTAGATTTCATTACACTCTTCCCAAATGAATAACTGAAATCTTTCAATTCATTAAGAACATCAGTTCTAGACATACGCTGAGGTGGATCGTCATTCTCCATGGTATTGTCAAATCTTTGACGATTGTTTCTATATGGATGGTTCATTGGCAAGAATCGTCGATGTCCCATAAAACTAAAACTACGACAATATTTCAATCTTCTCGATCGAGTATTCTTCATACAAATAGGACATGACAATTTTCCTTTTGTGCTCCATCCAGACATCATTGCATAAGCAGTAAAATCATTGATAGTCCACAAAAGTGCAGCACACACCTGAAATATGTCTTTCGAACATGCATCGTATGTGGGCACACCCACATCCCAAAGAAGTTTCAACTCTTTTATTAAAGGTTTCATGTATACATTTATATCATCGTCGGGATCAGAAGGGCCAAATATCAGTATACTCAGGAAAGTGTAAGGCTTTTTCATACACAACCAAGGGGGAAGGTTATAAATGTGTATGAAAATCGTCCATGTGCTGTGCGAAGTAAGCATCTGCCCAAATGGATTAAAACCGTCACATGAAAGACCCAGTCTCACATTACGCACGTCGGCTGCAAATTCAGGATATCGAGCATCAAATCTCTGCCATGAAAATCCATCTGCAGGGTGAACCAACTCTTCATTATTCTTTTTTCTCTCGGTGTCATGCCATCGCATTTTTACGAATATTTCATCAGACATGAAAAGGTTCTGTAATCTGGGGATCAATGGAAAGTCCCACATTACTTTTTGTGGCACACGAGATGGTGTTCCATCATCTATTGGATTCCATCGGGAGGTTCCACATTTTATACAATCATTTCTTTCAGCAGTTTCCTCCCAAAATAAGCTGCAATCATTCGGGCAAGCATGAATTTTTTTTGAGAATCCAAGTTCATCAACCAACTTCCATGCCATATAGTGGTTTGAGGGAATATCTGCATCATCTGGAAGTAAGTCCTTCATGAAGGTAAGAATGTAATCAATTGCAGTATTTGAAATACCATACATAGTTTTACCATGAAACAATCAGATTAAAAATTCCAACTTTTTCATTTTATCACATTGCCGATATACTGGAGTCGTCGCAGCATCATTCAATTTTTTCACCCTATCAACATCATCATTTTCATTGGACGCATAATGTGTGCTTGTATCGAAATCTTGTTGGCTGGACATCCTTTCCTTCTCATGATGTCGAATAAATGGAAACCAATCATATATCAAACTCTCCAATTCAGTCCTATCATTTGGATCATCAAAATTTTGAGATTCAATTTTCTCTCCATTGTGATACCACACATAATAGTATGTTTGGAAACCATATTTGGTTATATGATAGCTAACTGCTTCGCAACCCAACCAAGGTCTTCCAACACAATTAAAACATGGGCAGTGTATGTGACCACTATCTGAAGCCTTGTCAAATGCAAAATCTAGAAAGCTTTTCAAATTATTTTGATAATCGGTTGAAATCCGATCAGTTTCGTACATCCAACTTCTATCCATTCTGTAAAAAAATCGCAATAAGTCATTTCAAAGCAATTCAATAATATTAAAGTTTAATCAAAAAAATATTTACGTAAATGACAATTGTTTACTATATATAAAAGAATAAATGACATAATACTCTATATAAGAATCATATTAAGAAATACAACAAAATACAGTGTATATAAGAAAATAAGATACAAAATTTCTAATGCCTATATTCAAGTATTGACCAGTAAGATATTGCAAGTGGATCAAGGAATACATAATACTTAAGGGTCTTGTTGGGAGTATATGAATTTTATACTTCAACTTTTTCAAGTAGATCAGGATGAGGAGTAGGATGAGGATCATGGGTGTGGCGGGACTGTCCAAGGGGGGTGTGGCGTGTCCAATGGGGTTGCGGGGTGTCTAGGGGGTGGTGGGGCCGTCTGGGGGGTCGGAGGTGTCCAGGGGGTGGGGGGTTGTCTAGGGGGGCCGGGGTGTCCAGGTGGGCGGGCTGTCCGTGGGAGGGTCAGGTTGTCCAAGGGGGTCGGGGTGTATAGGTATATTTATATGAAAAGAATACCCCCACAATAATCATGCAGCCCTATCATTAGTCTAAACCCCTAGAACACATAAAAAAAGATATTATGGACATTTACTAAAATATTTAACACCATACGAATGAAAATACACTCTAAATATAGTTTTAGAGGGTATAATGGTGTGTGTGAAAAAATTGATATTAAATCAATTTAAATGAATATGGAACAAATGAGGGTTTATGATACACTAAGAGTACCTCAAACAATCCAAAACCACTATAGCACCACATATTCAACTTCATGAAACAAGACTTGGAAATATTACCTACGTCTTTACTGATGACCACCTAATAGGAACACTCTATTTATGGTTCTTGAACACAAGGAACAAATAATGTTTGGTCTCTACCAACTCAATTACCCCCTTGTAGATCATAATCTCGTTTCCCCTTATACTAAAATGGTCTCACTGGAAGCTATTATTAATACCGGACCTAAACCATTCATTCTCCAAAAAACAATGATCAAAGAACCATCGATGGTATCTCTCATCTAACCACAACCATTTTTATCTATGATGTAACGAAATTCACAAGAATAACTTTTATTCAATAACCTTTTGGTATATAATGTGCATCAACAATGGTTCAATTATATAGTTCATCACATTCCAATTTATTAATCACCCATACATGATAAAAATTGAACATTGACTTTCATTTAATTACAACCATCATATTTCATTTCATTATTAACAAGAATAGAAGCATGGAAATTGGAATCTAATAACATTAATTAGTCCCCAAAACTTTTTAATAAATTTAACATGAAAAATAAAAGACTTTGAAATCTAAATAATCACTATGAAGTAAAATGAGCTTGGAATTCTATTGCACAAGTAAAAACACTCAACGATGGAATATATGAAAATAATATTAATATAAATTATTAAAACAAGATAATAAAGTAACAATGAATGTTAAAACTAAACATGTGATTGAATCTTATAACATATAATAAAAATTTATTGGTAATGAAACATGCATGGCACGTCAAAAAATTAGAAAACTGTCTAATGCAATCTATATGGGCTGGAATATGCATGGAATGTAAATAATGAACGGAAACATAAATTGGGCTGGAACAGAAATTCGGCTGGAATATGAGAATAGAAATTGGTCTCATCCCACATCAAAATCGAAACTAAAAACTAAGAAAATACCTCAGCCTTGGATGGGATGGAGGAAGAGAACCCGAAACACCACCAAAATCGCCTCCAAAATCGCCCAAGCGCTCCCGTTTAGGGCTCTGGATCGCGAATGGGGGAGAGGATCGTCTACTGCCAATTTGGGGGGAAGTATTCGAAACGGTTTTTAAAAACCATTGGTATATGTCACCGAAATCCCACTTTTTCCAACGGTTCTCAATGAACCATTGGAAAAAGCACCCCTATACCAACGGTTTTGATGAACCGTTGGTAAAAGCTTCCAAAAAACCATCTATACCAACGGTTATCAGAAACCGCTGGTATAGATGTCTATTCCCAACGGTTTAGTAAACCGTTGGGATATATGTGTTGGGAAAACTCTGTTTTCCAGTAGTGACTCCATGAAAACTAAGTAGGAAGGTATATAGAACAGGCACTTGAATCATCTAGATAGGAAGGATTTAGGTTCACCAAAAATGAATGGAAAACACACTGGAAAGGGAATATCATGGCTTTGAAGATGTAGATCCTATATTAATGGAGGAATAGTTTCAAAAGCCATTAACGTGGGATCATGGTCAAGATCACATTGTTTGAGTATCTCAATGTACCAGAAGCATTAAGATATTATATATATACATAATATCCTTTAAAACTCCCTTAAAAATTCTCAAACAAGTCTATAAACTCAGTTTATGTCAAATAAAATGAAAGAGGGTCAAAATTGGAAATCTGAGAAAAACTACAAAAAATGGAAACGACTCACAGATGGGTGATTCACTGATGCGGAGCCACCGATGAATAATCTACCGACAAGACCTACCGATGTTGAGCCACTGAAAATAAGCTTCCAACACTATTACTCACCAACACCATGACTCACCTATGCAAATTCCCTTGACTCACAGGTATTGATGCCCTCGACTCACTGACATTGATGACCTCAACTCACCGATACCCTGCTCACCAATCCCAACACCCCAGACACACCGATGATGACTCCCTTGACTCACCGACAAATACACCTTAGACTCACCGATGTCTACACCCCTGACTCACTGATGATGAAACCCTTTCTTCACCGACACCGATGCCCTCAACTCACTAATGTCTTGACTCACCGATACCAATGGATCAAATTTTATTTTTGTCTAACTCTCAAAATGAGTCAGCGACAACCCCCAAAACACCCCAAGTACTAGTTTTCACAATGTAATGGCCCAATGAAATCTAGGTCATTACATTAGATACCACTCAAACTATTCTCATCCTTGAGAATTCAAAACTAACCCAGAATAAGTATGTGTCTGAACAACCACCCCATAAAGTACCTCTCATAGACAACTACCCTTCATTTTTTGAACACTGGAGTGAAAACCTCAACATCCAAGTACACCTCCTTAACATATATCTCCAAAAAATTGTACAAACACTAAGGCCCCACTCCCCCAAATGAAAACACTCAAAAAAGGGCACACTGTCCGGACACATGGATTAGGGATCCCCTTCTTCCATGTTAAGATACTATCCTCTTTGGGTGGACTAACTCATCCACAAGGGTTTAATCGCATCCGCATTAATTCTTCTTGTTTAAGGATCCAATCATCACCTCCCTATAGTTTGTACTTTTCACACAAATTCAAAGGACATGGAAAAACTCATCTAATAACGAACATGGTCTAGCATAAAATCATAAGACGAAGCACAAATGTAAAACAATGAAAAAAAACATAAAATAGCTCTTGGTACTGGGCACGCATCTGTGCCTTCTACTCCCAAGTACCCTCCTCGAGGCCTACATGCCTCCATAACACCTATACCAAAAGAATGATTTTCCCCGTATTACTTTCTCCTCATGATCCTTGATTCTTACTAGCCGCTCCATGAACATTGTGTCATCCTCGAAATCCAACTCTCCATAGTCAATGATGTGGGAGTCATCATGTAGGTAGAGAAGAAGCTAAGAGGCATGGAAGAATTCATGGATCCTATCCAACTATGGTGGCAACTCCATCTAATATGTCACCTTACCAACTCGTCCCAACACCTCAAAATTTCTGATGAATCTATGAGAAAGCTTGCTCCCGCTACTAAACCTCTGCTACCCACATCGAGGGGAAACCTTCAAAAAAACATGGTCCCCAACCTTGAACTCCAAATGCCTCCTCTTTTGATCAACATATGAATTTTTTCAGTCCTATTCTACCTTAATCCTCTCATAGACAAGATGCACCTTCTCTGTCATACTTTTCACCGCATCCGGACCAAGAAGAGTTGCCTCCCCAACTTCTATCTAACACAAGGGTGAACTACCCGATATTCAATATAGATCTTTGAATGGATCCATATATATGGAATATAGATTGAAATTATTTTAAGAAAACTCAAAAAAAATGGAAAATGTTGCACCAAAGACCCACTAAACTCTAGAACACATGCCCGTAGCATGTCCTAAAATGTCTGGATAGTCCTCTTTATCTGTCTATCCATCTGAGGGTGGAAGAAAGTATTGAGGCACAACTTAGTACCAAAGGAATGATGAAATACACTCTATACTGGTGACATAAAACATGATTCCGATATGAGACAATGGATATGGGAACTCCATGAAACTTCACCACTTCATCCACATACTTCTATGCTAAGGAATCTACTGCGATCGACTCCTTAATCTCCAACAAGTGAGCTGATTTCATCAACCGGTCCACTACTACCCAAATATTATCACTTACTACCTATTTTCTGGGTAATATAATGAAGAAATACATTAATATTTCATTCCACTTCAATTCGACAATGTCTAAGGGCTACAACAGACCACTGAGAACACAGTTCTCAGCCTTCACATGCTTACACAATGGGAAACATTCCATGAACTTTTCCACTAACCTTTTCAACCTGATCTACGAAAAATATTCCCTTAAGCCTCTATACATTTGAGAAACTCATGGATGCACCTCCAGGGGTGAGCTAGAGAACACATTGATAACTCCCTCTCGCATTTCCACTAGGAAAATCACTTTCCCGCCAAAAAAACATCTGATTCTGACTTTCCTCGGACCATCCCTCCAGTGCATCACCCTAGATAGCGCGATCACACATCAAATTATTCCCTAAGTATCACCACTAAGACAAACTCTCCCTCTGCATAAAGGATGTTGGGAATATCATCTGAAACAGATAACCCCTGCCACTATCCACTCTCACATCTATACACAAAGCATACAACTCATCCTTTGCCTTCCAAGCATCTATGCATTCCCAAACTACCTCCTTCTGCAACTTACTACTTATGTAATTTTCCATAATTTTCTCCTTTCTAGGGGTGTAATAGATCTCCAAGTTGTCATCCTAGAGAAACTCCATCCACCTTCACTACCACAAGTTCAAGTCTTCCTGGGAGAAGATTTAACTCAAGCTCTTGTGATATGTGAAGACCAAAATGTGCTCCTCTTTGAAATAATGTCGAGAAAAATTCACCATGGATACAACCACTATAAGCACCATATCATGGGAGGAATAGTTACATTCATGTAGAAGTTACTTTCTCTAACCATAAGAGATCACTCCCAGCTACTACACCCACAAACAACCCAAGACTAGAATAGAAGCATCACAAGACACATTGAACATTGCTCCCTCCTCTAGAAACCTAAGCACTGGAGCACTAGCCAACTTCCCTTTTACGTAGTTGAAATATTCCTAACACTACTACCTCCACACAGAGGCCTGATATTCTAGTAAAATCTATAAAAAGACCCATAACTTGAGTTAATTTGGGTAAAAACCTTTGGTAATTGCCTTCTAGACCCAAGAAACTGTGAACCTCCACTGCGTTCATGGGTTTCACCCAAGAAACAACTTCCTCAAACTTCAATGGGTCCACTTCTATCCCTAATGGGTACACCACATGTCAAAGAAAGTTCACCCCTCACGTTCAGAACATGAACATGGACAACTTCCCAAAGATATAGTTGTGTCAAAGGACCTACAAGATAGTCCTCAGATGCTCAGTGTGCTCCTACTATAGCCTTGAGAAAATCATAATGTCATCGATGAACAAGATGATGAACTGGACCAGAAACTCATAGAAAATAGAGTTCAGGACCACATAAACATAGATGGCACATTAATAATGCCGAACGACATGACCATGAATTTAATGTGCCCATACCTACACTTGAAATCCATTTTTGGGATGTCTCCCTCCATCACCCTTAACTGGTGATATCCAAACCACATATCAATATTTTAGAACCAACCTGATCCTTTTAACTAGTTTAAAATGTCATCAATTATTGGAAGATTGTAACGGTTCTTGATTGTTACCCGATTCAGTCTCTAGTAGTCTAAGAATATCCTTAGACCACCATCCACCTTATTAGAAAAAAAGAAAGGAGAACCCCACGATGACACACTCAGTTTGACTAAACCCTTCTTCATTAGGTCTTAAACCTGAATCGGAAACTACCACATCTCATAAGGCTCTATCTGATATAGAGCCATCGAAATCGGACAGGCACTGTGTTGCAAGTCTATTTTGAACTCAACGTCACGTCGAGGGGGTAGAGTCACAACCTCCTCTAGAAAGACATCTTGGAACTCACTAACAACACCTGAACCCTCCGCTCTATCTATTTTTTTGGTCTTACTGACAGCTTGGCTAATAAGGAGAGAAGATGTTCCACACACCGACTTCCCACCTGATAACTCTACTCACCAATGAAAACGGCATGTTGTCTGTCCGTATATGAAAACATGACCCTTATCTAGAAGCTTTAAATAACAACATGCATAGAAAACAACTAGTCAATTTGTTAGATGTCATCATATAACTGCATCTATAGTAGAAGAATATCCACACTGGATTGATGCCTCCCCAACATCAGTCTACATCCCCATAAGACATTAATCAAACCTACCTGACCTCCAACTAGCATACTCAACACTGAGGGCATGGAAATTCTATATATGTCTAGTCCCAAGGCACGATCTATACTATGTTCAATAAAGGAGTGCGAATCTCCCAAATCTAATAAATAATACACAAGATTTCAAATCAGTCTGATCGTACCTCGAACAACCTCTGACCGCACTGGAACTGTTATCTTAGCGGTGTTTAATTGTTCATGGTCAACTCCCTTATCCATTTTTTGTCAACCGCCTCCCCAACTGTACCCTAGTCATGGTACACAAGGGGAACCATATGGTTGGCCTCCCCTATCACTGTCTACCCTCGGTGGAGTGGGAGCCTGTTGCCTTTTACTGCTAGAATGGCCTGACCGATATCTTCTTCGACTAAAGTGGTCGTTGAAACTACCCACCCCCACTGCAATGTGCTCAAAATGGGAATTGGTTCCGAATATTTCCATAGCCTCCATAGAAAAATCACCTCAATCTCAGGCCCATGTTGAAAGGGAGAGGACTAGGATTTCTGAACTAGAACAGCTGACGCATACTTCCCACTGGCCGAAACCTGAAAGGCCCTGATTCTGGAGACCTGTTATTGACTGCCCTCCCCTTTGATAAACTCGACTGGGTCGCATATCATGGTACACCTCCCTGTGAGTTCATTCTCTACACTAATTTGGCCTTCTTCCGAACTTCTAATTATTTCGTAAGTTTAAAGGGTGTGATGACATACTGAATAGAAATTTGAACTACCTCTTCCAAGCATCTCCCCCATGACTCATCATCCAGAAAGAGATCCAGAGAGAAGAGTAGGAGATCCTTGAACTTGATCCCTAGTTCCCCCACCGACATACTCCCATTATGGTGGGAGAGTACCTCCTACCTCTTATTAGCCTTCATCATCAAAGAAATGAACTCTACTAGAAAATCCTTCTCAAATTAATCCCATGAGACATCAGTATCATTCATGTCCTCGTTGTAAAGCGTCCACCACTAACACGCCACTCCTTGCATATATCTCACTGCTAGAGGAACCCACTTCTCCCCCATAGCATAGATGAAGGTAATGGTGACTGTCATACCCTCAAGATAGAACTCTGTCTCTATGCCAGAAACAATTCCTTCTTACTTCCCTATGATCTGTTATTGGAAATCATGAAGGGTATTTTTCAACAAGTCATCTTTATCCTCTGGATTGAACCTCCTCTAATCAACAATGTCAGCTTGGTATATGTGGGCGACGTCCGAGGGCCATAGCTGAAAAGGGTAAAAATGGAACTGATAAGCCTAGGTGGTATGAAACTTTTCTTTTAAGATTTATTTTAACTCATTATTTAAATTAAAACACAAAAAACCCCCAGACAGACAAGAAAAGATGTCATCATGATGCATGTACCTATCAAAGGGTCTCTACCTTGAAATCGGTGTATCCTGACTTGGTCGTTTTGTAGGCTCAGAGTACTTGCATTGGATAATGGGTGTAACGACCCGAGATTTTGTGAGAATTATTCTTTTTAAATTCATTGATGTATTGTGTTGTACGCTACACCAAAATTAGCTTGTGCTATACGCAACACCATATTAGCTTGCAGTATACACAACACTATTCTTGGCTCGTGTTACACACAATTTCATTTTTGTTTTGTATAAATTATTCTATGCAACATTATGTATAGATTTTGTTTAATTATAAATGAAATAAGTTTTAATTATGTTATACACAACACCAAATGGATATTTCACTACATGCAGCCCTGACTTGGCTTGCATTACACGCAATCAAGAATATCCTCGATAGCGTGTGTAGTACGCAATACCGAGTTTCAATAAACGAGATATTATTATAATTATATTATGAACCAACCGTTATGAATAGTAATACCCACTTTTTGAAACATTTTAAATTTTTTATTTCAAAATGGACTTCATTTCTGGATTTGGAATATCAAAATTATCCTAGGGTGAATTTTTGGTATTTTTCTGAAAACTTTCAATTTTTGATGAATAGTGAAAACACTAGGTTACTATTTAAAAACCGACATTTTATTTAAATAATTATTTATTTTATTTAAATTTATTTTCGGTAAAATTTGATACATAATACCCATATAAGTTAAATGTAATTCATTGGAGTCATTTTATAATAATTTTACATATATTAAACTTTTATTGAACTTTTCACCGTCTTTTACCCATCTCCTAGGAGAATTTGAACATTTACATAAAACTTAATTTTACCGCTTTTGTGAGTGGAATTTTCAAAATCCAAGAGACATGGTTAATATCAATGAGTAAAATGTGGTTCAATAAGATAAAAATAATTTTTGATGAATAGTAACTTTTTACTTTTATTTACTACAGTAAAAAGTAAATAGGGTAATTAAGGATAAAAAATGATATTATTATTACCCTAACACATGTCCTAATTCTATTGGATAATTGTAATTAGACCAAAAACAACCTTAGGAATAAAATAATATCCTTTAGGTCCACTTGGATTAGATTATGAAATTTATTATTATTTTATTTAAAGAAGAGTTAAAATAGTTAAAATAAAAGATTAATAACTGAAACATTTTTAATATATGGTCTACATAAGATAAATTCTACTATAAATATTCATTATAAAGATAAACATATTTCCTACATAATGGTATTTTCTTTATCATTTTTAGACATTAAATAATTTAATTTATTTATGACACAATGGTGATGCAGTAATTGCCTTATTAATTAAATATTAACATAATTGTTGTTATAAATACCCAAATAAATGTAATTTGAGACTTTTTATAAATTCCAATAATTTTATAGGTTAAAATGACTTGTAATTATTGATTTAATTAACTTTTTTTGAACTAATAATTCTGTTATAATTTTCACAAAAATAAATTACCAAATAGTGTCATAATTGACATAAAATAGTTTTTAAAATAAATATTATATTATTAATTGTTATTTTATTATTAAAAATGTATGGTTTAGCCAAATGACTTATATAAGGTTATATATATTAATAATTATCCACTTTGGATTCATTAGTCTTTTTATTGTAAGTTTATTAACCATATAGTGTAAGAAAACAAAAATACACGGTAAAAGTTAAATTGTTTAACTTAGAGTTAAATATAAATGATAAGGTTAAATTAGTAATCTAAACTTGTCTAAAACCTATTGGTTGAGATGATTTAGACCCATAACCACCTTATCATAGAAATAAATCAATATTTAGCTATTAAAAACCGAATATGACTTTATTATAAAATAATATTTTGAGTTTTTCATAAGGTGCCCCTCTCCTCCCTTATAAAAAGGGAACCCCTTACCTCTTCTCTTCACACCCTTTTGAGCCTTGAAGATCGCCCAAACCCTGAAAATTCCTCTTCTAAAACTATATAGTTATGTAATAGATGTTATGGTCTTCTCAAAAAGCCAAATATAGTGCCCTAAGAATAAGTTTAAAAGAGGTGCGTCGAAGAAGAGGTAATCTCTTCTACCGATTAATTCAAGTTTTCTTTCTTCTTCAACTTATTATTCTTTCATTTTTTCATTATAAAGTAATAACATCAGTATCACTAATATATTTATATGTTATTATAAATATTAAACAACCCCATTTCACCTTCTATCCATCCTAAGGAAAATGAAATCACTGTGCGTGCGTAAGTATGGAATACCGTCTCCACGCCATGGGGTAATCTATTTTTCAACCACCACCTTAATTGGATGGGTATAATGGTTTAAAGAATAACTATATAAAGTTATTATATAATTATACTGATTTTGTGATATTCTATCATTCACTCCAATTCAATTCAATAAATATGGGAACGATATCATCGCTCGTGCGTACGTACGGATTACCGTCTCCACGACGCGATGAGATTCATTCTCCATGTTAACCATTCAAGAATTATTATAAAGTTTATATAATACATATTAATGAAATATATGACATGATAAAGCTACTAGATTTATGTATATATATTTCATCTACTTACTTCCCTTCAAGTCGATAAGGAAATGAAAACAGCGTTCATGCGTACGTATGGCCTACCATCTCCATGAACTGTGTATTTCATTTCATTTATATATATATTATATATATATACTGAATATATATATATGATATATAAATAATTATTTACATTCTGTAATTAAGTAAATCAAGATATAAGTAATAATAATATCAATAACAAAAATTCCAAACATGTATGATAAATAAAACGATTTTACCCAAAACGCTGCTTTAACATGGAACTTACAAAAGAACGGGTAATATAAAGTCATAATTGAACAATGTATGATATCATAACAATGAATAAGATTCTGTAATAAGTCAATGAAATTATTTAAATCATTATACAGGAGGTTCGAATATGTACGAAGCTTATCAGACCTAAGGTAAGGGATAATTATTCCAATCTCGTTCTTATCCGAGATTGTTTATTCGAAAGTATTTACTGGGGTTATTGTTATCATCCATGTCAATGTTTTCTAAAAGTGTTTTTATGTATATTTAAAGTCCTTTTTACCCATTTTTGACTTTTACCACATGTTATGAAAGGTATATTTCTTTTTTTTTACCATATGAGGAACATTTTGACTTTTTCGACAAAATTACGAGGAGAATTTTTTTTTAACTTATAGAACATTATTTCTATGAAGCATCCTTTACAAGTTTTCATGTTTATTTTTAATCAAATTATTCTTGTTAAAAATTGTATGACATGTTAAGGAAGGGAAAAAAATTGAAGTAGAAATGATATTTTCCTCAAGAATGGAGTTCAAGTGTTTTATCAAATTTATTTTCTATCTAAGATAATATAGGGTTATGTTTCTATCCCTATTATTACATTTATTTAATTATGTTATGATGGAATTATTTTATGAAGTTATTTTATGGATTATTTTTTTATGGAATGATGTTTATGAATCCCATTTTTATTACATGGGTTATGCTATGATGTATGATTTTGGATTTTGTGGAACACATAATAATGGTTTCATTATGAGATGGGTGAAACCTATATCTCCCTCAAATGTATTGGGTAAATATTTATATCTCATGAGGCAAACATGGCTGGAATGGAAAGTAAATACGGTTCTGTAATACAGGGCTGGAACAGCATGTAAACCCGGTTCAGTAAAGGAATTTGTCCACTAAGATAGTTTTGGCAGCAATGCCTTGGCTACTATGGAAATCATATGATTTTCTTAATGTTTTTCCACAATTAAAAGTTTTATTCCAGTACTATTTTATCATGATTAATGTTATTTTATGATCTATGCCTTATGTACTATAATGTTTTTTGTCATTGCTCAAGATTTTTATGTTTAAACATTATGTTCATGTTTTTAGGTTCAAATGTATATGGTTTGTTTTATTTTATCCATGCTTACCCTTACTGAGTATTTAAGCTCACCCTTTATATGTTTTCTTTTCCCAAGGATATAAAGAAATGTTTTAGGTAAGAAAACAACTGGGGAAGATCTTTGTGGGAGATGTTGAAGATCTTTCACCATGATTAGAATATAATGTTCCGAGTCCCCAAAGACACTAAATTATTACAGTCCTTGTGTGTCTGTTTTTGTTATGTATTAAGTATTCCGCAAATGTAATGTAATGTCCATGTATGTCACGATTTGAGTCTCTATAGTTGGTATTAGAGGAAAGGTTTAGTTAACCTTTGGAAACTAGGATGCAAAAACTTTAGTGAGATCCCTAGAGATATTTCTAAGGTTTGTCTAGGGATGTCACTAAGGTTAAGTATACATATAAGTAATAGTCATTGAATTTCGGTAACAATCTTAGAATTAAACCTAAGATGTTATATATGTAAGGTACTCCCCCTTTATTATGTTGTTTTCCATATCATGATTTTTACCGCTCACACTATTCTTTTTGGGTTTAGTTGATGGCTAGAACATGGAGTAACCATGTTGATCAATGTAATATGCAATGCAAGGATTTTTATCCTGAACAAACCAATGTTTTGAGAGAAGGAGTGAAAAATCTTATTGCAATAATTACACAAGCTATGAATCATTCTGGATTTTCAAAATGATCAGAGAAGGGAACAATATTCTATTGAGTCCTTCATGAGGAAATTTCCACCTTCATTCAATGGGTCTTCTGATCCACTTGATGCTGAACAATAGATCAGTACCATTGAAAATATATTTTCGATACTTCGCTGTTCAGAGCATGAAAAATTCATTTTGGCTATTTACCGTTTAGAAGGTGAAGTAGACCGGTGGTGGACTCTAGTTAAAAATACAAGGCCCCAAGATGATATTGAATCCATGGAATGGAAAGAGTTAAAGAACTTGTTTTTCAGTAAGTATTTGCCTCGTATTATTCAAAAAAAATATGGAAAAGGAGTTCCTTGAGGTTAAGAAAAAGGATGATGAATCAGTTGGTTTATACTAAGAAAAATTAACAAGACTTGCAAGGTATGCATCTGGATTTATCATCCATCCTGAATGTAAAGTTGATATATTCTTCAGTGGCTTAAAACCAAGTCTTCGAAGGGAATTAGCTATAACAGACTTCAGTAGCTATGAAGAAATTGTGCATTGTACTATCAAGGTAGAACTAGAAGTTGGTGTTACATATCCATCTCATGGTTTTGACAAAAAACGAAAGATGGAGTTCAAGGAAAAACCTCAGAACAATGGTGAAAAGAAGATGAATGTTTCTTTATGCTCAAAGTGTGGAAATAAGCATGGTGGAGATTGTCTATAAGGTACTAGAAAATGTTTCAAGTGTGGAAAAGAAGTTCATCATGCAACTGAGTGTCGAAGTAATGGGAAAAAGGTTTCTAATGATGTGAATAATGAAAAGACTGCAGAGAACGCTCCACCACCAGTTCAATGCTTCAAGTGCTAGGAAATGGGGAATTATTCTATCCTATACCCTAATCCAAGGATTAATGATGATCGATGTGAGTATCCTCTTTAAGAAACGGACAAAGGGAAGTCACATGTGATCACTATTGGAGATGTTGAGTATGACAACGATGTAGTGGAATGATTATGTGTTTATATAATGGGATTCCAAAATAATGTTGTGGAATCTAATTTATAGTACTGTGGAATATTGGAATATCTATGTATTGGTTTATTATGGTTTTCAATAATTATATGGTACCGGTAACCATGAAAAGTAATTCAAATAGTTTGGAAAGCAGATGATATGATAAGGAGTAAATGAAATGTTTAATAGTATTCATGAGCTCATGACGGATATATGGACTAAGTGATATTATGGTTTGATTATATAGAATTATTGGGATTTTTGTATGTGGAAAGAGTTAACTTTTGACAACATTCATGTTTTCACTAAGGTTCAATGGGTATTCATTTTTAAAGAGAATACATGATTAAGGTATTCACATGTTTGTAATTTGACCAACACGATATATCGTATGATATATAGGGGATAAATGATGATATTCAAATTCTCATGACATGTCTAGTTATTGTTTTCTTCATACTATGAGCATGGGTAGAAGTATTTGGATAAGCCTAAAGATTGTAATGGATTATGTTGGACATAAGTTAGTATTATTTAAGGCTAGAACTTTTTTCGATATTATTGATGGAATGTTATAATAATGTAGTTTTATAAAAATGAAAACTTGCAGGACGGGCAACAACCCATCGCGTCAGACAAGGCTGTGGGAATCGAACCCACAACAAAAGTGAGACAGACCTTTATTGCATACCACTAGCCTACAGAAAGATCCTGGTTAGTAGAAACTAGTTTTATTTCTTTAAGAGGTATGATAGATGAAGTATAAGTCCATTTTAGGAACCATATACGATTAATCTCACCATAGATAGACTTATGTATATAAATTTTTCTAACCTTATGTTTGAGACAGATGGAATGACCTATCATTCTATCGCATGATCTGCTAACACTTCACGGAAGAAAAACTCAACTTCATTTCTTTAATAGATAAATTGTAAATTGTTCAAGGCACAAACAACAGTGAGATTGTAGAAAAATCAAGTTACTATTTATTCTAAGTCAAAATTTTCAACTTTAGGGAAAGGATATTGAAAACCAAATATGTTGTCCTAGTGATCTTATATATGATGAATCAGATGGTACCTTAGATCATCACAAATTTATGGCTTTGTGATTGTTGGGTTTCTCATAGACATGTTCTCTACCACTCTCCATCAGACCTTGATGGGTAGATTTCACTTCCATATCCATATTTTCACCTATGTTCTCCTTTGTGGAAACCCAGTGATGAGTTAATTTGGGTAACCTTTATGTTTCGTACTTCTCTTTTTAAAATTAAGTTTTAGTATTCCTTTTTATGATGTGGGTTTATATAAAAGAAACTTCCATGTAGTAACCATTTATAACCTCGACGAATTTCGAGGGAGAAATTCATTTTAAGGGGGGTAGAATTTAACAACTTTAGATTTTGTGAGAATTACTATTTTTAATTTAATTGATGTCTTGTGTTGTACGCTACACCAAAATTAGCTTGTGCTATACGCAACACCGTATTATCTTGCAGTATATACAACACTATTCTTGGCTCGTGTTACACACAATTTCAAGTCCGTTTTGTATAAATTACTACATGCAATATTAAGTATAGATTTTGATTAATATATAAATGAAATAAGTTTTGATAATGTTATACGCAACACCAAACAGAGCTTTCACTACACACAGCCCTGACTTGGCTTGCAGTACATGCAATCAAGAACTTCCTCGATAGCGTATGTAGTACGCAATACCAAGTTTCACTAAACGAGATATTATTATAATATTATTATGAAATATCCATTATTAATAGTAATACCCACTTTTTGAGTCTTTATAAATTTTATCTTTCAAAATGGACTTCATTTATGGATTTGAAATATCCAAATTAGCCTAGGGTGAATTTTTTGTGTTTTTCTGAAAACTTTCGATTTTTTATGAATAGTGAAAACACTGGGTTACTATTTAAAAACTGACTTTTTATTTAAATAACTATTTATTTTATTTAAATTTATTTTATATCAAAAATGATACATAATACCTATATAAGTTCAATGTAATTCATTGAGTCATTTTATAATAATTTTAGATATATAAAAATTTTATTGAACTTTTCACCGTCTTTTACCCACCTCCTAGGAGAATTTGAAAATTTACATAAAACATAATTTTACAGCTTCTGTGAGTGGAATTTCAAAAATCTGAGAGACACAGTTAATATCAAGGAGAAAAATGTGGTTCAATAAGATAATTGTTTTTGGTGAATAGTAAATTTTTACTTTTATTTACCACGGTAAAATGTTAATAGGGTAATTAAGGGTAAAAAATGATATTATTATTACCCTAAAACATGTCTTAATTCTATTGGATAAGTGTAATTCGACCAAAAACAGCCTTAGGAATAAAATATTATCCTTTAGGTGCACTTGGATTATATTAGGACATTTATTATAATTTTATTTAAAGAAGAGTTAAAATAGTTAAAATCAATGTTGAATAACTAAATCATTTTTAATATAGGGTTATACATAAGATAAATTCAACTATAAATGTTCATTCAAATTCTAGAAATATTTCCTACATAATGGTATTTTATTTATAATTTTTAGTCATTAAATAATTTAATTTATTTATGACACAATGATGATGCAGTAATTACTTTATTAATGAAATATTAAAATAATCGATGTTATAAATACCCAAATAAATGAAATTTGGGACTTTTTATAAATTACACTAAATTTATTGTTTAATATGTCATGAAAGTATTGATTTAATTAACTTTTTTTGAACTAATCATGCTGTTATGTTTTTCAAAAAAATCAATTTCTAAATAGTGTCATAATTGACATAAATAGTTTATAAAACCAATATTATATTATTAATTGTCATTTTATTCCTAAAAATATAAGGATTGGCCAAATTACATAGATACATATATATATATTAATAATGAACCACTTGGGGTTCATTTGGCTTTTTATAGTAAGATTATTAACCATATAGTGTAATAAAACAAAAAGACAAGGTAAAAGTTAAATTATTTAACTTAGAGTTAAATCTAAATGGTAAGGATAAAATAGTAACATAAACTTGTCTAAAACCTATTGGTTGACAGGATTTCGACCAATCCCCACCTTTTCTTCTAAATAAATCAATTTGGAGATATTAAAAATAGAAAATGACTTTATTATAAAATAATATTTTATGTTTTTTCCAAATGTACCCCTCTCCTCCCTTATAAAAAGGGCACCCCTTCCCTCTTCTCTTCACACCGTTTTGGGCCTTGATGCTCAGATAAACCCTGAAAATTAATCTTCTTAACCTCTCTAGTTATATCATAGAGGTTCTGGTCTTCTCAAAAGACTAACTCTAGTGCCCTAAGAAGATTTTTAAAAGAGGTGCGTCGAAGAAGAGGTAGTCTCTTCTACCGATTCTTTCAAGTTTTCATTCTTCTTCGACTTATTCTTATTCAATTGTTTCATTATAAAGTAATAAAATCAGTATCAATAATATACTGATATGTTATTATAAATATGAAACAACCTCACTTCACCTTCTATCCATCCTACGGAAAATGAAATCACCGCGCGTGCGTACGTACAGAATACCGTCTTCAAACCGTGGTGTAATCTGTGTTTCCACCACAACCTTACATGGATGGGTATAATGGTGTAAAGAATAACTATATAAATTTATTATAACATCATACTGATTCTGTGATATTATATCATCCACTCCAATTCAATTCAATAATTATGGGAACGATATCATCGCTCGTGCGTACGTACGGATTACCGTCTCCACGATGCGATGAGATTCATTCTACATGTTAACCATTAAAGAATGATTATAATGTATGTATAATGAATATTAATGAAATATATGACATGATAAAGCTACTGTATTTATGTTTATATATATGTCATCTACTTACTTCCATTCAAGTCAATAAGAAAAAAAAACAGCGTTCATGCGTACGTACGACCTACCGTCTCCATGAACTGTGTATTTCATTTTATTTATATATATATTATATATATAATGAATATATATATTATATATAAATCATGATTTACATTCTGTATGTATGTAAATTAAGATTTATGTAATAATAATATGAAGAACAACAATTCCAAACACGTATGATAAATAAAACGATTTTAGCCAAAATGCTGCTTTAACATGGAACTTACAAAAGAACGGGTAATATAAAGTCATAAGTGAACCATATATGATATAATAACAATGAATATGATTCTGTAATATATAAATGACATTATTTAAATCAATATACAGGTGGTTCAGATACATACGAAGCATATCCGACCTAAGGTAAGGGATAATTATTCCAATCTCGTTCTTATCTGAGATTGTTTATTCGTAAGTATTTACTAGGGTTATTGTTATCATCCATGTCCATGTTTTCTAAAAGTGTTTTTATGTATGTTTAAAGTACTTTTTACCCATTTTTGACTTTTACCACATTTTATGAAAGGAATATTTCTTTTGTTTACCATACGAGGAACTTTTTGACTTTTTCGACAAAAGTACGAGGAGATTGTTTTTTAACTTATAGAACATTATTTTCATGAAGATTCCATTAAAAGTTTTCGAGTTTATTTTTAATCAACTTCTTTTAGTTAAAAATTTTATGACATGTTATGAAAGGAAAAAAAATTGATGTAGATAGGATATTTTCCTCAACAATGGAGTTCAAGTCTTTTATTAAAATTATTTTCCATCTAAGATAACATAGGGTTCTGTTTCTATCCCTATTATTACATTGATATCGTTATGTTATGATGGAATTATTTTTATGAAGTTATTTTATGGATTATTTTATGATGGAATGATGTTTATAAATCCCATATTTATTACACGGGTTATGCTATGATGTATGATTTATGATTTTGTGGTACACATAAGAATGGTTTCATTATGAGATGGGTGGGACCTATATCTCCCTCCAATGCATTGGGTAAAGATTTATATCTAATGAGATAGACATGGCTAGAATGGCAAGTAAATATGGTTCAGTAATACAGGGCGGGAACAACAAGTAAACCCGGTTCAGTAAGGGACTTTGTCAACTAAGATGGTCTTGGAAGCAATGCCTTTGCCACAATGGAAATCATATCATGTGCTTAATGTTTTTCCACAATTACAAGTTTTATTCCCATGCTATTTTATCATGATTAATGCTATTTTAGGATCTATGCCTTATGTACTGCAATGTTTTATGTCATTGCTCAATATTTTGATGATTAAACTTTATTTTCATGTTTTTTAAGTTCAAATGTATATGGGTTGTTTTATTTTCTGCATGCTTACCCTTATTGAGAATTTGAGCTCACCCTTTATATGTTTTCATTTCCCCAGGATTTACAGAAAGGTTTTAGGTAAGAAAAAAAGGGGAAGATCTTAATGGGAGATTTCGAAGATAATTAACCATGATTAGAAGATTATGTTTCGAGTTTCCAAATACAATAATCTATTACCGTCCTTGTGTGTCTGTTTTTGTTATGTATTAAGTATTCCACAAAAGTAATGTAATGTCCATGTATGTCATGTTTTGGGTATCTACAATGGGGGGCCATAAAACCTTGTGTCTTAGACAGTCTATGCTAGCTCGATTCAAACACCAAGATCACCTAACATTATTGTCATACTATCACATGCAAGCCTCACTAGGCCTAACTCTGAACTCCATCATATCTCTCTTCCATCACCTCTGATACCATTCTACCATGACCCACCTTCCTCAAAATGAGGGATGGGACAAAAAAGTTCCAAGCCCTCCCTTCTTTAAGATGAAGGTGATATTATGACCCCTTTGTCCTAACTCTAATAGTCCCCATAGTGGAAACTAGAACCAATGGTATATAATTTTGCATAAAATGAAAGGAATTAACCTTTTTAATGAAAATTGGATCAAGAGATAAAATTGTAAAATCCCAAACAACTCCAAACATCTATATAAAAGAACCCAAAACCAGACCATGCATGATTTATATAGAAACTAAGACAAAAGTACAACCAAAGTTCTAAAACAAGTATCAAAAGAAAGAAACTAAGAATAAGCACAACAACTGTCTTGATGTCCGAGATAGTAAAGTCCAACACGATCCTCAAAGACCTCCTGGAATCCTAAAAATAGTTTTACATATGTTGGGTGAGTATATAAGTATACCTAGAAGAAAACTAAATCCACCCATGCCCAAGTGGGGGAACACACTAATTCCCATGTGAGAGAACAATCGAACCTCATAGCACCTACCAAGGAATACTAACCATCCCATTCTCAGGAGGACACACTCACCAAATAACACAAGTCAAGTAATGTAGTAGTATAAGAACATTGACGTTTGGGTAACCCACACCACTCTCCCACTAGTTATTTCCTCATTCATAAAGAATAATGTCTTGATGATTCCACTCTTTCGAAACAAAGTCCCACTACCAAAAAACACCCATACACACCTGGGCCTCCAACCACACATAATTCCTACTCGCAAACACCTAGGCCAAAACCACACCACACATCTCGCCTGAAGACACGTGGGCCTCATCCCGAAGGGACTTTGAAAAATAATCTTGGCCCACAATCCCCTCGGAATCTCCTCCAAAACAATCATGTCCGAAGGATCATGGACTGTGGTAATCATCAAGCCATTACAATATTCCCGGATATGCTGGAGCGGTATGAAACTAGAATAGAGTGCGAGGAATAAAGTTAGTAACCATCCATCCATCATCCCACTGGGATGTTGGGAAAGACACCCTCCCCTGTGAATTGGGGATGTTCTACACATGGTTCTCAATAAGGGTGAGGTGAGTATAGAAAGAAAAAGGTACTAAAATTTATACATATCAGTAAAAATCCCTATCCCAACCTATGGGTACCAAAACAAACAACCAAACTACACAATCCCATATTTACTACTACCCCTATCTGCACAACCACACAAACATCCACTACCAAAGCATAGACCCAACCCCTTTTCCATGTAATGATTTACAATTTATTTTTTAATTAAGGGGTTAACGTTAATTTTTTCCAATACTACCGCAGGAAACCACTATTCGCAAGCATTCTTAAGACAAAAAACAAGACAAACTATAGTCCCACTACAAAAAAAGAACATGACGATATTGCAGTCCCACTACACAGCATCGCTCAACGACCACAGAAAAAACAAAGGTAGTCTCATTTTCTACAAGTCCATTCATTACACAATCAATAATTCTCTCAAACTGGGATACCAACACACACCATGTACCACCCAATATAAAAGTCCCACATCAACTACCATTAAAAAACAGCCCCACTGTATACACATACTACACTATTCTCAAAAAACCAACTCTTCATTCCACCCCTGTACCCATAGCTGTGCTGCCAATTGCAGCATCACACAACCCGCACAAGTCAAAAACCAAACAGAACATTGCACACATCCACACCTATCAAACTGTATGTATTCATATTTGGTAAACACAATTCTTTAATACACATTATTAAATATGGTAATCACATAAAGGATTTCATACTTGGGAATTCATTTCATTTGATTGGGTATACACGATTAGTCAGATTAGTATTTACAGCAATCATTAATAAGAAAAAAAGAACAGTTATAAAGAATCACCAATGAAAAGATAAAGACCTCCAACAACCATAATTTTTAGAAGGCCTTACAGCCATAATAGGTCAAACCATCATCAAGGTTAACAAATAAAATAGGTGATCAACCTCAATCCTCTCCCATCCTATTAGTTCATTGAACCATGTTATCCTTTGATCAAATTCCATTATTATTAATTTCTTATCTTAAAAGAATTATTCACCAATTTTTTACAAGGACTCATTAGTATACCCACCCCACATGATGCATAAATACAGATAGGTTGTATAATTTTCTGCTTGAACAATAGGTATCCAAAACTTTTCATTGCGTCGTAACAGAGGATCACATGAGCAGTAGAAAAGAACTCCATAAAAACTAAGTAAGAGGGGCTTTAGAATAGGTGCACAAATTATCTAGAGTGTAAGGCGTTATGTGCACAAAGAGGTAATGTAAAACACACTAGTAAAGAAATATCAAGGCTTTGAAGATCCATACCTTATATTAAAGGAGGAAGAGTTTCAAAAGTCATTAATATGGGATCATGTTCAAGATCACGCGGTTTGAGTATCTCAAAGTCCCCAAAGCATTAGTATATTAAATTTATTCTTAATATCCTTAAACATGCCCTTAAAACACCCAAACAAGGCTTTAAACTCGGTTTATGTCAAATAAAACGAAAGAGGGGTGAAACTGGAAAACTAGGAAAAACTAGAAAAACTGGAAATGAGTTACCGATGGGTGAATCACCGATTCTAATCCACTGATGGGTGAGGTACTGAGGTGACATATCAATTCTGAGCCACCGAAACTAATATAATGATGTATGGAACCACTAACTCCATGACTTACTGACAATTATGCTCTTGAATCACCCATACAGATGCCCTCTAATCACCGACACTGACGCCCTCGACTCACCAGTGCCCTGACTCGCTGATGCAAACGCCCATAACTCACCAAAGATGATTCCCTCCACTCACCGACACTGACACCCTCGACTCAATGGAACCCTGACTCACCAATGTTGACTACCCCGACTCACCGATGGAAACTCCCTTGACTCACCAAAATAGACACCCTCGACTCACCGATTCCCTAACTAAACAATGTCAATGGTTCAAACATGAATTTTGGATAACTCGCCGAATGAGTCACCGACTACCCCCAACCCCCCCCCCCCACCAATCACTAGTTTTTCACAATGTAATGGTCCAAGGAAATACGGATAATTACATATTGAATCATCTTTTTTCAATAATACTTACCTTATTATTTTTTTCCGACAACTCCTTTATTAAATCAAATTCGAAATGTCTAATTTTATTCAAAAATTTGGATGATATAAATGAATATGATGATGCAAAATGAATGAAATCATTTTCTATGTTCTATGAAATGATTAAAGGACATACCACCACATCATCAGGTACTTCAACCTTAGTAGTTGTGACTGTATAAGCTTGGCCTTTTTCCCTTGGCCTTCTTTGGGAATGTTTTCCTTGATGCTTAGGACAATCATTTTCATAATGTCTCATATATTTGTAATTTTAACATTTAACATTGGTAGAATATTTCTTTCCCTTACAATCAAAGGTTTGGTGTCCTTTTCCTCCGCACATGTAACAATCACTCACACCCTTTAGGCATGTACTATGGTTTTTCTTCCCACAATTATCACAGGATGGAAATCAATTATTACCTTATTCTCCTATTAATTATTTCTTTTTATAGAGTGTTAAACAAACCTATTCTTCTCTAGCATTCATTTAAATTCACAAGACTTACAGAACTAATTTTTTTTATTGATAGCACATGAGACTATATATCCATATGATGAGAAACTTTGGGAGACTAGTTCCCTTCAAAGGAATGGCTTTAAACCATCAAAGAATTGATCAATATTGATACATGGATTACATTTGTAGTATATGACATGCCCTGTTAACCATGTTAAGTTAGCCTCATAAATTACAACATTCGCATCCTTTTTTTCCTCAGATTAAGAAAATGACATTATATATTTACTCGTTGTTCATGAGGTAAGTATTTTTTGAAGAATATTTCCCAAAAATCCATCCATTCGATATTTTCATTATATTACTGTATATTTTAATTAATTACCACCATTGATCAGAATCTCTAGATATATGATAAACCATCATGACAACCTTTTCCCTATCGTTACTTCCCAATGCGAGAAATATCATCTCTAAAAAACTTATCTACTACTCTGCTATAAATAGTTTTGTAGTACCATTAAATGATGGAGTTTTTTGTCGTATAAATTGGTCTAACATCACTCCTCGACGTTGTGGTTAAAGATGCTCCACATAGGTGATGTTATTATTCAAAACCTGAGCCATCTATCCCTGTATAGTTATAACTTTTTCAGCACTAGTCAAAACTCCATAACCAACATCATTATCTTACATGGGATGGAATTACCAACCTGGGATATGCATATTCATGTTGTTTCCATTCCTTATACTAGGAACCATTTCTAAATTATGGCATACACTAGATCAAGTTAGGAGTCATAATGTGTAATCTCCCCAAGAAAAATACTTATCATGAATTGAAATTGTATGAATAGCTAATCTCACAATCATAAAAATGTTTCTTTGAGGACATATTTACATTGAAATACTTCATAATTGTCTGTAAAGAAAATTTGAATTATCCTTATAATATTCCCTAAGAGTGTTAAACTAGGTTCATAGTAAGTCTCAATGTCTTGTACCTGGTTACCCCAAGTCAGGCCCAGAACACCTTGTCAATGTTGTTACTCATAGGTACATATGTGATAGAACCACATCAACTTGTAGTATCCAGATAGAGATGTATTGATAGGAATATCCACATAATATCTTCCTTAAAAAAATTCTACGATGTCCTTGTATTCATATCGTCAATGTCTACCTTAGGGTTTTGTTCGATAATCTATGTTTTCTAAATTTCGTCTCCATGTATTCTACTAAAATTTCTTTAATACCAACTATAATCCACCAAATCCAATTTCTCGGAGCTGGTGAATAATTCTATTACATTGTATTGATTACAATAAAGTCATTTCCCAAAGGATAGAACAATTTAGTAGATTTGGAAAAATAGACACATACATAAGTTGAACATTACAACTTGAATAGAAAAACAATATGTAAATTCTATTATAAACCTTCATTAATTCAAGATTATTCCTGAAGGTCAATCATAATATACTTCTTAACATCCAGGTGAAATAAAAAACCTATGAAAGGGGTGATATTAGATGCTCAAAAAGTGTAAATATTACATTAGATGTAATCATAAACAAAAACATTAGGCATGATGTATAACTACAAACAGATGTCATTAAAAATATACATGATCATAATACGGAAAGGAATAATAACTAATTAAATAATTCCATAAAAGATAAAAATGGATATTCTATAAGTAAAATAATTATATGTACTATCAATTACTAGTTTCATAATGAGGTAATTCATAATTACATACATCATAATCACACCATCAAATCCCCATCCAAGACACTATACATAATGGGTAAAAACTCAAGCTAGTTTTTCTCATGACACCTACTAAAGCTTCGAGGGGATATAGAGGGCCCCACCCATCACTTACGAAGTCCAATGAAATCTTGATATAAAAGTGAATAATAATAATCAACATATAAATTCATATTGAAACAAATATATGAAATGTAAATAACCATCCCCAATTAGTAAACCTAAACACAATCTATTCTGGTTAATGTGGTGAATGGTATCATGAGAGCACATCCACAGTCAAACTAATAATAAAACATTCAAAAAATTATTGTAGATGATATCATAAAATATAAATCTGAATTGAACATAATAATAAACCACAGTGTTGAAATAGATAGATGTACTCTTATAAAATCATCGAGTAATTCGTAATAGAAATACTCATTTACTTTGAAAAGTAGAGTTATTTTGGAAAAATAAATTTATAAAACCAGAAGTGAACTAATATTGTTTTTTCAAAAAACATTTTGATTTTAGAAAAATAAAGGTTTCTTGAAACATATAATATAGTTCACTTTAAAATAGGTATGAATTTGAGAAGTTCCCTTGAATCTGGCTAGTTTATCAGGAAGAATTTTTTAATGTTCCTTTTAAAACATGTAACACCTGAAAAAGGAAAGAAGGATTCTGTTTAGTACAAATATATAGAATATTAAAAATTATTTATGAGTATTTAATACGAATAATTAAGAATTAAATTGTGGTATGTATAGAATAAGAGAAACTAAAAAGAAAAATGAGGTTCGAGTAGAAAACCCTTACCTTATGTCCGAACATGTTCTACACTAGATCTTAATGTCCTGGATAATAAAATTAAACACCTTAATTAATAAATTCATAAACTCGTATATATATATATATATAATCATTTGTTTTATTATAATTTTATTATGATCATTTATGTCCATTTTGATGAATTATAAGATACAATATTTTCATTGAGGAGCCTTTTTTCTTTAGTTTTCTTGATTGGTATACTTGTATATAAGTATAGAAGTTCACGTGGAATGGATATAAT
Organism: Viscum album; assembly: GCA_963277665.1. Classification (NCBI taxonomy): domain Eukaryota; kingdom Viridiplantae; phylum Streptophyta; class Magnoliopsida; order Santalales; family Viscaceae; genus Viscum; species Viscum album. The sequence goes on from OY728119.1 coordinate 1,269,922,344, forward strand.
TATCCATAATTGAATTTATATGATACTAATGAACATAAATAAGATTAAATTGTTATATAATTCATATTTTTATATTATATGTGGGTGATTTATTAGATAAAATATTAATTATAATCGTTTAGATTATAACTGTAGTATTTTGATCATTATGAGCTAGTTTTGTTATATGAATTAGTATTATGTATATAAACAGGTTATAGAATAATTAAATAAAAAATTATATATAATATATAATTTTTGTACAATAAAAATGGTTTCATGAGTAGCCTTGATGAATAAATTGGAGAACAAAGGTTTGTCATCCCTGAATGTTCTAAGTCCGGACCTCCCGGATGATGATTTCATTTTAAAAATAAGTGAGAGAGAGATAATAGTTTGAGGAAGGATTTTTAATTAACATTATATAATTCTAGTATATATATTATATTGTATTTACCATTATCATTTGTATAGGGGAGGTAGGGATAAGATAAGAAAGGTAAATAAATTAAAAATGAAATTAAAAGAAAAAGGAAGAGGGTTTACCTATGGAAATATCCTCCTTGAGAACCTCCTTAAGGGAAGGGGTTTTAGTGTTTTGGAAATACCTAGAGATCCTGGAAATAGAGAAAGACTTGGGAAGATGAGTTTTTCAGAAATTTGACAAGATTCAAGTCGTAGAGTAGTTTGGTGAATATGGAGTGAGAGGAGATTTTTATAGTGAAGGAGAGGGGTGATTTTTAAATATATTATACATTTCTTTTTTTAAGACAAGAAATAGTTATGATTCATGTGACTAAAAATAGTAATATGCTCATATGAGTTCAAAACATGTATTTTAACATCTTTCATTCATCACCTATGACTCAATTAATCTCTTATTTATCATTTATCATTAATTATTATATTTTAATATTCACTAAAAATTCATGTAATTTAGAAAAATCATGAAAATTTACCACAACCATTTTTCAACATGTAGAATTCAAAATTGTAATAAATTTTATCAAAATATATTTCTAAATATTTGGAATTTAATTTTTAAATAAAATCATTATTTACTTTAAAAATACGTATTTTAAATTTAAATAATTATTTTATAATATTTTTAAAAATTAATTGAGGTGTCATAAAATTATCCAAAAATAATAGAAAAAAATATGTATTTAGTAATAACTTTTATGAAAATGAGTTTAATTTTAAATCAATTTATTAATTTAATTGGGTAATTAAATATTTATTACTCACCAAAATACCAACACATAATTATTAATTTTTAAAATATTCACTCTCATTTATAAGGTTCCTAAATATTATTTATATTTACATGGTTGAGGTTTCAATTAATAAGGTTCATATTAATATTCATAAGGGTATATTACTATTCACAAGGGTCAAGTTTCTATTAACCAAAAATTTATGTTGATCTTATCAGACTCTAAATATCTTTTTAATCACAACTGTGTATTCCGTTCTACAAAATTCAACACATAGAAGTGGAAATTTTTTTTTTCTAATGTCTATGTCAAAACTAACTCCTATAAATCATAGTGTTTGTTTCGTAGAGACTTAGTGGTTCATGAATTCAAAATTAAATTTAATTGTAAATCCTTGGGTGTTACATATATAGACATGGAATGTAATAGTTTTGTGTATTTTGAATATCATGGAGCACAATATTCTATCTTCATGAAAGATCATCATCATCTCCTATAAAGAGATTATCATTTAGGACTCCTTAAAACCTTTCTTCATACACTAGGGAAAGGAAACAAAATAAAGGGGTGAGATCATATGCTCAGTAAGGGTAAACAAGAAGATATGTAAGAATTATCATGAGTATAAGGGAATTGGAACATGAAAATAAAATTTAATGATAATGCCTTGGATATCAAGGATCATATACATGATTCAAGATATAAATATTGATAGTTCGTAAGACATAAATAAAAATTTAATCGAGGGAATAAGACATGAAAAAATAACATATGAATATAACAAAGTATTTTTGGCTTAAAAACCATCTTATAAAATTGTAAACAAGTATGAATAGACAAATGTTCACCCATTCAGTTAAAGACATGAAATTAATCCCTCGAAGGAACTTGTGAACCTGAAACATGGTTCACACATAAAATTTTGAACATGTAATCATGTTCATTCATAGGAATAAAATTCTCCTAGGTGGGACACATCCCCATCCCCAATGGTATACATTTCCCCATATTGGATCATGTCATGCGTTCTTCCCTTAATAGATAAATCCCATCAGCTTATCCCCATCATTATATCTTAAGATATAAAAAATTACTCCATGAATAAGAGAAATATTTTTTACTCCCCATAATATAATCTATAGTGGGCTTATATAATTCTACCTAGTCCACCCCCTTATATAAGATATAATTGGCTTAACAAATGCTATCTGGGAAACCCCGTTGTATATGAACTAATGGGATTACCCATTGTTATCAGGTACACCCCATCATATAACAAGCATCCATGAGCCACAATATGAAAAAAGTTCTAATAGATTTCGTATCATCATAAAAACTCATAAAAATAATTATCCTTTCATTACTCGATTGACTCATGTAAAAGAAATGGGTTTCATGTCAATATTTATGATACATTATTAACCCATGGAGAAGAAATGAGTTTGATAAACATCATTCCATAAAAAACATTCAAAGGAGTAAAATTATCTGTTTCCTCGGATCAAATACTTACTAAATCATAAACTATATAAAAGGATGTAAATATAGAGGGGTGTATTTTTAAATCTAACTTGAAACAATACTTAAGAAAAGTAAACATTATTTTCATTCACTATTTTTAAGATATAAAAAACATTCCAAATCATTTTATTTGAAAACCAAATTTAAAAATTATGAATTAAGATTTACAAATCATTTAAAAATATTTCTTTATGAAAATCATATTTCATATTTGAAAAAAAGTACTTTTCAAAACATAAAACATTTTGAAAACCTTTTTCTTTAAAAATAACTTTGAAATGTTATAACGGAATCATTGAAATCCATTTGAAATGAATTTTAAAAATAGTAAAATTTTTAATTCATTTTCCTTGAAAATGTGATTAAAAGATCATTTAAAGCCATTTTTTTAAACTCATTTTAGAAAACATGGTATTTGAATAAAATAAATTTCATACAGAAGAGAGAGATAAATTATGATTTTCATAAAAACACTTTATTAATTTTTATATGTACCAATTATAGAGAAAATGGAACCATTAATTGAATATATAATTAATAACCTTATTATAATAAAATTCATGAGTTTTATTTAGATATGTATCAAAATATTTTATCAATGGAATAATAATAATAATCAATTCTGATAAAGGATGAGATTATATCAATAAACTGTTATGACTTTTGTAACATTGAATCATAAACCCAATTAAATAATAACAATAAATTAATATTAAAATACAATCAAAAAAATTATATTAATGATAAAATATAGAAAATGGAATTATATACACATCATAAAAGAACATAGGTATATAACCTAGCATGTGTCTCAAAGAAGGAAACTTGAGACAAAATTACATTAGCGATTTAGTAACATTTTATCCATAAAACCAATGAAATAGATATCATAAAATAGATATGTAAATACCCATAAATTTAATGATACTAGTAATAAAATAAATTAATTGGAAGTATATACATCCTAAAATTAAATGATTGGTGAATAAGTAGTAAGTCTCGCAGATTTAAAAGTGAGACAAGAAATACCCTTACTACATGAGTTACTTTTGAATCGTTAGACCCTTGAAATAATGATATAAATTGAAACTTTTAATATCAACAATTAAATTAAATTCATGATATAAAATTTCATGGGGTAGTATAAACACCATACAATATGAATATGTGGTAAATTTAACATATATCTGAATAAGTGAAAGTTATATGGGGAAACCCTTACAAAATGAGTAACTTTTGAATCATGAGATCCAAGAAAGATTAAATCCAATTGAAACTTTTAATATCATGAAAGAAATTAAATTTTAGATACAAAATTTCATATGGTATTATGTACACAATAAAAAATAAGCAAGTTGTGAATATTTCATGTATCTCAAATAAATAAAAGTGAGATGAAATTTTCTTACCTTAAGTCTTGATTATATTTGTAGACAATAAAATATATTTTATAATAAACATAAATTTATTATTCATTTACCAAATAATGATATTCTTATATATCGTATTTTTATTATTATGAATTTATATTACCTGTTTATTAACAATTTCAAGTTTAATGTTATGTTCCAGGTAATAATTGCTTCATTTTTTTGTATATGTTTTGACTCTTTATTATATATACTCTTACTTATATCATGATTTACTCATTTAAATAACATAAAAAAATTAAATATCATATAAAATAATTATTTATGTATTTATGAAAATATAAAAATGATATAAATATGAAATATAATACATCATTCATATAGACTGTAGGCCACACGTATGGATGAATGTAATTTCTGTTTTCATGTCATATTGAAAGAAAGAAAGTAAATAAAATATATGTATATATATATATATATTATAATTTCATTATAATTATTATTCCATATATATCATATACATTTACTAAAAAAATCATAATCCATTCAATGTAAAGTGTGAATGAATCACATCATTTTGAGGAGGTGATGGTCCACATGTCCAAAAACAATGTTATGGCATTCCCACAAAATGGAAAGCATGAATCTATGGATTATATAATAATTAAATAAGCATAAATAAGTATAAATAAATAATAAATATCATATATATCATATAAAATTGAAATTATATCCTTATTAATAACATTAAAAGATGGTAATGGATGAATAGATGTCATTGGTTCACAAGGTGGTAATTTGCCCTAGACATGAACGATGATTACATATACCATTTTATAGACGTGTGTGATGGTGTATTTGGAACCCCTAAAATTAAAAAATATAAATATATTTAGGATAATATGGTTTTTTTATAATCATACAATAAAAATAATTTAAGGGTTGGAGAATGAAATAAAACAAAAGTTCTTGTTGAAGAATATTACCTCTTCTTTGGGTAACTTGTTTTGGTTTGCACCAAAGGGATTCCTATACTGGATTTCTACACAAAGTGAGCCCTAAATGGTTAGAGGATATATTCTTGGAGATTATTTGGTCAGGTTTTGAATAAGAAAAATGGATTGGGAGGTTTGATAAAGTATGTGGGTGAGTTCCCATTTATAGTGGAGGAGTGACATTGTTGTAAATATAAAAAGGTAAACACTATTGAAAGGTCTCCCTCAAATAATGTGCCTATAATAATTGTAAAAATAATATAAAAGGGATTATAGGGTCGAAATATATCCATAAAATGTATTACAAACTTGTATCTAGGGTATTGTTTCCATAAGTTAAATTTTGACCACTAAGTAAATAACTTTTACCTTAACAGCTGCAGCTTATTTTAATTACATTCAGTAATTATTTTAGTTAAAAACATATTTTACCTAAATAAAAATTATTAATTATTATTATTAAAAAAATTGAATCCATTTTTACATATTATAAACATATATGTGGGAAATATTAATTTAAAATTAATACCATAGATGTGAAGGGAAAGCGGGTTTTTGAAGTACAATGTTCCAAAATTTCAATTGTTTTTTACATATAATTTTAATGTGAAAATGGTTAAAATGACATAAATTGGATTTTTTATTATATGATTTAACTAATTATATATTAAAACTAATTAAAAATATAATTAATATATATATATAAATTATTTGAAAAATAATTTTTCAATTAAAAGTCAGCGTTTTTCACAATTCATCAAAAAATGAAACTCCCTAGAAAAATACCAAAAATTACTCCAAAGTAAAGTTTGATATTACTATTTTAAAGTTGATCATTATTTTTTCTAAAATTAATTATAAAAGATGAAAAAATAATATTTAACATACTTACGCCAGTAAAAGATGATAAAATTACCTTTTAGAAAAATACATCATATTATTAAAGAAATTTGATTTATTATTATTTTATATTTTTCATATCTATTTTTTAAGTGTCAAAAAAATTTATTAAATATATAAAATATAAATTTTATTAAAAAAATTCATAAAAATTGGTTTGTTTTATTTTTTGAGATAAAAAATGTTTGTACATTGAAAAATAGTTATTTCATAAATGGAATTTCATTATTTTCAAATAGTTATCAAATTATTTTATAAGTAATTGATTGCCAAATGATTAATTTTAAATACATGTGTAAACCCTATTTTCTAAATTTATTTAATTTTATTTGTAACTTAAATTCAAACAGATAGGTGATAACTATAATGATATTTTAATAATAACATTAATAATATAGTGTAGTTCTATAAAACTCTGTCTTGCATGTAACAAAAGCTATTGAAGGAACTCGAAATTGGGTGTAACACAAGACATAGATAATGTTGTGCGTAAAACATAATAATATATGTTTTTTGTAGTGGATTCTTAAAATGGTGTTTTTTGCAACACAATCCAAACATATTACTTTCATATAACACAAGGTATATTTAATGTGGTGTGAAATAAAAAATATTGAAAAGATTAAAATAATTCAGAAGAGAAATATTTCCCAAAATACAGTGGTGTTACACACGGAATCTTGATAGATAGATATTTTAGTGTGAAATTGATTGATTTTTTTTCTTGTTTACTGTCTCTATATCTATAGTTTTAATACTCTTTCTTTTGTTTTAACTAAAAAATTTAAAATATAAAATCACTTGAAATTTAATCTCAGAATTAAACTTTAGATCTTATTTTCTAAAAATAACCTATAAAACATTACTGATCCATAAATTATTCTTTAATATTTTATTCTCCCTATATTTTCAACATTTTTGAAAAATAAATTTTACAATAAAGGAAGAATCCAGTATTTAATGCATTGACAGATACGTCAATTTAAACTAAAATTACTCCCATAAAAATTAATATGAATGTTTCATGGGAACATAGAAAATTATGGATCACCATGTAGTTGAGTTTCATATAATTAAATTCAAGAATCTAAATTTATCTATATTTTTATTATTCATATATCTTATTTCGTCACATAGCTAAATCACAAAGCCTTCTTTCTCACATAGCAAATTGAATCGTGTATCTTATTAGAACTAGGTTTCTGTATATTCCTTTGATCAAATTCATGTAGCCAATTAATAAACATATTCGATTCATGTAGTTAATTAATCCAATATCCATTTTCTAAAATAGTATATTAATCAATATAAGAAATTCATTGACATAGGTGAACAAATTCTGTGATGTTTCCATTTTATGTTGGTGATTCCTTCACGTAGCTGATTGATGTAGCCAAATTGATCGAAAAAGTAAAATTTAAATATTTAAAAACACCTTATATACTTTAATTTTCAAGACATATGAATATTTATGAAAACTTAAAGTATTCCATATTTTCAGCACAATAAACTTAAATTAAGATAATCATCATAAAAAAAATAATGAAAATCATTAGAAATATATGAAGGGTTTTTGAGATCATCAATACATTAAGTACATGGGATATGTTGAAACAACATTATTAGTAAAAAAATCTATCCATTTTCTAATGATCACAAAACCATTAAACTATAAACATGAAATTTAAATGATTTATATATTTTCACAATTTTGTTTTTTAAAATCTATGTAATATATAGTTTCTTTATAAATATTGTGTTTGTCCATTCTTTTCCCTCTGAATTTGTTATATCTATCTTATCCCCACTTTTTGGATTAGAAAATGAAAGATGTCGAGAGGAAAAACCATTGAATTTAAAAAGTATAATTAAGAACAATTAAGATATAATGTTCATATATAATATTAATTATGGTTGGACTATGATTCATAAAATAAAAAAACATAAATCCATCAAGAGAATAAAAGAACATTAAATAAAAATAATCAAACAAAATAGATAAAAATGGATTTTATAATACATGTACATAATAAAAAGAGTCCACATACAACGATACATGTACATAAATTAATTATATGACCCTAGATTATGGATTGGATCAAACTCAGATGGAGGTTCAGGTTGTGATTTCTTGAAAGAAAGATACGATGATGTGGTAGTTGAAAGGTCATGTACTTGAGCTAGAAATAATATCTTAAACTCCACAAAAGTACTATCTTCAGTTTCAAAACCAAATATTTTATTAGGTCTTAGGGATAGTGTTCTCAAGACCTATCAGGGTTTTGAGAAGAAGTAATAACGTCTTAAGATCATTAACTAGTAAATAATATCTTCCTAACATGATATAAATATAGTTTTCTTACAAATTCCACCTTGATAGAAAAAAAACTTATGATTTTTCTCACTGATAAATCCTTGATCGATCAAAAAATCATTTAATTTCTTTACAGAACCATTATTAGAATCAGAAGGTTATAATCCAATAGATGTTATTCATGTTAGAGAGAAAATAGAATCAGCACAAAGATCGATCCTCTTGATGATATAAATTTTTTTGATATCCATATTTACTACATAATATTGTATTTGAATCTGAGAAAATGAAGATAAAAAATTATTGGGAAAGACTTAAAAAGTTTTAGGAGTATAAACTATAGCTTCTACTTGAGGGTGTGATTGAGTGGAAGGGGATTTTGAATACACTTTTTTCTGAATCTTATCTACTATAACCTATATCTTGATCATTCTAACTTCAAAGGAGTTTCACTTATAAAAAAGGTTTTATAATTATTCTATCAGGATTTGACCAAAATCATTCATAGTACTAGATGGTTATAGAGAAACCAAATTGGTGGTAACATAAGTGAGTTTATGAATAACTGTCCAATGAGGTATGTAAACTACAAACTCTTTTCCCTATTCACCGGTATGGGCTATAGGAGATCCCTTTAAGATTGAAGAACTATAATCATCTTCTGAATAGTTTTTTAGAGATCAAAAACTTTCTCAAAAGTTTTATCCAACATTGTTGCCAAACTATTATTATTTCTACTGATTTTATCAATAGATGAGGAAACCAGAAATATGATTTTCATCGATACCTCCACGATTTCAATTACCTTAATAACAATAGATGAAAAACTTCCTGAATATAGAAAACAATGTCATTATGGGAGTCATTTATCCAAATACTTAGTCTACGAAAAACATCTCTCTTTCCCTAAAACTCATCCAATAAATCATATTTGAATTATTTTATAAGAAGGGGAGTAAACATGTCACATTGGAGTGACTAGATGTATAAGAATACAAAATTAAAATTGGAAAACACTTGGTAAAAAATATTATCAATGTATGGAAACAAAAACAATATGTATTCAGTCATGGCACTTGGATAAAAAATCATAATAAACTAAAATTTGATGAAAAACATAATTTTTAGTGTGTGAAATCTCTCCTTCATATATTATTGAACCTCTGAATTTCATCAGTAGAGTCTAATGAAATATATAATTAAACTATAAGAATGTTCTAAATCACATCAATTTGAGATTCTATAGGCACTCCAAGATTATTGACTATATATTTCGTAGCACAGATCCCCCTTTTCTCATTCACATGAGTTCACAAAACATCAACTTCCTTAGTATTCAACACATAAGAGTTAGGATGCACCGGTTGGAGGTTCTTTATCATGGTGGTCTGGGAAACCATCTTTTCAATTAGATTATTAAAATCAACCCAAGACACTAAATTCTACATCATATATCTAATTTCATATTTATAAGATATCATGTCCTTTTCAAGTCATCATAATCTCCATTAACATTACCAATATTTATCATTACTATAGAGGAAAAATTATGCATGTTTATTTCAACATTATAACATGAAGAAATTTTTCTTATAGATGATGCATCCTCTTGTACCTGAAGAGGAGATGGAATAGTATGTGGGGTATGAAAATGACCAGAATAGTCCCCCAAATTCATATTCATAGATCCATTTATGTCAATATTACGTGATCCAAGTATTTGATTAACTATTAAGTGATCAATATCAAATTTCATTCTAGACTCAGTAGATGGAACACTAGGAAGAATCTCAACAAGAATTTCCTCTTGAACTTCAGTAGATATCCCAACAGAATATACAATAAGATAAAATGTTTTAGATGTTCTAAAAACTATAGATTCCATTATTTAGAATTTTTATACTACTGGACTAACATCTAGTACATTGTGACTTGATTTGGTAGCAAAACACTCCTTCAATTCCCTAATGGTATCCCTCTTAGTATGCACTATATCCATAATATATATGATGCACTAGTGAAAAAAACATTTAACAAGTTGGCGTTTTTCATGTTGGTTCTATATAAACGACTTTAAAAGATAGAAAAACTGATTTATCAAGTCTGTTACAAAATAACCAATGTGATAAGTTATGAGAATCAATTTTTTACATTGGTTATTTTATAACTGATGTGTTAAATAAATTCTTGTCGATTTATCATGTCCGTTATAAAATAATCGATGTGATAAAAGATTTTATAACTATGTTATTAAATAACCGATGTTATAAACATTAAAAAAAATAGTTTTTCACATCGGTTATTAAATAACTGACCTGATAAAGCTATTAAATGATTTATCACGCCCCATATTCTGTCATTCTATTTTCTTCGATCGTGTGTCCTATGAATCATCTCTCTCATGTGGAAAAACATGAATGTATTCTTCAAAGTCGTTCCATCCAACCTGGTTTTTCCAACATCATTCATTAAATTTATTATCACCATATCTATCAGGTCTACTCGCAATACTAAAGTAAGCCTCACACGCCTCAATTTCATTTTTTTGTGATGCCCTAAATGTATGTTTTGAGATTTTATTTTTCAATCTTTGTTCTTGCTAACATAGTATGTTTCATAGTGTTCTTTTATACCAAGATGAATTATTTTCTGGTAAAATAAACCATGTAAGTGATATCAATCAAGTTTACAATTTTTGTGTGTTCTATCATGTGTGTGTGCATGTACTTTCATGTCTGTGTGGGGGGTCCAGTGGTGGTGGGGGTGTCTGGGGGGGGGGGGGAGGGGGGGGGGGGGCTGTGCAAGGGGGTGGATGAGTCGAGGGGTGTCTAGGGGGTGAGGGGGCTATCCAAGGGGGTAGGGGTGTCCAGGGGGTGAGGAGACTATCCAAAAGGGTCCGGAGTGTCCGAGTGGTGGTGGTGGTGTCTACGAGAGGTGGGGTGTCTTGGGTGTGGGGGGCTGTCCAAGGGGTAGGGGGCTGCCCCAGGGGTGGTGGTGTCTAGGGGGTGTCCAAGGGGGTAGGGGTGTTGTCGAGGCGGTGTGAGGTCCTTCAAAGGGGGTATGTGGTAGGGTTGGGGTGGTGTCTAGGGGGTGAGGGGTCTTCTAGAGGGTAAGAGGTGTCTAGGGGGTTGGGGGTGTCCCTGGGGGTTGGGATGTCTAGGGGTGGGGGATGTCTAGGGGTGGGGGTGCTGTCCATGGGGTGGGGATGTCTAGGCGGAAGGGGGTTATCCAAGGGGGTGGGGTTGTCTAGGGGGTGTCCAAGGGGGTGGTGGTGTCCAGGGGGTGAGGGGCTATCCAAGGGCGTAGAGGGTTTCCACGGGGGTGGGGTGTCTAGGGGTGAGGGGGCTGTCCAAGGGGGCAGTGGTGTCCAGGGGTATGGGGGTGGTGTCCAGGGGGTGACGGGGCTGTCCAGAGGGGGTAGGGGGTGTCCAGGGGGTGGGATATGTCCAAGGGGTTGAGGGGGAGTCGAGAGGGGTGGGGGGTATCTAGGGGTAGGGGCAGTCCAAGGGGGTGTTGGTGTCCAGGGGGTGTCCAAGGGGGTGAGGGGGTGGTGTTCAGGGGGTGAGGTTGCTTTCCAAGGGGGTAGGGGGTGTCCAGGGGGTGGGGGGGGGGGTTGCCCATGGGGGATGGGGTGTCTAGGGGGTGGAGGTTGTCTAAGGGGGTGGGGGTGCCAGAGGTGTCCAAGGGGGCGGGGGTGGTGTCTAAAGGGTGAGGGGGATGTCCATAGCGGTTGCGGTGTCCATGGGGTGTGGGTGGTGTCCAGGGGGTTGAGGGGGCTGTCCAAGGGGTTAGGTGTGTCCAAGTGGGTGGGGGTCCGGTGGGTGGGGGTGTCCAGGGGGTGGGGGGATGTTCAGGGGGTGGGGTTTCCATGGGGTGTGGTTTGGACATCCCCCTCACCCCATGGACACCCCCACCCCCTGGACACCCCAACCCTCGTGGAAAGCCCCTGACCCCCTATCCACCTCCCCCACCTCCTTGGACACCCCAACCCCCTGGACAACCCCCACCCCCTAGACACCCCCACCCCCATGGACAACCTCCCACCCCCATGGATAGTCGCCTTCTCCATTGCAATAGATTATATACTAGAGAGTGTATTCCAATGGTTCTTGAACCATTGGTATACATATATCCCAATGGTTTCCATGAATCCATTATAATATATTATATGTTGGACAACATGTATTCCAATGGTTTCCATGAAACCGTTGGAATAAATTATATGCTGAACAACATGTATTCCAATGGTTCTTGAACCATTGGTATATGTATATCCCAACAATTTCATTTTCACCATTGGAATATATTAACTTCGGGTAATCTATACCAACGGTTCCTATAGAACCGTTCGTATAGGGCTATTGAAATGGCCATCATTTGAATGGTGTGTGAAAATATTGTGGTTCAGGGGTTATCCCAATGGTTTCAAATGGTTACGATAGGTGTACTTTTCAATAGTGAATGTATACAAATTTTAAAATTTTTAATTCATATTTATTGTTTACGGAAGGGTAAATTTGGTATTCAGTTGCACCAGGATGTATTCTTTGTGTACCTTAATAAGAAAGGATCCAAGATGAATTTAAGACTTTTATATATAACTATATTTTCTTTTTAAAATCATTTTCATGCATATATTTTTCAAATATGGATATATTTGTTTTATAATTCAAGATTATTTTACATTAAAATTATGATATTTTTCATATAAATAAAAAATTAGATTATCTTAACGAGATGTATAATTTTGACATTTGTTATAGGTAATAATGAGTCGAAGTTGGATTATGACACATCGAATGAGTAATGAATATGAGGAAGGTATTGATTCATTTTTTGAATTTTCTAAACGAAAATTTCCAAGAAGCGGTATTTTTTTGTCCATGCCTGAAATGTTTGAATATGAAGAAGATGAAAAGTATAGAGATCAAAGATCATCTAATTTTTCATGGTTTTAATCTGAGTTATATCCCATGGATTTGGAATGGTGAAATTGGACAGAATGTCAGTTCTACTGATGATGATGATTTGAAAAATGGTAACTCCAATGGAATTGAAGAAATGATTTTTGATATTGTAGCAGAACAAATTGAGATAGAATTGATAGTTTCATGTCTATATGGTGATGCTGAAAAACCATTGTATCTTGGTTGTATAGAATTTTACATTTTTGTCGGCAGTGTTAAGATTGATTAACCTAAAGGCGAAACATGGATGGAGTGAAAGAAGTTTTACAGAGCTGCTACAATTGTTGAAAGGAATTCTTATAAAAGAAAATGATCTTCCAAATTCACATTATAAGGCCATGAAAATATTATTCCCGATTGGATTGGGATACAAGAAAATACATGCATGTCTGAATGACTGTATGATATATAATAAGGAATATGAATTTCTATCAGAGTGTCCAAAATGTGGGACATCATAGTATAAGTTGAAAGAAAAATCATAGGCTGATGTAGATATTACAGAGATCCCTACCAAGGTATTTTGTTATCTTCCAATAATTTATCGTTTTAAAGGTTTATTAGATAATTCACATGATGCAAAAAGGTTATGATGGAATTTTGATGACCATATATGTGATGGAAAAATATGGCATCCAGCTAATAGTCCACAGTGGAAGAAAATTGATGAGTATTATCCTACATTTGGAAATGAAATTATGAATCTCAGGTTTGGGTTGTGCACAGATGGAATGAAACCATTCTGAACCCTCAGTAGCACACATAGTTCATGGCCTGTTTTATTAGTAATTTACATCCTCCCTATTGATGTTTGTATGAAGCACAATTATCTCATGTTGAGTATAATGATCTCGGGTCCGAAGCAACTCGGAAATGATATTGATGTTTTCTTGTAACCATTGATTGATTATTTAAATCTTTTATGGGAGGATGGTATTAGCGTGAATGATTTTTATAAAATGGAATATATTTTCAACTGCATGTAGTGATTACATTCACTAAAAATGACTTCCCATCATATGAAAATTTGTCGAGATACAGTGTTAAGGAGCATAAAGCATGTACAATTTGTAAACAACAGACTTAATATTGTCAATTTCATAATGGGAGGGAAAAAATATACATGGTCCATCGATAGTTTGTTCCTATGGATCACTCTTATAGAAGACTAAAAAAGGAATTCAATGGATCAAAAAAAATTTAATATTGCTCCAAAACCTTTATCTCCTGATGTGTATTTTGAGAGGGTGAAGAACCATGGTGTGACATTGGGAAATACACACAAATATGGTAATGATAGACATATTTGGAAGAAAATGTCAATATTTTTTTAGCTACCATATTTGAGATATAATGAAGTGAAACATAATATTGATGTCATGTATATGGAGAAGAATATCTATGACAGTTTTGTTGGAACACTGTTAGATATTAAATTAAAGACTAAATATGGGTTGAATGCAAGAATAGACTTACTATCAATGGGAATACATTTGGAGTCATCTCCCACTCTGAATAGAAGATGAACATTTCTTCCCTCGGATTTTCATTCATTATCCAAGAGGGAGAAAATTAGCTTTTTCCAGTGTCTTCATGATATCAATGTGACTCAAGGTTATTTTTCAAGTGTAAAAACTTTTTTCTCTTTGAAGGATTTCAAGTTGATAGGTATAAAATCTCATGATTTACACATCATGATGCTACAACTTCTACCAGTTGCATTGCATTGAATATTGTCGATTCATGTCATAAAGACTATAAAGAAGTTGTGTTATTTTTTCAATTCAATTTGTAATAAGGTGTTTGATGTGAATGCTTTGAACATTTTATAAAAGGATGTAATTTCTATACTTTTTCAATAGGAAATGTTTTTAAATCAATATTTTTTGGATATAATGGTACAATTAATGGTTCATCTGGTTCAAGAAATAAAGCTTTGGGGACCTGTATATATTCTTTGGATGTATTCTTTTGAATGGTATATGAAATTATTGAAGGGGTATGTTAAGAATTCATATAGACCTGAAGCCTCTATTATTGAAAAGTATATTTTTGAGGAGGTTGCAGAGTTTTGTACAAGCTACATGGTTGCGGTGGAGTGCATAGATTTGCCTCCATCATTCCATGAATGAGTTAATAATGAGGGAAAGGGGATTCATGGCTTGAAAGTGAAATAGTTGTCAGCTAAACAAATGAAGAAGGTATAATTATACATCTGGAATAACATAGCTGATGCTCTACCATATATCACATTGCATATTAATGAGTTGAAATAATATCAACCAAAGAAGAAAAAAATGTGGATTTTGAATGAGCACAACAAAACACTATTTCCATGGTTTAAAAAGACCTTTCTTGGTAGATCAGATGTATTATAGATATTAAGATGGTTAGTGGGTGGTCCACGTTTAAATGTGATAACATGGTCTGAGTATGACATTATAAATTTCATATGAAAGCCCAGGACAACAGAAGTGCAGTTCAGAATAGTGGTGTATTGGTGTTTGTAGAAGTAATGCATTTTTCGAGTTCTAAAGATAAAAACCCAATTTCTACATCGTTTTCATATTATGGAGTCATTGAAGAAATATGGGAGTTTGATTACATTAAAATTAATGTTCTTGTTTTTATCTACAAATGGTTTATCGGTAAAAACATTGTTAGACACAATGAATTTCGAATTATAGTTGTTAATCTGAATAGATTGGAAGACACATCAGATTATTTTATAATGGAAACATATGAAAAAAAATTATGTAGTTGATCAATCAGATATGCAGTGGTCTGTTGTTTTACAGGGAAAAAAATAATATGTTGTTGAGGATCAACGTGATGAAGATGTTGATTTATATGAGATCCCTACATCCATGGAAAAATTAGAAAAATAAAAGAATGATCATGTTGAAGACATGGTTTATGCCATAAGGAATGATCATGATGAATGAATTTGGTAAAAAATCCATTTTTACAGTCATAATATTACTAGTAACATATGCTTATTTTCTATTTATTTTTATTATTTTCATAAATTGTTAGAATTTTTTTGTTTATTTTAATATTGTTTAGTTTAGTTTATCAGGTTTACCATTACGTAACTTTTGTATCTATTGATTTTATTGAATGAAAATTACTTTACCATGTTTACATTTTTTACCATGTTTACCCTTGTTTACCATAGTTTACATTTATATAAATTATATATTTATTGATTTTGTTGAATGAAAATTACACTATCATGTTTACCATGTTTACCATCTTTACCATTGTTTAACATGCTTACCATATTTACCATGTTGACTATTACACAACTTAGTTCAGCGTTCTATTTTTTGTTTACATTAGTATTGTAATATTTGAATTCGTATATTTGTGAAGTAATGTTTGATTTTTTGATTTGAAGGATAATGAAATATCAAGAAGTTGATCAACTACATGATTCTGGAGATGAGCATCATGATCATACCTATGGGGAGGAGCATTCACATGCTCCTCTTGATGTACCCCAATCTTTCTCATGTTCTCCCGTAATGACAAAGAAGAGTTCAAGAGTTGTTAAACATGGTTGCACACGTTTACAAAAATTATCACTTGCCTGTAGCCAGGACCAAAGGATACTCGTTCAGTTTGATGAGAATGATATTTCTACAGGTCCAAATGAAAAATATTTTAATATTTTTGTATCGATTAAGGGTAAAAGAAAAGTAATCATTTTTTATGATGATTGGAGAATTGTGGAAAAAAAGATAATATCTCAATTGTGGGAGACAATTTTGGTATAATATTTTTCTATTGTTTGACTAATATTTAAATGTATATTGTATAATATGTTCTACCTCTTCTTTATCATATGTAATTTGTTATGACTGACACTAGAGGAGTGAAGAAGAAATTTTTATGGTTGGCTGCAAGGAGATGGAGGGATTTCAAATAAACGCTCACATTAAATTTCATTTTTGGTCATAGGAATAATGAAAATCCATGTCATGTATATCCTTTCCTAGATGATGACACAAGGACATTTTTTTTGAAATTATAAGAAAAGATTCATTTTTTGTAAGGTTGATGTAAAATTTAATAAGATTTATAATATAAATTATATTATTAATGTATTGTTAATGATTTCTTAATCTTAATTTACTGCAATCAAGGACATCCCTATTGGCGCCAAAATTTGGGATGAATAAGAACAAACAGAAAGCCCTTGGGAGGGGGTCTCGCAATGCTTGCCCACATAGCCCCGTAGCACCGCGACCAGTGTAAATGTAACACCCCAAACATCCACAATACGCTTCTCTTTTAATAATACAATAGCGTGTGTTGTACACAACTTCGAGTTCTAACACACCACAACCAATCAAACTAGTTAGTATGAATAGTAATACCCAATTTTTGAAATTTTATAAATTTTATCATTCGAAATGGACTTCATTTTGGTATTCGTAATATTGAAATTAGCTTAGGGTGAGTTTTTGGTATTTTTCTGAAAGCCTTCATTTTTTGATTAATAGTGAAAATCACTGAGTTATAGTTTAAAACCGAATTTTTATTTAAATAATTATTTATTTTATTTAAATTTATTTTAGGTCAAAATAGATACATAATACTTATATAAGTTCAGTGTAATTCATTAGAGTTAGTTTATAATTATTTTAGATATATAAAAATTTTAATGAACTTTTCACCGTCTTTTACCCACCTCCGAGGAGAATTTGAAAATTCAATAAAACGTAATTTTAATGCTTCTGTGTGTGAAATTTCGAAAATCTGAGAGACACAGTTAATATCAAGGAGTAAAATATGGTTTAATAAGAAAATTTTTTTTTTTTGTAAATAGTAACTTTTTACTTTTATTTACCACGGTTAAAAGTAAATAGGGTAATTAAGGGTAAAAATGATATTATTATTACCCTAACACATGTCCTAATTCTATTAGATAACTATTATTAGAAAAAAAAACCTTAGGAATAAAATATGAACCTCTTTGGTCAACTTGGATTAGATTAGGAAACTTATTATTATTTTATTTAAAGAAGAGTTAAAATTGTTAAAATCAATGTTTAATAAATTTTAAAAAAATAATATAGGGTTATAAATAAGATAAATTTGACTATAAATATTTATTAGAAAGATAAAACGATTTCTTACTTAATGTTATTTTATTTATATTTTTTAGACATTAAATAATTTAAATTATTTATGACACAATGATGATGCAGTAATTACCTAATTAATGAAATATTAAAATAATAGATATTATAAATATCCAAATAAATGTAATTTGAGACTTTTTATGAATTACAGTAATTTTCTAGCTTATTATGACATGTTAGGGTTCTTTAGATCAGTTTTTTTCTAAGTAATAATGTTGTTATGAAATTAGAAAAAACAAAATACCAAATAATGTCAAAATTGACATAAAAGAGTTTTTAAAACAAATATTATATTATTAATTTATATTCTTTTCATAAAAATATACAGTTTGGCCAAAAGACTTATATAATGATAGGTGTGTCATTAATAAACCCCATGGGGTTCTCTTGGAAGTATATAGTATGTTTATTAACAATATAATATAAAAATACAAAGAGACATGGTAAATGTCAAACTATTTAACTAAGAGTTAAATCTAAAAGATAAAGCTAATATAGTAACCCAAACCAATATATAACCTATTGGATGAGTTTTTTTCGACCCCTAAACACCGTAGACTTTAAATATTCCACATTGGATCCATTATAAACCGAAAATGAATTTATTATAAAATAATATTTCTATCATTTCCTAAGGTGCCCCTCACCCCTCTTATAATAGGGCACCCCCTTCTCTATAATTCACACATTCAAAGCCATTTGGATCATCCAAAATCTGCCAAAATACCATATCAACTATCCTCCCTTAATCATAGGGGCCTTCCTTTAGTCATAAATCCAACTTAAGGAGTCCTTTTGATCAAATAAAAAGGATGAACCTGAAGAAGAGGTAAATATCTCACCACCTCCTTCAAGTTCCTTTCTTCTTCCACAACCTTTCTCATTGTTGTTTCCATTATAAAATAATAACTCCAGTATCTTCTATTTTCTGTGATGTTATTATAAATATTTTATAACAAAATTTATTATTCTATCCATTCTTTGAATAACATGTCACCATATGGGCGTACGTACAGATTACCGTCTCCACGAATGCGATAAGATTCATTCCCCATCATATTCATTCAAGACTAATTTTCATTAGATGATTAAAAATAATGTGTAAAGACATGATATCATTCTAGATATAAATACAATACATCCCGTCCATAAAAAATATGACTCACATAAGCAAGAATATGAAGGAAAACAAATCCGTTAAATCCCAAAACGATGATAATACTAAGATATTATTAACAAAGCAATGTTAAACGATCATATATGATATCATATTAATGTATAGGATTCTTGTATAATTTAATAACAATTATTTCACCATTATACATGTTTTTAACCAACACTCGGCCAATGAAAAGTACTAGATAAGGGTTAATTTCACAATCTCTTAATTATCTGAGGTTGTTTATATGTAATTATCTACTAGGACCTATTTATCATCCACGTCCATGTTTCTTAAAAATGTATTTCAAAAAATTCTTAATATTTTATAGACTATGGTTTAAAGTCATGTATACCCTTGTTTGACTTTTTATATATGTATATAAAGGAATCTCTACGTTGTTTTCCAAACAAGGTCCTTTTTAACCTTTTTCGACAAAATTAATGTAAGAATGTCTTGTTTTAAACGTATAAGGCAGGTGCAGCTATTTTCTACCGTTATAAAATTGTCGAAGCTTCCCTTACATATTATAAGAATATTTTGAAATTAAATATCTTCTTTTATAATTTTTTTTCTTTTATATGATTTTAAAAAAAGAGATATTTCCCTCAAATAGTTTCGATTTCTTTGATGTCAACATCCATTGATGGATTATAAGCTTATTTGAAGTTGATTTATTATGATACAAGACTTCCATATTGTATTGAAGGTTTTGTGATATGTTTGACTGTGGATGTGTTATTTTTATACCATTCATGGTTTATAAAGAAAGTATTGACATTTCGTATTCTAGTTTTTATACGAATGTTTATATCATGTTTAAACCTGTTCATATGAAGAATTCATTGGACTTAGTAAGTGACGCGTGGAGCCTTCTATAGCTCCTCGATACATCATTAGGTCTCATGAGACAATCTAGTGTCTTGGAAGAAGGTCTAGAAAAAATCTTATTTTGTAGTCTTGGAAGAAGGCCTTGACTATGTGGTTATGATAGCCTGGTATTATGCATTCCATCATTTTGAAATTGGTTATTTATATTGCATGTGGTTATTCGACTAGTAGAATATTCAACAGAATAACTAAATGGAATTATTTAATTTTATTTTTTCCATATTATGCTGAAGTTAAAGTTTAAAAGCCTTTTGTTTTAGTTATACATTTCCTTAAACGTTTATTCTTATTTATGAATGTTTCTGCTATATTGTTATCCTTACTAAGCATCTGATCTCACCCCTTTCTAGGTTTTATTTTTTCCCTGGATGTGAAGAAGTATTTTATGACTGACCAGAAGGGATTGTCTGAGGGGATATGAGTGTGTACTATGGAGACTATGTTGTTGTAGTTTTTTAATTTATCATGTAATATAAGACTTATTAATGTATCTAGTATTTCCAAGGCTACTAAACTAATTGGTCCGTCGAGACTTGACCTTTTGTGATCATGCCAATGTTATTTAATAATACACTGACTCTGGCTAACTGGGGTCGGGGAGTTACAATAAAGCTCCCCATTTTTGAATCTGCCACGGAGCAAGGAGGTGGGAGGCTCCATGAACCCATAATATGTTTGGGAACCTTCCACAAAGCAAGGATGCAGGAGGCTCCACGAACCCATTTGATGTTTGCGAACCCACCACAAAGCAAGGATGCATGAGGCTCCCTGAACCCATTTGATGTTTGCAAACACACCATAGAGTATGGAGGATGGGTGATTCTCAGTTATGCTAAAATTCTACATTTCTTCCCTCCCAGAAAACTCTTCTTCGTGGTACCTCTTTCTTATAAATACTGGTCTCCCCTCGAGCACAAAGGGCAGATCCTCCGACCAATCACCTAAATAGCTCTCAAATTGTGAATAAATTTTTTCTCTACGAACCATGAGCTCTTCAAGGAACTTTAGCATCATGAAGTGCCTCTCCCTTGGCTTGAATTCTGCCCCTCTTCAAAGAGGGATTCCCATCGTGGAGCCCACGAGCCTCCACAAAATAAGGGGATCCTCAAGGGGGCTTAGGTCATCAAGGAGCACTTATGTTTCACAAAATACCCTCCATGTCCATGTGACCCACATGCTAAGGCAGGGTCATAGTGCTTCACGAAGCACATTGGTTCGCAATTTTAACCTTCACAAGGCACCCATGCTTCGCAAAGCACTACTCTGCGAATGTCATTCCACCTTGTGGAGCTCCTTCCATACGCACCTATGCTTTATGCCTAGGCTAGGACACTTCACTTTGGGAATAATACCACTTCCTGAAGCCCCTCCACTACATGGAGCACCAGTGCTTCACGACACTTCTACCAATGTACCAGTATTCTCCAAAACTCATTTTTCTATGTGACCCTCCAGGTTTGCATGAAGTAATTTTATGATCCCTTGGGTGGTACTTCCTGTTTCTTTTCTTTGCCTCATGCTTCTTCACATAGGCACGCTAAGGGATATTGATTCTTCTCATAACCACGCTAATGTGGACCCCTCAATGGATCACTCCATAACACCCCCTCGCCATGACATTGTTGATTCCTTCCTTTCCCCAAGGGTGGGTGGGTATCAGTAATGTATGTCCTAGGTTTGTGGAGTAATCCCACCTCTTCTAAGCTGCATGATGTTAAACTACCGAGCACCATCATCCTCAACACATGACGTTAAACTATGACCACACCCCTTGCGTTATACGTTGGGTGCCCCTTCTCGGGCATTATCTATTCCCACTGGTCTCCATGAGAGTGATATATTCCTCACAGGGAATGAGATCCTCTTTACCGGAGTGGTTTCTATCCATGGGGAATGGGAAAACACCTTGGTGTAAACCCCTTGCCTTTCTTGCGGGAGGCAGCATTCTTGATTCTCCTATATTCTTCCTAGGCAAAGGTCGGAGGGGTGGGGGGGGGGGGGGGATGGGCACCAGAGCCCTCCTTTATTTGGTGCCAAATCCCTCTCCCTTTGGGATTTGTTGCCATCGGGCTTCCACCCTGAGTAAGTTCCAATCTTCATCTTCCTTGGCCTCTAACCATGCATAAGCCCATGTTTCCTCTTTGGGATACTAACCACACATAAGACCGTGTATCTTCTTTTTTATGTGGACCACGCATAATCCCCTATTTCTATTTTGGGCTGCAAACCACGTGTAATCCCTATTCCACTTCCCATGGATGCACCTTTTGCGATGTGATCGTCAGGTCACTACCGCCTCCTATTTCTCACATTAAGCATGACTCACATGTGCTTAGAGTAAGCATCGACCATGACATCCTACCTGAGCATCCTAGAGTGTATGCCCCAAAAACCATCCCGAAATATGTGTAATTTGGTCCTTTCCATAGAAAGGTATGTAGGAAGCCTTCCTGAGGTTTAAACCCAATAACCATTGGTCCTAACTCCCTTCACGTCTGTGCACCACCCCTTCCCAAACTACGCGAAATTTGATCCTTGTCAAGGCATGGTACATAGGAAGCCTCTCTAAGGTTCAATCCCAACACTAATTGGTCCCGACTACTTCACGTTGGTCGACCCATATCCTACTTGACATTAAACTACATTCCCCTTTTCATCCCACACGATGTGAAATGATACCCACTTGAACTGTGTGGGATTTGATCCCTATCTCTTAGACAAGGTATGTAGGAAGCCTCCATGAGGTTCAACCACATCCAGTGGTATGTCGTTGTGCCCCCATCCAGTGGTAAGCTATTTTAAACCCCATCCACCGGTTAGCCGTTGTGATCCCCTACACAATTTTAGGCCATTTTTAATCTTACACAGTAGTAATCCATTGTGATCCAATTTCTGCGGTAAGCCATTGTCAAGACAAACCCAGCAATAATCCGTTATCATCCCTTTTATTGGGACCCGTGTCTCTAGTCCTTCCCAGTGACTTTAGACCAACCTCAGGCTTCTAACCACAAATAAGCCCCAGTATATCATCGGGTTGTTGTCCTCTTCACACACCCCGATCTTGTACCCCATCCGGAACTACATGTAATTGTATTCCCTTCCACAGGGATATGTAGGTAGTATCTTAGAGGCTCAATCCCAACATCACCATCTCCCTTGATTCGACCCCATATCATTATCCATCCACATCACTTAACCATCCATTCTCCATCTTGATTTTTACTCGGGCCGCCACATCCTGGTGAGATCATGCCAATTCACCTATTCACTGCTCCTAGAAGTAACTGGGTAACTAACAACATGTTATCCATGACATCAGTGTTCCCTCCCAGGGTTGCACCCATCTGATCCACTATAGTCACTATTCCGATCAATCCAATCTATCTCTGATAGACGTTTAACTCGCAGCATACCCTATGTTAAACTTGGGAAGCTGAAGAAAACCTCAGAGACATGCCTATGGCATAAAATTCCTTACATTTTACATGGGATGCCTCGGGCTTCTATGCCCTTGAGAAGACCTATAACAATGGGAAGAAGCCTAGACACTCTAGTGTTCTAGCATCAAGACACGCCAGTGATATCCAATGTGACTACTCCCCCGACCGAAGGTTGCTTCCCTGACCAGACCCCTTAGAATGTAACAATAGAAGTAGAGTAATAAACTGGAATCCGTGAAGATATGTAATTGGGAAGAGTTTCATGAACAACATCTTACTCTATAAGGGAGAACCGGACTAGGTGATGAGTTCTAAGGAGGAATTAACGGAATGAAGAACCGGCATCCCATCATCTTGTATCGATCAAGTTGCAAACTTCCCTGAATAAGCGACAGATGTCACCCGACTTTGTAAAGCAGGAATGCGGGGCAACAACCAGTGCGTCCTCGTCATCCTCAAACTGATGGATGCACGCGCCCCGACGAAAGTGTCGAAAACAAAAATGTTGAACCCGATGTGATGTTCTCCTCCTCTATGTGGATATTAGTAGCTTTTGAGACATTAGTGGATTATCCTTTCACCAAATCTAGTTATCCAGTGTTGGGTACCTCCATGAAAATAGTGGACCTATTGTGAATCTCACCAGATGTTGGGGTTGTTAAAACGTTGGACATCCTGATCTACGATTTCGTCAGCTTGGATTCTTCTTACCATCCATGGAAGATGGAATGACACTGGGCCGTTGGACATCAATTTCTTTGTTTCAGCACTAATGGTTTAATATCCCTACTATCAATGAACCAAGATGCTGCATTGGAATATGATCGCCACCCACCCACCAATGTAGGGGTAGGGTAAATGTCAATGCAGAAACCCCACATAACTCCACAGCTACTGCGAAAATCTCCACAACCACAATTATTGGGCACCCACACCCCATCTCTCATTATGAATTCATTCAACGAAGGGTCATAAAAAACCTCATACGCTGATACGAGGAGTAGAGGATTATCCCGACTCGAGATATAGCCCGCCATTATTTAGAGGCTTCTGCGCCTCATCTTCATTTCCATCCCCAAGGGTTGTGTAGGGAGCCACTACTCCCAACTCCAACATACAATCATTTCGGGAGCCTCTCCCTAGAATGCCTCAATGACTCCCTCCCCTATGCCGATGAGGTAGCAAATGTTTGGGCCAGCCCAGCTGGGATCCCATTTCAAGGGCTCCAAAGGAGGGCTCCCACTAGGTCATGCTAGAATTTCAACCTAGTCCCATGGGCTGAAAATCAAGTAAGACATGTTCCTACACCACTGGCCCTAGTTTGGCTGACCCGATGCCAGTTTTGGGCACACGGCAAAGAGGACGCCCTCAAAGGTGCGTCCACATCAACCACTACCGTGGCTCATTCCACCTCCAACGTATATCATCACACCCCTATTTATACTGAGCAGGGGGACTTATTTACCCGACCCATACAAAGGCCCCAACCACCCCATGGGATGGCTGGGACGAACTCTCGTGGTCGTCGGCGCAGGGAGCACCCGCCGCACACTGACCTGTGAAAACAACAACTAGTATGGAGATCCTCCCCATACTACCACCATGGAGAACGCGGGTCCTCCCCAAATCCAAGATCGTCATAGAGGTTTTCCCCGTGATACCGTCAACCCAAATGAGGGTCCTACCCATGATAGTGTCACTCAATACAGAAGTAGCTCCCGTTCTCATTACATATGGTATGGAGTTCCTCCTACCGTAGGCCTCTAGTGTGGAGAAGTTACACATACGATCAATATAAAGTATGGGGGAACTCCCCATGTCCTTTCAGTAGCTGGAAAAGGTCCTCCTAACCTCATAAATCAAAGGAGTGAAGGTTAGCTTCGCTTCACTAGCAACCGAAACAATGTTCCTACCCGTGTTCGGATTGAACAGTATGAGGACCCTCCTCGCGCTGATGCTGCTAGGGGAAATAATAATGGAGGTCCTACTCGTGCTCTTATCACCTCTAGTGGAGGTCCTACCCACTCTGACACATCCCCTGGAGATTCTCTCCACACAAAAGTCAGTGGGCACGATTTTCCTCCCCATGTTCTCATTGATATTTTTCCAGGTTCTCCTCGCACCCCATCTCACTCAGGTGGAAATTATATCCACCCCAAAACTAGTACGGCTGAAGGTCCTCCTCATGACAGAAATCTACCTTTCCCTGAAGAAACATCTCGGGCAGGAGTGTGGGTTGTTTCCACCATAAAAATAATGCTGAGAAGATTCAAACTGAGATTAAACTAGTCTGCTTCTTAGATTCTAAGGCAAAATATGAATTGGCGATGGAACCCTCTCCTATGTCCTTTGTTCCAAGGGATGGTGTAGAAACAAGGCACGCCAGCCTCATGCTTCTAGAATTTGAGGTCCATAGGATTCCCGCCTCCCTCTGCAAGTACATTTAGGAAGAAAAAAATCTTGCATTTCCCCAAGGTCTAGCGATGAAATCACCGCCATCATCACCAGAAACACTCTCTACCTCAACAAGAGATCACATAGAACTACTCCAGGGACCAATGGAAGCTGATCAATAGTGTGATCCATCGTTAATATCCGTAGTCTCGGGGCCATAAACTGCAGTCATCAGTCCGTCTTACCATGATGTGGTGGCTTAGTCAATACACTCTTCGGAGGATAGCCCGAGATGCAACGGTTTGTCAGCTCGCTCTCTGTATTCTCCACTGCCTAGCCTGCCATCTCAGTAGTATGCTTTTGTACCGCAAATGGTTCCCCAACCACCTCCTATTGACGAGTAGGGAAATGAAGGGCCAGGACCCAAATCCGAACCAAGGATCTTGTGGGATATTCTCCCAGCGAACCACTTCCCAGTGATATTTTGGCCAGTAGTAGTGCCAAATTTCTGGGCTCCAGAAGAACTCACCCCATGAGGAGGTTCGATGCTCTCACCAGACCCTCTGGGAGACTCGTTTGTGAATTTTTCATCGACGAGTGGCCTATCCCAATATTCAAGAGCATTACGAAGACATCATCCAACAATTATGTTTGGTAGATTTGGTCGCCCTCCCAGTGGCACAATGCCCTGATTCACCTAGTATCTATAGGTTTCTCCAACAATGATGCATTCATAGCATTAAAGTGCACTGGAGGATAATCAAGGAGGCTTTTCCCGATGTGCAAATCTGTGTTTTGGGGCAGTATGTGGCCCTCCATTTCAGTTCCATCTAGCACCTACCCGATTTGTTGGGAGACATAGAGGATATGCCTCCAGGTTGGGTCACGGTTAACGTGGCCGACCTATCAGGGGTTGAGAACAAGCAAGATCTTCTTGGAGAGGACCTACCCCCCTAAGGGAGTTCCACACCTCTTGGATCCATTGGGATGGATTACTCATCAACATAGGAATATACCGGGTCATCCTGTTCCCAGTGAGGTGTTGGTCCTCAGCCAGAATCTCAATAAGGGTAAGGAGCACGTCAGAGTAGTTAAAACCTCCGACCAAACTAGCTCAGTGTAGAAGGAAAAGATGATCCAAAAAACCGCTTTGCATCAGCAACACACTGAACACAAGAATATGGTCGAAGGAATTTTTTCTGAATGCGTTGCAGAGTGACGAACAGACTACGATGATCCTCGGTCGGGGCAGTAGGGGAAGGCACAACTCCCCATCAGCGAATTGCCTCTAAGTGTCCCCGACCATCCTGCCCATGCAAACAGGGTTAAGGCTGGAACATATGTCAAAAGGGAATGGTATGTGTTGCCAAATCCTGATGAATGGTGTGACAATCATCAGGACCCAACTCTGGTTCCCCTAGCTACTCCACAGGTTATTCCACCAGCCGCTGCATGAGTCGTTGGGTCTACTTATCGTGTTAAAGAACCCTCCAACACACTATAGGTCAGGGATCCCAGTCAAGATAGGAACCCCTTCCCATATGATCCAATGGAAGAACTCATCACCCACCTCTAAAATTTGGAGACTCGACAGGTGGCAAAATTTCATGATGGAAATCCATATCCAGCGTGGGTGGATGATATACTAGCACCCCCGGTTTTGGAAGTCCCACCTTTCCCCCTTCAACGGGACTGGGGATCTGCCGCAACACCTGACCCACTTTATCTCAGGGTGTGGACCCATGTTGGGAACCCCATTGCAGTAGGAGGCCTCCAAACTCTGATTCTTCATACAGATAATGGAGGGTCCATCATTCGTCTGGTACAACTAGCGCCACATTGGATCACTAGCCACTTGGAAAGACATCTGTAGGCAATTTCTCTACCAGTTCAGTTCCACTACTTGGAAGATGAGTATCACAGACCTCTTCAAGTGCATGTAGAGGCCAAACAAGTGCATTGTAGACTTGGTCTCCTAGTTGAAAGGGTTTGCGTACTCTCTTGACGTGCCACTCACTCAAGAGAAACTACTAACAATGTGCATTGGGAATGTCAAGACATAACTAGGCTTCCCTCTGATCACCAAGAACTATCCTGGGGGATTCCTTGATTTCTTTGATAAGGGCTAGTGACTAGAAGAAGCCTTACTGTAGGCTAATCAGGCACATTCGCTTCCTCCTGTAATCCCCATGAGAAGGGCCGCCAGGTCCAATCCCACCACAGTGTTTCAAATAAAGGCCCCCTGGAAACTAGAGTTCTTACCAGTGGAGCTGCCTCCACATACTTGAAGAGGTCCTCCACCTCAGGCGCAGCCTCCATCCCAATAGCCCCCACCTCATAACATGAAGGTGCCCCCTCGCAATGCGCTTCCACCACCTAGGCAAGATAACTAGGCTCTACCTCTTCAAAAGGATTTTCCATCCCCTCGTCGGGGTCAGGCTCTATAGGACCCCTTTCCGAAATGAGGAACTAGACCTAGTCATTAAATGCGGCTCAACTACCTGGTTACTTCTATAGTGCCTTTGAGTAGGGGATTGAACATTTTCTTGAGTGCAGGAGGCCCGAAGAGGCAAAACTCACTGATCAACCTAATTACTTCACCTATCACCGGATCCTGGAGAACACCCTCAAACAGTGCTATGTGTTTAAAGACTGGATTCAAGACCAGGTAGATAATAATATAGATCGGTTAGACATAGCTCTGGTATAGGTGGATTGTTTTGTCATGAGGTCAGATAAAAGCAATGACAACAAAGGCAAGTGGCATCAGGTTTCCAATCGTGGGTCCCAAAAGTATGATGAATAGATGGCTCACAACATAATCCCCCATTCCCATGGTGTTATATGTGAATGCCTGAATTTTCCATAGACTCTAGAAGCTACAGCTGCTACTTCTGTATCATCGTCTAAGTCGTCCTCTTTCTAGAAGATCAAACACCAACGGAACAAGGGAAAACATATTCCCCCACCAATGACATCGTCATCCCATACTCTCAATGATTTCATGCCCTCAGAGATGCAGATTCCTCCTAGAATCCATCCAGTAGTGGATTACTCTTTGAGTGATAGTCCAGGGTATGCCTCGGTTATACCTTAAAGCTACTAAACCCCTACATGATTCCTAACAATGAGGAGCACCAGGAAGATCCTACTAACATCCCCAACTATCACCAGCATCGACAGAACTGTGTCTATATGGGCCGACAGAGTGCCTTGGTTAGCACTTCTATTCAAGATGTGAATATAACTGAAACTAGGCAGCATGCCCAACACAAAGGTCAACACATGCAGCCTTCTCATCTGGTGTCATCAGGTTCTCCATCGTCATCGGTCGTGTCATTGGATTAGATAGAACCACCTAGACCACATCATTACTAGACACGCTTTGCTATGGATCATTCTCTGTAATCTGGACCTCATCTGGTAGTCACTCCGCATAATTCGACTAGTGAGCAGCGGGATATTCCTAGCACCAGTCAGCCACCAGTCCAGTCAGACAGGCCGATTATACCACCGGTCATCGAGTGACCTTTTGTAAGAAAACTTTCATGCATGGAATGGAAGTATGATGTCCTCAAGAATCATGATAACATTCTAGAAAGTATTTTTATCCTTGAGCCCCTAAAACTATCATCAGATATGTGTGAGGCCCTCACTGAGACATTAAGAGGCCCCCTCCAGTTTGAGACCGAGGTAGCAGCCGTATAATCCTTTCATGCTGAGGTGGTCGAGAATGATGAATGCTAGGACATCATCTCGTTCTATGGATAAGATGAAGGCTCTCCCACATAGGGCCACATTCAACAACTGTATATCACCGGCTAGTTCATTGGTATGGAGGTTCGTTGTTGTCTTGTCAACACGGGCTCCAATATCAACCTAATCTCGACTCATACATTATAAAAACTGGGGTAGTCCGATAATGATATGAGTCCCTCTAACCTTAGAATCCAAGGTTATGACAGGAATGAACAAAAATTGGTCGAAAAGAACTATATGAAGAATAGTTCGGTGGACTAGTTTCCATCATCGAGTTTATGGTTGTCTCCCAGGACACCGCCTACAATGCGTTGATGGGTAGCCCATGGCTCCACCTACATGCGTCAGTTCCTTCATTGTATCGCAAGTGCCTTAGGTACTCCCTTAATGGTTGAGTGAGCATGCTTCAAGGTGACGTTTCCCCATTTTCCTCTTCTGAAGCTCTCTATTTGGATACCGACTATTATAAGAGTAAATACAAGCATATTTTGGTTAACGAGGTTGAGCATTCCATGGTTGTGACCAGCCCATGGATAGATCTACATGACGCCTACATCTTCCCAATCCACTGATTGGCGGCTACAACCCCAGACATGGGAAAATGCTTCGTTGTTACTGGAATGAGGTAGGAGCACATTCCCAAGTCTAATAAATGCTATAAGATCACCTCATACAACTACACAAATCAGGCTCAGGTGATCCCGGATCCTACTACTCCCATAAGGTATCGAGATGTCCACCCCATGGAAATGAAAATACATCATACTTGCTTTTTTTTCCAGGTCATAATTAACTGGATCCAGACTACGTTCCATTATTTCATTGATATCATCAAGTGGGGCCCCTTGGGACAAAGACCCGATGAGATCTGATCAACATCCTTCATCATTATGGTTTCAGCAGCACAGGGGTTCTTCGATGTAGTGTCCACAACCACTCAAGCTGGTACTAGCCTCTCATCAGGATCTGTTCCTACCGGAGATCCCTCCATAAGTGAAGAAGAGGATTTAGAGGATGCTCCCCCACCTTTGAAGAGGGCGTCTCCTCCATGTTCGACGAATTGGTGCTGGTGAGCCTCGGTAGTGAGGCGGACCAGAAACACACATAGATCAATGCTTCCATGCCCCTCGAGGAGCATCAGCAATACATAGATTTCCTTTTAAAACACCATGATGTATTCTACTGGAGTTATGAAGAGATTTCAGAACTATATCTTCATGTAGTCATCCTCCGCCCCGGTCTCCCGGAAAATGATCGCGGGTTCAAGCAACCTCCAAGAAAGATACACCATTCTCACAGTGCCATGGTGGAGGAAGAAGTTGATAAGGTCATCAGAGCCAATTTCATTAAGGAGGTCCAGTACCCCAAATAGTTGGCCAACATTGTGCTAGTCAGAAAGAAGAACAGATAGATCAGAGTCTGCATCGACTTTTGGGATCTCAACCATCACTGTCTGAATAATGAATTTCCCGTTCCTGTGACAGAATTGTTGATCGATGTTATAGGTGGGTTTCAATCCCTCTCCTTCATGGATGGGTACTCCAGGTATAACTTTATTTGAATGGGCCCTGAGGATGAGGAGTATATAGCCTTCAGGGAACCACAAGGTACTTTCTATTAACAAGTCATTCCCTTCAGTTTAACGAATGTGGGTGCCACCTATCAGCGGGCTTTGTATCGCATATTTAACCCAATCCATGGAACGTTGGTGGAATGTTATGTGGATGATCTGGTGTTCAAATATCACCTACATCAGGAACATCTCAAATACCTTGAGAAAGTGTTCAGCTTCCTCCATTCCCTCCACCTAAAGATGAATCCATTGAAGTGTGCCTTCTAGGTCACCTCTGGAAAGTTCCTCAGTTTTGTTATCAAATATAGGGGCATCGAGATCGACCCGTAAAAGATAAAGGCCATCAGCCCGATGTCTCCCCCATGAAATACTTGGGGTCTTCAATGTTTCAAAGGACACTTGGCCTACATACACTGATTCATCACAACTTAGGTTGATAAATGTAATCCCTTTTCACCACTCATGAATAAAGTCTCTATCTATGAGTGGGACAAATAATGGCAGACTGAATTTGAGGAAATAAAGTTGTACATGCCCCTTCCTCTAGTCTTAATGCCACCTGTCTCTAGAAACCAGTTGGTCCTTTACATGACCTCCCTCAAATGGTTTCTCGAAATCCTTCTCGCCATGAAGAATAACAAGGGGACAGAGAACAGTCTTTACATCCTCACTCGTATGCTCCTCGATACGGAGACCGGATACTCCGCTATCGAGAAGAGATGCCTTGGGCTAGTATTCACAGTATATGAATTGCGACATTACTTATTATACCATGAGGTATTGATAGTGTCCCATGTAGACCCTCTAAATTAAATCCTGAACCACCCAATGTTGATAGGTTGTCTAGCTTGGTGAGCATTGATTCTCCAGAAGTTTGACATTAGGTTTGTCCCTCAAAAGGCTATTAAGGGGAAACCACTGAAATACTTCCTTGCTGCACATCCAGCTCTTGCAGACCAGTCCATGGATCTTGATTTCCCTGAAGAAGCGATTCTCTCAGTATACCAATCCATCCTGTGTAGGGAAATGATCTTCAATGGGGCTTCTCGGAGCCCCACCATCGGATGGCTTAATGACCCTGGATCAATAGAGTAGGCTTGGGTATTTTCTTCATTTCCCCAGCACAAGCCATTCTTCCTTATTCATTCCTGTTGTCAGAAGGCTACCCCAATAATGAGGCCAAGTATCAGGATCTCATTACTAGCCTTGAGCTGGCCCTCAAGATTGACATCCCCCATTTGCATGTAAAACAAGACTCCGAACTAGTCACCAAACAGGTCAATAGTGACTATGTCTTTAGAAATACATAGCTCGTACCATTGTGGGAACACACTCTCTAGATAATGTCCCAGTTCCCATCTCATCTAGAAGTCACTCATGTCCCTCGATCTCAGAATGGTCAAGCTGATGCCCTAGCCAGCCTTCAGGCATCACTTGAAGAGCCCAAAAAGGATGATCTGATTATCCATGTGGAATACCAGAGAGTAATTTCTCCCGTCACTCCAAATGATAGTGAAAACCTGCAGCTAAGCCACCTTACCCCCAGCACCTCCACATCAGGACCCCCAGGTCCCGCGGATGTAATTATTGAAGTGAATCGGGACTTGAGAAACTAATTTGTCGAGTACCTCTAAAATAGTAATCTCCTAGCATATTTGGCTGAGAACGAGAAAATTCGACGATGTGCATTATAGTTTATCCTCTTGGATGGTCCTGGTCATGAGCAGATCCTCTACAAGCGCGAGTTTGATGGGGTTATCCTCCGTTGCATTCAAGGAGTCGAGATTTACTATAGATACCCAAAGCTTTCCATACATGGACATTACATTACTTTTGCAGAATACTTGATACATAACGGAAACAGACACATAATGACCGTAATAGTTTAGTGTCTTTGGAATATCGAAAAATAATCTCATAATCGTGGTGAAAGATCTTCAAAATCTCCCAAAAAGATCTTCCGCTTTTGTTTTCTTTCCTAAAACAATTCTTTATTTACTGAGGATAATAAAATATAAAAAGGGTGATCTCAACTGCTCAGTAAGGGAAAACATATAGAACATAAAACAATCCATAAACATTTGAATGCAAAAACTTGAACATGAAATTTAAACATCAAAATCTTGAGCAAAGACATAAATCGTGGAAGTACGTAAGGCATATATCATAATGGAACATCAACCATGATAAAATATAATGGGAATAAAACATGTAATTGTGGAAACCATTTAGCACATGTTATGATTTCCATAGTAGCCAAGGCATTACTGCCAAGACCATCTTAGTGGACAAAGTCCCTTTCTGAATCGAGTTCACTCCTCGTTCCAGTCTTGTATTACTGAACCAGATTAACTTAACATTCCATCCATGTCTATCTCATGAGATATAAATCTTTAACCAATGAATTGTAGGGAGATATAGGTCCCACCCATCTCATAATGAAATCATTCTTACTTGTGCCACAAAAGAAACATACATCATTCATAATAACCCAATAAATAAAATGGGTTTCATAAAAATCATCCCATCATCACATAATCCATATAAAAGAAATGGATATCATTTCATAATATGAAATGTGAAACCATGTAAATCATAGATAAATTATACTTGAAACATACACATATGGAACAATGTCATCTTAGATGAAAAATGTTTTTCATAAAACACTTAAAATGAATTCTTGAGGAAAATATCACTTCTTCTTCAAAATGATTTTCTTTTCACAAAATGTCATGAAATTTTAAAAGAAAAGGATTTTGTTGAAAATATTCATGAAATACATTTGAGGAAGCTTCATGAAAATAAGGCTTTATAAAACCGTGAAAATCCTTTCATTCCGTATAAGTTAAAAATAACACTCTTCTCTTACTTTTGTCGGAAAAGTCAAAAAGTACCTCGTAACGTAAACAAAAGAAATATTACACAAATACCATGTAGTAAAATACAAATGGGTAAAAAGGAAATTAAAAATACATAACAAAACTTTTAGAAAACATAGACTTGGATGATAACAATAACCCCAGTAAATACTTATGAATAAGCAATCACAGATAAAAATGAGATTTTCAAAATTATCCCTTACCTTAGGTCCGATATGCTTCGTACATATCTGAACATCTTGTATAATTATTTAAATAATGTCATTGACTTATTAAAGAATCATATTCATTGTTATGATATCATATATGGTTCACTTATGAATTTATATTACCCGTTCTTTGGTAAGTTCCATGTTAAAGCAGTGTTTTGGGTAAAATCGTTTCATTTATCGTACTTGTTTCGACTTGTTGTTCTTGATATTATTACTTATATCCTGATTTACTTAATTTCAGAATGTAAAACATGATTTATATGTAATATATATTCATAATATAGATATATATATATATATGATAGATCGATAAATGGAATGAAATACACCGTTCATGGAGACGGTAGGCCGTACGTACGCATTAACGCTGTTTTCGTTTCCTTATTGAATTGAATGGAATTAAGTAGATGATGTAATGCCCCGACCCCAGCTACCCAGAGTCGGTGCATTACTTCGTAACATTGGCATGATCACAAAAGATCAAGTCTCGAAAGACCGATTAGTTTAGTAGCCTTGGAAACACTAGATACATTCATAAGTCTTTCATTACATCAAAATTAAACAAACTACAAAAAAAACATGGTCTTCATAGTCCACACTCATATCTTCACTGATTATTCTTGCAAGTCAGTCATAAAATACTTCTTCACAACCTGGAAAATTTTTAAACATTGAAAGGGGTGAGCTCAAATGCTCAGTAAGGATAACAATAATGCGGAAGCTTTCATAAATAAACATTAACATTTAAGGCAATGTATAACTAAAACAAAAGCCTCTTAAACATGAACTTCAACATAATATGGCAAAAGTAAAATGAGATAATGCCATTTACTTCTTCACATGGATATTCTACTGGTCGAATAATCACATGTAATATCAATAACCACTTTCATAATGATGGAATGCATAATGCCAGACTATCATAACCACGTAGTCAAGGCCTCGTGCCAAGACCACAAATAAGATTTTGTCAAGGCCTTGTGCCAAGACACTAGTTTGTCTCATGAGACCTGCCGATGCATCGAGGAGCTATAGCGGGCTCCACCCGTCACTTATTAAGTCCAATGCATTCCTCATATGAATAGGTTTAAACATATCATAAACCATAACATAATCATATCACATAAAACATGCATAAAGGAAACATAACATTTCCACATTTCAATCACAAGATATCAATACAAAACATTGATATAATAAAAACGCTTTCAAAACCATTTTCAATACCAAAATAAAAGAATGTTAAAACATTGTATTTATTTTTCTTTTTAAAAAAAAAGTATGGCTTGTAAAGGAAGCCGAAACTCAAATAATGTTCACGGCGGCGGAGAAGTCGTTGTCGCCGCATAAGTACGGAATGAAAAACATTCCCTTTTTGTCGTTTAGTAAAATGCTTCGTATAAAAAGATTCCTTTTGAATAAACTTAAAAGTCAAAGGGGTTTATACACCGTATAAAAGAAAGTTGTGTATAAAACCAAATATGCCTCAATGAAAGGAGATTGAGACGAAGTCCTTAAAAAGATCATTTTTAAAATAAAATAGATATATTATGTGTATTCACTATAGGTACACATAAAGAAAGTAAAAATACAAAATAAGACATAATAATATCATGACATAATTTGAAAGTAGGAGATTAACCCAAAGAATGGAAGTTGGGTTAAGAAGTTCCCTTACAAATATCATTTAATAAAATATATCTATTATGTGTATTCACTATAATTACACATAAAGAAAGTACAAATACAAGATATGACATAACAATATCATGACATAATTTGAAAGTAGGAGATTAACCCAAAGAATGGAAGTTGGGTTAAGAAATTCCCTTACCTTGTGTCCGACTTGACTCAACCGTTCTTTAACCTCCTGAATAATAAACTAGAGTTAATATCTACCTTATTAAGAACCATTTTCAATTTCATTATCCTTTTTATATCACTTATTACAATGTTATGAACATTATGTAATTATTTAAGTTAATAACGGTCGTTTTGTCGATCTTTGGTACATGAGTCAACAATAAACTTCTTATAATTATAAGTTGTTCATGTGGTGAAATATCCATTATATCCAGAATTATATTAATGATGTAGATATCATATATATCATATATATACAGTATATACATTCATTTATAATATTACGTAACATTTAGAGGTAAGAAATGAAATGCACCGTTCATGGAGACGGTAAGCCGTACGTACGCATGAACGCTACTTTCATTTCAATTTCATATTTAATGGAATGAAATCATAATGATATAAATGTATAATATAATTCCAGTATAATATAGTGTATAATACCATTTACTCCATCCTTTATACATCCCACACATGGCATTAACGATTCAAATCACTTTGAGGGGGCGGTAGTCCGCACTTCCTAAAATGAAATTATCGCGTTTTACCCATAATGGAAATCATAAAGTATGCCATAAATGAGAAATACAGAAGCATAAGTAAAACAAAAACATATTATATATCATATATAAAAATAGTGACATCTTAATGGCCACCTTTGGAGGTGTTATATGAGTGTTGAACAATCATCGTTTCGTGAGGCAGAAATTCGCCATCCACAGAAACCGTATGTTCTTTAACCATTAGATGTAGGTGTGTGTAAGTGTAGCTCGAATCCTTCTTATAACAACATCCTAGTATATTTAAGATACTGGTGTTGTTACAAAAGAAGTAAATAAAAAGAGTTTAGGGGGTTGGAGAAGCAAAATAAAACAAAAGAACATGAGAGAATGAATTACCTTAAAAAGTGTAACTCCTTTTGAGTTGAGCCTAAAGGCTTCCTTTGAAAGGATTCTGCCCAAAGGGAATCCTCTAGGAGTAAGAGAGGGATGTTGGGAGAGTATTTGGGCAGAGGTTGGCCGAGCCAAATGGCTTGAAGGTGTGAATAAGGTGGGAGAGGTGGGGGCCTTTTATAAGTGGAGAGGAGGGGCACTTTTGGAAAGTAATGAAATGTTACATTATTTCAAAATGCTTTTCGGATTCTAAAGGTCCCACACTTATATAATTCGAGGCTAAGGTGATAAGGTTTCGAAATCTCCTCATCCAATTGGCTTTGGACAAGTGTAAGCCTTGAATTTTACATTATCTATTCATTTTATTAAAATCGTTAAATAATGAGGTCATCGCTGCATCATAATGATGTCATAACTAATTTAATTTATTTAATGTCTAAAAATTATAAAAAAAATACTATGATGTAGGAAATCTCTTTAGCTTTCTAATGAATATTTATAGTAAAAATTTGGACTTGTGTAACCCTACTTAAAAATTGTTTTAGTAAAACAATTTATGTTAGTGTCATTTTCACTTTAACATTAAATAAAAACTAATTTATGTCATTTCCCAACAAAAGTGGATCCATGGGGTCCCCAAGTTAGGCCATGGCTTGTCTTGGTCGGCCATGACACAACCAATGAGGTTGGGACATGTGTCTAGGTCATTTAATATTATTAAAGTATTATTTATACCTTAAACTACCCTAATTACCACTAATCGCGATTAAGAACTTAATAAGTTACTATTCACCAAAAAATTATTATAATCTCATTGAACCACATTTTACTTCTTAATGACAACCATGTATGTCGGATTTTTGAAAATCAAATCACAGAAGTGGTAATATTTCATTTAAACGAAAAATCAGTTATTTAACTACCACTTAGTGGTTTCACTATTCATCAAAAATTGAAGTTTCTCAGAACAATGCCAAAATTTCATCCTAAGCTATAATTGATATTCCGAATTCAAAAATGATGTATATTTTACAAAATTCCAAACATATAAGTTGCATTAATTAATTTTATAATTAATTCCCGCTGTTACGACAAATAGCGTGTTTTCAAGAAACAATTTATATCAAAAGATTGGCAATTGTTTATGTCCAAATTCAATGTTAAATTAATTCTAATGACCACCATTGGATAAAATGGTAAAAATATATTCTAATTATACATTAAATCCACTCAATAGTATAACTTATCACTATAAATTATTTTGATTAAAAAAGTTGTTTTAAGTATTTTTCACTATTCATAAAAAATTAGAAGTTCTCAGAAAAATACCAAAAATTCAACATAGGCTAATTTCGATATTACGAATACAAAAATGAAGTCCATTTTGAAATATAAAATTTCTATAATTTTAAAAAGTGGTTATTACTATTCATAACGGCTAGTTTGATTTGTCGCGATGTTTTAGAACTCGAAGTTGCGTACAATGCAAGCTATTGTATTATTGAATGAGAAGCGTATCGTGGAAGCTCGGGGTGTTACATTCTCCCCTCCTTCAATAAATTGCGTCCTCGCAATTTGAAATTTTTCTTGGAAAATAAAAGGTTGAAAAGGGAAAATACCTTTGTGGAAAACCCACATCGGAAATAAGATTAATAAAATTTAGCCTTAATAAGAGGAAAATGGAAATAAGAAAGTCACCACCAAATTATAATCTCGATAAGGAGAACATTGGTGGCAATTAGAGACATATAATTGGAGGAAAAACGTAAATATTTGTAGGGAGTGATTGAGGTCATCAATAACAATCAACTGTCAAATTGAGGGCCTCAAAGCCTTCAATCTATATTGATTTAAAATATCATCAGTTCAACAAGACATAAGGTATTAGGATAACACATTTTTTTGTTTTAATATCCCTTTACTAAAGTTTAAGAATTAATTTATTCATTGAATAAGAGATAGGTATATATATATTTATGCTTGACAATTAGAGTTTCAACCTTCAACTCATCTTTCACTCAAAAAGATAATAGAACTCAAAAATATCATACTTATCCTAATTGTATAAGGTTCAAAATGTTAAAACATACCATTTAGATTAGTAAAATTATTTTGTAATAACCAGGGACTTCCTGTAGGCTAGTGGTAGGAAATAAAGGCTTGTCGCACTTTGATTGTGGGTTCGATTCCTACAGCTTT
Source organism: Viscum album (assembly GCA_963277665.1). Lineage (NCBI taxonomy): Eukaryota > Viridiplantae > Streptophyta > Magnoliopsida > Santalales > Viscaceae > Viscum > Viscum album. The sequence continues at coordinate 1,269,962,022 of OY728119.1, forward strand.
GTCCGACGCGACGGTTTATGCCCCACCCTGCAGGTTGTCCTTTTCCTAAAACTATAGTATTATAATACTCCAGAAATAATCTTCAGAAAAGTTTTAACCTTAAACAATACTATTCAAAGTTCAACTTAATCCATCCCAACATTTATAGTTATCCAAAATACCTCTGTCCAAACTTTCTCTAAAAGGTCTCTTAATTCCAAAATCAATTGTAACATCAGATTCCCCAAACAAAGAAAAGTTTCTCTTATTGTCACATACTAAAAATATGATTACCTTAATCATATTAAAACCTTACTGAAACCAACAAGTACTGCAGTACAATCCTTATATAGATCACATTATTCTAATAACCAGAATATAATCCATGAGTCCGAAAGCATCAATACATTAGTTATTCTGCTTCAACTGTAGTAATAGCATAAGATTGTCCTTGATCCCTTGGCCTTTTCTGAGGTAAGATTCCTTGACGCTTAGGACATTCATTTGCGTAATGACCCATTTCTCTACAATTGTAGCATTCAACTTTGACAGCCTCTTTCTTTCCCTTGCAATCACGTGCCTGGTGACCTTTTTCTCCACATTTATAACAGACTCCCATTCCTTTTAGGCAAGTACCAGGGTGATTCTTCCCACAATTATCACATAATGGAAAATCCTTCTTTCCCTTTTCCCTTTATCTGTCTCTTGTTCCACCGTTCTCTTCTTATCTTGCTTTACTTTGTTGTCATAAGACTTAGAGAATTCCTTTTCTGTCTTGATAGCACATGAGACTATATATTCGTATGATGAGAAGGATTGTGATACTAAAGCTCGACGGAGAAATGGTTTTAACCCATCAAAGAAACGATCAATCTTACTCCTTGGGTTACGTATATAATCGGCAGCATGCCTCGCTAACCTTGTAAAGTTAGCCTCATACTTTGCGACATTCTCATCCTCCTTCTGCCTCAGACTCAGAAATTGCCTTTCCATATCTGCTCGATGGTCACGAGGAAAGTATTTTTCTAAGAAAAGCTCTTTGAACTCCCTCCATTCCATATTCGATATGTCATCATCTTCCTTTGTGTTTTGAATCAGCGACCACCACTGATCGGCATCTCCAGTGAGGCGGTAAACTGCCATGACAACCTTCTCCCTTTCACTACTCCCCAAGGCATGGAATATTTTCTCTAAGGAATTTATCCATTGCTCAGCTACTATAGGATTTGTACTCCCATTAAAGGTTGGTGGTTGTTGCCTCATGAAACGATCTAGCATTGATCCTCCAAGTTGCGGATCAGGGTGCTCCATACGAGTAAGGTTGTTATTCATAACCTGCGTGAGTTGTCCCAGTATGGTAATAAGTTGATCAGCACCAGTTGTATCTCCAGGTCCACAATAATTATCTTGAGCAGGAGGGCAATCCCTACACGGAGTTCGTGCATTGATACAGTTTCCATTCCTTCTACTAGGTGCCATTTCTAAACAATGGCATAATCCAGATTAGTTTATGAATCAAAATACATAATTCCATACTTGTATAATACTTAACATAAATTGAACTATTTATGGATATAATCCATAATCATAAAAAGAAATGTTTCCTTTGAGGAAGTATGTACTCATAAACCTTACATAATGGTTTGTAAAGAAAATGAGAATTATCCTAAGCATATCCCCCGGGAGTGTCATAACCAAGAGTGCAGCAAGGCCCGTTGTCGTGCACCAGTTCCCGTTTGAGTCTAGCTCAAAGCGGTGTTTTCGGGTTTTACCCCTAGGTACATCTGTGCCAGAGCCACCTCTACCTGCTCGTATCCAAACAGGGATGTATTGCTCGGAAAACTCACAACATCTCTACAATACTAACATTCTAGGAAGTTCTTCTATACTAATCCTCAAAGTCTATCTTTGGGCTATGTGCTCTAATCAGAGTTTATCTAAATCTAGCTTCCAAGGTTAGTACTAAACTGCCTCTGATACCAACTGTAACGCCCCGACCCCAGCTACCCAGAGTCGGTGCATTACTTCGTAACATTGGCATGATCACAAAAGATCAAGTCTCGAAAGACCGATTAGTTTAGTAGCCTTGGAAACACTAGATACATTCGTAAACGTTACATTACATCATAAAGTGAAAAACTACAATAACAAAGTCTCCATAGTCCACACTCATATCCTCTTCTGACTATCCCTGCAGGTCATTCATAAAATACTTCTTCACAACCTGGAAAATTTTTAAACATTGAAAGGGGTGAGCTCAAATGCTCAGTAAGGATAACAATAATGCGGAAGCTTTCATAAATAAACATTAACATTTAAGGCAATGTATAACTAAAACAAAAGCCTCTTAAACATGAACTTCAACATAATATGGCAAAAGTAAAATGAGATAATGCCATTTACTTCTTCACATGGATATTCTACTGGTCGAATAATCACATGTAATATCAATAACCACTTTCATAATGATGGAATGCATAATGCCAGACTATCATAACCACGTAGTCAAGGCCTCGTGCCAAGACCACAAATAAGATTTTGTCAAGGCCTTGTGCCAAGACACTAGTTTGTCTCATGAGACCTGCCGATGCATCGAGGAGCTATAGCGGGCTCCACCCGTCACTTATTAAGTCCAATGCATTCCTCATATGAATAGGTTTAAACATATCATAAACCATAACATAATCATATCACATAAAACATGCATAAAGGAAACATAACATTTCCACATTTCAATCACAAGATATCAATACAAAACATTGATATAATAAAAACTCTTTCAAAACCATTTTCAATACCAAAATAAAAGAATGTTAAAACATTGTATTTATTTTTCTTTTTAAAAAAAAAGTATGGCTTGTAAAGGAAGCCGAAACTCAAATAATGTTCACGGCGGCGGAGAAGTCGTTGTCGCCGCATAAGTACGGAATGAAAAACATTCCCTTTTTGTCGTTTAGTAAAATGCTTCGTATAAAAAGATTCCTTTTGAATAAACTTAAAAGTCAAAGGGGTTTATACACCGTATAAAAGAAAGTTGTGTATAAAACCAAATATGCCTCAATGAAAGGAGATTGAGACGAAGTCCTTAAAAAGATCATTTTTAAAATAAAATAGATATATTATGTGTATTCACTATAGGTACACATAAAGAAAGTAAAAATACAAAATAAGACATAATAATATCATGACATAATTTGAAAGTAGGAGATTAACCCAAAGAATGGAAGTTGGGTTAAGAAGTTCCCTTACAAATATCATTTAATAAAATATATCTATTATGTGTATTCACTATAATTACACATAAAGAAAGTACAAATACAAGATATGACATAACAATATCATGACATAATTTGAAAGTAGGAGATTAACCCAAAGAATGGAAGTTGGGTTAAGAAATTCCCTTACCTTGTGTCCGACTTGACTCAACCGTTCTTTAACCTCCTGAATAATAAACTAGAGTTAATATCTACCTTATTAAGAACCATTTTCAATTTCATTATCCTTTTTATATCACTTATTACAATGTTATGAACATTATGTAATTATTTAAGTTAATAACGGTCGTTTTGTCGATCTTTGGTACATGAGTCAACAATAAACTTCTTATAATTATAAGTTGTTCATGTGGTGAAATATCCATTATATCCAGAATTATATTAATGATGTAGATATCATATATATCATATATATACAGTATATACATTCATTTATAATATTACGTAACATTTAGAGGTAAGAAATGAAATGCACCGTTCATGGAGACGGTAAGCCGTACGTACGCATGAACGCTACTTTCATTTCAATTTCATATTTAATGGAATGAAATCATAATGATATAAATGTATAATATAATTCCAGTATAATATAGTGTATAATACCATTTACTCCATCCTTTATACATCCCACACATGGCATTAACGATTCAAATCACTTTGAGGGGGCGGTAGTCCGCACTTCCTAAAATGAAATTATCGCGTTTTACCCATAATGGAAATCATAAAGTATGCCATAAATGAGAAATACAGAAGCATAATTAAAACAAAAACATATTATATATCATATATAAAAATAGTGACATCTTAATGGCCACCTTTGGAGGTGTTATATGAGTGTTGAACAATCATCGTTTCGTGAGGCAGAAATTCGCCATCCACAGAAACCGTATGTTCTTTAACCATTAGATGTAGGTGTGTGTAAGTGTAGCTCGAATCCTTCTTATAACAACATCCTAGTATATTTAAGATACTGGTGTTGTTACAAAAGAAGTAAATAAAAAGAGTTTAGGGGGTTGGAGAAGCAAAATAAAACAAAAGAACATGAGAGAATGAATTACCTTAAAAAGTGTAACTCCTTTTGAGTTGAGCCTAAAGGCTTCCTTTGAAAGGATTCTGCCCAAAGGGAATCCTCTAGGAGTAAGAGAGGGATGTTGGGAGAGTATTTGGGCAGAGGTTGGCCGAGCCAAATGGCTTGAAGGTGTGAATAAGGTGGGAGAGGTGGGGGCCTTTTATAAGTGGAGAGGAGGGGCACTTTTGGAAAGTAATGAAATGTTACATTATTTCAAAATGCTTTTCGGATTCTAAAGGTCCCACACTTATATAATTCGAGGCTAAGGTGATAAGGTTTCGAAATCTCCTCATCCAATTGGCTTTGGACAAGTGTAAGCCTTGGATTTTACATTATCTATTCATTTTATTAAAATCGTTAAATAATGAGGTCATCGCTGCATCATAATGATGTCATAAATAATTTAATTTATTTAATGTCTAAAAATTATAAAAAAAATACTATGATGTAGGAAATCTTTTTAGTTTTCTAATGAATATTTATAGTCAAAATTTGGACTTGTGTAACCCTACTTAAAAATTGTTTTAGTAAAACAATTTATGTTAGTGTCATTTTCACTTTAACATTAAATAAAAACTAATTTATGTCATTTCCCAACAAAAGTGGATCCATGGGGTCCCCAAGTTAGGCCATGGCTTGTCTTGGTCGGCCATGACACAACCAATGAGGTTGGGACATGTGTCTAGGTCATTTAATATTATTAAAGTATTATTTATACCTTAAACTACCCTAATTACCACTAATCGCGATTAAGAACTTAATAAGTTACTATTCACCAAAAAATTATTATAATCTCATTGAACCACATTTTACTTCTTAATGACAACCATGTATGTCGGATTTTTGAAAATCAAATCACAGAAGTGGTAATATTTCATTTAAACGAAAAATCAGTTATTTAACTACCACTTAGTGGTTTCACTATTCATCAAAAATTGAAGTTTCTCAGAACAATGCCAAAATTTCATCCTAAGCTATAATTGATATTCCGAATTCAAAAATGATGTATATTTTACAAAATTCCAAACATATAAGTTGCATTAATTAATTTTATAATTAATTCCCGCTGTTACGACAAATAGCGTGTTTTCAAGAAACAATTTATATCAAAAGATTGGCAATTGTTTATGTCCAAATTCAATGTTAAATTAATTCTAATGACCACCATTGGATAAAATGGTAAAAATATATTCTAATTATACATTAAATCCACTCAATAGTATAACTTATCACTATAAATTATTTTGATTAAAAAAGTTGTTTTAAGTATTTTTCACTATTCATAAAAAATTAGAAGTTCTCAGAAAAATACCAAAAATTCAACATAGGCTAATTTCGATATTACGAATACAAAAATGAAGTCCATTTTGAAATATAAAATTTCTATAATTTTAAAAAGTGGTTATTACTATTCATAACGGCTAGTTTGATTTGTCGCGATGTTTTAGAACTCGAAGTTGCGTACAATGCAAGCTATTGTATTATTGAATGAGAAGCGTATCGTGGAAGCTCGGGGTGTTACAGATGACATACATATATATATATACATTAATCTAGTATCATTAGTATGTCATATATTTCATGATTAATTATTAGATATACTTTATAATCATTCATGAATGGTTAACATGGAGAATGGATCTCATCGCGTCGCGGAGACGGTAGTCCGTACGTACGCATGAGCGATGATATCATTCCCATGATCATGTAATTGTATTGAAGGGTATGTATAATATTTCAGAATCAATATAACTTTGAAATAATCATATATAGTTATTTATTTACACCATTATACCCATCCAAGTAAGGTGGTGGTCGAAAACAGATTACACCACAGCGTGGAGACGGTATTCCATACGTACGCACGCGCAGTGATTTCGTTTTTCATAGGATGGATAGAAGGTGAAATATGGTTGTTTCATATTTATAATAAAATATCAGTATATAAGTGATACTGATGTTATTAATTAATAATTAATCAACTAAAGAAGAAGTAGTAGAAGAAGAAACAATGTTGAAAGAATCGGTAACAGACATTACCCTTTCATTGAAGCGCCACTTCTTAACCTCCAATTTGGGCACTAAAGATGGACTTTTAAGAAGACCAGAACCTCTAGAATGTTTCTTGGGAAGTGGAGAAGAGGGAATTTCAGGGTTTTGACGAGAATCAAGGCTCAAAATGCTGTGAAGATAAGAGGGAAGGGGTGCCCTATTATAAGGGTGGAGAGGGGAACCTTTCGAAAAACTAAAGATATTGTTTTATTATATAGTCATATTCGGTTTTTAATAGCTCCAAATTTATTTATTTAGAATATAAGGTGGGTATAGGTCTAAATCCTTTCATAAAGTATAATTTATATAAGTTTATGTTTCTATTTTAGTCTTATCATTTTGATTTAACATTAAGTTAAATAATTTTACTTTTACCGTGTCTTCTTGTTTCATTACACTATAAGGTTATTAAACATACTATAACAAGCCAAACGAACCCCAAGTTATTTTTTATTAATATATATATCCTTATATAAGTAATTTGGCCGAACCATAGATTTTTAAGAATAAAATAACAATTAATAATATAATATTTGTTTTAAAAACTATTTTATGTCAATTTTGACACTATTTGGTAATTGATTTTTGTGAAAATCATAGCAGAATTATTAGTTCTAAAAAAGTTAATTAAATAAATAATAACATGTAATATTAACCTAGAATATATGTTTAATTCATAAAAAGTCTCAAATTATATTTATTTCAGTATTTATTACATCAATTATGTCAATATTTCATTAATGAGATAATTACTGCATCATCATTGTGTCATAAATAAATTAAATTATCTAATTTATAAAAAATAAAAATAAAATACCATTATGTAGGAAATAGTTTTATCTTTCTAATGAATATTTATATTTTAATTTATATTATGTATGGCCCAATATTAAAAAAATTTTAGTTATTAAACATTGATTTTAACTATTTTAACTATTTTTTAAATAGAATAATACTAAATGTCCTAATCTAATCCAAGTGGTCCTAAATGGAAATATTTTATTCCTAAGGTTGTTTTAGGTCTAATTACACTTATCCAATAGAATTAGGACATGTGTTAGGGTAATAATAATATCATTTTTACCCTTAATTACCCTATTTACTTTTAACCGTGGTTAAAAAAAGTAAAATGTTACTATTCAACAAAAATAATTTTCATCTCATTGAACCAAATTTTAGTCCTTGATATTAACTATGTCTCTTGGATTTTTGAAATTCCACTCACAGAAGAGGTAAAAATACTTTTTATGTGAATTTTCAAATTCTACTAGGAGGTGGATAAAAGAGGGTGAAAAGTTAAATAAAATTTATATATATCGAAAATTATTATAAAATGACTCCAATGAATTATTTTGAACTTATATAGGTATTATGTATCAATTTTTACCTAAAAAAAATTAAATAAAATAAATAATTATTCAAATAAAAAAAGTCGGTTTTTAAATAGTAACCCAAATGTTTTTTACTATTCATAAAAAATTGAATATTTTCAGAAAAATACCAAAATTTCACCCTAGGATAATTTCAATATTCCTAATCCAAAAATGAATTCCATTTCGAAAGATAAAATTTATTAAATTCCAAAAAGTGAGTATTACTATTCATAACGGCTAGTTTATAAAACATATCATTGTTTAGTGAAACTCGGTATTGCGTACAACACACGCTATCGCGGAAGGTCGTGATTACGTGTAATGCAAGACAAGTCAGGGATGCGTGTAGTGGAATATCCTTTTTGTGTAGTGTACCACACAAGATATCAATTAAAAAGAATATTTTTCATAAAATCTTGGGGTGTTACATTCTACCCCCTTAAAATGAATTTTTCCCTCGAAATTCGTCAGGATTATAAATGGGTTACTACTCGAAAGTTTTTTTAATAGAAACCCACATCATAAAAAGGAATACCAAAACCAATCTTTAAAAACTAATGTATGAAACGTAATGGTTATCCAAATTAACTAATCACTGGGTTTCCACATAGGAGAACATAGGTGAAAATATGGATATGGAAGAGAAATCTAACCATCATGTTCTAATGGAGAGTGGTAGAGAACATGGCTATGAAAAAAGTCAACAATCACAAACCCATAAATTTGTGAAGATCTAGGGTACTATTTGATTCATCAGCTATAAGGGCACTAGGACAACATTTTTGGTTTTCAAGAGCATTTCCCTAAAGTTGAATAATTTGAATTAGACAAAATCCTTACTTTATTTTGGTATAATCTCACCGTTTTTCATGCCATGAGCAATTTCCACTTCATCTATTTAAGAAATGAAGTTGAATTTGTCTTTCGTGAAGTTTTAGTAGATCATGCGATAGAACGATAGGTCATTCTATCTGTCTCAAACATAAGTTAGAAAAAGTTATATACATAATTCCATCTATGGTGAGATTAATCATATATGGTTCCAAAATGGACTTATACTTCATCTATCATCCTAAATAATAAAATAAAACTAGTTTCTACTAACCAGGGACTTCCTGTAGGCTAGTGGTAGGAAATAATGGCCTGTCGCACTTCGGTTATGGTTTCGATTCCCACAGCCTTGTCCGACGTGACGGGTTGTTGCCCATTCTGCAGGTTGTCCTTTTTTTCTAAAAATACAATATTATAACGTTCCATCAATAATATTGAAAAAGTTCTGGCCTTAAACAATACTAACTTGTGTCCAACATAATCCATTCCAATCTTTAGGCTTATCCAAAATACTATTGTCCATTCTCATATTATAGTGAAAATGATTATCAGAGAGTTCATATAACAAGCATGTTAATACCATCGTTGATCCCCATATATCATAAGATATGTCTTGTTGGTCACATTCCAAACATTCGAAGGCCTTAATCATGTATTCTCATGAAAAATGAATACCCATTGAACATTAGTGAAAACATGAGTGCTGTCAAAAATTAACCCTTTCAACATACCAAAACCCCAAAATTCTAAATACTCAAACCATGATATAACTATTTCCTTATATTAGTCATGAGCTCATGAATACTGTCAAACATTTCATTTTCCCCTTATCACTTCATTATGCGCATATAATCTTCTTTTCAAAAATATCTCAATCACTTTCCATGGTTACCGGTACCATAAAATTATTGAAAACCACAGAAGACCAATAAATAAATATTAAAATATTCCACAATACTATATACAACATTATTTTGGAATCCCATTACATAAACACTTAATCATTTCACAACATCATTTTCATACTCAGCATCACAAATAGTGATTGCATGAGACTTCCCTTTATCCTTTTCCTTAAGAGGATGCTCACGTTGATCATCATTAACCCGTGGATAAGGGCATTTATTAGCATAATTTCCCATTTCCTTGCACTTGAAGTATTGAAGTGTTGGTGGAGATTTATCTGTAGTCTTTTCTCTATTCACATCATTAGCAACATTTTTTCCATTACTTCGACAATCAACTACTCGATGACCTTCTTTTCCATACTTAAAACATTTCTAGTACCTTTAAGACAATCTCCACCATCCATTTTTCCACACTTTGAGCATAAAAAACATTCATCTTCTTTTCACCATTATTATGAGATTTCTCCTTGAACTCCATATTTCATTTCTTGTCAAAACCATGAGATGGATATGTTACACCAACTTCCAGTTCTACCATGATTGCACAACGCACAATTTGTTCATAGCTACTAAAGTCTCTTATGGCTAATTCCCTTCAAAGACTTGGTTTTAAGCCACAAAAAAATCAATCAACTTTACTTTCAGTTTGGATGATAAATCCAGATTCATACCTTGAAAAACTTGTAAAATTTGATTCGTATATATGAACAGATTCATCATCCTTTTTCTTTAGTTCAAGAAACTCCTTCTCCATCTTTGTTCGAAGAATTTTAGGGATGTACTTATTGAAAAACAAGTTCTTGAACTCGTCACATTCCATGGACTCAATTTCATCTCTTGGCCTCGTATTCTTGATAAGATCCCACCATTGATTAGCTTCACCTTCCAAACGATATAATTATATGAATACTTTATCATGTTCAGAACATTGAAGAAGTGAAAATATCATTTCAGTGGTACTGATCCATTGTTTAGCAACAAGTGGATCAGAAGACCCACTGAAAGAAGGTGGACGTTGCCTTATGAAGGACTCAATAGAATATTTTTCCCTTCTCTACTCATTTTTAGGTCTAGAATGATTCATATCTTGTGTAAGTATATCAATGAGATTTTTCACTCCATCTCCCATAACATTGGTTTGTTCAGGAGGACAATCATTTCATTGTCCATTACATTGATCAACACAGTTCCTTAGGGTTCCATCCATCGTCTAAAACCCAAAAAGAATAGTGTGAGAGGAAAAATCATGCTAGGGAAAAAACATAATAAAGGGGGAGTACCTTCAATATCTAACATATTAGGTTTAATTCTAATATCATTACCATAATTATAGGATTATATCCTATACTTATACTTAACCTTAGGGAAATCCCTAGACATACCTTAGAAATATCTTTAGGGATCTCACTAAAGTTTTCGCATCCTAGTTTCCAAAGGTTAACTCAACCATTCCTCTAATACCAACTGTAGAGACCCAAATCTTGACGTACATGGGCGTTACATTACTTTTACGTAATACTTGATACATAACGAAAACAGATACACAAGGACCGTAATAGTTTAGTGTCTTTGGAAACTCATAAAATAATCTTCTAATCCTGGTGAAAGATTTTCAACATCTACCATAATGATCTTCCCCTTTTGTTTTCTTAAATAAAACCTTTCTTTATTTCCTGGGGAAAATAAATCATAAAAAGGGTGAGCTCAAATGCTCAATAAGGTAAAACATGGAGAACATAAAACAATCCATAAACATTTGAAAGCAAAAACTTGAACATGAAATTTAAACATCAAAATCTTGAGCAAAATCATAAATCGTGGAAGTACGTAAGGCATATATCATAATGGGACATCAACCATGATAAAATATAATGGTAATAAAAATTGTAATTGTGGAAACCATTCAGCACATGTTATTATTTCCATAGTATCCAAGGCATTACTACCAAGACCATCTTAGTGGACAAAGTCCCTTTCTGAATCGAGTTCACTCATCATTCCAGTCCTGTATTACTGAACATGATTAACTTACCGTTCCATCCATGTCTATCTCATGAGATATAAATATATACCCAATGAATTTGAGGGAGATATAGGTCCCACCCATCTCATAATGAAATCATTCTTACTTGTTCCACAAAATAAACATACTTCATTCATAATAACCCAATAAATAAAATGGGTTTCATAAACATCATCCCATCATCACATAATCCATATAAAAGAAATGGATATCATTTCATAATAAGAAAAGTGAAACCATGTAAAACATAGCGACATTATACTTGAAACATACACATATGAAACAATTTCATATTAGATGAAAAATGGTTTTGATAAAACACTTGAAATGAATTCTTGAGGAAAATATCCTTTCTTCTTCAAAATCATTTTCTTTTCACAAAATGTCATGCAATTTTAAAAGAAAATGATTTTGTTGAAAATAGTCATGAAATCTTTTGGAGGATTCTTTATGAAAATATGGCTTTATAAATCCGTGATAATCCTTTCATGCCGTATAAGTAAAAAATAACACTCTTCTCGTACTTTTGTCGGAAAAGTCAAAAAAGTACCTCATAACGTAAACAAAAGAAAGACTCCTTACATAACATGTAGTAAAATAAAAAATGGGTAAAAAGGAAATTAAACATACATAAAAACACTTTTAGAAAAAATGTACTTGGATGATAACAATAACCCTAGTAAATACTTACAAATAAGCAATCTCGGATAAAAATGAGATTTGCAAAATCATCCCTTACCATAGGTCTGATATGCTTCGTACGTTTCCCAACCTCATGTATAATGATTTAAATAATGTCGTTGACTTATTACAGAATCATATTCATTGTTATGATATCATATATGGTTCACTTATGACTTTATATTAGTCATTCTTTTGTAAGTTCCATGTTAAAGCAACGTTTTGGGTAAAATCGTTTCATTTCTCGTACTTGTTTCGACTTGTTGTTCTTGATATTATTACTTATATCCTGATTTATGTAATTCCAGAATGTAAAACATGATTTATATGTAATATATATTCAGAATATACATATATATATATATATATATGATAGATTGATAAATGGAATGAAATACACCGTTCATGGAGAAGGTAGGTCATACGTACGCATGAACGCTGTTTTCATTTCCTTATTGAATTGAATGGAATTAAGTAGATGAAATACATATATATATAAATAAATCCAGTATAATTATTATTTCATATATTTCATGATTACTTGTTATATATACTTTATAATCATTCATGAATGGTTTACATGGAGAGTGAATCTCATCGCGTCGTGGAGATAGTAGTCCGTACGTACGCATGAGCGATGATATCATTCCCATGATCGTGGAATTTTATTGAAGTGTATGTATAATATTTAAAAATCAATATCCCTATGAAATAATCATATATAATTATTTATTTACACCATTATAACCATCCAAGTAAGGTGGTGGTTGAAAACAGATTACACCACGGCATGGAGACGGTATTCCGTATGCACGCGCGGTGATTTCGTTTTCCGTAGGATGGATAAAAGGTGGAATAGGGTTGTTTGAAATTTATAATAATATATCAGTATATCATTGATACTGATTTTATTACTTAATAATGAAACAACTAAAGAAGAATAAGTATAAGAAGAAATAAAGTTGAAAGAATCGGTAATGGACATTATCTTTTCTTTAAAGCGCCTCTTCTTAACCTCCTCTTTGGGCACTAAATATGGTATTTTAAGAATACCAGAACCTCTAGGATGTTTCTAGGAAAGTGTAGATGAGAAATTGGTAGGGTTTGGACGAGCATCAAGGCTCAAAATTGTGTGAAGAGAAGAGGGAAGCGGTGCCCTTTTATAAGGGAGGAGAGGGGCACCTTTGGAAAAACAAAAAATATTATTTTATTATAAAGTTATATTCGGTTTTCAATAGCTCCAAATTGATTTATTTCGAAGATAAGGTGGGGATGGGTCGAAATCATCTCATAAAATAGAATTTAAAAAAGTTTAAGTTTCAATTTTAACCTTATCATTTAGATTTAACTTTAAGTTAAATAATTTTACTTTTACCGCATCTTCTTGTTTTCATACAATATAAGGTTAATAAACTTACTATAACAAGCCAAACAAACTACAAGTTGTTTATTATTAATATATATAACCTTATCTAAGTCATTTGGCCGAACCATAGATTTTTAGGAATAAAATATCAATTAATAATATAATATTTGTTTTAAAAACTATTTTATGTCAATTTTGACACTATTTGTTAATTGATTTTTTTCAAAATCATAACAGAATTTTCAGTTCGAACAAATTTAAATAAAACAATACTAACATGTCATATTAAAAATTAGTGTAATTCATAAGAAGTATCAAATTACATTTATTTGAGTATTTATAACATCCATTATGTCAATATTTCATTAATGAGATAATTACTGCATTATCGTTGTGTCATAAATAAATTAAATTATTTAATGTCTAAAAATTATAAATAAAATAAAATTATGTAGGAAATATTTTTATCTTTCTAATTAATATTTATAGTCTAATTTATCTTATGTATAACCCTATATTCAAAATGTATTATTTATTAAACTTTGATTGTAACTATTTTAACTACTTTTTAAATAAAATAATATTAAATGTCCTAATATAATACAAGTGGGCCTAAATGGTCATATTTTATTCCTAAGGTTGTTTTATGTCTAATTAAACTTATCCAATAGAATTAGTACATGTGTTACGGTAATAATAATATCATTTTTACCCTTAATTACCCTATTTACTTTTAACAGTGGTAAAAAAAGTAAAATGTTAATATTCACAAAAAATTATTTTTTTCTCATTGAACCACATATTAGTCCTTGATATTAACCGTGTCTCTTGGATTTTTGAAATTCCACTCACTGAAGCAGTAAAATTAGGTTTTTTGTGAATTTTCAATTTCTACTAAGAGGTGGGTAAAAGACGGTGAAAAGTTCAATAAACTTTTTATATATCGAAAATTATTATAAAATGAATCCAATGAATTACTTTGACCTTATATAGGTATTATGAATCAATTTTTACCTAAAATAAATTTAAATAAAATAAATCATTATTTAAATAAAATGTCGGTTTTTAAATAGTAACCCAGTGTTTTCACTATTCATCAAAAATTGAATGTTTTCAGAAAAATACCAAAATTTCACCGTAGGCTAATTTTGATATTCCGAATCCAAAAATGAAGTCCATTTCGAAAGATAAAATTTATAAAATTCCAAAAAAGTGTGTATTTCTATTCATAATGGCTAGTTTATATAACATATCGTTGTTTAGGGAAACTCGGTATGGCGTACAACACACGCTATCGTGGAAGGTCACAATTGCGTGTAATGCAAGCCAGGTCAGTGATGCGTGTAGTGCAAGCTCTTTTTGGTGTAGCGTACCACAAAATACATAAATTAAAATGAATATTTTTCATAAAATCTATGGGTGTTACATTTACCTAATCATAGAGGAGGTTCATTCCAGTTCCTATGGGGCTCATCAGACCGGGATGAAACTGTCTCACAAGATCTAGAGACTAAGGTATTTTTGGACCTCCATGATCCATGACTGCATCGAGTTCTCCAAAAGTTGTGATGCGTGCCAAATTCCTAGAAACTTTATGCATCATCCACAATATCCTCTCAACACTGCCAACAATCTTGGCCATTTTCGATATGGGGACTCGATGTCATGGGGCCATATCCATTGGAAAAGGCTCACCAGTGCTGGTTTATCCTGACTCCTACATATTTCTTCTCCAAGTGGGAAGATGTATTTCCACTCAAGGAGGTCAAGTCTCATTATATCATTGAAATTGTGAGATCCAACAATATATAACGATTTGGAGTCCCTCACTCCATCCGAACTGATAACGGCGTGAACTTCTAGGCAGCTGAGCTGATGAAACTCTCACGACCCGTCCTCAAGGCTCGTGTCATGACTACCCCAAGCCTGTCTTCCATAGGCCAGGGGCTGGCGACTAGCACCAAAGGTGTAAATCCAGAAAAAGGGAAGGCATTGCTTTTATACAAGTAAACAAACACAAACAGAGTACTCAAGCATAAGTAAACACTAAGTAAACTAAGTATGAAAGTAAGTGTTGGAAGTAAATGGGCCAGTATACAAACCCAACTGAAAGTACAGTACAACTGAGAAAAGTAAAGTACAACAGCTAAAAAGTAAAGCAGCAACCGCCAAGATGTCCTCCGGAAACCCCACGTGAAGGGTGGGTACAGATGGTCTCCTCGGCTCCTCGAATCCGTCCATCCACACCGTGTACGTCCCACCTGATAGTCCACCTTCGGATACCATCCCGCTCCACAAGCCTCAACTACGATCAGCGATGTCTGTCGTCTGCAACCAACACAACGTAGAGTGCGCATAGCCCGTGCAGGGGTGAGTATATGATACTCAGCAGGGACGTCGAGACTCCCGAAGGTCTCCCAGAATCCACAAAGGAATAATCCACAATGTAATAGACAAACATGAAGTATCAACCAACACTACTTAGTTATATTCCCATACATATACCTAAGTCATCAATTCCAGTTCGGCTTCAACTCCCGAGCCCATGTTCAACCTAGTCCACACATGATTGTACAACTTAGTCCACACAGGGAAAGTACAACTCAGTCCACACAGGAAAGTACAACTCATTCCACATAGTAAAGAAAGACAATCATATCAAAGATAATGATTGAAAGTAAAGACTCAGCTCACACAGGTATACTACTGACGAAGAGGGGTGGAGATGATTAGATGTAGCCTCTGAATCATCTCCTCTGCTGAACCCACGTAGGATTCAAGTACAGAAGTCATCACTACCGAACCCACGTAGGATCCAAGTAAAGTAAAAATGGATGCTGAACCCACTTAGGATCCAAGTATAGTCTTCTTCACTGCCGAACCCACGGAGGATCCGAGTACAGTCGTCCTCGTTGCTGAACCCACGTAGGATCCAAGTACAGTCATCATCGTTATCGCAGTCACAGCCAGCTCTAGGGTTCCCGCACAGAGCACACTCAATTCCACGAGGGTCTACTCCATGAGCCAAGAGGGTAGAAATATCAACTGTCACGAAGTCCAGAGTTAATGTATCACGATGTTCCGTCTCTTCAATAGGAACTCAACGCGACAGACAGCGCGTCAATCGGACACCCGGTCTGAGAGTTATTGGCTTTTCTGTTCCTGGGGACCGGTTGGTTTCTAAACTAATACCAACCTGACTGCACTCCATCTACATCCAAACCTCAATTTGAGTAATCCAAAAGAACCGTCTCACTAATAGGAATTCAAACTAATTGACGGCATGTCATTCGGATGTTCGGTCGTTAGGTTATAAGTGTTTCTGCTCCAAGGGCTCAGTTGGTTTCGGGTTCGAACCAACCTGACCATACCCAAACTTCACGTAAACCTAGATTGCAATATACCTAAACTACTATCTCTGTCCAAGGATCCCAACGCAACTGACGGTGCATCGATCGGAGGTCCATAGGCCAAGATATGTCTGTTTGAACGAACCTGATCCGAAAATAGGGAGGTTTGGGCCCGGTCTGACCTGGCCCAAAACCCCATGGGTTGGCCTGAACCGGGTTGACCCGACCCGGGTCCGGGTCCAGCCCAATTGGATGCGGCCCTGCCCGGCTGGGCGCAACGTGAGGCCCGGCTCGGCTCGCGGGCAAGCGGGGTGCTCGGGGGGGGGGGGGGGGGGGGCGCTGCCCCCTTGTCTCCGAAACGGCGGACCCATGGGGTCCGCCCTAGGGTTCTGTCGGGGGGGTTACACGCCATGGGTTTTGTGAAACAGCTAGCTGTAATGGCCGACCTTGGGTGATACCGCGGGACCCCCGCGGGTCCCGCCTTCAGGTGGCGCTGGCGGCCGGCTCAGTCGACCGCCCCATTGAATTCCGCCGCAGCCTTAGGTCGTGGCTCCTATCCGACCGACGCGGTGTGACGGCGCCACACCCCTCTGTCACGACCCTCTCATAGTTGCGGCCTCCTTCGGCCTCACCGGCATGGCGCGACGGCGCCACACACCATCGTCGCGGCCCGCTTCGGTCGCGGTCCTTTTCGTTCCCGCGCGGTGCAACATCACTGTGCCGTCTTCTCCACAAAAATCAATGAAGATTAACAAGTTAAGGGTAGGAGGATCGGCCGTGTTTGTACGGTCTGATATCCTCCCTTTATAACGATAACAAGTGGCCAAAAAAACGAGATTCCCAACAATAAAACCAGCACAATTTTAATTCATTTAAATTGAACATAACCCCTACCTTGATAAACGATGTCGTTTTCCGGTGACGCGGAAGATGGAGACGCGGGATGAGTTTTCAAAGACGGCGTTGGCGTGCGTCCAAGGAGGGGACGCCGTCTCACACTAGCTGCGGAGAGAAGAAGGAATGGAACATCATCTCTTCTTGTGGTGACGACGTTCTTCGTCAAAGGGTGTTGTTCTTCACGGGAGGACGAATTTCTTCAAAGGGACATAGATATCTCTCCCAAAATCCCCACACAACAAGCCAAAAAAATAAAATAAGCCCTTCCCTTATTTTATTAATTTTCCATGCATTTCCAAAAATTCAAAATTGAAAAACAAATTCACTTAATTAATTAAACTTGAGTTGTCTAATTAATTATGTGTTATGTTGGCAAGTTTAATGAGGGGGATAGAGGAGTTACTCACATAAAGGGGGGAGTTAGCGAGTTAGGTAATGTGAAGGGTTGGCCTCGTGTGGGCCCCACCTCACCTTTATCCTCTCATGGGTAGTTAGTAACTAGTGGATCCCACCCCAACTCCCACACCTAGGATCTAACCACTTATAATAAAGAATAAAAATTGTTGTACAATTTTTATTCAATTCTTATTTAATCCAAAAAATTAAAATCCTTCTCCCGTGAAAACGCATCTATGATAAAAATTCCTTTTAAAAAATTACCGGCTCTGCGGTTCCATCGGTGCCCTCAGATTTCAAATCTGAGCACCGGTTCAAAAGATATAAAAACCAGCTCGTTCGTTCACTGAACATACCCAAGCTAAACTTTGGAAATTGATTCCAGGAACACCGTACCTCAGAATCAAGTTCCATAAAAAACTCTGTACTCATAAAATCCCAAAGAATTTAAGAAAAAAATTTCCTTCAAATTTATGGGTTTTACATTACTCCAACATTAGGGCTTTATGTCCCCGTAAAGATACATCATAAACTAGAGAAACAAATGAGGGTACTATGCACGCATCTGAGCCTCCCGCTCCCATGTGCTCTCCTGGAGGTTCCTGTGCTTCCACCTGATTCACACTAGAGGAATCGAACTTCCACATTGGACCCTCTCCTGTTGATCCTCGATCTCCACCAGAACCTCCGCAAAATTCACCCTGTCATTGATGTCCAGCTCTCCGTGATCAATGATATGCGTTGGGTCGTTCACGTATCTCTTCAGCTAAGATAAGTGGAAGACGTCGTGCATCCGGTGCAATTGAGGTGGAAGAGACAGATGATAATCCACCTCGCCAATCCTGTTGAGAACCTGGAATGGTCCGATGAAGCGCGAATATAACTTACCGCCCCGACCAAATATCTGTAATCCATGTCGAGGAGAGACCCATAAGAAAACATATTCTCCATCCTCGAACTCTTGTGGTCTCCACCTCCTATCAGCATAGGACTTATGTCGGCTCTGTGCAGTCCTCATCCGCTCCTAGATGATTTGCACCTTCTCTGTCATAGCCTGGACCATCTCTGGTACTACAAGTGGTGACTCCCCAAGGTCTGTCCAACACAGAGGTGATCTGTAAGGTCGGATGTACAGTGCCTCATATGGTTCCATTCTGATGGTAGAGTGGTAGTTGTTGTTGTACACAAGCTCCACCAAGGGTAGGAGATCCTCACAGCTGTGACCAAAGTCAAGGACACATGCACGGGGCATGTCCTCGAGAGTCTAAATGGTCCTCTCCATCTGACCATCCGTCTGTGGGTGAAAGGCGGTGCTCAGGCGTAGCTGCGTCCCAAATTCCTCCCGCAACCCCTTACAAAGCTAGGAAGTAATGTGAGCATATCGATCGGAGAGGATAGACGATGGAACACCATGAAGCCGTACGATCTCTGGAACGTAGATTCATCCCAAGATCTCCACCGAGCCCTGCTCTCTGATAGGTAGAAAGTGGGCCGACATGGTGAGTCAGTCTACGATCACCTAGATGGAGTCACGTCCTCTGGAAGTACGTGGAAGACCTGTAAAGAAATCCATAGATATCCCATCCCACTTCCACTCTGGGACCTCCAAGGGATGTACCCAGCATGCTGGTACCTGGTGCTCCGCCTTCACCTACTGGCAGGTGAGGTATCATGAAACGAACTCTGCCACAACCTTCTTCATACATGGACACCAGTGCTGTCGTCTGAGATCCTGGTATATCTTCACTACTACTGGATGTACCTCTAATGGGGAAGTCTAAAACTCTCTCCGTGACTCCTCTTGTTATTCAACTGGTACCACGGTACGTCCTCTAAAAAGGATGACATGCTCTCCTCCTATTGAAAATCCATCTGGTGCCTGTTCTTTGGATATCTAAGCACGTCGCGTCTCACAGTCAGTGTCCCCACGCTGTGCCTCTCTGACCCGCTGATGTAGTGGAGGAGTGACTGTGAATGACTCTAGAAAGGCTTCCCCATATTTATCCATAAAGGATATCTGCAACACGGCTAGCTGCTCTGTCGCCTCTCCAAGTAGTTGAATGCCCGACCTCCTACTGAGAGCATCAGCAACTACGTTCCCCTTCCCAGGAGTATAGACTATCTCAAAGTCATAGTCCTGTAGGAACTCGAGCCATCGCCGCTGTCTCAGCTTCAGGTCCTTCTGCGAGAAAATGTAACTGAGACATTGGTGGTCAGAGTAGACTGTAAAGCGCTCGCCCATCAGATAGTGTCGTCACATCTCCAAGGAGAATACCACTACTTCTAACTCTAGGTCATGGGTAGTATAGTTCTGCTCATGCTGTGTCAACTGTCGTGATCCATAAGTGATCACTACCTACTCTTGCATCAGGACACACCCGTGTCCAGTCCCTGATGCATCGCAGTAAACTACGTACCCTACTCCCTCCTCCAGTATCCTCAAGATGGGTGCACTGTTCAATCTTTGTCTCAGCTCCTAGAATCTCTGATGACATCTATCTAACCACACGAAGGGTTTTCCCTTCTTCATCAAAGCTAAAAGGGGTTCTGCAACTCTGGAGAACTCTGGCACAAATCTCCGATAGTACCTAGCTAGACCTAGGAAACTCCGCACCTCCGTCACACTCCTAGGTGGCTCCCATGCTAGCATGGCCTCGATCTTCGCAGGATCCACCACAACTCCAACTTCAGAGATGACGTGCCCCAAGAAGTGGACCTATCGAATATAGAACTGATACTTCGATAACTTACCATAATGTTGGTGCTCTCAGAGTGTATCCAGTACAACCCACAAGTGGTAGGCGTCCTCCTCCTCAGAAGTCGAGTAAATCAATATGTAGTCAATGAAAACTACGACAAATAGATCTAGGTAAGGCTATAAGATCCTATTCATGTGACTTATGAACACTGATGGAGCATTGGTAATGCCTAAAGGCATAACCAAGAACTCATAGTGGTCATACCGACCTCTGAAGTCCATCTTTTGCACATCCTCGTCTCGAAATCTGAGCTGACAATAGCCTGACCTGAGGTCTATCATCGAGAAGCATCATTCTCCCTTGAGCTGATCGAAGAGGTTTTCAATCATTGGAAGTGGATACTTGTTCTTCACAACCACCTGATTCAGGCTAAGGTAGTCGACACACAATCGCAAGCTCTCATACGCCTACTTGGCGAACAAAATCGGGGAAGCCCAGGGTGAAACACAAGGTCGGATGAACCCCTTTCCCAATAAGTCCTCCAGATGTACCCGTAGCTCTCGTAGGTCAGTAGTAGCCATCCGATATGCTGGAGTATATATCGGGGATGTACGGGGGTACATGTCAATATATAAGTCTACCTCTCTGTGAGGAGGTAGTCTTGGAACGCCGTCAGTAAAAACGTCCGCATACAGATCCACCACTACAAGAAAACTCGAACTCCATACATCAACTACTCCTAGGATAAGACTAGCCAACAGATGATTGATCGACTGTCCTCTCCTCTGCATAATTCCATCCTGCACTGCAAAGGCTCCCTTCTCACCGATGATGGTGAACCTGCTCCCATCTGTGCGGACACACCACACTTTGCGCCTAATACATTCGATCTGAGCATGAACTGTAGATAACCAATCCATTTCCAAGATGACGTCGTAAGGCCTCGACACCGCTACATGAATATCCTAGTCGAAGCTCTCGTCTCCTAGAGTAAGCTCACACTGCTGGCACCAGTGTGTAACCGTCGAGTCTACTCCGTAGGAGTCTCTAGATGTAAGGATCGAGCCAACGACTCCGTCAGAATTTCCGAGCTCCGAACAAGGGTAGTGGCAATAAAAGAGTGACTTTCTCTTGTGTCTATAAGAACTGCAGCAAGGGTGGAGTAGACACTGATAGTTCCTCGAATCATCTCAGGTGCACCTTGGTCATAGGCCTCCACTGCCTGAATATGAGCATGCCTCTGCCCGCCAGCTCCTTGTGGTCGGGGTGGACCTCCTGGTGGTGGTGGAAGTAGATCCCCGAAGCATCTTCCTCCACCTGCTAGTCGGCCAACTCCTCTACCTCAGCTTCCTACTCCTTGCGGACCACCTCGGACGAACCTCTACTTCTTCCTAGGTTGTCCCTCAATTATCTGCTTCTCCTCTTCATGGAGGTTCAGGTAGTCACGAGCCATGTGGCCCTGCCCGCTGCATCCATAGCACTGTCTGCCTCTCGTATGAGTGGCTCTACTGCGTGTTCCCCACACCTCCGAACCAGTATCCAGAGGTCGACCACCTAATGGTCTGGTCCGCTTGGACCTCTGTGATATCTGTCTACTATCGGCTGCAGAAGACTCCGCTACGTGCCACCTTGCGGTAGGTCTCGCTGCTGGTGTAGGCTCAGAAAGAAAGCTCTCCACAAGAAGGTCTCACTCTAGTACCCCTTCCTACATCGGAATATTGAGGGAGATCATCGAAGCCCTGATCTCATGCCTCAGTCCATTTTTGAAGGTCCAGGCCCGAAAGAATGGGTCCCATACCATGTCCGTGGAATAACGCGAGAGGTTGGTAAATATCTCCGAGTATTGGGCTACTATCATGTTTCCCTGCCGCAGCTGTACTAACTCCTGGATGAGCACTGCACGGAGGGTGGCTGGAACGAACTCCAAGCGAAAGAGGCTCTCAAAGTCCTTCCAATGTAATGATGTCTCGTCGTGCACCTGGAGCATCAGGCTCCACCATCTACCTGATGCCGCGTGCAGGAGACTCACCGCAAGGATCACCATAAGAACTGTTGGTGTCCCTAGAAATATGAAGACTCGAACAACAGCCTCCAGCCAATCCTCGGCTACCTGAGGGTCTGTCTCCCCGTGAAACCTGGGCAGTCTCTGACGCTGAAACTCGTGCAGTGCACTCAGGCGACGTGCAATCTCAGCTGCTGGGGCTGGTGGCATCGATGGCTCGTCGGGTAGAGGTACCTCCGGTGCCTCCGTTGTAATGGGGCCCTGCACGGATTCCTCGTCACTCGGTGGGCTGCCATCTAGCACAATGCTCGGAACCCTAGTTGGCTGCCATCGTGGGGACATCGTGAAAAGAATCAGTTGTTCCATGGTTAATACAATATACCTGGTGATCTGACTCAAAGTAATCACAAAGAAAACTTTTAATCACACATGCAATCAATGTTTTCGTGCATTGAGTCAGAAATCAGAAGTCATGGTCCTAGTTTATGGATACGTCGGCTGCCGCACCAACACTGGACTCCCTGGACTGATAACCACACTCAATACCCTTACACTATTGCTTCACATAGAAGAAATTGTCAAAGTCCTGAGTTCTGTGGTAGAACCGACTTCTCTGATACCAATTCCTCATGACCCGTCCTCAGGGCCCGTGCTGTGACTACCCCAAGCCCACCTTCCATAGGCCAGAGGTTGGCGACTAGCACCAAAGGTGTAAATCCCGATAAAGGGAAGGCATTGAATTTATATAAGTAAAAAATCACACAACAGAGTATGCAAGCTGAAGTAAACACTAATTAAACTGAGTATAAAAGTAAGTGCTGGAAGTAAATGGGCCAGTATACAAACTCAACTGAAAGTACAGTACAACTGAGAAAATTAAAGTAAAATATCTAAAAAGTTAAGTAGCAACCGCCGAGACGTCCTATGGAAACCCCACCTGAAGGGTGGGTACATATAGTCTCGTCAGCTCCTCAAATCTGTCAGTCCACAGCATGTACGTCCCGCCTAATAGTCCACCTCCAAATATCGTCCCACTCTACAAGCCTCAACTGCAATCAGCGCTATCCGTCTTCTGCAACCAACACAACGTAGTGCAGGCATATCTCGTGCATGGGTGAGTATACGATACTCACTAGGGACCCCAAGACTCTCAAAGGTCTCCTATAATCCACAATGGAATAATCCACAAAGGAATAGGAAAACATGAAGTATCAACCAACACTACTTAGGTATATGCCCATACATATACCTAAGTCATCAATTCCAGTTCGGCTTTAACTCCCGAGCCCAAGTTCAACCCAGTCCACACGGGATAGTACAACTCAGTCAACATAGGAAAAGTACACCTCAGTCCAAACACGAAAGTACAACTCAGTCCACACAGGAAAGCAAGATAATCATATCGAAGATAATGATTGAATGTCAAGTCTCAGCTCACATAGGTATACTACTTACGAATAGGGGTGGAGATGACTAGATGTAGCCTCTGAATAATCTCCTCTGCCGAACGCACGTAGGATCCAAGTACAGAAATCGTCGCTGCCAAACCCATGTAGGATCCAAGTACAGTAACCATCGATGTCGAACCCACTTAGGATCCAAGTATAGTCGTCATCACTGTCGAACCCACTGAGGATCCAAGTACAGCCATCCTTGCTGCCGAACCCATGTAGGATCCATGTACAGTCGCCATCGTTGTCACAGTCGGAGCCAGCTCTAGGGTTCCCACACACAGCACGCTCAATTCTGGGAGGGTCCGCTCCATGTGCCAAGAGGGTTGATATATTAACTGTCACTAAGTCCAGAGTTGATGTATAATGAAGTTCCATCTCGTCAATAGTAACTCAACGCGACAGACAACGCGTCAATCAGACGCTCGGTCTGAGAGTTATTGGCTTTTCCATCCCCGGGGCTCAGTTGGTTTCTAAGCTAAAACCATCCCGACTGTAGTCTATCTCCGTACAAACCTCATGGGGGGTAAGCCAAAAGAACCGTCTCACTAAGAGGAATTCAACGTAATTGATGGTACGTCATTCGGACGCCCGGTCGTTAAGTTATAAGCGTTTTCGCTCCAAGGGCCCAGTTGGTTTCGGGTTCGAACCAAAACTACTGTACAAAAACTTCAACTAAACTTTGAGTGTAATATACTGAAACGACCGACTCGATCCTAGGATCCCAACGCAACTGACGTTGCCTCGATCGGAGGTCCGTAGCCCAAGATATGGCTTTTTGAACAAACCTGATCCGAAAATAGAGGGTTTGGGCCCGGTCCGACCCGACCCAATACCCCCTGGGTCATCCTGAACCGGGTTGACCAGAGCCAGATCCGGCTCCAGCCCAATTGGGCGCGGCCCAGCCCGGCCCACGGTGGGGCGCAGCCTGCGGCCCGGCTCGGAAGCTGGTCGTGGCTCGGCTCGCGGCCGAGCGGGGTGCGAGGGGGGGGGGGGGCACCACCCCATTGTCTCCGAAACGGCGAACACGTGGGGTCCTCCCTAGGGTTCTTTCGGGGGTTACAGACCCTCGGTATTCTAAAACGGCTGGCCGTAATGGTCGGCCATGGGTGTAAACGCGCGACCCCCGTGGGTCCCGCCTTCAGGTGGCGCCGACGGCCGGCTCAGCCGACCGCCCCATTGAAGGCCGCTGGGGCCTTAGGCTGCGGCTCCTGCCCGACCGGCACGGGGTGACGGCGCCGCGCTCCTCTGTCGCGCCCTGCCCTGGCTGTGGCCCCTTGAATATCTGGTGCGGCGCGACAGCACTGTGCCCCTCCGTAGTGGTCTGCTCCTGGCTGCGGCCTCCTTCGGCCTCATTGGTGCGGCGTGACGGCGCCACGCACCGTCACCGCGGCCCGCATCGGCTGCAGTCCTTTTCGTTCTCACGCGGTGCAACGACACCACACCACCTTCACCAAACTTATCAATGAAGATTAACAAGTTATGGGGAGGATAATCGGCCTTGTTTTTGCAGTCTGATCTCCTCCCATTATAACGATAACAAGCGGCCAAAACAAACGAGATGTCCAACAATAAAACAAGCACAATTTTAATTCATTAAAATTGTAAATAACCCCTACATTGAAAAACGATGTCGTTTTCTGGTGATGTAGAAGATGGTATCGCAAGGTGAGGTTTCTAAGACAGCGTTGGCATGCATCCAAGGAGAGGACGGCATCTCACACTAGCTACGGAGAGAAGAAGGAATGGCACGTCATCTCTCCTTGTGGTGACGACGTTCTTCATCGAAGGGTGTCGTTCTTCGCGGGAGGATGAAGTTATTCAAAGGGACTTAGATCTCTCTCCCAAAATCCTCACACAACAATCCAACAAAATAAAATAATGCCTCCCATTATTTTATTATTTTTCTATGCATTTCCAAAAACTCAAAATTCAAAAACAAATTCACTTAAGTAATTAATCTTGAGTTGTCTAATTAATTAGGTGTTATGTTGGAAAGATTAATGAGGGAGAGATAGAAGTTAATCATATAAAGGGGGGAGTTAGAAAGTTAGGGAATGTGAAGGGTTGGGCTCTTGTTGGCCCCACCTCACCTTTATCCTCTCATGGGTAGTTTGTAACTAGTTAATCCCGCCCCAACTCCCACACCTAGGATCTAACTACTTATAATAAAGAATAAAAATTATTCTACAATTTTTATTCAATTCTTATTTAAATCACAAAATTAAACTCCTTCTCCTGTGCAAACACATATAAGGTAAAAATTACTCTTAAGCAATTACCGGCGTTGTGGTTCCATCGGTGCCCTGAGATTTCAAATCTGAGCACCGGTTCAAAAGATAGAAAAACACGCTCGTTCGTTCACTGAACGTACATGAGCTAAACTTCATAAATTGATTCTGGGCACACCAGGCCTCAGAATCAGGTTCCGTCAGAAACTGTGTACTCATAAAATCCCAAAAAATTTAAGAAAATATTTGACTTGAAATATACGGGTCTTTATAGAAACAATATTCTAGGTACAACATCTGTTCTAAACATACCTCCAATTATCATCCGCAAGCAAATGGACAGATCGAAGCATTCATCAAAACCCTCTCTAACAGTCTGCATAAAATGGTTAGTCCAAACAAGAAGAGTTGGCCGGAAAATCACACCAATTCCCACTGGGATTATCATACGATGACTCGTGATTCCACCCAGGTGACCCCATATTATCTTGTTCACGGAAAAGAGGGCATCCTTCCCATCGAGATTCATTTTCCCTCATTGCACACAACTATCTATGAATTTCAAGAACCAAATAAAATACCTGAAATCTATCTAGCTGAGTTGGAAATGATCAATGAGAACAAGCTTCATGCCCTGCACAATCTAGAAACGCATCCGAACAATATAGATAGAGTTTTCAACAAGAAAATTTTCCTTTACTCCTTCTTGTATTGATACTTGGTATTGGCCCTCAGGACCCCAATGATGCATGGCAGGAAACCACCCAAGCTAGAGCCCAAATGAAAAAAACATTATATCATTCAAAAATTTTACACCAATGGCACATAGTCCATGGTTACCATATATGGTTAGAAAATAACTCCTCCCACCAATTCCAAGTTCTTCAAGAAATACATTGCCTAAGTTTTAGTGGTCTTACATGACCTCAAACGGTTGAGTCCTACATGACCTTAAAATGTTGGGTTATGTATGACCTTAAACTTTCCGGTCCTATATGACCTTAAATTGTGAAATGTTCCACATGATCTTAACCTCTATGTCGTACTGCATGCTGTTAAACTGTATAACATCTCACATGATGTTAAACTTTATGTCATCCCACATGAGGTTAAACTGTATACCATCTTGCATGATGTTAAACTGTATGTCGTCCTGAAAGACGTTAAATTGTATGTCATCCTGCAAGATGCTAAACCGTAAGAACTTTGTATGGCTTGATTCCAATCCTTATGGGATATGTAGAAATTCTCGGACGCTTCATCTTGAGCCCATCCCCAAGTTCCCTCTTCAACTATCCCCTCTGGGTATAGTTCTCTTGGAGGATCCCACATGGTGTCATGCAGGCTACTTTGGCCTCACTCATGTTAGGATTATGATGATTGAACCCTGTTCCCTCCCTCTTTCTTCTGTTTCTCTCACGTCCTCACCACATGATGATAAACTCCCCAACCATTAAAACTAAGTATAGATTGATTCCCATCCTTATGTGATATGTTGGATCATCTGGAAATTTTGTCCGTAGGCCTAGCCCCAAAATTCGAGATCTCCCATTCGGTCAAAACACATGGTGTGGTGCGGGATTTTTCCCTCGTTCGCGTCGAGTTCTTAATGACCGTACTGTGTATCCCTCCTCCCAGAAGATCCCCACCTCTTTTACTGTCC
The DNA here is from genome assembly GCA_963277665.1 of Viscum album. Taxonomy (NCBI): domain Eukaryota; kingdom Viridiplantae; phylum Streptophyta; class Magnoliopsida; order Santalales; family Viscaceae; genus Viscum; species Viscum album. The sequence continues at coordinate 1,269,990,268 of OY728119.1, forward strand.
AACATGACTTTAAGTTTCATAGAAATATTTATGTTCTACATACTCCATCATTTGGGTTTCCATTATCTTTCACATTCGAAAGGGCCCCCAAACGATATGGATACTTAGCCTATGGGCTCTCCTATCATTTCGGGCCAACGACCACGAGGACCTCGAATGAGAAATTGGTACATGTCCCATGTTTCAAATATGGTCAGTGGCCGATGCTCAATTGTTGTTCCCATTTCAGGTCACTCAATATAGATGATGTGTTTAGAACCTAGTAATCGACTATCCTTTATTGTTGTCACCATCCCCATATGTCCCAAACATTGAGTGTAGTGGTTCATTCTACCCCACTGTATTTTCAAGCTTCGCTCTTCCTTATGCAGGAGTGTGATTCCATCTTTTGGGCCCTTATAAGATGGGGAGAGCCTAATCCTATTACTTTTTCCCACACCGAGCTATGAATATGTGGGATTAGGAGTTGAGGTAAGGCAATTCTCACATGAGAGGTCATATGGCTACAGTTGGCCAGGAAGCCCAGCCTCAGGTCCCTCGGCCCGTTCGGCCCCTTGGCCCAAGTTCCCATTTAGGATTGTGCGGTGTGGCGTGAAATCATGTCCCCATTCATGTAGAGCTATTTTTCCATGCCACACATATCCCCATGAGACATCCCTCCTTCACTTATCATCCTTTCTGTGAGAACAAGCCCTGCCATGCGTCGTGAGCCCCATCATTTGGGTTTCCGTCATCTTCTAGATCCAAAAGGACCCCCGAATGGCATGGATGCACAACCCAAGGGCTCTCCTATGATTACTGACCAACGTCCTCAAGGATTTCGAACAGAAAATTGATACAAGTCTCGTGTTGTGAATACAATCAACAGTCGATGCTCAATTTTTTCCCCTGACCTCCAGTCACACAAATATGGATACTGTGTTGCGAACACGATCAATAGTTATCCTCTATCACTTTTTCCATTTCATGGTCTTCCAGAGGCACAATGATCTGACCTCATTACTCAGTTTTCCCATGCATATGACATTAAAATAGTCATCTATAGTCCATGACCTATGACCTTAAAATAATAGCATCATCTCCCTTTCTGCATGATGATAAAATACACAACAACCTTATCTCTAGAACTACATGTGGCTTAATTCTCATCCTTATGGGATACGTAGGACCACTCGAAATTCTAGTATTCGGGCCCTGATCTATCTCTTAGAAACCTCTCTATCATCTTGGCCCCTTGTCCCACATTCTTCTAGGATAGGGGTATATGGTGTGGTATGTGTTTATATTTATATTCACATCGGGTTTGTAACAACCACACCACATTCCTCTCTCTCCTAGGCGCCCTTCACTCCCTTACCATGCACTCACCTTTTTGAGTCGGTTGCTCTTAAGTTGGGTCGCTTAACCCTCTTCAGTGATTCGCCAATGTGCCCAAGAGTACTCTAGTTCAGAACCTGGGGTGTCGGATCCTACCCGGATATGATTTCACCCATTTTTCAGGCTTTGTATTCCCCTTATTTTGGACTTTCATTATATTTCACATCTGAAGGAACCACCAAATGGCATGGATTCTTGGCCCAAGGTCTCTCCTACCATTACAGGCCAACATCCTTTATGATTTCAAACAAAAAATTGATACAAGTTCCGCATTGTGAATATGGTCAGTGGTTGATGCTCGTTTTTTGTTCCCATTTAAGGTCACACGATATGGATTCTATGTTTCAAACACGGGGAGAAGTTATCCTCCATCATCATGCAAACCCCATAAAGCCTAAAAAATCGGTTACATTATTCACATCATTTTCCACCGCATCATGTCCAAGTAGAATTTTGACACTCTTGGTACTTCCTTTTTGTGCGCATTTTCACGTTCGGAGGACAAATCAGCTGTAAGATGTCATTTGGGGATCCACACCAAATTCCTCTTTATGTGTATCCCATGTGTTGCAAAGACTTCTTCTTCCCTTATTTCCCACACCAAGTTTGACTCACGTGGGCTTAGGGATTGATTCGAGGTCTGCACTTTCCTGGAAGAGTGTCACTTCTTCATGGTCTGAGCTCTAAGACATTAAACTAAGATCTCCTTATACATCATCTTCTAGAACTAAATCTATCTTGATTCCCATGCTCATGGGAAATTTAGGAAGGACTAGACATCTTGTCTTTGGGTCCAGCTCAACTAGGAGAAAGTCTCTCCTACCCCATATTCTCTAACCTTTTCTGGCCCCTTGGCCCAAGGTTTCATTCTTGGAATCTCGCATGGTGTGATGTGGACTTCATCCTCATTCATGTCGGGTATGATTTATCTCATCGTGATCATTCCCTATTGAACATCATCATTCCTGTATACATTTGATCCATATGAATTTAAACTATGCTACCAAGTCCCACAAGAATTTAAATTGTTACGTCTATACTGCATGACATTAAAGTGCATGGTTGGTCCCATAAGATGACCCTAAACAGTGACATTATCATCCTGGATGCATGATGAAAAATGGAACTACATCGTGGTGTTCTTACTAGAGAGGTCATGTTTAGACGTTTGTTTGATCCCTGATCGGACAGATACGACAAACTAATGTGTTTCCACCATGGTGGTGTGATTTCAAGAGTGTTGGACTCCATTTTAACAACCCATCAATCCACACCACACACTTTGCATTCCATTTATTCGATCCCTCGTCCTCTTTCATGACTAAACGAACCTCGTAATGGTATAGATGCTCGGGCTAAGGCTTGCCTACTATCCTGGGCCAATGTTCTGAAAGAATAATGGATGAAATTTTGAGTCAGGCCCCATGTTTTTAATATGGTAATCAGTCTGCCCTAGTTTTTTATCTTCATTTCAGGAAAACACAATATCGATAATGTGTTTTGAATGCGGTCAATAGTTATCCTTCCTTGTCATTCCATGCCCATAGTATTCTAAATCTGGGGTATCATAATTCATAATTTCCACTCCCTTAGGTTTGGTTTGATTCCAAATACCCCTGGTGTTACCCCACTCGTGCATTTGAGAAAATTGGAAAGAAAAAACATCGATTGTTTTGGGGTCCACTTCCTCCAGTCGGGCATCTCCATTTCTTCCTGGAAATCCATATTTGTTGTTTAAACCCCATATTCCCAGAGCTCGGTTTGCACTCTTATATTCAGATGGAATGGGAAGGTGGTCATCCCTTGTTTCTCACATTAGGCTCAACCCACATGACCTTAGGGACTGATCGCTGGATGTTCCATGAATTTAACGGAAATTCAATAGACCAAAAACGAATAACAGAACTCATGCATGCATCTAGAGTGAATAATTAAGACATGAAGGCGTGTTCAAAAGTTACATGCATCACAGTACCTGAGGCTCGACCCATCCCATGGACGGGTTGACCCCATCAAAAGGGTGTTGCAACTCCTCCACCCTCTAGCTTGTGGCATCCAGGACTCACTATCTCATGTTCATTTCCCACTCCTCCTCGATAGCAATGGGGCACTGTTCGTCAACTGTGATCCGGTCCTACTCCTCGTTGGTTCAGATAATGGTCATCTCCTCATAGGCTTACCTCATGCGCTCTTCGGACTCTGATAGCTAGGCCTTCAGCAGCGATATAATATCCAATTGCGCATTGAGGAAAGAAAAATGTTCATCTACGCAGATGTGCAACCACATAATCTCTTTTTTGGCCTCCTAGATCCTCTTGATGTTCACCACTTTTCTCTGCTACCAACCCACACAGAGGCGGCGATCATATTCCCAAATCATCACCACCCTGAGATCTCGGAAGAGTATGTGGGGACGCTGGGAATCCACTCCCACAACGCACAGTTCATGTAGTCATGAATGAATCCTCTCCATATGGTCTATCCATTGTGCTTAGGGGTGTCATCGATAAAGCTCATGATCAGCTTCCATGACCAACGACAGACTATCTTGTTGTCCTCTTCATCAGAGTTCATCTCATCCTAGTCTGCAGGGTTGGCAAGCTCATACGTGGGGAACACCTCCAAGAACTCGTCAGTATGGTCCACATCCGGTGTCTAGATTGGTATGGTAGGACCCATGTTATCCGATTGATATTCATCATCGAATACCACCTCAATAATCCAAGGCTCATCGTTGCTAACGGTCCCACCAGGGATTGGGAGCGCCATAGCTTGGTCGATCTGGATATCCACCTCCACAACCACCGTCATTCCCCTTGGAAAGGTGTTGCCATAGGTACCCACCAATCTCACAGGGTAGCCCATGGTAGTGGAAGAACTATGCATACAAAAAAGGGCATGGATATCAGCTAGCCTGGTCAATGGGTGGCATTCATGAATTTTGTAAAAGAGAATTACAGTGATCGATTTCTCTGTCTCATTCCTGGACCCACTAGACACAATAAATTCTATAGCTGCAAGTATAGATCTCAAAGGCCCCTCATCTGCATCTATTGAAGAGCGAGATCGAGTTCTGCATATGAGGCCCTCAAGCACAGTTCAAATGTTAGTGAGGGGTCCAAATTAGCCTGGAATCAAATTCCGGGGAAGGGGCTCATGGTTTTACTTCGAGAGCCTCTAAAAACTCTTCAAGATCTGGATCTGAGTCACCATCTTCACCCTCCACCTATGGAATCCCTCTACCGGCCTCCTCCCTCTGAGAGGAATCATCTAATTATTCCATCAAAGGGAAGTGCTTCCTCAATTATACAGTCGACACCTGTGTGTGTGGGGGGCGGGGGGCGTTCGATCCAACAACACTTTCACCCAGACTTTCATTGGACGCAGGTAACCCTATGAGTGAAAAAAGTCCTACAACTCTACCATTTATTGCTCCGCCTCCACAAGGGACACCACAATGTCGGCCCTGATAGGGTTTATCCCCGACAAATACATCCTGAGATGGTTCAGGTGTTTCCACATCTTGGAAGGGCTGAGGAAATGCCTGTTGACATCCTAGATGTCTTAGGTCTCTGGAAGACAACATTATCTGGCATGTCTATATAACGCAACCGCTTCCCCGGAGCCTGGGTGGATTTTATATTGAATCATCTTGGGGGCCTCCCCTCCAAATAACTCTTCTCTTCTAGAATCGTTGGGTCTGTTACCACCACTGGATCTGTTGTCGCTACCACCCCCTCAACATGTGAGGGCCTCGCCGCTATGGCAAGCCCTCCACAATGGGATGTCCTTACAGTCTTCCGGACCCAGCCTCGTTGTTGGGGAGGCACACCATCGTTGGGCCGAACAATTCTCTACATCATCATCTCCCTAGGGTAGGCCTCCTCCAAAATTTTGTTGTACTCCTTAAACAGTCTAAAGACGTATGTGGGTGGAGGCAGCTCATTCGCATCTTCCCTTCCTCCCATGTGAACATGAGCCACATCTGTCTCATCAAGCACAATTGGTCCTCATAGTGTACCCCTAAATAGACCTATGGGGTCAGTCACGTCATGTACCAAAATTACCTAGAGAATCGTTGTGGGGTATACGACTCACATAAGGGCTCGCAGTCTACCTCTTCCACCAGGACTCCACCTCGAAAGGTCAGGAGGTAGGACAGATGTTCTTCTATTCCTTGTCCATTATCGGTGAATATAACTATTGGCAATGAGAATGGGTGAGTGTTGAACTCCTCTACATTCCAGACCCGGTTCAGTACCACAGGAAAGGTCAGCTTGGTCCGAAATATCCCTAAGGCAATCAACATTGATGGGCAGAAGTTTGATCCTAGAGGTGAGATGGGGTTCATATATTCATAAATCCCCCTAACATGTGCCCCTATCCAACCATACAAGAGATAGAATGTCCCTCATATTCTCTGTGGCTTGTTCCCCTCGCTGATATGCCACAACATCTTTTATAGCTTGGAGAGCATCGGTATCCTGAGGTTGACTCATCCCCCTGTCGCCAGAATGGACACCATGATAAATGTTCTCCGTTGCACACCCATGTTCGTGTCTCCCACCAGAGGGATCCAACTGCAGATAAGCACCATAATGAATGAATCCAACATGACTACTGGTTGTTGCTCGGTACTAACACTGAAACCCCACATCTTCCACTGGCTATCCTCCAAAAGCCACTAGTAAGAGTTCTCCTTGACACATTGATCCCCCTTTCAGGAAAGTCTGATGCCTCACAAGGAACTGCTGATTTTCCGGGATGTTCAAGAACTGCTTAAACCACTTTTTGAAGTGTAAATCCCTCACAGACTGCTTGTCCTCTCCAAATAATATTCTCTTCAATGTCGTTTCCAATAGTGGAATTTGCTCCAGATCCTCCCCCACATCGATAAAAGAGAGTAACTCTTCATACACCCCCCTGGTATTAGGACCCATAAGATCTTATACAGATCCCATAAATTGAGGTCGACATTTAAATGGTGTAAGTGGAAGGTATTGGTCCTCGATGACCATATCCTCCACAACCCCGACATCAACTTCTTTGTCTGATATATATGGAATTGGGAGGCCCAATGCACCTCATACATGCCCACTCTTCTTAGCTCTGCTTCGAATTCCATGCATGAGGCACCTACCCAGTAGGCCTAGGCCCAGTCATCTATGTAGTTGCCGCCCTGGCACAGGTCACACACATCGAACCACCCCTTTCTCGGGTTCCTCAGGGATACCTTCAAGATGGTATGGTACTGTGGGGGATAAATCTTTGACTTCAATTCCTTCCCATCAATTTTTCTCATGTGATTGTATTGATAGTCAGTATTGACAGGCATGAAGTCCTCCTAGGCATGGTCGTTAGCTACCCTGAACAACTGGTGATGGCACGGTGTGCTCCTAAACCAATAAGTTGGCTCATCCCTTACCACATTATGGATGAATACATCATCCCTCAGTCTAAAGCCATATAGAGGAAACCTCTAACATAGAAAATAGTTCTTTTGAATTTCTGATAGCATATCCACCGGAGAATTATGGTCAGAGTGGCTCTGCACAAACTCCGATATAGTTGAGCTATCTGCTATCTCCTTCCTCTAGGTAGCATCCTCAGGGACCCCCTAGTAGCCTCTTGGTTATCCATTTAGTTTTTGAGTTTTGGCATTTTTTTTTGGGTTCGCGGAGCTCGTTTGCAGAGTCTGTTCGTGAAGGAAGTTCATAGAGCCCTACCCCGGCCTTGAGAAGCAAGTCGCAAAGCACACCATCATGATGTTAAAGACCCTATGTGCTCCACAAAGCAGAAGGACTGATTCTCGGAGAGCAATCACGGAGTACGCAGAGCATCGCAAATTGAGAGCACTAAATTCTAAAACGCAGAGATGAGAAAGGAAAAAAAAGAGGTCAGCATCCATTATTTATAGGAGAGGACCCCTGGTGCTACATGGTGCTCCAACCATGGCGAGCTTCATGGAGCGCTCATCCTACACACTGCCTCTCACCTTCATGAGCCTCCTTCGTGAGTCAGCTTCGCGATTGACTGAGGGATTTTGGTGATTGACCCTCATACTTTAACCCGCACTTCCTCCTCAGCTCCCAATCAAAGGGGGGGAGGGGGGTTTGTTGGTGCCAAAATTTATAAAGAACAATAACAAATAGAAATAACTTGGGGTGCCTCGCGAAGCATTCCCATGGAGCCCCATAGCACCACGACCGGCACAAAGCTCCCCTTTCACGAAGCCGCCACAGAGAAAGGAGGTGGGAGGCTCTACGAACCCATTAAACATTTGTGAACCTACCGCAGAGCAAGGAGTTCGGAGGCTCTGCGAACCTATTTGACATTTGAGAACCCACCACGGAGCAAGGAGGTGGGAGGCTCCGCAAACTTATTTGACATTAGCAAACCCACCGCAGATCAAGGAGGTGGAAGGGTTTGTGAACCCATTAGATGTTTGTGAACCCACCACATAGCAAGGTGGTGGGATGCTTCATTGTTATGAAAAAATGCAACGTGTCTTCCCATCCAGAAAACCCTACTTCTCGGAGCCTCTTGACTATAAATACCGGGCTCCTCTCAAGCTCAATTTATGGATCCTACGACCTTTTTCCTTCTTATCTCTCAAACCGCGAAGCAATTTTTTCTCTATGAACCATGACCTCTTCATGGTACTTTTACATCACAAAGTGACTCTCCCTTGGATTGAATTAAGAACCTCTTCCAAGAGGGATGCCCTTTGTAGAGCCCCCATGCCTCCGTGAAAGAAGGGGATACCCAAGGGGACTCCGGTCTTCGTGGAGTACTTTTAATTTGTGAAATACCCTCCATGAACATGTGACCCACATGCTAAGGTAGGGTAAATGTGCTTCGTGAAGCACATTGCATCGCAATGCTATGCTTCACAAGGAACCCTTTCTTCATGAAGCACTGATCTGCGAATGAATTTCCACTTCGCGAAGCACCTTCCATATGCACAATGCCCTATGCCTAGGATATGCCACTTCAATTCCCAATGCTTACCGCTTCACGTATCCCCTCTTCTACATGGAGAACCAGAGATTCCTAAGGATTCTACCTATCAAACCCTTTTCTCCGAAACTTATTTTCCCTTGCGACCCTCCAGGTTTTCAAGAATTAATTTCAAGATCTATTGGAGGGTACTTCCTATTGCGTTGCATCAGCTCATGCTTCTTTGCATAGGCATGCTAACGACTATTTCTTCATCGCATAGACCTGATAATGTGGACCCCTTAATAGATCACTCCAAAACACCCCCTTTCCATGACGTTAGTGATTCCTTCCTTTCTCAAAGGGTGGGTGGGTATCAGTTATGTAAGTCTTAAGGGTGTGGAGTAAACCCACCTCGTCTGAGCTACAGGACGTTAAACTGCCAAGCACCATCATCCTCAGCACATATGGTTAAACTGTGACCCCACCCCATGCATCATACGTGGGGTGACCCATCTCGGGCATTCTCTATGACCAATGGTCTCCACGAGAGTGAGATCTTTCTCACATGGAATGAGATCTTCTTTAGTAGAGAAGCATCTGTTTGCAGGGAATGGGAAACCACCTTGGTGTAATCCCTTAGCCTTTCTTGTGGGAGGCAGCATCTCTGCTCCTCCTATCTTCTTCTTGGCCAAAGACCAAAGGGGTGGGGATGGGAACCATATCCCTCTTTTCTTCGGTGCCAAATCCCTATCCCTTTGGGATTTGTCTCCATCGGACATCCACCATGGAGTAAGTTCTGATCTCCATATTCCTAGGATTCTAACCATGCATAAGACATGTTTCCCCTTTGGGCTACTCTCCATGCATAAGACCATATTTCCTCTTGGGGCTGTGGTCTACGTGTAAGCCCATGTTGCCATTATGGGACGCTTACCACCTGTAAGCCCCACTCCACTTCCCTTGAACGTACCTTTCATGATGTTATCGTCAGGTCTCTACTACCTATTGTTTCTCACACCAAGAATGAATCACATGGGATTAGAATTAGAATAAACCATGACATCTTGCATATGCATCCTAGAGTGTAATCCCAAAACACCATCTCGAACTACGCAGACTTTGATCCTTTCCAAGGCATGGTACGTAGGAATCCTCCCTGAGGTTCAATCCCAACAACCATTGGTCTCGAATCCATTTACTTAGGCGCACCACCCATTCCCAAACTACTAGGAATTTGATCCTTTCCAAGGAATGGTACGTAGGAATCCCCCCTGAGGTTCAATCCCAACTCCCATTGGTCCCGACTACTTCATGACAGTCCACCCCCATCCCGCATGACGTTAAACTGCATTCCCCTTTTTTTCCCAAACGACGTTAAACGATACCCGCTCGACCTACGTGGGATTTGATCCATGTCTCTTATATAAGGCATGTAGAAATCCTCAATGAGGTTCAATCCCATCATGTTGTAAGTCGTTGTCCCCCCATCCATTGGTAATCCATTGTGCCCCCATCCAGAGGTAAACCATTTTAAACCGCATACAACATTAAGCCGTTATGATCCCCTACCCAACGGTAATCCATTGTGAATCTTAATAATTGGTATATAGTTGTGATCCCATTTCAATGGAAAGACATTGTCAACCCAAACCCCATGGTAAGCCATTATCATCCATTTCGTTGGTACCCATGTCTCTGGTCCATCCTGGTGACGTAAGAGCAACCTTGGGCTGCTAACCACGCATAATCCCTAGTATATCATCGGTTCTCTACCCTCTGCGCACACCTAGATCCTATAAATTATCTTGAACTATGTGGACTTATATTCCTTACAACATGGATATGTAGGAAGTCTCATTGAGGCTCAATACCAACATTACCATCACCCTCGATTTGAATCCATCTCATTATCCATCCACATTACTTAAGAATCCATTATCTTTCTTGATTCTTACCAGGGCCGCCACATCCTGGTGAGATCATGCCAATTCACCTCTTCCTTGTTCCAAGCAGTAACTAGGTAACTAACCATATTCTAGCCCCAACATCAGTGTTCTCTCCAGGGGTTGCACCCATCTTATCCACTCTTGTAAGTGTTATGATCAGTCTGATCTATCTCCTCTAGACGTTAAACTTGCAACATACCCTGTGTTAAACATGGGAAGCAGATGAAAACCGCATAGACAAGCCTATGGCATATAATTCCCCATATTTGATGTGGGATTCCTTGGGAATATACTTCCTTGAGAATCCCTATAATAAGGGGAAGAATACCAGACGCGATAGTGTTCCAGCATCCAGACATGCAAGTGATGTCCAACATGACTACTCCCCCAACCTTAGGTTGCTGCCCTGACCAGACCCCTTGGAATGTCCCAACAGAAGAAGTGTAATTAACCAACATCCATGAAGATATGTCATTGGGAGGAGTTTCTTGAAAAATGTCTTAATCTATAATTGAGACCTGAAATGGGTGACGAGTTTCGAGGAAGAAACAATGGAAGGAAGAACTGACATCCCATCATCCTGTTTCGATCTTGAAGAAAATGTACCTGAATAAGCGACTGATGCCTCCGTCCTTTGGAAAGCATGAATGCGGGGAAACATCCAACGTGTCTTAATCATCATCAAATAGATGGATTCTCATGCCCCAATGAAAGATTCGGAAACAATCTCATCAGGGGATCCAATATAAAAATGCATTCCCTCATAATGTATCACTAGGAGGGTATACATTATTGGAAAAACCAATTATGGTTGAAAAATTACAAAAACTGAGAGCTGAGTCTTCTAGCTTTGGAGAGGTTACCCCTCCATCCCATCCATCTAGACATGAAAAATGGAAGAGATCTCAGATGGAAAAAAGGGGAAATATCTTTCAGAAGAATCAAGAATCGGAGCTGAGAGGATTGTAAGATATTTATTTTTTATTAAATAAATTATATTCTTTTTATAATTTGAAACATTACATAAATGTTCAATTAATTAATAGAGGATTATCTTGAGGAGAAGAGCTCACAAGGGGTATTTACAGCTGCTGGGAGGAAAGATATTTTATATGAATCATTGGTAAATCATGAACACCCTAGTCGTGTACGAGGATATCTGACGAGTGTATCTGTAAGAAAAGTGTTTCCACATTCTTCAACTTCTTCCATTGAGGGTCTTTATAAAAAAAATATAATCCTTGGATGCTGAATTTCAGAATAATAATGCTAAGATAGAGGAAAATATTAGAGCATCGGAACAGCCTATGTTTGTAGACATGAAGAGACAATTTCAGACTACAGCTCCCACTCCTCCCCCCCATACAGACCACATTATTTATCCTCCACCTCCACCAGTAGCTCCCACTCCCCCACCTCAGCCTGCAGACCCTATTTTTAATCCTACTACTCCTACACAACTTATTACTTATTGTGAGTTGTATGTTGCTGATCCTCACCATCATATAGTTACATATGGGATGGTATATTATATAAGAGATACAATTCATCATCAACAGTTAGTTGTAGAGCATCATAGGGTCACTCTACATGATATTATAGATAGATCATCTCGATTAACATTATCTACAGATGCGGTGACAACATTTGTACACAGTATGGACCACTTTTTAAGTTGGCCATCCAGACTTCTACGACTGATTACCATAGAGTTATGTATGTTATATATTTTATTTTCTTTTTTATTAAAGTTTTTTTAACAAATAAAAACTGTTATATTTTTCAATTTATTTTTATAGGAACACTTCAAAGGTAATGAAATACTTTATAGACAAAAACAAAGAAAAATGGTTATGACATCAGATACATATTCTAGATGTCTTTAGAGATTGTTAATATCGTCAAATTTGTTGGCGGATCATTATGAGTTTCCAATGGAAGATCATGATTGAGGATGTGTAATAAATGTGAGGATTGTGAGAAATTATGTCATGGGGCTTATTACTGGAGATAAGTTTGGCATCAACATGGTGCAGATTCTTTCCATGTAATTATTAACCCTTTCCATGCATTATATTTATTAAAAATGTATGCTTATGTCTGTTTTGTATTAGGTATCTTTATAATATGTGTGAGAAGAATGAGAAAATAGATGTATATGGATTCATGGACCCACATTTGATTTCCCCTAAATCACATGCATTTGATGTGGAACAAAGAAAACTTTATATTGATGAACAATTTTAAATGAATATAATCACGTAGTGTTGGATGATTCCTTTTGTGAGAGGTATGAAACATATATCTAGAAAATTGTTCATTATCTTTTAACATAAAAACAATTAACCATAACGTTTATTTTTTATTAGTGATCATTGTATGTTGGGTGTTTTTTGGTCAAGGGAGAAAACACTATACTGGATATGCTCTATCCATGGGGATGTATGTGGAAGTTTTAAGAATATGTTGAAAAAGTATGTTTTAATTTCATAATAGTTTTTTATATTATAATTAAATTTAAATTTATCCCATTAGTATTATTTTTAAATCGGGGGTTGGTCTACTTTCGAAAAAACACAACGAAAAATAGTTCCAAGCTAAAATATGTAAAAGTAAAGGTAAATACCCATTTATAATTTTTAATTTTAGATGTATTACATAAAAATGATATTTTTAATTGATACACATTTAAGACAAATTGTAATGAACAACAAGGAGTCATCGAATTCAGATATTATATGTTAATATTTTTGAATAAAATAATTACAACTGGATCACTTGTGATGTTTGACCTGGTAAGATTTCATTATAAACTTTTCCATAATATTTCATTTGATTTATTCATTATACATATTGACTAATATATTTTTAATTTTTATCTATTTAATTAACCTCAACCCTACATTTCTCAAGAGATAAAACATTTACATGTTGAATAGTCAAATTATTTTACTGGTTTGATTGGATTTTAGTTTTTTGTAGTGTAAAATGTAATTTTGAATATTGTAACTATAATTGTGTATTTGGAAAATGTTTGGGTATAATTTCTGTTTTTTCAGTTGAAATTTTAATTTTTTAATGTTATATATTTGAATGTTTAATTTTTATTTGGTTCTTCTTGTTTTGGTCTTTTTATGATGTTTTTGTGGTATGGATTCTGGTCTAGTTTTGGTCTTCTTTTAGTCCAGTTTCTTCTTGTTTCATACTTTGGCAGAGCATAGTAATGGTTTCATGGGGGTGGGGGAGTCCAGGTGGTGTCCAGGGGGTGGGAGGGTGTCCAGGGGGTGGTGGTGGTGGAGGATGTACAGGGGGTGGGTGGGTGTCCAAGCTGTAGGAGGGTGTCCAGGGGGTGGGCGGGTGTCCAAGGGGTGGGGTGGGGTCCAGGGGGGATTACATGGGGTGGGGGGTTGTCCAAGGGGGTGGGGGTGTACAGGAGGGTGGGGCGGTGTCCAGGGGGTGGGAAGGTGTCCAGGGGGTGGGGGCTGTCCATGGGGGTGGGGGTGTCCAGGGGGTGGGCGGGTGTCCATGGGGGTGGGAGGGTGTCTTGGGGGTGGGCGGGTGTCTAGGGGGTGGGGGTGTCCCGGGGGGTGGGAGGTTGTCTTGGGGGGAGAATTTCTAGGGGTGGGATGATGTCCGAGGAGAGGGGGATGTATAGGGGTGGAGGCATTCCAGGGGGTGGGGGTGTCCAGAGGGTGGGGGTGTTCAGAGGGTGGGGGTGTCTCGGGGGTGGGAGGGTGTCCAGGGGGGTTGTCCATAGGGGTGGGGGTTGTACAAGAGTATGGGTGTGGGTGTCCAGGGGGTGGGAGGGTGTCCAGGTGGTGGGGGGATATCCAGTGGGGTGGGGTGGTGTCTAGTGGGTGTGAGGGTGTCCGGGGTTGTAGGGGGTGTCCAGTGGTTGGGGGTGTCTGGGGGTAGGGGGTGTCAAGGGGGTAGGGGGTTGTCCAATGTGGGGGGTGTCCAGGGGGTGGTGGGGTGTCTAGGGGTGAGTGGTTGTCCATAAGGTGGGGTTTCCAGGGGGTGGGAGGGTGTCCAAAGGGGTGGGTGTGTCTAGGGGTAGCAGGGTGTCCAGTTGGTGGGGGTGTCCAGGGGGTGGGGGTTGTCCAGGGGGTGGGGTTTGTCCAGGGGGTGGGGGTTGTCCACGGGGTGGGGGTGTCCAAGGGGTGGGGGTGTCCAGGGGGTGGGGGTGTCCAAGGGGTGGGGGTGTCCAGGGGGTGGGGGTGTCCAGGGGGTGGGGGTGTCCAGGGGTTTGGGGTGTCCAGGGGTTCAGGGTGTCTAGGGGTGGGGGTGTCCAAGGGGTGGGGGTGTCTAGGGGGTGGGGGTGTCTAGGGGGTGGGGAGCTGTCCAGTGGGGTGGGGTGGTGTCCATTGGGTGGGAGGGTGTCCAGGGGGTAGGGGTTTCCAGGGGGTGGGGGTTTTCCAAGGGGGGAGGGTGTCCAGGGGGTAGGGGTTTCCAGTGGGTGGGGGTGTCCAGGGGGCGGGGGTTGTCCAGGTGGTGGGGGTTGTCCACGGGGTGGGGGTGTCCAAGGGGTGGGGGTGTCCAGGGGGTGGGGGTGTCCAGGGGGTGGGGGTGTCCAGGGGGTGGGGGTGTCCAGGGGGTGGGGGTGTCCAGGGGGTGGGGGTGTCCAGGGGGTGGGGGTGTCTAGGGGGTGGGGGCTGTCCAGTGGGGTGGGGTGGTGTCCATTGGGTGGAAGGGTATCCAGGGGGTAGGGGTTTCCAGGGGTGGGGGTTGTCCAAGGGGGGAGGGGCTATACATGGGGAGGGTGTCCTATGGGTGGGTGGGGGGGGGTTGTCCAGTGGGTGGGGGCTATCCATGGGGGTAGGGGATGTCCAAGGGGTTTTAGGTTTTTTAGTTTACATTGTATGTTTTGAATGTTATGTATGTGAATGTTTAATTTTGTTTTGGTTCTTGTTTTGGTCTAGTTTTTATGTTTTTTAGGTAAGTATTCTAGTCTAGTTTTGGTCTCGTTTTGGTCTCGTTTGGGTCTGTTTTCAACTTGTTTCAGGTCTTCTTATGTAGAGCATAGTAATGGTTGAACAATTATATTTTAAAAAAAATTGTTTTTACGTCAGATATTTTATTACTGATGTAATAAATTTATGGTAATGGTTTTTTATGTTTGTTATTTAATAACCAACGTATTATATATGTTTTCACATCGGTTAACCAATAACTGAAGTGAAAAAATATTCGTAGACTATTTTTAAGTCAGTTATTTCAAAATAGAGGTAATATATGCATGGTAATGGTTTTTTACATTATTTATTTAATAACCGACTTATTATATTTGTTTCCAAATCTGTTAAAAAATAACGGAGATGAAAAAATGCTTCACATACTGGTTTATCATGTCGATTTTTGAATAACTGGTGCGAAAAGTGCTTCGGAGGGGCAGTTTATTTCATCTGTTTATACATAAACAAAGTAATAAAATGTATACCACATGAATTATTTAAAAAAAATGTCACGAACCATCCCAGTGGGGCCCGCACCATGACTCCCCAAGCCTGCCTCTAATAGGCCAGGGGCTGGTGACTAGCACCGAGTAGGAATATTACTAACATGGGTGGCATTGCCTTAGTACATGTACACACACACACATCCCCAAGCCCACAAATTATGAAATGTAAAACACTAAGGAAAAATATGCATGCATACAACGATATCCAACCAATAGAGTACGATGAAAGGTAGAATACTAAAAAGTAAACTGGGCCAGAATACAAGCCCACCCAAAACAAACAAGAGTCTGAAAACTGCAAAGTCCACCAATAAACACAAAAGGTACTATGACTTCCGCTCATTGCTGTAGGAATGCCTCGGACTATAGGGAACATTGAAAACTCGGTCCTCTCCAGGTCTCCCTAGAATCTGTCAAAAGGTTGGTCATCTTCACAAGACACCAGACGTGCGGGCAAAGCCCGTGTAGGGGTGAGTATAACAATACTCAGTAGAGAACCCTGAAAACCACAAAGAAATACAAAAAAGTAAAAGTACAGTCATCTATGCACAGTATATGTCTACATAACATGTATAACAAACCAGATATACTCAAACCCAGACTCTTGGTCTAGGGACAAGTCACACAACCAGATACCCCCATTAGGGATTCTGTTTGAAGATTCTGTGATGCACTCGTTCCAGGAGAACACACTCCACGATTCTTATGGATCTAATGACGTCTTTCCAAGAAGTGTTGTTTGTCGGGAACCGTCATGAGATATATCTACACTAATTACGAGAGACACACTTCTGAGTGGAAATGATCTGTATATAGATGCACTCATTATGGGAGACACACTCCTGAGTGGGAAAGATCTCAATACATAGATGAGGATCACTGCAAGGGCCGTGGAGGATACCACGACTCATCCGGAATTCACATTCTAGGTAGAGGATCAACACCCAGTAGAGTTGTTCATGTCGATGTATGACTCTACCTGGGTTCTGGAATGGATAGAGGAACTCGATCCGGGCCTCTCGGATGGATGCCTGACTCTATCACAGAATGTTCTGCTGAAGGGATCATACTCTTGAAAAAGTAAACGATACCTGACCATAAAAGAATGGGAAAAAGGGGCACTAACCCAATGGAAATATGTCCAATGTATGGTGAACGAAAGGACCATGTCATTTTACAAAAAGTACACGACCTGTAAAAAGGTTACACGCCGTGTTGTCTGACCCCGGGTACTGCTCGTGTACAACGGACCATGTCGTGAGGCTAGTCATGCAGGAAAAACTAAGTACACGATGTGTAGTACGGTGTACACGCCATGTCTGGGTAACTAGGGTGGCTCCGTGTACTCTAGCCATGTGCCCATACACAGTCATCAACCCATGTACTCCGACCCGTGTAATCTGCACTTGGGGTGACCCGCGTTACTGGCCTCACCTGGCCGTGTGATAGAGTACACGGTCGTGTACCCCATCCTGTATCCGTGTATCCCCGAGATACACGCCGAGATCTACGTAGCCGCTTCTGTAGCGATGTACATGCCGTGTCTCCTGAAGCCGTGTAGCTCATCCCGTGTCCGTGTACTACCCAAAGTACACACCGAGCTTCGGGGAAAGCCCAACATGCCGTGTGACCAAGGTCACACGCCATGTCATTCCTCTCTGACCCCGAAACCCTAGCCACCACCACCATTACTACATGGTGTGTTCTTCGGAAGTACACACCGTGTATTCTAGAAATTTCCAAAAACACGGACCTCGACCGTCGCGCCACCGGTGATGATCCATCCGTCGATCCAGCCGCCCGATCGCCACAAAAACTTCAGTTTTTGGTTGCCCCATCACCACAAAGCTACTTTCGGTGTTTTCAGACCTCTGATCGGCTCCGAAAATGTGTTTTTATCTTCCCGCATGAAGAACGCTCGGAAAATGCCCTTTCCTATTTCGGTCCGATTCATCGTCCGCCCTCATCGATGCACCTCCACAAGGTCATTGTGGTGTCGAACCTTCGATTTGGGATCATTGTTCCGTGGAAAGAATGTGCAAAGATCCATTTTTTGTCTCCCCATGAAGAACACAAAGAACGCGCGAGAATAGAGATAGGGGATAAATCCAATAAACAAATCGAGGAACGAACCTCCACCTTCGTTCGTCATGGTGTTGATCCGCTCCTGTTAATAGGTTTAAATGGAGCAGAGATCAACATAAATAAAAGCATGGATTAATTCCCCAAACTCATCCCAAATAAATCCCTCTGGAAAGAATGCATGAATATGCGTATCAACTTATTCGTGGTTGATCCGCGTTCGTGGTTTAACTCAAAAACGGGGAAAAGGAATCGAAATAACAACCCCTATATTTCGAAAGGATCGATCACTGACGAAGGTTCCACGCAGTTTTTGCTATCGAGATCCTTAAACATCGGCATAATAATCCTCGATTTCAATCCGTCGTCGTTCGTCGCCGAGAAATCTCTCCAGTGCCTCGTGGATTCGGCAGCGGTTCCTCTCAAACGTTGCCAACGATCAACAATTGTTCAACCCATATAAAATGGAAACAAGATTTGGAACATAATTACATGGTAGTATTAATGATGTTGACTTTTCATTTTGAAGTCATTATGATGCGCCATTAATTTAGGAAATAGGTGTTCTGTTTCCGTGCTATAGCGGACATTTCCTTAAATGAAATAAAATAAACTTGTTAATTTATTTTATTTTATTTTACTTAAAACATCCGAAAATAAACTTTCTCCCTTGAACCGAATCGGTCAAGGTTAATCTCGTTCTTAGGTAATGTCGTCGTCTTGGACGCAATGGTGCACTCATATTTTTAATCCCGGCATCCTTTTGGAAACTGCCCCAACCGCGCACAAGCGCTGACTCCCTTAACTAAAAAAAGTTCAAACCACCATTCTGGGATTACTGGACCTCAAAATGATGTGTTGTCTTCACGCTCTGTCGCGACATAATTCCATATAATTTTTAAAAATAATAGATGGAAAATCTGAGACAATACATTCTCCCCACCTTGGGGCGTTACGTCCCCGAAAATCCAAAACAAAGGCTACTCAAAAAGATGAGGGTACTGGGCACGGATCTGAGCCTCCCACTCCCACGTGCTCATCTGAAGATTCCCGTCCTAACACCGGACATTCACCAAGGGAATCGATTGTCCACAAAGGATCCTATCGTGCCGATCCTCGATCTCCACTAGGTACTCAGCAAAGGTCCCTCCATCCTCGATGTCCAGCTCACCCCAGTCGATGACGTGCAATGGTTCATGCACGTACCTCCTCAACTGTGAAACGTGGAAGACATCATTTACCCGATGTAACTGTGGAGGTAGAGCTAGGCGATACGCTCCCTCACCAACTCTGAACAGAATCTGGAAAGGTCCGATGAACCTCGGAGATAGCTTGCAGCCTCAGCTAAATCTCTGCAACCCTCGTCGAGGTGAGACCCGAAGGAAGACGTGGTATCCCTCTTCGAACTCCAGAGGTCTCCATCGTCTATCAGCATAAGACTTCTGCCGGCTCTGGGCAGTCTTCATCCACTCCCGGATGATTTGCTCCTTCTCTGTGGTGGCTCACACTAACTCTGGACCCATGAGTGCTAACTCTTCGGGGTTGGTCCAGCAAAGCGGTGACCGGAAGGGTCTCCCATACAGAGCCTCGAACGGTTTCATACCAATGGTGGAGGGGTAGATGTTGTTGTACTCAAACTCAACCAGAGGTAGATGGTCCTCCCAGTTGCGACCAAAGTACAAGTCATAGTCTCATAACATATCCTCCAGAACCTAAATGGTCCTCTCTGTCTGACCATCCGTCTGGGGATGAAATGCTGTGCTCAAGCATAGCTGAGTCCGAAAAGCCTCCTGCAATCCCTTCCACAATCGGGATGTGAAGCAGGCATCTCGGTCTGAGACTATAGTCAAGGGGACACCATGAAGTCAAACCATCTCCTGCATGTAGAGGCATCCCATGCTCTCTACGGAACTCTTCTCCCTGATAGCTAGGAAGTGGGCCGACTTGGTGAGTCGGTTAACGATCACTCAGATGGAATCATGCCCCTTGGACGTCCGTGGTAATCCTGTCAAGAAGTCCATATATATTCTATCCCACTTCCACTATGGAACTTCCAGGGGTGAGCTAATCCCACTGGAACCTGGTGCTCACCTTTCACCTACTGGCATGTGAGGCATCGAGAAACGAACTCTGCTACTGCCTTCTTCATGCCTGACCACTAGAACTGTCGTCGGAAATCCTAGTACATCTTTTCCTCTCCAGGATGTACTTCTAAAGGAAATGTATGAAACTCCCTCAGGACCTCCTCATAGAACGCCACTGGTACAATAGTGCGTCCTCTTAAAAGAAGCACGTGCTCCCCACCTTGTGAATATATTTCAGGAGCATATCCTGTGGATAACTGAGCACGTAAAGACAAACAGTTGACATCCCCAACTTGTGCCTCCCTAAATTTTTATAAGAGTGGAGGGGTGACAACCATCGACTGTAGGTAAGATGTATTCTCTCCATCCACGAAGGATAACTATAATGCGGCTAACTGCTGTGTCGCCTCACCCATCAGCTGTGAGCTCGACCTTCTGCTAAGAGCATCTGCCACCTTGTTCCCCTTCCCATGAGTATAGATGATCTCAAAATCATAGTCCTGGAGGAACTCTAGGCAACGCCTCTACCTCATATTCAGATCCTTCTGCGAAAAGATGTACTTGAGGCTCATGTTGTCAGAGTATGCAATAAACTGCTCGCCCATAAGGTAGTGTCGACACATCTTCAATGAAAAGACTACCGCTGCCAACTCGAGATCATGGGTCGCATAGTTCTTATCATGTGGCCTAAGATGGCGTGAACCATAAGCAATCACTACATACCGCTGCATCAGGACACAGCCGAGACCGGTCCCTAATGCATCGCAGAAAACTACGTACTCGACACCCTCCTCTAGAAATCTCACGACCGGGGCACTCGTAAAACATTACCTCAACCGATCGAAAGCCTGTTGGCACTTCTCTATCCATACGAAGGGTTGCCCCTTCCAGGTCAAAGTCGTCATCAGTGCTGATATCCGGGAGAAATCAGGAATGAATCTCCGGTAATATCATGCCAACCCAAGGAAGCTCCACACCTCCGTCACGCTCTAATGTGGCTCCCACGCTAACACATCCTCCACCTTGGCTGGGTCCATAGCTACTCCATAGGTTGAGATGACATGTCCCAAATAGTGGACCTCTTGAATCCATAACTGGCACTTTGAGAGCTTCCCATAATGCTGGTGCTCCCGATGTACATCTAGAACCATCCCCATGTGTCTCGTGTGCTCCTCCTGTAACGCCGAGTACATAAGGATGTCGTCGATGAAGACCACTATTAACAGGTCCATGTATGACTGGAAGATCCAGTTCATTAGTCCCATGAACATAGTAGTGGTATTCATCACACCAAAAGGCATCACAAAGTGCTCATAGTGACCGTAGTGGCATCTGAAAGCCGTCTTCAGTATATCCTCATCCCGCACTTGTAGCTGGTGATAGCCCGATCGAAGGTCAACCTTCGAGAACCATTGTTCCCCTATTAGCTGATCGAAGAGGTCGTCGATTATCTACAGTGGATACTTTTTCTTCATCATCACCTGGTTCAGGCGCTGGTAATCCACACACAACCTCAGACTCCCATCTGCCTTTTGAGTGAACAAGACTGGGGCTACCCTTGGTGAAACACTGGGTCGTACGAAACCCTTGCTCTGCAAATCCTCCAACTGTACCCTCAGCTCTCGAAGCTCTGCGGGAGAAATCCGATATTCCAACGAGGAAATCGGTTTCGTCCAGGGGTGTGAGTCGATGCAGAAGTCAATTTTCCATAGGGGAGGTAATCCTGGAACAACTTCGAGAAAGACGTCCTCATACTCCACCACCACTACTAGGAATTGGGAGCTCACAACATCCACTGGTGTGAGGGAAAGGCTACCCAACTCATGAATGATTGGCTGCACCCTCCTATGCAAGAGCCCATTCTATACTGCCCGGGTTTCCCTTTCTCTGACAAAGGAAAACCTCAGTCCATCACGGCAGACACACCGCACTCTTCACCTAAAACAATCAATCTAAGCATGGACCGAATATAACCAATCCATTCTGAGAATGACGTCATAAGTCCTTGACGCTACCACCACGAGGTTCCAACCAAAAATATCACCTCCATGGGTAAGATCACACTGTCTGCAAAGGTGTGTGATTATCGAGTATCCTCCCGTAGGTGTCTCCAATCGTAAGGATCGAGTCAACGTTTCTACCGGAATCTCGAGGTTTTGTACAAGACATGCGACTATAATAGAATGACTGGCGCATGTGTCTATGCGTATGGTAACTAAGGTAGAAAAGACACAGATCATACCTCAAATCATCCCTGGAGCCCCTGGGTCGTATGCCTCGACCGCATGCAGCTGTCCCCACCCCTATCCCCCAGCTCCCTGAGCGTGGTGCAGACCTCCTGGGGGTGGTGGTGGAAGTAAGTAGAAGCGTCTGCCACCACCAGCAGCACTCCCGAATCCTCTTCCACATCGGCCGCCTGGTGGGTCTACCTGTTCCATTCTCTGCCTCTGCCTTAGTGGTCCATCCACCACTTACATGTCAGCAGCTCGATGGGTCGGGAAATCTCTAGCGAGATTTCCCCTACCGTCACATGCGTAGTATCGCTTCTCCCTAGGCTGACTGGATCCAGATTGAGAGCCCTGGACTGTCGATCCCCTGTCCTGGGTCCTCCTCTGACATTTCCCACATCCAGATCCCTGTGCCTAACTCTGGCTCCCTCTTGCTGGTGTCTCCGCACCTGTCTACCTGCTGCTGACTACCGGGGGTTGTCTCTGCTCTGCCAAGAAACTCTCGATCACAAAGGCCCTCTTTAGCACTCCATCATAAGTGGAAATTCATAGAGGCATGAACCTATCTTGGATTTCACGTCTTAGACCTCATTTAATGGTCCGAGCTCTGAAGTACTGATCCCTGACCATGTCCATCGAGTACCAGGAAAGGATGGTGAACCTCGATGAATAGTCAGTTACTGTCATACTGCCCGGGTAGAGATGAAGAAGATACTGGATGCACACAGCTCTCAGTGTAACCAGAGAGAACTCCTCCCTGAAGAGTCTCTCTAACTCTGTCCACGAAAGAGTCTCATCGTCATGAGTCTGCGTGGTCAGACTCCACCATCGTCCCACCGAACCCTGAAGAAGGCTCGCTCCTAGGACCACCATCTGGTCTGCTGGTATCCTCACTAGACAAAAAACTCTTGTCACTGCCTCAAGCCAGCTCTTAGCCGCCTGAGGGTCGGGCTCACCTCAGAACCTGAGGGGTATCTGTCTCTGAATCTCATGGAGCACACTGATCCTGCACTCCTTGTCGGTCGGTACCGCGGGTACCACTTGTTGCTCCACTGGTGGTGGTATAGCAGGTGCACCACCTGGTGGAAACACCTAGGGATGTGGTCCCTATATCAAAGCCTCGTCACTAATGGGGTCATCCTCGTGATCGTGCTACTGAATCCTGGAAGGTATACATCGCGGAGGCATCATGTAAAGAAACAAGATGTGTCATGGTCAATGAGTATATCTGGATAGCTGACACAAAGGACATGGAAAACAAAACCCATTCCTATATGATGCAGGTACCCTTTTTTCCCCGCAACCAGTGTTTTTGTGTACCAAGTCGAAAAGCAAGGTATCAGAGTCCTAGTGTATAGATATGTCGTCCACCACACCAACACTGGGGTCTCTGGCCTGAAATCTACACCCGAAACACTCAACACTGTTTCCCCAAACCAAATTCACATACTCTTGGTCCTAAGGTAGAACTGACATCCTATGATACCACTCTGTCATGACTCGTCCCTATGGGGCCCACTCCGTGACTCCCCAAGACCGTCTCCAATAGGCCAGGGGCTGGTGACTAGCACCGAGTAGGAATATTACTAACATGGGAGGCATTGCCTATGTACCTGTACACACGAAAATATCCTCAAACCCACAAATGATGAAATGTAAAACACTAAGGAACAAAATGAATGCATACAACTAAATCCAACCAACCGAGTACGACAAAAGGTAGAGTACTAAAAAGTAAACTAGGCCAGAATACGAGCCCACCAAAAACAAACAAGAGTCTGAAAACTGAATAGTACAACCTGTAAACACAAAAGGTACTGGGACTACTACTCGTAGCCGTAGGAACACCTTGTCTTGTAGGGAACTCAGAAAACTCAGTCCTGTCCAGGTCCGCCCAGGATTCGGTCAAAATGCTGCTCATCTGCACAAGACACTACACATGCGGGCAAAGCCCGTGTAGGGGTGAGTATAACAATACTCAGTAGAGGACCCCAAAAACCACAAAGCAGTACACAAAGTAATGGAACAGTTAGCTATGCACAGTATATGTCTAAATAACCTGTAGAACAAACCAGATATACACAAACCCAGGCCCATGGTCTAGAGTCAAGTTACACAACCGCATACCCCCATAAGGGATTCTGTTCGAAGATTCCGTGATGCACTCGTTCTAGGAGAACACACTCCACGAGTCTTATGGAACTGATGACGTCCGTCTAAGAAGTACTGTTCGTCGAGAACCGTCACGAGAGATAGCAACACTCATTATAGGAGACACACTCTTGAGTGGAAAGGATCAGTAGATAGATGCACTCATTACCGGAGACACACTCCTAAGTGGGAAAGATCTCGATACACAGATAAGGATCACTGCCAGGGCCATGGCGGATACCACGACTCATCCAGAATTCACCTGCTAGGTAGAGGATCAATGCTTAGTAGAGTTGTTCACGTCAATTCCTGACTCTACTTATGGTCTGGAATGGATAGAGGATCTTGATCCGGGCCTATTGGATGGATGCCTGACTCTATCATAGGAAGTTCTGCTGAAGGGATCATACTCCTGAAAAAGGAAACGATACCTGACCTTCAGGTAATGAGAAGAAGGGGCGCTAACCCAAACAAAATATGTCTAAGGTATGGTGAATTAAAAGACCATATCGTATTCCAAAAAGTACAGGGCGTGTAAAAAGGTTACACGCCGTGTTGTCTGACCCCGTGTACTGCCCGTGTACAACGGCCCCTGTCATGAGGTTGGTCTTGTAAGAAAAAATAAGTACACGGTGTGTAGTATGATGTACACATCGTGTCTGGGTAACTGGGGTTGGCTTAGGGTACTCTGGCCATGTTCCTGGACACGGTCATCAACCCGTGTACTCCAACCCGTGTAATCTGCACATGGGGTGACCTGCGTTACTGGCCTTACCTGGCCGTGTGATGGAGTAAACGGTCATGTACTCCATCCCGTGTCCAAGTAACCCCGAGATACATGCCAAGCTCCGCGTAGCCACTTCTGTCGTGCTGTACACGCCGTGTCTCTTGAAGCCATGTAGCTCATCCCGTGTCCATGTATTACCCAAAGTACACGCCGAGCTTCGGGAAAATTCCAACACGCCATGTGACCGGGGTCACATGTCGTGTCATTCCTCTCGGACCCCGAAACCCTAGCCACCACCTCTAGTACTACACAGCGTGTTCTTCGGATGTACACACCGTGTATTTTGGAAATATCCCGAAACATGGACCTCCACCGTCGTGCCTCTGGTGATGATCTGTTCGTCGATCCGGCTGACCGATCGCCATGAAACCATCAGGTTTTGGTTGCCCCATCACCAAGAAGATGCTTCCGGTGTTTTCGGTCCTCCGATCGGCTCCGAAAACATGTTTTGATCTTCCCACATGAAGAACGCTCGGAGAACTCCGTTTCCCGTTCCAGTCAGATTCCTTGTCTGCCATCGTCGCCGCACCTCCACAAGGTCATTGCGGCGTCGAACCTTTGATTCGGGATCGTTGCATTGTGGAACAGATGCATAATGATCCGTTTTTCGTCACCCCATGAAGAACGCGTGAGAAAAGAATGAGGGGATAAATCCAATAAACAAATCGAGGAACAAACCTCCGCCGTCGTTCGTCACGGCATTGATCTGCTCCCGTTAATAGGTTTAAATGGAGCAGAGATCAACATAAATAAAAGAATGTATTAATTCCCCAAAATCAACCCAATGAAATCTCTCCCACAAGAATGCACGAATCAGCGGATCAACTTGTTCGTGATTGATCCGCGTTCGTGGTTTAACTCAAAAATAGGGAAAATGAATCGAAATAAAAACCCCTACATTTTGAAAGGATCGATCATTTATGAAGGCGTCGCGCTGCCGTTGACATCGAGATCCTTCAACGTCGGTGCAATGATCCTCGATTTCGATCTGCCATCGTTCATCGCCGAGAATTCTCTCCAACGCCTCATGGATTCAGAAGATGTTCCTCTCAAACGTTTCCAACAATCAACAATTGTTCAACCCATTAAAAAGGGAAACAAGATTTGGCACTTAATTACGCAGTGGTATTAATGATGATGACTTGCCATTTTGAAGTCATTATGACATGCCATTAATTTAGGAAACAGTTACGCCGTTTCCACGATGCAGCGGATGTTTCCTTAAATGAAATAAAATAAACTTGTTAATTTATTTTATTTTATTTTACGTCAAATGTTAGAAAATAAACTTTTTCCCTCGACCCGCAATGGTCGAGGTTAAGCTCGTTCTTAGGTAAAGTCGTCGTCCTGGATGCAACAGTGCCCTCAGTTTTTTAATCCGGGCATCCGTTTCAAAACTGCCACAACCACGCACAAGCGCCGACTCCCTTAACTAAAAATAGTTCACACCAACATTCCGGGCTTACTGGACCTCTAAATGATGTGTCGTCGTCACGCCCGATCTCGAAATAATTCCATATAATATTTAAAAATAATAGACGGAAAATCCGAGACATTACAAAACTGATGGGATAAATCATGACTCCAAAGCATTTACCACGTCAGTTTATTAGGATCCAACTGGAAAAATGATTCATATTTACGTTTTTTACATTAGTTTTAAAAAAACCAACATAAAAAACAATATTTATAACGTCTCTTATAATAACATCATCCGAAAAACGCCGTAAAAATAAAAAATAACAGATGTAAAAAATGTTTCCTACACAAGGGATGGATCCCCCTGAGTTTGTGTTAGAGTTAGTATACCTACCTGATCTCTAATATATTGTCCAAAAGGCCTTAAATAATTAGATGTATCATAATGGTTATAAAAAAATTATTTAAAATAACTACTAAAATGGAATTACTCTCAGAGAATGTAACAACATCTCATTCATTTAAGTGTTCTTGTTGATTATTTAGAACGAATGAAATAATATTTTTATAAGGGTTGTAATTCAACATCCCATAAACCTGTTAATAGTGGTGCATGAACATCATTATGTATTGTTTGAGAATCAACTTTATGTTATTAATAATAACATATAAGAGATAAATATCCTAAAATAATACCCTATACACCTACCAACTCTATAAGTAATTTATGTTTTAATAAACATATATATCACCTTCCATTCAGCCTCCAAGTATTTCACAACCTTCTTCTAAAAATCATACTAACCAAAGAGAAACTATTAAAATTATTTTGGTCTCGTAGAGCTCATGGAATCAAAATTATGACTAAATTAGTACCCAACCTCATGAGTTCAGTTCATAAACTCTTCTATTTCCATGATAAAATGAGGAGATCCTTCCTATTTACATTATTTATACACATCCTCTATTTGAATGAGTTGGATCAAAAAATTTCCCTTATAATCATTTACTTACTCTTCAAATAAGAACATTGATTTCTTCTCAATAAAGTTAAACTCCCATAATGGAACATAAGAACTTCCTTCAACAATATATTTGTTCTATTCAACCAAGCCATGTGTAGAAACACTCTCATGAGTATATGATATGGTGCACCCAGTACCTTTACTTTCGTAGAACATATAAACCATTATCTTCCCCTCACCATAACATCTCTATCATAAGGGGATATATTGAATGTTGAGAGAATATAAGGTGATGGTTAGACTTCAAGGACAAAGGGACTTAGGTGAATGGAAAGGGAGGAGAGGCTGAGTTTGATATTTGGTCATGTATCTAATTAAATATATGGATACAATGAAAATTTAGGTTCAAAGGTTGAACTAACCTAAAAAATGGAAATAACATAAAATAAAATTAACCAAAATACTTTTATTTTTAAAATTTACGTCCAAATAATTTTTAAAAATAAAGAAATATATAAAGAAATATAAAAAGTAGATTTTTTTTCTAAATAATCTAAAATAGAATAAATTCATAATGCACTAAAATATAAATAAATTAATCATTAATGTAGAAAAATTATGATAACAATAATGATAATATTAGATCATTTAATTTTAAATAACTCCAATTATTTACTTTATAAAATAAAAATGACAAAAAGAAATGGGATTGATAAAAATTTCTTCTATTGGATTACAAGTATAATCAAATTCACGAGATCTTTCTATCCTTTTCTAACATGATATATCATGAAATGATTCCATAGATATTTATAATTCATTATCGAATGGTTTATTAGATTCTTGAAAATGTTAATAGTACTAGTGTAATAAAATTTGATTCACACTTGATTATAACTGAATCCAAAATCCGTTAATGTGAGTTTCATATACAGTACCGGTGCACAACTACAAGTAGTAATGTATTTTACTTTAGAAATAGATAACACAACAAAGTTCTCTTTCTTATTAGACCATGATAATAAATACTTACCAAGAAAATGGTAGGTTCTTAAGATACTCTTCTTATCTATTGCAAAACCACCAATTTCGTCATCAAAATATGAATTTCACATGAAATAAAAGTGTTTTAAAAAAATTAAGAAAAGAGAAATTATTCCTTTTAAATACCATAATATTCTTTTTGTATCATTTAAATGATATTATTAATAATTTTACAAAAATTTAAAACGTAAGAGTATCGTAATCATATTGTATTATCTACTAGCAGTCACGTAAATTAGACTCCCGGTTATTCCTTTTTATAACTTATTGTCAAATGGTTTCCTAGCTTTATCCAAATCCATTTTTTTCATTAGAATTCATAGGAGTTTCATGTACTTTATCATTTTTGAGTCAAAAAATTTTATGTAAGTCATGTAACTATTTTATTTCATTCAGCACATTCTAAATATATTTTTCAAAAATTTGAAAAAAAGACTTAAATTTATCTAAACCATAATGCTCATTTTGAATTTTTTTCTGAAGTATTGGAATCTCATTAAACAATTTTTTATTTTTAGAACCAAAACTCACATCATCAATATATATATATATATAAACTAGAAAAATATCTTAATATGATCTTTTTATAAAAAGAGTAGGGTCTACCAATCCTACTGAAATTCCAATTTATAAAATAAAAGAATTAAAATTCTCATACCAATATATAGCTGTTTTATTAAGGCCATAATGAGGTTTGGTATGTTTAAATATTTAATTTTAGAAATAGTTATTTTCCAAAATAGAAGGTTGATCAACATAAACATAATTTATAATAAAACAAATTAAAAAATAATATTTTACAATAAAACATAGTTTTAAATCCATGTGTGGCACATAATCCAGGGGAATTCTAGACCCTATGATTACTTTGTAAGGTAAAAAAATGGGGTTATATAAATAAATAGGATGTTCATGGTGTAATCACTATGGATAAGGCCAGATAAGAGGAATCTTAATGGCTTTTAATCTAGATATGGGTGAAAAATTCTCTTCATAATCAATCATTTATTATTGTTTATTCACTTTATCCACTAATCTATCCTTATCCCCAGTGATTACACCATGACCATCCTGTTTATTTATAAAAACCCATCTTATTTTTGTAACAAGGTAATCTGAGGATCTATTAACTAATTTCCACACCTTCTTCCACATGAACTTGTTCATGCATGGATAAAACCCAAAATTCATCAGCTAAATCTTCCTCTAAGGTTTTATGTTCTAGTTGAGATAAAATGTGAAAAAATATACAAGGTTTACTACAATTATTTTAGTCTAAATTTATTTATTTAAACTTCTAGTAACCATATGTGAGGGAAGTTTCTTCAGGGTTCTAGGATGTCTAGGCATTAGACATTCAGTTTCACTAGTATCCACTATTTTAGGATTTAGATCACCAAAATAATGTTCCAAATCATAATGTTTTCTATTATAAAATGTGTTTTCAGACTCATGTTTCCAAAATTATCACATAACTCATCAGCATGACACATTTTATGATCAAAAAAATCAATTTTATCAAAAATCACATTTTTTGATACATCAAAAATCATAAACCATTTTTAAACATCTTTATAAGTCTTATAAGTGGTAGAATATCCATGAAAAAACCATTCTTCATCCATTGGATCAAATATTCCGTGATTTTCCCTGATGTTAAAAATATAAACATTACATCTAAAAACATTAAATTATCTAAAAATTTGTTTCCTATTATTCCACACCACATAGGGTTTTTTCTTCAAAATAATCATAATTTTAACTCTATTTATGGAATAAAAATTTGAATTTATAGTTTTATCCTATAAGTGAGTGGAATATTATATTCACATAATATAGTTGTAATAATTTCTTGCAATTACATATCTTTTATTCCAATAACAATATTTAATTGAGATGTCTTGGGGGTAGAAAAAGTTTTTTTGATGCCAATTTTCTAAAATCAAGAATTTAACTCATTGTTTTAAAATTATCCTCCATGATTACATCTCAAAGAAATGATTTTTTAATATTTACCTTTTTAAACCAATTTAAAAATAATTATAAAAATATAATAACATTGTATTTTGACACTTAAAAAATAAAACCCAAATAAATATAGAAAAAACATTACCTAATATATAAACAGAGGATTTTCTTCTTAGTAATTATTTTCTAGGCATAAAAAAATCCATGTAGAGAATTTCAATAAGACAATATGTATAATCCTTTATAATGTATGAAAAAAATTACTTGTATTGGTTTCTAATTTGGAATGAATTACATAGTTTATCATTATTAAATTTATGTCAAGGCAACTTTGAAGTTTATTTTCTCTTAGATAATCTTATCCAACAAAAAAATTAAAATATCCAAGTCTTCAATGAATAATCCTATATTAATTTCTCTTAACATTAAAATAGTTCATTTTTTCACTACAATAATAATTATGATCTATAGTATATACATTATTCATTATAGGTTCCTTAAACTGGAGTAGTTTATCTTTTTGACGTAAATAAGAATTAATTGAAATGAATAAAAAATAAACTTCATGAAAAAGTTTATAAATAATTATATACTTATTGTTAAATCCTTACACATAAAGAACACTGTTGATGAGAGCCAAGTTTATATTTACAAATGATCCATATCCCATAATATTTCTTTTATAATTCTCACTAAATGTAACTAGCCTCTATAAATTTTGTTATTGGAATTTAAAATTGATAAATCTAGACCCATATGCCTTGAGAATCTAATATCCATATACCATTATTCATTTCTAATCATGTAGATTTATTTCTTAAAAAGACAAAGTAAATAAGAAATTATTTTGGTATAGATATTTTCATGGGTCCAGAAGTGTTAGCAACCAAAGATCATGGATCCCAAATCTTATTATGATGTCTAGAAATTGTATCACATAATTTTGAAAATTTTTTCAAAAGAAAATTGCATAATTCCAAAACAAATGAGGGTTTCTCACATTAAAACTATTATTGTAGTGTACAGGTTCTCTAAAATGAATATAAATATCAATATAAAATCAGTTTTTCTTCAAACTAGGCACAAAGAAAATTATATAATTTGTGTTTTTCACCATTAGTTATTCTAAAAATATTTCTATCTAAAACTTATTTTTACCAATGATTTTATTTATGTAAATTTATTCTTTTTTAAAACACTAGCAGTATCATTAATGTTTTAACTTAATTTTTTGTAAGCATTCATTTTTTTACCATGATCAACAAAAGTGGTATTAATATTTTCCATACTTCCTTTATGATCTAAAATTTATTTATTTCATTACTATTTTTACATAATAAAATAATTATAAAATTTTTTAGGTATTTATTTTTACTATTCAAGAATTTTTTTTTCTAGTGTAGTAAAATAATCAATTAGTTATTCAAAATAATTGTTTTCCATTTTAGAATCTGACACATGTTTAGAATAAAAAAATAAGTGCATATCATCAATGTTTTCTATAAATATCAAGTTATAATTTGGATTTGAAATTTACACATCAAATTTAAAAGACATATACTCAATATAATCTTCATAATCACCCCATGTGACTTTCATGGATCTTTTCCCTTCTTCATGTATTCTTGATTCCACTTATGATTCTTGTCAGATCTTTTTTTTTGAATTTCTGAAAATATATTTTGATGTATTCAATATTTTTGAAACCTCAAAACTTTATTATTTATAACAGTAGTCATATTTCTAGAAATAATTGGAGGATTTTTTAAATATTCTTCTCTTATTGTAAAACATTTTTAACTTCCTTGAAAAATGAGAAACCTATTATCTAAAACAAAACTATTTGAGGCATCATCTTTAGATGAATCAATTTTTTTATTCTTTTCCTTTTATTGTCATATTTTATAGAAGAGAATTTAAAATATCTCTTCTATCTTTTAATAAATTTATGGTATTTGACAATAGAAGATATATCATCTTTATTCATCATAAGTGGTCAAATGATATTTTTTATCATGAAATATTTTACAATAATGGATCATCTAATGAAAACCATATCCTACAACACATGGATGGTATCGGTCTAGTAACTCTTAGTGCTTGATCAGATTTAGGAATTGGTGCTCCCAGAGATGCCACATTATTCACAATATCTATCAAATTTCCATTCATTTGTGTTATTGTTTCTCTAATAACCATCCCAATCTTGTCAAAATTCTGATCGGTAGTGTTGTTTCTGATATTTCTTCAATTATTAGTAACTTAATATTATAGAGATATTGACATCTATATCTCATAAGCTATTGCACATTTAAAAACACTATTGAACTCATCATGATCAATTCTACCTGCTATATAATTCTTAGGTTTTGAGTTCAAATCATATTTTACTTCTATAGAAGCATCCAATTTCACTGTACCTCCTTTAGGAATAGTGTAACGAGTAATAATGCATAAATAAACCTTCTATTCAATGTTTATTAAGTAGATAATCATACATTCCTTCAAAAAACAATAATTTTCTCCATTGAAATTTGGATATTTTATTATAGACACACCTTCTATGTTGTCACACATAGTATAAATTTTAATAGGACCTTAAGGATTTACCATTATATAGTTTAGAACTCCAAATTCAACACCTTTTATACTAATTATTTTTTTTGGGGAAAAAATCCCTATAACTCAATAGGTGTGAATTGAGTTCTTCAAATATTTTTCAATTAGAGATACACTCTTTTAAGGTATGAAATACTACGATCTTTTCTTAACACTAGCTAGAAAAAAAAATCAATAAGAAAAATATCAAATTGAGGGTATTAATACTGGTTTGAGGAATTTAAATCCGCTTGATCACTCTAATAATGATCAACTCCTAGAACATAGTGATTTTGACTAAAATGAGTCATTTTCCTAAGGACTACCTAACTGAGTGCAAGTAGTTATTAATTAGTATGAAATAGTGATATTTTGATGGGATCCTACAAGGATTTACTAAATATCATACTTCAATAATATTTACATGAGGTTCTCACTTTCAAAAGTAGAAATGAATTAATAATATATTACAAATGAAGCACAATATTGCATGATGCAACCAACGGATGTGAAGAGTTCTCAAGGAAATAAAATAAGATTGAAATATTGTATGAAGAGCGTGTTTTAAAACATATATTTCATTTATCTTAATAGATTAGATGTACAAAACATAAATCAACATCTATATTTTCTTTGGATAGATAAGCATCACCCAAAGATTCAACAGAGAGAGAGAGAGATTGTCGAGAGTGAATGTTCTTGATTTAGTTATAGTTTCTTCTCTCTATTTATCTTGTTTTTATACCCTTTATTATATTCTTAAATTACTATTTAGATACATGGTATCCCATAAAATTTGGTCTTGGAAATAAATTCCATATTTATTTTTCTCTAATAAACCAAAAAAATATCACTCAGAAGTAAATTATCATGTAATATTTTCTCCTCTCGGTACAAACAACATTTTTGGAAAATTGATTTTACAATAAATATATAGCACAATATTTAATGCATCATTGACAGTCTTAATTTCCTCTTATAGTATTCCAATGGTATTAAATAAGTAGGTTTCAGAGCATCATAACCTTATTTGGATCACCACAGAGTAGAATTATACAGATTAAAATACATGTATCTGGATTGATCGACATATCCATTTCTTACATAGTCAACTTATTCACAAGCTAAATCATGTATTCATCTTGATCACATATCCAAATTTCATTTCACTAACTGAATCGCAGAGCTATTTAGAACCATGTATCCAAATATAATATAAACATGATTCATGTAGTCGTGTAATGCACAGAGTTGATTCACATATCTCTATCATCGACATCTAACATGTGAGATTTATAAATGTAAGAATTTTTTGAATAAATGATTTTGGGATGTAGCCATTTTACATAGGTGATTCCTTCACTTAGATGATTGGCATAGCTGAATGCTCTATATATCTAAATTTCAATAGAGTGAAAGTCTTTACATAGATTAAATTTCTATATTTAGTAAAATTATAGTCAACTTCCAATATTATAGATTTTTTATAGAATGATATTAAAAAAATTAAAACATTAGGAAACAAATTAAAACATTAGGAAAAAAATAAAAAAATAATTAAAAACTTATAAAGGGGGTTTGAGATATTAAAAATGAAAAACACATAATATATGTTTGAAGAACATTAGTTGTCTATCATATAAATGATTGTATTTATTTAGGGTAATGTAATCCTTTTAATATTGAATATAGAAATGAATGATTTTCATAATACCACAATTATTCCTTGAATTCATCATCATCCTCAATGTATATCCTTGGTGATTTTTGGATGATGGTGAATTTATGTTTATTTTGTTAAACTAAATTAATTTTTAATTTAATTGATGAATTTATGTATGACACATTTAATTAATTTTCTAAAAAATCATTTCCCAATATTACATTTCATTGATGTCATCAGTCTCATAATACATTATTTTATACAATGCCAATATAATTTATTTTCGTATTCTGGGTCATTCTTAGGACCATTTTTAGTGTTTGATAATAAATATTATTTTCCTAAAATGTTTATAAATTTATGGTTCACTATTCGAGGGGAGAGTTTTAGAAGAAGAATATGTTGGTACCTACAATATAGAGTATCTATGAAATTATATATCAATAATATTTATCCAGCTAATGCTGATTATAGATTTATTAACATTATATTATATGGTTAAATGATCCCTAAAGTTAAATTATAATGAATTAAATTAATTAGAGTTACAATATCTAGTATCTTAATAATTTGAAACTATACACGCTGAATATTGAATATCATATAGTTCCTTTTGAAAATAAATGTAGTCATTATCAGATTAGAGTTTTTAATGTTTTTTTGTTATTTGAACATTAGTTAAGAGTTGATGTTATTACAACTATCATTAAAAATATTTTTTTAATGACAGTTATGAAAATAGTTGTTATTAATGATTTTTGATGTGGGTTGTAATTATAAATGATACAAAAATTATAATTCAGTCTAATCACTAAGGTAATATTGTTTTTTTAATTATAACCTGTATTAAATAGGATTTACAACATCAATTATTTTCATATATGAAATTTTAATATAATTTCAATATCAGTTAATAAACTAACATAAGTTCAAGGGTTTTATTTAATAAAATTGGCTGTTACAAAAAGAAATCCTCAAATTTAAATATTTTATTCATAAAAGGATTAAAATCCATGAAATGATAGGATACATGGGGTGTCAAATAATGGATCATGATACAATCCCCAAATAAAATGGACCTACGATCTAGAGGGTTTTAAACTATACAAAAATAAATTATATAATCCCCATCCTAGGTTCCCTTGTAATAAATTACATTCCAACCATGTTTCTCTGATTCTATTTGTGCAGAAGCTCTATCTACTAGTTGAGGAGAGATTTATAATCTTTTATTTCATAGACAATAAACTAGTGAGAAGGGGATTTTCCAAGGGTGAAAATGGATGCTGATGATGAGGGATTCCCCACAACATACAACCAACTGTTATACTGTTAAAAAAGTTTTATGGTGTTGAGAATTACCTTTGATTCCACTATTAGTGAGGTCCCTTGCACATAAGAATCACTAATAACCATGATAACAGTGCCCTCATGTCATGTGTAATTCCTCTTACCCTCATAGTTCACTAATCTCATGGTTTTCTTGTTTTTATCTTGAAATGATACTATAGAGCACTCCAAAAAACAAATTACTCCTATGACCTACAACCTCCACAATTTGAGGAAGGCATGACAATTCTTATGATGCGCAAAAAAATTGTTTCATTTTTGAAGGAAAACTAGTTCAAAGATAAGAGCATGGACATTAAAATTTATGCAGGGGAAGGATGACCTATTATCACTATGTCTATACTCATTTTATTCCTCCTAAGTAGACCATAATCTATCATCTAATATATTTATACAGGCTTATGCTTCCACAAATTTAATGCCAGTACCTTTGAACCATATAGTGATAAAAGTCTGGATAGAATCATTATAGATATCTACTCCCACACAAGACCAAATGGTGTACCAGTTGAAATTATCCCACTCCCTTTTAATGAATAAATTTTATAAATACTTCTCTTTGGAGTTTTGATTCTATTTACACATAGAGGCCAAATAGATCACTTTCATTTTCTCTTCATGATCAGTATGTATATTATCTCTATTCCAAGAAAAAAATTCCAAGGTGTAGTATGTCACTGCGATATCCTTTCACTATATCTACCAAACCATGTTATCATTACCCAAATTAACAAGGAAAATTTCACAAACCCCAAGAACAAAAAAAAATCGATGCCATATATGTATACACATACCTGTTTCATTCATCTACGACTTGAATTCAATTGAAAACTGACTTATTCCCGATGTTGGGGAAAACATTAAGTGTACATACCCATGAAATATTCAAGATCAATGAATATACATGTTTCAATTATGTATTCAATGATGAAAATTGTATGTGGATATAATGATATTAGTCAAAAACATAATAAGAAACTGGAAAATTAAGATGATTTTAGAAAGAATAATTAAAACAGAAAAAAATTTCAATCCAATAAACAGATTCATAACATAAATAATGAATTAAGAGAGAAAAATTATCTAAGTTAGGATTTTCCTCCCCTTATGTTGTGTTATCCCCTAGGAATGACCCATCACTAACAGCCACTACAATATATAAGATAGATATAAGAGTTATATGCATAGTAGTAGCTTTATAAATAGTGTTCTGAGGATCTGGAGCCTTGAGAAGAGAAGAAAATACACTTATGTACTAAAAACTGGAAAAAATGGGATTGTGGGTAGAGTATATAAGAACAGGCACCCACTTAACCATCTCACATATGGATGATAAAACATAAGGGATATAGATAGATCATCCAATCATCAAAGAGGAACTGGGAGCAATGGTTGAAGAGATACGAACCTAGGGGGAGAAGAGACTATATTTGTGGAGAAAACTACAGAATGTAGAAGGGAACTGATGGGAGGCACGAAAAAATACTCCAATACCCCTATATCTAGCCCTTGTCCTACAAAATTGACTAGAGATACCCAATAAGGATTTATAGAGTTTAATTTTCCAATTTTTTAGAAACTGTAGAGGTATTAGATGATGAATGATACATCAAGTCAATCTGGGGAACTGCATCCTATCCACTCCCAGAAGAATATCTAGTATGATGAGAGTTCATAATAGGGGTGAGCGGCCTTAAAGGACAATATAAAAAAATTATAAGAGGTGGAAACATTAACTTGGAGGGGATTTTTGTAATGAAACCCAACTTAGAGATAAAAAACAGTTTTTCATAATGATACATAGTCTGACCTACATAAAAAATGATCCCTTGTAGGAGTAGAATAAAGATATCCATGTCCTCACAAATTCATATTTCCATGGTTTTCATAATATGATGGGTACCATAATCCATTTATGGAAAAGTAAAATATCATCCCCTATACCTTTTATAATGGTAGTCTGGTGAAACATAAAGGGAATAAGTTTATGAAGAACCCAAACAATATACATCATGGGATCCCTACCTGAATGAACATCCATCATCCACATGTAGTGTAAGAAGTTCCATTTCCCCATTGACATGATAATTTATCACCTAGGACTTGATGAATTCATCACTAGAATATAGATAGATGTTAAACTTTTATGGATGAGAACATACATAGTCCTCAGTAAGGCTAGGCCCCATGTCCAAACAAGCTACTCAAAAATTGGAAGAGGAAGACGATCCATGGAAAACATAGCTATATGATGTTAGATCTCATAGTATTCTTGAATTGAGTTCGTAGTTAGGAATATTTTTATTGATGAAATTTGTTGAAATGTTATGTTTCCAAATATTAGAAATAGCTCAAATTATTTAAATCGACAGTTATAATTTCTCACAGCATTATATACATTATGTGTAATTAATCTTTGATGTGGTGGTTGCATATATATATATATATATATATTGTTTTTATAAAGAAATTTATAATCATGGTTTAATTATGTTTATTCATTATTTTAATCTTTATTTGATTATATATTATTAATTTATATTATTATTGAATTTTTTTTATTCTATTTTATGTGAAATTAACTTTCGAAATAAATAATTTTCCCATATGTGAGTTTAATTCTACCTCCATGTAGATTACAAAAGTTTTCATCTACCTTTATATAACTCTTATTTACTATTATGTGTGTTTTAGATTTTCCTACCAACCTTTATGATGTTCGTGCTGTTGTAATTACATATCTTAAATACTTATTCTCATACATTTACCTACATTTCTTTTTTCTTATATGTAGTTTATAAAATTTCCATGTACCTTTATACATATTATTAAAATTATTCTTTACCTTTACATATATTTAAAAGAAATAACCTTATCTTTAAGTAGATATAACTTATATTTATGTGAGAATTATTCATCAATACCTTTAAATAGTGCATATTTTTTCCCATTACATAACCAATGGAGAATCCAGTATACCATTATGAAACTTTTTGTTATAACATCACACAATACTTAAAAATATTCTATACCCTTATATAGATTTATTATATATTTATTAAACATATTTAATATTACCTTTTTAATAGATAAGTCTTATAACTTTATGTAATATGAAATATAAATTCATGAATGTGTTAAAATGGTCAGTATTCTACAATACATTGTGGTGAAACCCATTTTAGATTAAGTGTATAATTGTACAAAATGAACTACCTAATGTGAGTGTTTTGAGAACATATGGTAATGAAATTAAACTTAAAAAACTATTTTATAGAGGACACCATTTCATATCCATACCCCTAGGAATTTTTTTTTTATTTTTGGAAACTAGTTAGTTGATGCTCTAATTTAATTTATTTTTATAGTTGGATTTTCAATATAATAATAGTGTCTGGTTTTATTTATTTTTTATTAAAAAAAAATTCATATTAATTTTATTGAATCTTTACGTAATGGTTAAGGAATATTTTACATAGAATTAAATGAATAATTACATTTCTCAGTATTTTCACTTGAAGTTACAACATTAATGTTGAAATTTTGAATATATTTATTAATAATTGATTTATTTTTTAATTTTATTAACAATTAATATTAAATTCTAATCATATTCAATGTTTTTTTATAATAATAAATGGATTTTTTTTAACATTTATGTATATTTTAATTAATGTATATGGAGAGTTTCTAAAAATTAGAAATTTATTTTTTTAGAAAAACTATATTGGGATATTTATGGGATTTATTTTGATTGATTAATTTTAACAAAATATATAAGTATATAAAATATATATTTAAAAATGTTTGAACTATTACAATTCTCTTGAATATCAATAATAATTTCATAATAATAATATGTCTGTATGTGAATTATAGATTATTATTATTGTTATTATTTTTAATTATCAAACCAGTTGAATCAATGTTTTTTAGTTGTTGTGTATTTTACAAAAATGGATCAAGAATAATTGATTGAAGACTAATACTAATACATGATATAATGAATCTGAGACATGAGATACCTATACAATAAATTTCATTTGAATTCAAGTGTTGTGTGATACTGTGAACATACAAGAGATATAATATAAACTATTTTCTCATATACTGAACAAATAGTAAGAATTAACTAAAATTTATACAAC
Organism: Viscum album; assembly: GCA_963277665.1. NCBI lineage: Eukaryota > Viridiplantae > Streptophyta > Magnoliopsida > Santalales > Viscaceae > Viscum > Viscum album. Next base: position 1,270,030,478 of record OY728119.1, read on the forward strand.
CTCTATTACCTTGAAGAGGTGATCTCTTCCTTCACAAAATAACCATTGGGTTTACTTCATTTATCTACATCAAATTATTCTACCTCGTTTCTTATGTCTTTTTTAAATCATTATATTATTATCACTTATACTTACACTATTTGGTTTATGATATTTTCAAAAATTAATTATTATTTTAGTGTTGTGTATCTCTAATTATAAATTAATTTTATTTTAAAAAATGTATAATAGTTATGTGTTGTAATAGGATTTGACTCTTATTTTAATGTCAAGATGCTTATACTGGTTATACCTCCTCCAGAAAAGGTTGAATTCAATTAGCTTATGAATACGCTTTGAAAATTAGGTCCTTAGTGAATACCATACCTCCCAAGGGGTACAGAGGTCTAAAAATGGTATGCATGAAATATTTGATCTAAACTACTACAATTTTCATTTTCACTCTCTCATTACAGTTCTATTTCTAATTATTATTACATGTGCATGATAATTTTTTTTATATTAACTTTTATTATTTTAGATATTTAATTTAATTCATTAAATTTTAAAACTGGTCTATTAACCTCTATAGACCATTACACATCTAAACATGGACCTAACCCTTGAAATCAAAGGTTTTTCCTTTTATATATTGAGCTTTATTATTTTTTATGCTAACATTATCCAATACCTAATTTTCTCATGAAAAATATCTCTATATGATTTTTGAGAATCGACATTAAACATTTAATAATATTCATTTTTATGTGAAAAAATTACTAACATATATTTAAGGATATTTTGACATTTATATTTGGGGATAATTATATTATAAATCATACATAAAATTACTATAAATATAAAATTAGACACTTTTGATTAGTATCCATAAATAAAATAATATAAAACATTAAAAATTAAGAATGGATTATTTTTATGTAATGTATTCATGGATTTCAACTTGATTTCTTCATTTCCAATACCCATCCTTAAAAAGAATGAAAAATAATTTTAAACATGTAATGTTAAAAAAATCTCAAAATGGGACATAAAAAAATGAAAAACCGTTATTGAATTAATAAACAAAAAACACATTAAATGTTTCAACCTTTTTGGAATCTTAGATCATCACATTCATAACTCATTTTAAAATTTTATTAGATGTCACTAGAGCTCGGTTAAATCCATAGGAGAAACCTTTTTTTGACTCCCACCTTGTTACCTATTAAGGTAAGGAACATTACCCAATGCATTGGGGTGATATCAGGGTGCACCCATCATATAATCTATATCAATATCACCTAGCACTATCTAGTGGCACCCATCATAAAATATATAATGGGATCACCTTGTAATATATGGGTGAAACAATTTAATATATAATTATCAAGTAACATATCATGAATAAAATATGTATTTCTTGAATTTTGGAATATGAAACATTATTAAAACTCATTTAAACTCATTCGAAAACCAATTTAGTGTTTCAAAATAACATTTTCATTCAAAAACACTTTTTCAATAACAAAATAAAATATTATTTAAAAAAATATGTTTTCAAAACAAAAACACCTATAAATAGTAAATGAGGGGTTTTATTTGAATAAAACACAATATATTTAAAATAATCCAAACATTAAATAATGGTTACTGCGATAGAAAAATCATTGTCTTCGTATATACCAAAATAGAACATTTTTTTTCATGTGTAATGAAAGTCGCAAATTTCTTATAAAGGTTATCTTTTCATGAAAATAAATTGTTAAAAAGAAAAAATTACATTTAATGAAATCTAGTTTTTCTAATAAAATCATTTTGAAAACATGTACACGGAAGGAAAAAAAAATTATAATAAAAACACAAAAAGATATATTTTTTTAATGAAAATTACCTAATCACTTTGAAAATATTTGAATCATAAGACCCATGAAAGAATAAAATTAAACTAAAATTTAAATAACATTATAATATATACATTAATTATACAACATAAAAAATGGTTTATATATACATAATGTAAAAGAATATAGGTGTATAACATCAAAATATACCTCAATGAAATGAAATTGAGATAAAGTCCCTTACATCATGTTTGATTCATAATGTTTGTTATTTAACATATTGAATAATAAAATTATTTTAATTATATTATTTATATAGAAAATATTTCATTTTAAATATTTCATTTGTTTCAATTATACCCATTTCATATATAATTAGTTAATTAGTTAATATTCCTTTAGACATTTTGACAGAATTTGGTTTAAATGTCAAAAATAACTATGATAGATTGAGTATGGGTCAAAGGGGTAATTATTCAGAATATATAGAATAAAAATACTGAAATAATAATCATATTTAATCATTAATTATACTTTGAATACAAATCACGAAAAAAATTATTTTGAGAAATTATGGGTGTTACGATCATGAAAATGGTATGCCATATGTACACATGCGTAACGTTTCCATTTTTAAATGGTAATTAAGGAAAGAAGGTTAGTAATATTTTATCTTTATTGATATAAAATAATATAATATATTCCATTTTATTTATTTAAATGTACTTATATATATCATTATTGTGATGTGGTGATAAAAAAGGAATCACATCTCTTTGTGGAAGCGGTAGTCCACACTTACATAGATAATGTTACATTTTTTTGTATGAAAGAAGCTGATATATTAAAATTATAAATCATACATATGTCATTAATATTTTTATTATTTCACATATGTCACATATATTTATTAAATTTATCCTTATTATCATCTATGTAAAGGATTTGTGAAAAACAAATCACATCGCTTCGTGAGATGTAGTCTACAGTACACACGAGCCACATTATCATATCACCGAAAGAATGGATAGTAATAAAGTATAATTGATATCATATTTATATAAATATATATATATATATTAATAATATCAAATATACTTTAAATAATTCACTATAACAATTCGTGAGAGTAATTGATGGAAAACTAATGACATTGGTTCGTGAGGCGGTGATACACCGTACCCAAAAAATAATAATTTTGAATCCCATTTGATGGAAGAAGAGAAGGGTTTAGAATATATCATTATCATTAAAAAATATAATTTTATTGTAAAGTAATGTTGTTATTATATACTCATAATTTAAAAATATTTCAAGTATGTGTAAGATGAAATAAAATATAGATGATCAGTAAAGCATAATACCTCTTCCTCGGACAACCATCTTAGGTAATCCCCTTTAATATACTTAGGATGAATTTATAATCAAAAAAGGTACCTAGGTTCTGGTGAAAGAGGTTAATAAGTTTTTTTCTATATCATTTAAAAGAAAAATGGATTTGAAGGTGTGAAGAGAAGAAGGTAGGGGTTGCCATTTAAATGTGGGGAAAGGAACCCATATGAAAACTACATCAAAATTTACCAAAGAATCTAAAATGATAAAGTAATTTACACGAAAAAAATACTAAAAAAGACCCTATATTTTAACTTGGGGAGTATATTATCTAATTGTGTCTATAGAATATATTTAATGTAAGTTTTTATTTCATTTTAACTATTATTTTTTTGCATTAACCCCCAATTAAATTCATTTTTACATTAACCATGATAATTAATATTTACATTTTTCAAAATTCATTTTGGTTAAAAATTATGAAGAACATATTTTATAATATAAATTATTCTGATTAAAAATATTAAATTCATTTTACGAAATCCAATTTACAGAAGTTGATAAGTTTAACTTAAAATAAAACATGTAGATGCTATGAAAAATCCAGTTTTCAAAGAGTGTAGTTTTCAAGAAAAATATGATTTTATAGTAACTCTATGAATAATAATAATCAATGTATGAATATAAAATAATATTTATTTAAATATAATATATAAATTCAATTTTTAAAATTAATCACCATGGATTATTTTAATTAATAAAAATAATAAAACATTTCACTTTAAAACAGTTTAAAAAAAGTCCTATTTAAACCAAAAAATGTAATAATGTCCTATATAATGTTTATTAAAAGTTAATTATGATTATTAAATATTAATAAATAATACATATAATACTAGAAAAAATATTTAAAATATAATGAAACTTTTAAATTACATAATTTATTGAAAATAAATAATTTTTTGAAAAACATTGATATTTTTCACTCTTCACTGAAAAACCAATATTTTTTCCAAATACCTAAATTGAAATGAAAATGTTTGTATTATAATATCAAAATTGATATTAATTTTTTCAAATTAAAATTATAAAAAAATTAAATTATACATTAAAATAAATCTATATAATTTTTTTTGAATAAAAATATTTTTTTAATCGAAATAATTAATTAATATTTTATAATGAATATAAATGTACTAATAAACATGAAAGTGATCTGTTATATATTTACCTGTGTTTTAATATTCTTCCCCTTTTTTAAATTTATTCCTCATAATGTTATTCACTAATAAAAAAGTGGGGACATCTTTTTGTCATCACATTTTCAGTTTCCCATGTTACCTCTTTAACCATATAGGTTTTACATAATATTCTAGCATGGTGATTCAAATTATTCTAGAATAATTTCATTTCATAAGAAATATTATCTTCCAACTAAACTACAACAGGGATCAAAACATGAGATAAATATGGCACATTTTTTCATATCACTAAGATAAGAAAAACTTTGTATATATGGGATAAAATGGGATGAAAATCCACTCGGTAGGAAATTGATCCAAATTTCTATAGGATTTTATTCTACCTAATAAATTTTGGACATAACTTTCCCTTTTTACCAAAACAGATAAAACTTTTTCATAGAGATACATTAACAAAAACATGATCACCTACATCAAAAAATATATTTCCACTGGTTATCCGCATAACTTTTCCGTCTTTTCAGATTCGTCCTCATATATTGTTGAATCAACAACACCTTCTCATCCAATTCCTATAATAATTTTGGTACCATTAACATACATTATCCAACGTCATCCCAAAAAATATAGTTTTGAACACCGTTTTCATTATAATTAGGAAAATGGTTCCACCTATATACTATAATCACACTATTATAAAAAGAAAACTCAACCAAAAAAGGTTATTTATACCAACATTCCTAATAATCCATTAAAAAAGAGCGAATAATATCTTCCAATCTTAAATAATATTTTAATACTGATCATGAGTTTGAGTATGAAATGTTCTAATGAAATTTATTTTAGTTCCTAAATATATTTTATGTTCTCTCCCAAAATTTTATGTGAACCTAGGTTCACGGTCTGATACATTAGAATGAAGTAATCCATTTAATATGGCTATCTTTTTTATATATAGTTGATAAATTTGATCTAAAGGGATAATATCTTAAATGGGGATGAAATTAACATATTTAACTAATTTATCAATAATAAACCAAATTTAATTATTAACTCAACAAGACTTCAGAAATATTACCATGAAATAAATAGATATATTTTCCTATTTACACTCCAAAACCAGAAAAGGTTGAAGTATTCCCTTAGGTAATTTTTCTTCTACTATATCCTAATGAAAATTAAAACACTTCATGTTAATGTATGTGGTATCTCATTTCATACCATCCCTCTAATAATACTTCTGAAGGTCTCAGTACATATTAGTGGTACCAACAAAAAAGAGAACTGTGAGCTTCAATAAAAAAAAATTCTTAAAATTGGAATTTCAATCCACACATAATATCTTTCCCAAATTATAAAACGTATTCTACATCAGAATTAAAATCAAGAAACATACTCTTCTTAATAGATTATACGTTTCCCAAAATAGCACAATACTCATTCTGATCATGCTTAATTCTTTCTAACAAACTAAATTTCACTAACACCTAAAAAAAATAGAGGATGTCCCTATATTCATAACATGTAGGTCAAAATTAATAAAATAATTAACTAAATGGTAATGTTCTATATATAACATGGTTAATGTGGTATTATTTGTTTGAGTGAAATAATAAACACGTTTGTTTGCTATTTAAGGATGGTAATGAATTTTTAAATCATAATCCATATTCTCCATCTCATGCTAAATTATTTACGAGAGAATATATACTTAAAATATTAATGATCAATATATATTTCACACTTTAATTCATACAAATTATGTCTCCATTTCATTAAAGTGAAAACCAAAATAGCTAATTATTGTTCATGTTAAGGGTAATTAAACACATGAGGTTTCAACTAACATAAATCATAACCAATTACTATATAATTTTACATGAATACACAACCAATTTCATTTAATTATTCATGATTGTAGATGAACAAATTACCATTTCTGGATAGTAGGGCCAAAACTAGATCCTTCTTAAAACTTCATTTTAGTTTGTGAAAATAAAAAACACATTATTTTATCTAGAGTAATTTAACTATTTTTGAGTTAACTTAATTAGTTTTCTAGAAAGTTGAGAGATGATTTCATAAAACAACTTGTAGTAACTGCAAATCCCAGAAAACTAAAAATATCTATAATATTTTTTGTTCTTAACCATTTTTTAACAATTTTTTTTAATAAGTGTAATAGTTATTCCATCTATAGAAATAATATGTCCACGGAAATAAATTTATTACAACCAAAATATTCAATTACTAAATTTGTCATATAATTTATTTTCTTTTATGTTGAGTCATTATATTCTTTTTCATAGAATAATTTAACTCCTTTTTTAGTTAAATTAGTTATTAGGATAGAAAACCAAGAAAATGATTCAATAAACAACATATAGTAACGCTCTAATCCAAGAAACCTAAAATTATCTATAATATTTTTGCACCCTGGACATTTATAAAACAATTTTATTTTAGTAGGTTAAATAGTATTATCATCATTAGAAACAACATGTTAAAGGAAATAATTTTTTTTGAAACCGAAATTTAATCTTACTAAATATTCATTACATTTTATTTTCTTTTATGGTTTTAAAATAATCCTCAAATTATTTTCATGTACCTCTTAAAATTTCAAATGTACCAAAATTTCATTAAAAACTAACCACAAACATATATAAGAACTCATGCAAAACTCTATTAATAAGGTCAATAAATACAACTCTCTAATTAGAGAACCCAAAAAGAATAAAAGAAACTCATAGAAGTTGTATCCAGTTTTGAATGAAGACTTTGTAAAGTCATCCTACTTTACCTTCAGTTGATTGTATCTGAACCATTGATCAACCATTGAAATGTATTGAGATCCCTCAATCTAATCAAATAAATAATCGATATAAGTCACATGATATATATTCTTAATAGTGATATTATTCAAGGTTTGATAATAAATTCAAATTCAAATTTAACCATATTTATTTTAAAAAAATAGGGGTACCCCAAGGTGAGGTTCTAGGTCAAAGAAATAATTTATTTAACAAATCTTAATTTTTTAATTCTAAATGTTACACTTGATACATTTGAGGAAGGGGGTATAAAAATAGTATTAGAATTAAGAACTTTGTTAAAAGGAAACCCCAACACCTAGTTTGGAAGAAAACTATGAAAATCGTCCAAAAATATATCCATGCATTGAATAACTACTAAATCATCACTTATTTGAATAGTTTATTTATTTTAAAACAAATGAGCTAGGTAACCTTCACTTCCATATCTAATCAATTCCTCAGCTTCTTGGTAATTTATCCAAGTCATAAAATCACAGATCATAAAATTATTTTCTCTAAAAGCAATCTTATTCAAATAAACTAAATGCCAATTGATACCATTAATAATCACAAATTCTATTATGCCAAGTTTAATATGATTTTAATGAAATACCGTCCCGCTAAGAACAATGAGAATATTTTGATAAATCTTGGATGATTTAATATTTACTCATAATGTTTTCACAATAAGTATTATTTTAATTACATGAGGAGATATTCAAAATATAATTGAATATTTCTTAGAAATGAATGAATTTAAAGATCTAGAGTCAAACCTGGTATTTTAATAATTTAAATAAAATAGTAACATACTCATTACAACTTTAATTAACAGCTCATCATCAACAATAGTAGTGGAAAATTAATTTTCTACACCCTTCTATTTCCAATCGTGCTAGTCTACACCTTGATAATCTAAATTTAGATATGCATAAGAATAATGACCAAACTCATTGAATGTAAAAAAACTCACTATTGGATAGATATCAGTTAACCCATTATTTTCATGTTCATAATTCTATTGTTATAGTCATTACCCCTATGACCTAACTGGACAAGTTGGAAGCACTTTCTATATCCTATCAAATATTCAATGAAATGTTTCTAACCACACTTGTAAAAATTATTGGGTTTAACTCCATAATTCTTAGCTATTTACTTCTCAGTTTTTATTAACCATTACCTTTTATTAATATTTTCATCTCAACGAATATAATTTTTGGAGAACTCCATCTCAAGATTCTCATCACAAAAGAACCACATTCTGGAAAATTATAAATTATTATATGGCCATATATCTTTATAAAAAATGTTTTAACCCTGAGTAAAATCTATTAATTTACTATCGTTGTCTAAATAAATTCTAAGATACAATTTTCTAATCTTGTGATGTTTTATTCATAAGAAGATACATAATATTCATTTTTTGACCTCTGTTCTATGAATTGTTTTCTAGCTACAATCAATCAATATTAGGGAATTATTTATCAAGGAAAATATCCTTAAATGTTTCTCATTCCATGGAATCAGGATCATATTTCTCTATAGTACTATTAAAAAAAGACCTCCATAGATCATCATCACATTCAAAATAATAAATGATATGAGTTACATTTTTTCATTCATAACATCCAATGAATTCAAATATCTCCTTTGTTCCATTGATCCATCCTTCATCAACTAAAATTTCATATGATCTACTAAATGATTGGGGATGTTGTCTAATGAGATTTTTAACAAATGACTTGTTCATCTGTGGTAGATCTTATTAATCCCAATCATGGATACCACTACCATTAGTATCTTGTGTCAACTAATACATCCCTACAATAAAATATTCAGTTTTAATTCCAACCATATCAGGATTCGGATTTGGAAGGATACTTTCTTCATGGTGGCAGCTCAATATAGCTTCCTTGTTTCCTATATGGAAAACCATTAGGAATATAAATTGTTTAGATGAAGAAACATAGAACTATTTAAATTCAATATCATTTCAACTTGAAAATAAATTAAAATCTTATAGGGGAATGCTATTATCATCCTCATAAACACTAAATTTATCTAAACCAACCTCTTATACCAACTATAAGTACCCAACCATAAATATTAAGTAATCATGGCTTTTATGATGAGAGTTAATCATCTTATATTTAAGGATCATTTCGTGTTTATAATTTTAAAGAATATAGTGATAACCCAATCATAACAAAAACCAAAAATTAAAAATTAAAAACTTTTTATTAGTATCCATATTTCTAATAATATAAAAAATTTAAAATAAATCATGATTAATTTTCATGAAAAAAATACCAAATTTACAACTTGTATTCTTCCTTTCCATTATACATCCTCAAACCCCATGTAAAACATTTTAAAATGTGGGATGATTAAAATAATCTCCTTGAGGGACATAAAATAATGAAAAAAAATTAGTAAGGTGAAAAACATAACAACCCATGTAATTTTTTGGCTTTATCTCAATGCTCTTATAGTGAACAAAATAAATTATTTTCAGATGAAAACACATAATTTTTTCTCAAATAAAATAAAAACCCATAGTCAGAAAATCAAAACCCATTTTTTAAAACTAACAACATCAAATTAAAAAACCTCTTCAAACCTATGTAAGAGGTAAATAGAGCATAGTAAAATCAATAGAATAAATCCTTAGGTGACTCCCTCCTTCAATCCAATTAAGACAAGGAACATTAAAGAAAGCGTTGGAGCTCTTTTTGGACGTACCCATCGTATCAGCTCTATTGTTATCACCCGGTGTTATCTGGGCACAACCATCATATGAGCTATAGAGGGCTCAACTGATGCTATAGGGCACACCTATTTCTCATAAAATTCTCAAGTGGAATATCATGTATAAAAAAATTCTTAAATTTTTTTATCATAATACTTTTAAAAACTCATTTGATCTCATATGAAAATTACTTTTTGGTATTAAAATATCATTTATTTTAAAAACCATTTCCAATACCAAAATACCATTACTATTAAAAAACATCAAAACCAAAATATATAGAAAAATATAATGTAGATTTTTTTGAATTAAACATATTTTTTTATAGGAATCCAAACTTCAAATAGAGGTTATGTTTGTAGAAATGTCATTATCTCTATATATGTTAAAATAGAATATTCCTTTTTTCTTTTGTAAACAAATTCACACATTCCATATAGAGACATGATTTTTTTGAAAAACATTGAATGAAAGGAAAAAATTCCCTTTATAAAAATCTCATCTCCATAATAAATTTATTTGAAAAATTTTAACATGAAAAAAAAGTGATTTAGAAAGGAAACATTAAAAGAGAAATTTTTAAATAATAATAAATTTTCACTTTGTTAATATTTGATACATAATCCCCATGAAATAATTAAATTAAAAAATACATTAAATATCATTATAAAAGACAAATTTGTAATATAACATGTAAATGTGGTTTTATATACACCTCACAAAAGAATATAGGTGAATAACTACAAAATATTCCTCAATGAGAGGAAGTTGATATGAAGTCCCTTACCTTGAGTTCGATTCGTCTTGTTTGTTCTTTATCTTCCAGAATAATAAAAATATGTTAATTATTTAATTTATTGTGAATATTTATCAAGTGTACTATTCGTTTTATTTCACTTTTTAACAAGTAAATTATAAATATTTACTTAATTAGGTTTACTTGAGATGTGATGATGATATTCAACTTATATGTCAAAAATAACTATGGGTGGTTCAATATTAGTCAAAGAGGTCATTATTCAATATTTCCATAATAACAATAATTAAATAATTATAATATTTATAATTCAATTATACTATTAAAATATATAATTAAATATGGTTTTGGGAAATTAAGTATTTTACGATCCTAGAGACGGCATAACATATATACACATGAGTAAAAATTCCATTTTTCAGTGATAATAATTTAAATAAGGTAAGTAATATTTTTTCTTTAAATAAAGATAAAAATATTATATATTCTATATAATTTTTGAAATATACTTATATGTATAATTCATGTTATGTGTTGATAGAAAATAAGAATCACATCGCTTTATGGTGGCGGTAGTCCACACGTACACCGAAGACATTATCATTTTTCAGTATTAGAAAGTAAAAGATATATTGTCTTTAATTAATGGTAAATATTTAATTAATATAATTATTTTCTAATTTTTATCAAAAATATTCATTAAAATTATCCTTATTACCTTCTAAATAAATCTTTAGTGAAAAATGAATCGCATCGCTTCGCTGGGAGGTTGTCCTCCACACACATGGGAAATTTTATGAATTAAAAGAGTACATATATTTTATATTATTTTTTTAATAAATATGTTCTTTATAATGTTTTTTCATATAATTCTAATAATGAAATCTTTAACATTTTAAAATTTACTCAACTTCGATCTAACAAGGTGATTAAAACTAATCTTGTAATTATTCATGATGATTACTAATAACTAGCACTTGAGAAATCTAGGTGAATTCTATGATTTTCGAAAGACTATATTGATATTTACCTAATAAGTTTCATGAAAATAAAGTGGTAACTAATGTGGGAGAAAATTAAATAAATATAATTTGGATGAACACATTGGTTATTTACATCAATATGAACTAGAGCTAAATATCATAGTTGAATAAGATACTTTAAAGAAGAATGGTGTAGTATTTAAATCGAATATAACTATTCCTTAAAAATATATCTATTATAAATATAAATAAATAGTTAAATAATTACCCATACAAACTATTGTTTTTTATTAAATGATGAAAAGAAAAACATGATTCAATAAAAAGTTTATAAAGGATAATCATAAGGATGATTGGGAGAAAAATAGTAATCTCGATTATAATGATGTTTCCAAAATAACATATCACAAGTATAGAAATAAGGTACACATAAATATATAGTCTATAAAACATAAATAAGGAACGAAAGACAAAGCATATAAGAAAAATGGTAAAAAATATTTTTTAGCTAGATGGATTTATATATAAGAATTTAATTCAAGTTATGAAATTGGAAGTAAAACATTAATGGATAAACTTGTATAAATAGATATTATTATTAATGTGGTTATTATTTATTCTAATATTAGTTCATATTATAATTCCAAATCTGAATAACCTAGTACAAATGATCTAATCTAAGAATAATAAAAAATAAAATAAGGTTGTTTTAATAATTTTTGGTTTGTATAAAATTATAAAAAGAGAACATTAAATAAAATAAGACACAAACTGAAGAGAATTAAGTTTTTATTAATATTTCTTATTACTTAAATTATTTATTATAACTATTTAGATATTTTGTAAAAATATAAAAAAATTGAATAAATAAATTACAAGATTGAAATTAAATTTTAATACTTTTGTTCATGGTCCTGATATTTATGATAATATTATGTCAATTATGAAACTAAATAAACACATGATTGTATTTGGATATGATAAAAAAAATATTTTATATAATAATTTCATTTTTATAACTTCTAATAGTAGTATATAAAATTTTACATGATTCAAATATGTGATGTAAGGAAATTATGTTAATGAATGGTAATTAATATTTCCTCTGTCTTTAAACTATACTAAAACTTTTATTTCAAATAATCTATTTTTCATATTACTCCTGAATACTTGTCTATAAACTTTTAGGGTACCTAATAATTATTATACTAACCCGATTGGTCCCAAAATAAATGTGGTTCAAAAAAATAATTAATAATATTTTAGGAAACAATCCATAGGAGTGTGAAAGATACATGATATATGGAAAATAGGTACTTTAGACACATAAATGGAGAACCATTAAATTTTTTATCCTGTAATAATTGCAATGGAGGCACTATGACATTCAATAATAACATAGAAGAAGATGTTAAAGGATTTTTTTAAGTAGGTGTATCTAAAACTATAATAATTTCCAATGTATTATGTGTTGACGGTTTAAAAAAAATTAATATGTTTTTCAAAATTATGAGAAGGTGTAATGAGTGTCAAATTTATGTTAATAATTTTTTTTTCAATAATGAATCTATTTTAGTCTATTATAAGAGGAAATAAAATACTTTTTATATTTATTTTTTTGAGTCAGATAACCAAAATGTTAATTGTTGTAATATTGTTGGAATAAATGACATATTATGGATTATGAGGCTTAGGCATGTGAAATTATGGTTATAAAACAAAATTTCAATGAAATGGAATATACAATAACTAACCGAATAGAAAATTAGAATGAATTTTGTTTTTGATTCTTGTTTAAACATTAAAACACATAATGTATGTTTTAGATCAACTAATATGGTTAAAAAAGTTAGACCATTAGGGTTAATTAAATAATATTTATTTTTTATAATATATTTCTAATTTTCGATGAACAAAATATTTTTATGTGATTTTAAATTTTTTTATTAGATTTACTAGAACTTATATATTTCTAATAAAAGTTATACTTTTTTTAAATTCAAAATTTTCATAAACTAGTTAAAAATAAAAAGTAAATATAATTATTTCTATTTTATGTGATAATAGAGGTGAAACTTTTTAATCAATAATGCAAAAATTTTCATGATGATAGTGGTTATTTTCATAATTTTCCTTTCCATCGAACAACAGAACAAAATGGTATTATAGAACAAAAGAATATAACTATTATAAAACTTCATAGAAAAATGTTTAATTTTTTAACTTATAAAAATAATTTCAGGGTGAATCCAAAATTATAAATTTTTATAATTTAAATAGAGTTTTAATTATATATTAATGTATGAAAACTTAATTTAAATAGTTTAATGGATGGAATCCTAATATAGGTTTTTCAATGTTTTGGGTTTAATGTTTACATTTTAAATACTGAAAATATTTTTAAAAAATAATTATTCCAAAAGTGATTAAAGAATTTTAATGGGTATTATAATAAAAATAGATCATATATAGTATATAATAAAATAACTATGATTTTTCAAGAATATGTTCATTTTAATTTATGATTAATACAATTTAAAACAAATACATATTTAGATAATATTCAAGAAGAATTTATAGATTTTAACTTTGGTGAAAAAGGACCTGAAGAATATGATATAACTATTGAGGGGGTACTCTTCATTCTGATCCTAAATCATTTAAAATTCACAAATATCACCGTATAAATGAATTTTTTGAAAATATTTATTCAATAATTAAAACATGATTTTTTTACAAATTCTACTTATGATTTTGATTTTTTTATATTAATATTGATGATACTTTAGAAGCTTATAAATGGGTTATTTATATGAAATATAAACATAATCAAAATTCTAGAAGTAATTATTTTATTAAAATTTAATAATATAAAGATAAAGATATTATTTGACATAAATGGATATTTAGAAATAAAATGGATGCATATTGCCAAATTTTCAAGAAAAGATCTAGACATGTTACTTAGTGTTATTACTAAGAAAAAAGTATATATTATTATGAATATTTTTCACTAATTTACACGATTGAATATAATATAAATTTATTAACTTTTTATTTTTTTCATGGTTTTAATTTTTTTTTCAAATTTTAGTTAATATTACTTTTTTGAAATGGTTATATTTTTTATATGTTTATGTTAATAAAACACCTATATTTCAAAAGGAAATGGTTTTGAATAATGATTTTATTTTATCAAAGTAATTATATAGTCTTTAAAAAGAACCAAATGTTTGGTTTAATGTAATATCATATTTTTTTTTGAAAAATGGTTTTACAAAAGTTAAATTTCATCATAATTTTTTAAATTAAAGGATTTACAATGATATTTAAATTGTAAATATTTATATTTTAGGTATACTTCTTTTATTTTCAAGTGAATTATTTTGTAATGAATTTCCCAACCTGATGAGTAATGAATATCATATGATTATAATGAGATAACCTAATTCTTTTTTGGTATAAAATTAATCTAATAAATGATGTAATATTTTAAAATTTATTTAAATATGATTATGAATTAATTAAACTATTTAGTTCATATTATTGTAATTTGTTTTGAATATTTATAATCAAAAAATTGTATATTACACTTAGGGTAATATGGAAAATCTATATATTTTTAAATTCTTATAGGTATGATGATTTGTTTACTATATTTTACTACTTCTATAACTAATATTATGTTTAATTTTTGTTTATGTGAAATATTTGAATATGATCCAAAAAAAGTAATTTAAAATTTGTTAAAATAATTAAAATATATAAGAAAGGAAATTTAAATTCTATATTGTGTTAATTTATATAGAACTATTTTGATTTTATTGGTTTCTTAATATTTATATTTTGCAGGATGAAAACCTGATAGAAATATTACTTCAACTATGTGTCATTCTGTTGGAAAAAACATAATGTCTTAGAGTTCAAAGAGAAAAATCAGTTGATTTATCAACTTTTATTGTAAATAAATTTATACTACATAGTATTTTTATCAATCATTGTAGATTAAGCAAACCTTATTCGATTAATTTTTTAGTTGAAGCACCAAATTGTTTTACAATATGTCATTATTTTTAATAAATCTAATGTGTTAAATAAATTTCATAACATGCTACACTGAACTAAATTGATCACAAAGAAATTGAATAAATATTGTAAATAAAATTTTGATAACAATAAAACCTATAGTAATTAAAATGATATTACTCAACTAAATTTTCTAATGTATAAAGAATAAATAATTCATAATATTTAAAATTAAAAATGATTGTTTGTTCTAAAATAAATTTTTTAAGCGTCGTATATTTTATCAAAATAAAATAATTGGGAGTTTTTAAAATATAATTATATATTAAATAATCTTTAAAATTATTTAAATTATACACTTTTATTAAATAATACAAAGGACTCTTAAAAATGTCATTTTAATAATAAAAATAGTTTTTCTTTATATTTTTTAGTTTAATTCGAATACCATGTTTTTAATTTTTATTATTTTATTTTATAAAATTTAAAATGTTTTGGAATTAAATATTTCAGAATTATGTGAGGATGAATTTTTGAGATTTTTTCTGAAAAGGTATAATTTTGTGTCAATAATGAAAATATATATTTTACTAATACTGTCACTTTTATGAAATCATCATAATAATATAATGATTTGAAATATCATGAAAAAATTTCACTATAAAAAATAAATTTTTATAAATTAATATAATGACATTTAAAAATATAAGGTTGAATTTATAAAACCCTTGATTAGAATTTTAGAAACTGTAATGCCCCGACCCCAGCTACCCAGAGTCGGTGCATTACTTCGTAACATTGGCATGATCACAAAAGATCAAGTCTCGAAAGACCGATTAGTTTAGTAGCCTTGGAAACACTAGATACATTCATAAGTCTTTCATTACATCAAAATTAAACAAACTACAAAAAAACATGGTCTTCATAGTCCACACTCATATCTTCACTGATTATTCTTGCAAGTCAGTCATAAAATACTTCTTCACAACCTGGAAAATTTTTAAACATTGAAAGGGGTGAGCTCAAATGCTCAGTAAGGATAACAATAATGCGGAAGCTTTCATAAATAAACATTAACATTTAAGGCAATGTATAACTAAAACAAAAGCCTCTTAAACATGAACTTCAACATAATATGGCAAAAGTAAAATGAGATAATGCCATTTACTTCTTCACATGGATATTCTACTGGTCGAATAATCACATGTAATATCAATAACCACTTTTATAATGAGGGAATGTATAATGCCGGACATTCTGAAACACTTTGTCAAGGCCTCGGCCAAGACATCTAAAATGATTAAGGCCTCGGCCAAAACCATAAATCAAATTGGGAAAGGGCCTCGGCCAATTCCACGTCTAGTTGTCTCATGAGACCTACCGATGCATCGAGGAGCTATAGCGGGCCCCACCCGTCACTTATTAAGTCCAATACATTCCTCATATGAATAGGTTTAAACATATCATAAACCATAACATAATCATATCACATAAAACATGCATAAAGGAAACATAACATTTCCACATTCCAATCACAAGATATCAATACAACACATTGATATAATAAAAACGCTTTCAAAACCATTTTCAATACCAAAATAAAAGTAAGTTAAAACTTTGTATTTATTTTTCATTAAAAAAAGTGATGGCTTGTAGAGGAAGCCGAAACTCAAATAATGGTCACGGCGGCGGAGAAGTCGTTGTCGCCGCATAAGTACGGAAAGAAAAACATTCCCTTTTTGTCGTTTAGTAAAACGCTTCGTGTAAAAAGATTCCTTTTGAATAAATGTAAAAGTCAAAGGGGTTTATACACCGTATAAAAGAAAGTTGTGTATAAAATAAAATATGCCTCAATGAAAGGAGATTGAGACGAAGTCCCATACAAAGATCATTTTTAAAATAAAATAGATATATTATGTGTATTCACTATAGGTACACATAAATAACATAAAAATACAAAATAGGACATAATAATATCATGACATAATTTGAAAGTAGGAGATTAACCCAAAGAATGGAAGTTGGGTTAAGAAGATCCCTTACCTCGTGTCTGACTTGACTCAACCGTTCTTTAACCTCCTGAATAATAAACTAGAGTTAATATATACCTTATTAAGAACCATTTTCAACTTCATTATCCTTATTATATCACTTATTACAATGATATGAACATTATGTAATTATTTAAGTTAATAATGTTCATTTTGTCGGTATTTGGTTCTTAAGTCAAAAATAGGCTTCTTACACTTACATGTTGTTAATTTGGTCAAAGGTTCATTATATCCAGAATGGTATTCATGATGTAGATATCATATATGTCATATATATCCAGTACATACATTCATTTATAATATTACATCACATTTAGAGGTAAGAAATGAAATGCACCGTTCATGGAGACGGTAAGCCGTACGTACGCATGAACGCTACTTCCATTTCTATTTCATATTTTCTGGAATGGAATCATAATGATATGAGAGTATATTATAATTCCAGTATAATAACATATATAATATCATTAACTTTATCCTTCACACATCCCACATATGGTATTAACGAATCAAATCACTTTCAGGGGGCGGTAGTCCGCGCTTCCTAAAATGAAGATATCGTGTTTTACCCATAATGGAAACCATAAAGGTATGCCCAAAATGAAAAAAACAGAAGCTTAAGGAAAACATAAACATATTATATATCATATATAAAAATAGTGACATCATAATGGCCACCTTTGAAGGTGTTAAATGAGTGTTGAACAATCATCGTTTCGGGAGGCAGAATTTCGCCATCCACGGAAACCTTATGTTCTTTAACCATTTGATGTAGTTGTGTGGAAGTGTAGCTCAAATAAATCTTATAACAACATCCTAGTATATTTAAGATACTGGTGTTGTTACAAAAGAAGTAAATAAAAAGAGTTTAGGGGGTTGGAGAAGCAAAATAAAACAAAAGAACATGAGAGAATGAATTACCTTAAAAAGTGTAACTCCTTTTGAGTTGAGCCTAAAGGCTTCCTTTGAAAGGATTCTGCCCAAAGGGAATCCTCTAGGATGAGGAGAGGGATGTGGAGAGAGCAAATGGGCAGGGGTTGGCCGAGCCAATGGCTTGAAGAGTGTGTGAAATGAGGTAGAGGTGGGGGCCTTTTATAAGAGGAGAGGAGGGGCACTTTTGGAAAGTAAAGGAACATTACATTATTTGAAAATGTGTTTCGGTTTTAAAAGGTCCCACATTGATAGAATTCGTGGATAAGGTGATAAGGCATCGAAATCCACTCATCCAATTGGTTTTGGCCATGTGTAGTTCATAGATTTTATATTATCTTTCCATTTTATTTAAATCGTCAAATAATGATGTCATCGCTGCATCATTATTATGTCATAAATAATTAAATTTATTTAATGTCTAAAAATTATAAAAAAATACTATGATATAGGAAATCTTTTTATCTTTCCTATGACTATTTATAATCAAAATTTGGACTTGTGTAACCCTACTTAAAAATTGTTTTAGTAAAACACTTTATGTTAGTGTCATTTTCACTTTAACATTAAATAAAAAGTAATTTATGTTATTTCCCAACAAAAGTGGATCCATGGGGTCCCCAAGTTAGGCCATGGCTTGTCTTGGTCGGCCATGACACAACCAATGAGGTTGGGACATGTGTCTAGGTCATTTAATATTATTAAAGTATTATTTATACCTTAAACTACCCTAATTACCACTAATCGCGATTAAAACTTAATAAGTTACTATTCACCAAAAAATTATTTTTATCCCATTGAACCACATTTTACTTCTTAATGACAACCATGTATGTCGGATTTTTGAAAATCAAATCACAGAAGTGGTAATATTTCATTTAAACGAAAAATCAGTTATTTAACTACCACTTAGTGGTTTCACTATTCATCAAAAATTGAAGTTTTTCAGAACAATGCCAAAATTTCACCCTAAGCTATAATTGATATTCCGAATTCAAAAATGATGTCTATTTTACAAAATTCCAAACATATAAGTTGCATTAATTAATTTTATAATTAATTCCCGCTGTCACGACAAATAGCGTGTTTTCAAGAAACAATTTATATCAAAAGATTGGCAATTGTTTATGTCCAAATTCAATGTTAAATTAATTCTAATGACCACCATTGGATAAAATGGTAAAAATATATTCTAATTATACATTAAATCCACTCAATAGTATAACTTATCACTATAATTTATTTTGATTAAAAAAGTTGTTTTAAGTATTTTTCACTATTCATAAAAAATTAGAAGTTCTCAGAAAAATACCAAAAATTCAACATAGGCTAATTTCGATATTACGAATACAAAAATGAAGTCCATTTTGAAATATAAAATTTCTATAATTTTAAAAAGTGGTTATTACTATTCATAACGGCTAGTTTGATTTGTCGCGATGTTTTAGAACTCGAAGTTGCGTACAATGCAAGCTATTGTATTATTGAATGAGAAGCGTATCGTGGAAGCTCGGGGTGTTACATTCTCCCCTCCTTCAATAAATTGCGTCCTCGCAATTTGAAATTTTTCTTGGAAAATAAAAGGTTGAAAAGGGAAAATACCTTTGTGGAAAACCCACATCGGAAATAAGATTAATAAAATTTAGCCTTAATAAGAGGTAAATGGAAATAAGAAAGTCACCACCAAATTATAATCTCGATAAGGAGAACATTGGTGGCAATTAGAGACATATAATTGGAGGAAAAACGTAAATATTTGTAGGGAGTGATTGAGGTCATCAATAATAATCAACTGTCAAATTGAGGGCCTCAAAGCCTTCAATCTATATTGATTTAAAATATCATCAGTTCAACAAGAAATAAGGTATTAGGATAACACATTTTTTTGTTTTAATATCCCTTTACTAAAGTTTAAGAATTAATTTATTCATTGAATAAGAGATAGGTATATATATATTTATGCTTGACAATTAGAGTTTCAACCTTCAACTCATCTTTCACTCAAAAAGATAATAGAACTCAAAAATATCATACTTATCCTAATTGTATAAGGTTCAAAATGTTAAAACATACCATTTAGATTAGTAAAATTATTTTGTAATAACCAGGGACTTCCTGTAGGCTAGTGGTAGGAAATAAAGGCTTGTCGCACTTTGATTGTGGGTTCGATTCCTACAGCTTTGTCCGACGCGACGGTTTATGCCCCACCCTACAGGTTGTCCTTTTCCTAAAACTATAGTGTTATAATATTCCAAAAATAATCTTCATAAATTTTTTAACCTTAAACCATACTATCCAAAGATCAACTTAATCCACTCCAACCTTTATAGTTATCCAAAATACCTCTGTCCAGACTTTCTCTAAAAGGTCTCTTAATTCCAAAATCAATTTATCAGATTCCCCAAACAAAGAAATGTTTCTCTTATTGTCACATACCAAAAATATGATTACCTTAATCATATTAAAACCTTACTGAAATCAAAAAGTAATGCAGTACAATCCATATATATATATTACATTATTCTTATAACCAGAATATAATCCTTGAGTCCAAAAGCACCAATACATTAGTTATTCTGCTTCAACTGTAGTAATAGCATAAGATTGTCCTTGATCCCTTGTCCTTTTCTGAGGTAAGTTTCCTTGACGCTTAGGACATTCATTTGCATAATGACCCATTTCTCTACAATTGTAGCATTCAACTTTGACAGCCTCTTTCTTTCCCTTGCAATCACGTGCCTGGTGACCTTTTTCTCCACATTTATAACAGACTCCCATTCCTTTTAGGAAAGTACCAGGGTGATTCTTCCCACAATTATCACATAATGGAAAATCCTTCTTTCCCTTTTTCCCTTTATCTGTCTCTTGTTCCACCGTTCTCTTCTTCTCTTGCTTTACTTTGTTGTCATAAGACTTAGAGAATTCCTTTTCTGTCTTGATAGCACATGAGACTATATCTTCGTATGTTGAGAAAGATTGTGACACTAGAGCTCGACGGAGAAATGGTTGTAACCCATCAAAGAAACGATCAATCTTACTTCTTGGGTTACGTATATAATCGGCAGCATGCCTCGCTAACCTTGTAAAGTTAGCCTCATACTTTGCGACATTCTCATCCTCCTTCTGCCTCAAACTCAGAAATTGCCTTTCCATATCTGCTCGATGGTCACGAGGAAAGTATTTTTCTAAGAACAACTCTTTGAACTCTCTCCATTCCATATTCGATACGTCATCATCTTCCTTTGTGTTTTGAATCAGTGACCACCACTGATCGGCATCTCCAGTGAGGCGGTAAACTGCCATGACAACCTTCTCCCTTTCACTACTCCCCAAGGCATGGAATATTTTCTCTAAGGAATTTATCCATTGCTCAGCTATTGTAGGATTTGTACTCCCATTGAAGGTTGGCGGTTGTTGCCTCATGAAACGGTCTAGCATTGATCCTCCACGTTGCGGATCAGGGTGCTCCATACGAGTAAGGTTGTTATTCATAACCTGAGTAAGTTGTCCCAGTATGGTGATTAGCTGATCAGCACCAGTTGTATCTCCAGATCCACAATAATTATCTTGAGCAGGAGGGCAATCCCTACACGAAGTTCGTGCATTGATACAGTTTCCATTCCTTCTACTAGGCGCCATTTCTAAACAATGGCATAAACTAGATTAGTTTATGAATCAAAATACATAATTCCATACTTGTAAAATACTTAACATAAATTGAACTATTTATGGATATAATCCATAATCATAAAAAGGTTTTATTTGAGGAAGTATATACTCATAACCGTTCATAGTGGTTTGTAAAGAAAATGAGAATTATCCTAAGCATATCCCCCGGGAGTGTCGTAACCAAGAGTGCAGCAAGGCCCGTTGTCGTGCACCAGTTCCCGTTCGAGTCTAGCTCAAAGCGGTGTTTTCGGGTTTTACCCCTAGGTACATCTGTGCCAGAGCCGCCTCTACCTGCTCGTATCCAGACAGGGATGTATTGCTCGGAAAACTCATATCATCTCTATAATACCAAAATTCTAGGAAGTTCTTCTATACTAATCCTCGAAGCCTATCTTTGGGCTATGCGTTCTAATCAGAGTTTATCTACATCTAGCTTCCAAGGTTAGTACTAAACTGCCTCTGATACCAACTGTAATGCCCCGACCCCAGCTACCCAGAGTCGGTGCATTACTTCGTAACATTGGCATGATCACAAAAGATCAAGTCTCGAAAGACCGATTAGTTTAGTAGCCTTGGAAACACTAGATACATTCATAAGTCTTTCATTACATCAAAATTAAACAAACTACAAAAAAAACATGGTCTTCATAGTCCACACTCATATCTTCACTGATTATTCTTGCAAGTCAGTCATAAAATACTTCTTCACAACCTGGAAAATTTTTAAACATTGAAAGGGGTGAGCTCAAATGCTCAGTAAGGATAACAATAATGCGGAAGCTTTCATAAATAAACATTAACATTTAAGGCAATGTATAACTAAAACAAAAGCCTCTTAAACATGAACTTCAACATAATATGGCAAAAGTAAAATGAGATAATGCCATTTACTTCTTCACATGGATATTCTACTGGTCGAATAATCACATGTAATATCAATAACCACTTTCATAATGAGGGAATGTATAATGCCGGACATTCTGAAACACTTTGTCAAGGCCTCGGCCAAGACATCTAAAATGATTAAGGCCTCGGCCAAAACCATAAATCAAATTGGGAAAGGGCCTCGGCCAATTCCACGTCTAGTTGTCTCATGAGACCTACCGATGCATCGAGGAGCTATAGCGGGCCCCACCCGTCACTTATTAAGTCCAATACATTCCTCATATGAATAGGTTTAAACATATCATAAACCATAACATAATCATATCACATAAAACATGCATAAAGGAAACATAACATTTCCACATTCCAATCACAAGATATCAATACAACACATTGATATAATAAAAACGCTTTCAAAACCATTTTCAATACCAAAATAAAAGTAAGTTAAAACTTTGTATTTATTTTTCATTAAAAAAAGTGATGGCTTGTAGAGGAAGCCGAAACTCAAATAATGGTCACGGCGGCGGAGAAGTCGTTGTCGCCGCATAAGTACGGAAAGAAAAACATTCCCTTTTTGTCGTTTAGTAAAACGCTTCGTGTAAAAAGATTCCTTTTGAATAAATGTAAAAGTCAAAGGGGTTTATACACCGTATAAAAGAAAGTTGTGTATAAAATAAAATATGCCTCAATGAAAGGAGATTGAGACGAAGTCCCATACAAAGATCATTTTTAAAATAAAATAGATATATTATGTGTATTCACTATAGGTACACATAAATAACATAAAAATACAAAATAGGACATAATAATATCATGACATAATTTGAAAGTAGGAGATTAACCCAAAGAATGGAAGTTGGGTTAAGAAGATCCCTTACCTCGTGTCTGACTTGACTCAACCGTTCTTTAACCTCCTGAATAATAAACTAGAGTTAATATATACCTTATTAAGAACCATTTTCAACTTCATTATCCTTATTATATCACTTATTACAATGATATGAACATTATGTAATTATTTAAGTTAATAATGTTCATTTTGTCGGTATTTGGTTCTTAAGTCAAAAATAGGCTTCTTACACTTACATGTTGTTAATTTGGTCAAAGGTTCATTATATCCAGAATGGTATTCATGATGTAGATATCATATATGTCATATATATCCAGTACATACATTCATTTATAATATTACATCACATTTAGAGGTAAGAAATGAAATGCACCGTTCATGGAGACGGTAAGCCGTACGTACGCATGAACGCTACTTCCATTTCTATTTCATATTTTCTGGAATGGAATCATAATGATATGAGAGTATATTATAATTCCAGTATAATAACATATATAATATCATTAACTTTATCCTTCACACATCCCACATATGGTATTAACGAATCAAATCACTTTCAGGGGGCGGTAGTCCGCGCTTCCTAAAATGAAGATATCGTGTTTTACCCATAATGGAAACCATAAAGGTATGCCCAAAATGAAAAAAACAGAAGCTTAAGGAAAACATAAACATATTATATATCATATATAAAAATAGTGACATCATAATGGCCACCTTTGAAGGTGTTAAATGAGTGTTGAACAATCATCGTTTCGGGAGGCAGAATTTCGCCATCCACGGAAACCTTATGTTCTTTAACCATTTGATGTAGTTGTGTGGAAGTGTAGCTCAAATAAATCTTATAACAACATCCTAGTATATTTAAGATACTGGTGTTGTTACAAAAGAAGTAAATAAAAAGAGTTTAGGGGGTTGGAGAAGCAAAATAAAACAAAAGAACATGAGAGAATGAATTACCTTAAAAAGTGTAACTCCTTTTGAGTTGAGCCTAAAGGCTTCCTTTGAAAGGATTCTGCCCAAAGGGAATCCTCTAGGATGAGGAGAGGGATGTGGAGAGAGCAAATGGGCAGGGGTTGGCCGAGCCAATGGCTTGAAGAGTGTGTGAAATGAGGTAGAGGTGGGGGCCTTTTATAAGAGGAGAGGAGGGGCACTTTTGGAAAGTAAAGGAACATTACATTATTTGAAAATGTGTTTCGGTTTTAAAAGGTCCCACATTGATAGAATTCGTGGATAAGGTGATAAGGCATCGAAATCCACTCATCCAATTGGTTTTGGCCATGTGTAGTTCATAGATTTTATATTATCTTTCCATTTTATTTAAATCGTCAAATAATGATGTCATCGCTGCATCATTATTATGTCATAAATAATTAAATTTATTTAATGTCTAAAAATTATAAAAAAAATACTATGATATAGGAAATCTTTTTATCTTTCCTATGACTATTTATAATCAAAATTTGGACTTGTGTAACCCTACTTAAAAATTGTTTTAGTAAAACACTTTATGTTAGTGTCATTTTCACTTTAACATTAAATAAAAAGTAATTTATGTTATTTCCCAACAAAAGTGGATCCATGGGGTCCCCAAGTTAGGCCATGGCTTGTCTTGGTCGGCCATGACACAACCAATGAGGTTGGGACATGTGTCTAGGTCATTTAATATTATTAAAGTATTATTTATACCTTAAACTACCCTAATTACCACTAATCGCGATTAAAACTTAATAAGTTACTATTCACCAAAAAATTATTTTTATCCCATTGAACCACATTTTACTTCTTAATGACAACCATGTATGTCGGATTTTTGAAAATCAAATCACAGAAGTGGTAATATTTCATTTAAACGAAAAATCAGTTATTTAACTACCACTTAGTGGTTTCACTATTCATCAAAAATTGAAGTTTTTCAGAACAATGCCAAAATTTCACCCTAAGCTATAATTGATATTCCGAATTCAAAAATGATGTCTATTTTACAAAATTCCAAACATATAAGTTGCATTAATTAATTTTATAATTAATTCCCGCTGTTACGACAAATAGCGTGTTTTCAAGAAACAATTTATATCAAAAGATTGGCAATTGTTTATGTCCAAATTCAATGTTAAATTAATTCTAATGACCACCATTGGATAAAATGGTAAAAATATATTCTAATTATACATTAAATCCACTCAATAGTATAACTTATCACTATAATTTATTTTGATTAAAAAAGTTGTTTTAAGTATTTTTCACTATTCATAAAAAATTAGAAGTTCTCAGAAAAATACCAAAAATTCAACATAGGCTAATTTCGATATTACGAATACAAAAATGAAGTCCATTTTGAAATATAAAATTTCTATAATTTTAAAAAGTGGTTATTACTATTCATAACGGCTAGTTTGATTTGTCGCGATGTTTTAGAACTCGAAGTTGCGTACAATGCAAGCTATTGTATTATTGAATGAGAAGCGTATCGTGGAAGCTCGGGGTGTTACAGAAATACAGAAATTTTTTACTCCAATAAATATTATTTTCAGTCTATTTCTTTTAACTATGTATCCAAAAGGTTGAATTTAGTTTACCTTTTTCGGAAAGTTACATTAGATATATTTTATTAATAATAGAATAATTAAATTCATATAAATCAAAAACATATATAATTTTACCTTAATAATGGTTGCAAATAATAAAAATACCCTTTTTATAAAAACATTTGTTATGTGTTATGTGTAAATATAGTAAAGATAAATTTTGTCATCCAATAAAATTTTATCTTAAAAATTTATTTCAAATATTAAATTATTTTATCAAAATTATGTATTTAGTTTCAATTTATTTTTTTCGTTAAACGTAAATTGCTTATGTGTAAATTGTGTTACCACAGTAAAAACTAGAAATGGTATAAGTGAAAAAATCTATGACTAAATTATTTGAAACAATGTTTAAAACATGAGTATGAATGAATTTTTGAGGGATTATAAGATATTCCATATTATCCACTCCATTATATTCTGTTATTGAATTCAATCGACCTTTGAATAGTGAATTTTTATTTTATATTATTAAAATATTCCACACCTCTTCCTTATAAAAGGACTCATCCTCATCCCACCACTACTCACACCCTAATCCACATTTATTAAAAAAATCCACAAAAATCCACAAAAATAATAAATACTTTTTAGATGTTTTTTATTATTAAAATATCACTTTTCATAACCATGATCCAATTTACAAGGGAGCTTTTCAAATGAGTAATATAAGATTCTCATTTACTCATTTTGAGTTCATTTTTTACTATTTATTTATCTACCTCATCCAAATCAAATCTAACAAAGTTTATGTAAATAAATAATTATAATATATATACTAAAATATATTTAATTTTATGGGATATCCATTTTTTCCTACCTCTAAACCATTCCAAAAGTGAAAATGTTTCTTGTGTTATGTGAATACTACCGCCGCTAAAAGCAACCTGATCCATTTTTTCATAACTATCATACATAGATGTTTCAAATAAGGTATTAAATGAATAAATAATATATTTAAAAAATTATTAATATTATGAATATATAAATAAATTCATACCTTCTTTACATTTTATGGAAAATAGAACAACGCCCAAGTGTACACATGGACTGCCGCTTCCATAAAGAAATAAAAATCATTTTTAATTTAAAATTCTATTTTTTATAAAAAATATTAAAAAATGTAAATGAAAAACATAAAAAATTTATTAATATCATTATTCATTATTAATAATGATTATATTCCAAAGGAATAACTTTATTAACTATACTCACCCATCAATTATTACATGTTCGTGTTTGTGATGGTTTAACCTACTACATGGACAATGATATACATTTCTATCATGGATGGCCATGGAAACCAAAATACAATTATTAATATTAATACATGATAAAATAATATTTGGTTTATGTTTCAGGAAACATAATATTAATATTTACTGCATTATTAATATTCTACCCATTGTGCACTGAAAATTACCAAAACATAAACACCACTTATTTTATCTCCAACAACCATAACTAAAATTCTCTTAGAATGAATTTATACCTTTATAATACATTATAAAAAATCTGTTTCATTACCTTAAATATAATATAATTAATAATGTTTTATTAAATAATGGGGATTAATATTGACATGAAAAATCATTTTCAAACCAATTAAAATTACAAAAATCCAATGCTGAAAATAATATTTACATAGAGAGTAAATGTATAATAAATAATTATAATTTAATTTTATAAAAGGTAATATATTTTAATACGATTCTAAAATAAATTATTAATATTGTTATGTTTGTTATAACGGATGTGTGTGCATGTTTAACTAAGCTGGAATAAAATGTTGTTGTGTTTTGTAACAATTCAATTTTATTAATACATGTTTTGTTTGATGAACTGAATTTCACATAACTAGTTTTTATAAGACCAATTGAATATATAAAATCAGGAATTATTATCTTTTTATTGTTATTGAAATTTTAGTTTTAATCTTTCTGTTTCTAGTGGTATTTATTAAGATGCTTCTTAATAGGTAAGGGGTTTTTCAGGACTCAAATTATTTTCATGAGTCATATTGATTATTTTTTTAATATAGTTTTATAATATAGTTTTATTATATTTTATGATGAAACTAAAATTTCTTTCCTACCTATTTTATATAAAATTATATTTAGGTAAATCATCCTTCATAAAATATGATGATGTTTAGAATAATTCTCATTCCCTTCAAATGAGATCTTTTTCATCTATATCAATATTCAGTCATCCCACTAATTTTATCATTTATTATTTTCAATGGAAATTATAATTTATTTTTGGTAATATATAAAATTATATTTACACATTTCAAATTCAATATTTATAACTTTATTTAATAGGTGGCTTTCAAAAAATGTTTTTCAAAATATTAGAATGGCTTTTAATCCTTTTATAATAAAATATATTATCTTTAACTATATATTCCCATTAGAGGACCATTATATATTTTCAATAATCCATAATTTAAGATTATTTCAAAAAATAAATTAGTTAAAATTATTTTACTACAAATTTTTGAAAATGACCATTAAATGAGACTCATAAATTAGTACTTTATGACTTCCGTAAAAATATTTTAAAAAAATATTTTACATTTTCATTCATAGTTATGAAAATTATTCATTATGAATCTTTCCTTCCATATTTAAAAACAATTTCTCTAAATAATAATAATTTATAAATAATTTCAAATGAAAATTATATTTTTTCAAAAGTAAATTACTTATTTAAGAAAAATATTGTAATGAATTTTTTTAAGAAACATTTTTTCATTTTTTTATATTTTCTAAACGAATGTATCTGAAGGAATATTTCTTTTATAATTTTCCCCCCAATTTTTTTTTACTAAATTTAAATAATATTATTTAATTATTTTATATACTTCAATGTATTTTATTTTAAATAATTTTTTTTTAAAATTCTCAATGATTTAATAAAGGGATAATTATTATTTTTTTAAAGTTATTTATCCAATAATCCTAATAGGGTATTTTTTATCAATACCAATATCCTCTTATATTCTTTATATTATACATGGGATGTTCTCATATGATACCTTCCACCTTATTTCTCGGCATAACTAATGATGATGATGTTTTAATGAAGATTCCTTTAAACCTCTATCTTCCTCATATGTTTATTAAGCTATAATGAAATGATTAATGTTTTATGGTAATGTGGCACAATTATGTATTATTTTTATTATGATATAGTTTGGATAAAATAAAATCAATAATACAAGATGGGTCTATTAGAGACCTTAAATGCATAGGATAACGTTTTATTAGATAATATTTTTCTATGTGGAGATTTATTTCACAACATTGTGAATGTGAATTTTGTTTTTTCACAACATTGAGTGTGGGAATTTTAATTTCTTTATAATAGAATGTATGGAATTTTTTTCTCAAAATTTTATTATTTCTTGTGCACTATGTATGCCAAATATTTATGTTATGTGATTTTTATTCAATATGACTCATATTTATTACCTCGTGTATATTATCCCACACTCTTAAACAATGGTATATATTTATTCATTGCATATTATGTGCCCTTCTATCATGATTTTTTGGAAACTCTTATTATTTTATATTACTTTTAATAAGATATTTCTCCCATAATAATTTTTTATCATATCCCAATAATCTTACCCTTTGATAACCTACTGATTAATTTATCCCTTACTAAGTAATTTTGATCTCTAATTTCTTATGTTTCCATTCCCCATGTTATAAATTTTAGTATATCAGATATGAAATTGAGAAGGCAGTACAGTGTGGTTTAATTATGGAGAATTATTCATAAGTATCATAATTGTTTTTATCTAATCCTAAAAGTTAATAAACCCTTTATTCATTGGATTATGTGATTAATTTGGGATTTAATTTTTAAATAATTTAAATATATGTATGTTTTGTATTGGACTTCTCAATTAGTATCTAATCAAATTTAAAATTAATTGTTTTTTGGACCTATAATGAGTGTGTGTGTTTGGGTCACCCTAGTTGGAATTAAAGAAAGAATTAGTTATTTTTATAATTTAGGATGATATAAATTTATTGAAAACTCTAAGGACAATTCTATGGGTAGCATAACAACATATTTATTTTTATTAAAGTAGAGATTTTTGGGATTTCCTCACAATGAAATCCCTACATAGATACTAAAAATTGATGTATAATTTAGAATAGATATACCCATGGTTAATAAACCTAAAAGAGGAGTATTTGGGATTAACTCAATCATCAATCAATTCACAAAAAATAGGCCAAATTAAACACCTACTTTTACACAATTATGGCATTTTCTTTGTTTAATAACATTCTATTTATAAACCATTATCGAAGATTTAAATGGATTTTGAGGACGAAACATATAACTAAGTAGGTTGTAATACCTAATAATAAAATAATCATTATAAACCTAGGGTAAACTGAATGAGATATAGTTTGATAAAACTATTTCAAACTTTAAAAGAAAGTATCATAAGTTTAAATGAAGGTGTAATTAGAGAAGACATCTGAAGATTTCATATTCATATTCATATGAGAATTTATATAATGTTTTTTATATTATCATAACCATTTTGGTTTTAGTATTTGATTTGAAAGATGATCATGAATTTTTAATGGTATACCCCATTAACACTATGTAACCAAATAATTGCGAGGTTGATATATCAATAAAAAATAAATCTTGAGTTTTTTATATATCCATTAGATTATTTCATTAGTCAATGATAATTAAAATTGTAGAGATTCAATTTATTTAAGGGGTGATGTAACACCCTGATATTTTACTATATATCATTCCTTTATATAAAAATTATATTTTCTATAGCTCATTTCACAAACAAATAAAAACTAAAATGATCTATGTCATATTATAATAATATTAATAAGAAATTTATTAGAATAATAAAACCTAAGCTAAATAAATAGTTAATACTAAAATAAAGTAACTTATATTAATGAGTATAAATAACTAATATTATTTAACTTTAAAAGGAATTTTTCTTTCAATAATAGATTTTTTAAAAGTGTTGTATATTTTATCTTAATAAACTAAATTGGAAAATATCAAAATATTATTTTATTTGATCTAAATTATTAGTCGTCTTTAATTTATAAATTGGTATGAAATAATATTAATGACACTTAAAATGTCATTTTTTTTCAAAATAGAAGTATTTTTCTTCAAATTTTTTTAAATTAAATACCAAATTTATTAGTTTTAAAAGGTTAATTTTATAAAATTTGCTTTTTTTAATACTTAAAAAATCACTTTTGAATTGATCTTTGAGATTTGTATTAAAACGATAAATTTTCGGTAAAAAGTGAAAAATACTTATTTTTTAAATATAATAACATTTATGAAATTCTCATTATACAAGAGGAATTAGAAATTATACAAAATATAATTTATATATGAAAATATTTTTTTTAAATTAAAATAAACCAATTAAAAATAAAAATTATAAATTATAAATCCCATGTTTATCATTTTCGAAACATAAGTAATATTTCAGTCAAAGAAAAACTATTTTTGATCATTTTATTTTAACTAATTATCTAAAAGGTGGAATTAGGTTATAGATTGTTTTTTAACAACCTGAATTTTATTTATTTAATAATTTTCTATTTAATTTTACATAAATAAAAAACATTTATAATTTTATTTTAATCATAATTTTAAGAAAACAAATACACATGTTCTAAAAATGGCTTTTACGTTTTATGTACGTTAATATTATTATTAATTAATTTTTAAAACATTTAAATTTTATGCATAAAAATAGATTTTATATTTTTTTATCATAAGTGTAATGTTTCATTTTATTTTTAGTCAATAATATTAAATTTCGTATTCAAAATTTTTTTCTCTATAGTTAAAATTTAAAATGGTAAAAGTGAAAAATATTAGATTAAAATACATAAAAAAATGTTTAAATAATGGGTAAAAATGAATTTTTGAGGTATTATATTCCTTTACCCATTACCAAATACATTATTTTCCATTATTGAATCCATTTTACCTTGGAATAATGATATTACATTTTATATTATTATTAAAATCTCAATCCTCCCTTATAAAATAATCCATCACCACCCCACTTCTCTTCATACCCAAATCCACTAATATTTGAACCAAATATTCCCAAATAACTCACTATTATCACTGAATCTTGTTATAGGTTCTTTTATTCTCGAAATAACACCTATTAAATCCTTAATACAATTTTCAAAGGATCTATTCCAGGGAGAAAGGTTAGATTCTCTATTACTCTATTTTAATTTATTTTTTCTTTCTTATTCTACATCCTCAAAATCTAATATACCCATTTTGAAGTAATTACATGTGTATTACAAGTATATGATATTTTATTAAATTTTTTGTATTACTATTTTCTACCTTCCTCCCAATAATTCGAAAAACACAAATTCCTCTTGTGTGATGTGTTCTCTACCACCAACATAAGCGATGTGATCCATTTTTAATAACATCCATACATTTATGATTAAAATGGTTTATTTGGAAAATTAATATGAAATTTAATAATTTATTAATATTATAAAAATACAAACCAATACCTATCATATTTTTGTTCTAGGATAAATAATAACAACACTCGTGTGTACGTGTAAACTACTTCCTCCATGTAGTAATATAGACCATTTTTCATATAGAAGTCTTTATTTTTATTATAATATATTAAAATATTATTAAAAATTACAAAAAATATATAAAATATAATTATAAATCATTGATAAATATATTATTCCAATTGAATAACTTTCTTTACCATACTTACCCATCGATTATAATAAGTTCTTGTTTGGGCCAGTTTAACTAACTATATGAGAAACGAAATAAATTTATATAATAGAAGAATATGTGGTCATAAATAAGGGTATTTTTTGATATAAATTAT
The DNA here is from genome assembly GCA_963277665.1 of Viscum album. Classification (NCBI taxonomy): domain Eukaryota; kingdom Viridiplantae; phylum Streptophyta; class Magnoliopsida; order Santalales; family Viscaceae; genus Viscum; species Viscum album. The sequence goes on from OY728119.1 coordinate 1,270,064,058, forward strand.
AAAATAATATTTTGTTTAAGGTTATTTAAAATTTATATTAATATTTCACTCATTATTAATAAACCGCCCTATGTTCACTAAAAATTACCAGAACAAGAAGAACATTTATTTCATCTCCAAGAACCTTAATTAAATATTGCATGAAATGAAATATGATTTTTTTTATTCAGTATAGAAATTATATTTAAATGCATTAAATAATATAGAAATTAAAAACTTGGTATTAAATAATGGGGATCGACTTTGAGTTTACAAAGCATATAGGAAATAATTAAAATTACAAACATCCAATTTGAAAAATAAAATATAAATAACTACTAAATTTATAATAAATAATTATAATTTAATTTTATAAAAGGTACTAATACTTAATAATATTATTAAATATGTGATTAATTGATATATTTTTATATATGAATTTATAGATTTTTCGACTAATAAAGAATAAAAGCTAAGAGTGGTTCGCCTAAATTTTATTTATTTGAAACATGTTTAGTTTTATACAAATAATTTCATTTAATGTAATGTATAATTCCTATTGAATATATAATATTATTAATTATATTTTATTCATTTTATTTCAATTTCTATTTCATGCTCTTTATATCATGAGTTTTCTATTAAATGATTTATTATGCAATAAATTGTTTTTCTTGACTACATTTTTTTTCATTAGTCACAATAATTCCGTACTACTATTTTTTTACAAGATGGTTTTATAATATTTTATTATTATATAATAATTCATTTTAAAAACAATTTATTTCTAATTACGTGGATTAATTTCTTTCTTCATGAAATATGATGATTTAAGAACATTTCTCATTCTCTCTAAATGAGATAATTTTCTTCTATAACCATATTCACACATCCCACTAATTTTGTACTTATTTATTTTTAAATAAAAATATGTTTTATTACTACTAATGTTAAAATTTATTTTTACCTATATTCAAATTAATGATTCATCTCTTTATTTATGATTTGGAATTTAATAAATGTATTTTAAAAAATTAAAAACTTTTCTAATCCTTTCATAATCAAATGTTTTACCATCCAATAAACATTAACTTTAGATAATATTTAGGTTTTTTGAAGTATTGATTATTTAATATTACATCAAAATGTGTTTTTACGTCCAGAAGGGTCTAAGATACACCGAGGGGGGGGGGGGTGAATCAATGTAAAAATATTCTTTTCTAAATTAGTCATGTCCCGCTAGATCTTGAACTCTTTATTATAAGGGTTTATGAGTTTTATCTTTAGTGTATATATTTCTCTTTTCGTTTATAACATTATATCATGATGATGAATATAATTTAATATAGGAAATAAATAAATACAATACATAGATTTATACTTGGTCCACCCTCACTAGGCTATAACCAAGTAGAATAAAATGACAATGTGTCGATCTTCAAAATCACGTAAGGACAAATTTCAAAATACATGGTTCATGATAGATCACATCTAAACCTAGGATCACTATCTTTATAATGTTTAGGGTCAGCTCACTACTTTCTTAAGGGTAACTCCCTTACTCTCTTTCGATGGCTCACTACCGGTGGAAAGGATCACATTCTTCCTCTTTATTTTCTCACTACTCGAGAAAGGATCCATACATAGTTTATGAACAATTATTTCCCTTAATTATACATAATTAATACATCCTTATTCTTAGATATATGCTCTATTGTAGTCCCACTTTCACCCACTTGATGAATATCACTTTACCATAAATTCACTGGGATATACTTTATGAAATTTTTGTGATACTCACTGAATTCATGAAGTACATCTCTTTCACAACACTCAAATATAATTCATGGACAAACCTCCATTTGTGAAGCTCACATAGCCTTCACAAAGACTCAATATTTCTTGAATCTCACTTAGCCTTTACAAACTCCAAAAATTTTATGATTCTGATAATTTTTAGTTGGATTTTATAGCCATTGCGAACTTCCTTTTTTGGTTATGTTTGTTACAAGAGAACCATTCATGAATCTCCTCCCAAAAATGAAAGACTAAGTAGTTTTTTATGGATTCTACTGTAACATCCCAAGTAAGTAATGAATAATAGATATTTTTATCTATGTCTATTAATGATTAAGATAGTGTTATAGAGGCTTAAAATGAAAATAAATACAATCTTATGCATGGAATACACTAATATTCTTAAAAGATTGTTTTACTACCTTTTGATGGCAAACCATTTTTGAATCTATATTTTGGAAAATTTTATAAACTATGTTTTTCAAAATAAACTTATCCTTTATGATTGGGAAATAAAAATTTACCTTGTGTGAATTTTTGGTATTTTTCTGACAATGTTCATTTTTTAATGAATAGTGAAAAATACTGCATTTTACATCAAAACTGCTTTTTAATATAATTTATTTATATGATTAGATTATGTTTTTTATTGGTTTTGAAGTGAAATTAGAATATATTTTTACCATTTTATCCAATTGTGGTCATTGGAATCAATTTCACTTTGAAATTAGACTTAAACTGGTGTCAATCTTTTGATACTTATTGTTTTGTAAAAACACGCTATATGCTCTGGCAGCAGGAATTAATTATTAAATTAATTAATGTGACTTATATGATTTGAATTTTGTAAAATAGACTTCATTTTTGAATTCAGAATATCAAATATAGCTTAGGGTGAATTTTTGGTAATTTTCTGAAAAACTTCAATTTTTGATGAATAGTGAAACCACTAAGTGGTAATCAAGAAAACTGATTTTTCAGTTAAATAAAAGTTTACCACTAATGTGTATTGAATTTTGAAAATCCGACATACATGGTTTTCATTAAGAAGTAAAATGTGGTTCAATGAGATTAAAATAATTTTTTGGTGAATAGTAACTTATTAAGTTTTTAATCGCGATTAGTGGTAATTAGTGTAGTTTAAGGTATAAATAATGCTTTAATAATATGCAATGACCTAGACACATGTCCCAACCTTATTGGTTGTGTCATGGACGACCAAGACAAGCCATGGGTCAAGTTGGGGACCCCATGGAGACATTTTGGTTGGGAAATGACATAAATAACTCTTTATTTAATGTAAAAGTAAAAATGATACAAACATAATACGTTTTACGAAAACAATTTTTACATGGGGTTATAGTGATCTGATATTTGATTATAAATAGTCATTGGAAAGATAAAAATATTTCCTACATCATAGTATTTTGTTTATGATTTTTATAAATTAAATAAATTAAATTATTTATGACATAATCATGATGCAGCGATGACATCATTATTTGACGATTTAAATAAAATGGAAAGATAATGTAACATATATGAACTAGACATGGCCAAAACCAATTGGATGAGTGTATTTCTAACCCTTATCACAATATCCACGAATTATATCAATGTGGGACCTTTTGAAACTGAAACACATTTTCAAATAAAGTAATATTTCTTTACTTTCCAAAAGTGCCCTCCTCTCCTCTTATAAAAGGCCCCCACCTCTACCTCATTTAACACACTCCTCAAGCCTTTGGCTCGGCCAAACCCTGCCCATTTACTCTCTCCACATCTATCTCCTCATACTAGAGGATTCCCTTTGGGCATAATCCTTTCAAAGGAAGCCTTTAGGCTCAAATCAAAAGGAGTTACACTTTTAAAGGTAATTCTTTCTCTCATGGTCATTTGTTTTATTTTGCTTCTCCAACCCCCTAAACTCTTTTTATTTACTTATTTTGTAACAAAAACAGTATCTTAAATATACAAGGATGTTGATATAATATTTATTTGAGCTACACTCTCACACAACTACATCAAATGGTTAAAGAACATACGGTTTCCGTGGATGGCGAAATTCTGCCACCCGAAACGATGATTGTTAAATACTCATTTAAAAACTTCAAAGGTGGCCATTATGATGTCACTATTTTTATATATGATATATAATATGTTTATGTTTTCCTTAAGCTTCTGTTTTTTTCATTTTGGGCATACCTTTATGGTTCCCATTATGGGTAAACACGATATCTTCATTTTAGGAAGTGCGGACTACCGCCCCCTGAAAATGATTTGATTCGTTAATACCATATGTGGGATGTGTAAAGGATAAAGTTAATGATATTATATATGTTATTATACTGGAATTATAATATACTCTTATATCATTATGATTCCATTCCAGAAAATACGAAATAGAAATGGAAGTAGCGTTCATGCGTACGTACGTCTTACCGTCTCCATGAACGGTGCATTTCATTTCTTACCTCTAAATGTGATGTAATATTATAAATACAAGTATATGATGAATATATATGATATATATGTCATCCAAATCATTAATATCATTCTGGATATAACGAACCTATGACCAAATTAACAACATGTAAGTGTAAGAAGTCTATTTTTGACTTAAGAACCAAATACCGACAAAATGAACATTATTAACTTAACTGATTACATGATGTTAATAACATGGTATAAAAGGAATAATGAACTTGAAAAAGATTCATAAGCAAGTAGATATTAACTCAAGTTTATTATTCAGGAGATTAAAGAACAGTCGGGTCAAGTCGGATACGAGGTATGGGACTTCGTCTCAATCTCCTTTCGTTGAGGCATATTTTAGTTTATACACAAATTTCTTTTATACGGTGTATAAGACACTTTTACTTTTACATTTATTAAAAAGGAATCTTTTTTATATGAAGCGTTTACTAAACGACAAAAGGGAATGTTTTTGTCATACGTTTGCGGCGACAACGACTTCTCCGCCGCCGTGACCGTTATTTGAGTTTCGGCTTCCTCTACGAGCCATACCTTTTTTTAAAAGAAAAATAAATACCATGCTTTACTTTTCTTTTCTTTTGGTATTGAAAATGGTTTTCAAAATGTATTTTGTGTTGTATTTATATCTTGTGATTGAAATGTGTAAATGTTATGTTTCCTTTATGCATGTTTTATGTGATACGATTATGTTATGGTTCTTGGGAATTATTACGAAGACGGGTGGTTCCGTGATAAACTAAGGGCGGGTGAGCCCGATATAGCTCTCCAATGCATTGGGTAACGCGAAGGAGTGAAACGTTAAGGTTTCTCCGAAGAGATTTTAGGGAATATACTGTGATGGGTATTCTAAACGTAACCAAGAGGGTTACTCCCTACGTAAGAATGTTATGAATGCCTCAAGTTACCTTTATGTCTTATGATTTCTATGATTTATTCATGATTTTATGAGGTATGTTAAAGTGCCTATGTTTTATGGGTAAAGTATGATTTCATTCTTATGTATATATGAACTCATGTTTCCTTTCCATGTTTTTTTATAACCCATACTGAGTTTTTATTCTCATCCCAAGTTTTTGAAATGTTTTTCACAGGTCAAGGGGAAGGTACATGATAAGATGATAGAGTCAAGGATGTGTCAAGAAATAATCCATGCTTTATTTTAAATGTGTTTCCATTAATGGGAATGAAGAATACGATCTTTCTATAACCACTTTGTTTATATGTGGAATGTAATGCAAGTTTTATGATCTAATTCTCTAAAACTCTAAACCCAAAAATATCCTCAATGTGAAATCTTTTAATAACTCAAGATTAAGTAAGGTTTAAGGCTGGGGCCTTATAGTTGGTATCAAAGGTCGGTTTAGATAACTTTAGAAGTTAGAATTCTGTTAAATGATTATCCAAAAATATATTTTTTTCGAAATGATATAGCATTTAAAGATTACCATGTTGCTTCATCTAAGACATGTTTGTTCAGAATGGTTTTCCGCAGAGGAAACAGGGAAGCAGTGCTAGGAAGGCATACAGAAGGAAATAACCTTCCGAATCAGCATCCAAAAATGGTCGGAATTGGAACTGAACAGTTTGTTGCAGTAATGGCACAGTTGACTCAAGCGATAAATGGCGGTGGTATCCATACACGAGATCAGCCAGACCAACCGCAGAGGAACATGTCAGTGGTGGAACATTTCATGAGGCAACATCCACCATCATTCAGAGGATCATCTGACCATGTGCTAGCTGAAGGGTGGATTAAAGCACTGGAGAAGATTTTTGATGTCCTGGGGTGTTCATACAATCAAAAGGTTTGTCTTGCTATTTACCGTTTGGAGGGTGAAGCAGATCAGTGGTGGTCTATGGTAAAAAATATCAGGTACGCCGATGAGATTGATGCTCTTGACTGGGATGAATTCAATGGTATGTTTCTTGAGAAGTATTTTCCTAAGGCTGTTTGACTTAGGATGGAAAAGCAATTCTTGGAATTGAGGCAAGAGGAAGACTCAGTGGCTGCCTATGAAGAAAGGTTCACTCGATTGGCAAGGTATACTCCAAATTTTATCCGGGACCTTGATAGTAAAATCAATCATTTTTAATCAGGATTAAAGACAAAATATTGAATGGAATTATCTTCTCGTGAGTTTAAAAGTTATGAAAAGCTTGTTCAATGTGCTGAGAACGTGGAAATGGAGTTTGCCGATGACCAAGTTTTCTATAACGACCAGCAGAAGAAGAGACCGAGGTGGCATGAGAAAGGTAAGAATTCTTCAAAAAAGTCTGATGGTAAGAGAACTAAGTTTCCAGTTTGTGATAAATGTGGCAAAAGGCATGCTGGGGAATGTCTTCTGAATTCTGGGAAGTGCTACCGATGTTGTAATATGGGACATAAGGCTCGTGATTGCACTGAAAAGGATCAAGGTGATGGTAAGAACAAATTTGATTTGCAGTTAGTGAAATGTTATAAGTGCAATGAGATGGGTCACTATGCAAACGAGTGTCCGACAAGGAGCTTGAGTGATGGGAAGCAGTTAGACTACAAGCAGAAAGGGGTGGTGAAATCCTTTGCAACTACTTCAGTAGATGTCGGGCCATCAAATGAAGTTGTATCAGGTACTTTGTTTGTTTTTTCAGATTATGCCAGTGTGTTGTTTGATTCAGGGTCTACACATTCTTTCATCTCTGAAACCTTTTCTAGTAAAATGGGAATACCATCTCAAGAAATGACTCCTGAACTTTTGGTAAAAACACCTAGGTGGAATGTTGAGGCAAAAAGAATTTATAAGAATCTTCCTATCCTTATCTGTGGAAAGAACCTACTTGCAAACCTTATTGTTCTACCTCTAGTAGAGTTTATGTTATCCTGGGTATGGATTGGCTCTCTATTTACCATGCTAAGATTGACTGTAGAGATAAAGAAGTTTCTTTTCAGAAATACTTTCAGTTTGTTTACAAGAATAAACCCTTACTTTTGATAACATATCAAGAGGCCGAGAAACTTGTAAAAGATGGAAATGAATGTTACCTTGCACACGTCGTTGAAAATAAAGGAACTGTTCAGATTAATGATGTGCCAGTGGTAAATGAGTATCCTGATGTTTTTCCTGATGAGTTGCCTGGAATAATACCAGATCGGGAAGTTGAGTTTACTGTTGACTTAGTTCCTGATGCTAAGCCAATTTCAAAACCCCCTTATCGAATGGCACAAATTGAACTTTTAGAGTTGAAGGAGCAATTGCAAGAATTATTAGAGAAAGGTTTCATTAGACCTAGAACATCACCATGGGGTGCTCTTGTTTTATTTGTTAAAAAGAAAGATGGTTCTATGAGACTTTGCATTGATTATAGAGCCTTGAATAATATCACGGTTAAGAACAAATATCCTTTGCATCATATCGATGATTTGTTTGATCAGCTCTAGGGATCTTAGTTTTTTTCAAAGATTGACCTGAGATCGGGGTACCATCAGCTGAAGGTAAAGGAGGCAGATATTCCGAAAACCGTGTTCCGTACGATATATGGACATTATGAATTTGTAGTAATTCCTTTTGGGCTAACCAATGCACCTACTGTATTCATGGACTTAATGAATAGAATTTTCCATGAGTTCTTGGATAAGTTTGTGGTGGTTTTCATTGATGATATTTTGGTGTTTTCTAAAAGTAAAGAGGAGCATGAAAAACATTTAAGGGTTATCTTGCAAACCTTAAAAGAATAGAAACTGTATGGGAAATTCAGCAAGTGTGAGTTTTGGTTGCAACAAATTTCTTTCCTTGGTCACATTGTTTCTAAAGATGGAATAACTGTTGATCCTGCAAAAACAAAAGTTGTGGAAGAATGGCCAAGAACCACAAATGTAACCAAGATTCGTAGCTTCCTTGGTTTGGCGGGCTATTACCGAAGGTTTGTTAGAAATTTTTCACGGTTATCTAGTCCAATGACTAAGCTAACTCGGATGGGTGTTAAGTTTATCTGGACAAAAGAATGTGATGATTTTTTTCAGGAATTGAAAAGAAGATTGGTGAATGCTCCAGTTTTGGCACTACCTTCCAGGAATGGTGAGTTTGTTATATACAGTGACGCTTCATTGAAAGGACTTGGTTGCGTCCTAATGCAGAATGATCAGGTAATTGCTTATGCTTCACGATAGTTGAAAAATCATGAAGTAAATTACCCTACACATGATTTGGAACTAGCTGCTGTTGTTTTTTCTTTAAAAATATGGAGGCATCATTTGTATGGAGTAAAGTGTGAAATATATACCGATCACAAAAGTTTAAAGTATATATTCACTCAGAAAGAGTTAAACATGAGACAGAGGAGATGGCTTGAATTAATCAAGGATTATGATTGTACAATTCATTACCATTCGGGAAAAGCAAATAAAGTGGCTGATGCTTTGAGTCGAAAAAGTAATGCTTCATTAACAATGTTGCGGTTGGAACGTGATCCTTTGGTTAATGATTTGATGAACTTTGGCATAGAAGTTGTTGGTACAGGAAGTCCTTCTGTTTTGTTTCATGTATCAGTGAGATCTTCTCTATCAGATAGAATCAAGCAAGCACAGAAGCAAGATAGTGAGTTGCATGAAAAAGGTAGAGCTGGTTTAGAAAGGTAAGTTGCCTGAATTAAACATTGATAATGATTGTGTTTTGAGATTTGGGAAGAGATTGTGTGTGCCTTGTGATTCACAGTTGAAGAGAGAGTTGTTATGTGAAGCTCATAGTTCTCCGTTTTCAGTTCATCCGGGCAGTACTAAGATGTATAGAGATCTGCGGGAGTATTACTGGTGGGATGGAATGAAAAGAGATATTGCTGATTTTACTGTGAAGTGTTTGACTTGTCAGCAAGGTTAAAGCAGAGCGGCAGTTACCGAAAGAGATGCTTCAGCCTTTACCAGTGCCATAGTGGAAATGGGAGAATATATCCATGGACTTTGTTGTTGGATTACCAAAGACATCTCAAGGTAATAATGCAATCTGGGTTATTGTTGATCGCTTGACTAAATCTGCTCATTTCCTTTCTATACGAGATACTTTCTCTCTTGATCAACTTTCCTGTTTTTATCTTAAAGAGATAGTCAGGTTACATGGAGTTCCTCTCTCCTTTGTATCGGATCGTGATCCCAGGTTTACTTCTAACTTTTGGAAAGGCCTTCAGATGTCATTGGGTACTGAGTTAAATTTTAGTACAGCTTTTCATCCTCAATCAGATGGGCAGTCAGAACGAACAATTCATACATTGGAGGATATGCTACGAGCTTGTTCTATGGATTATCAGGGAAGTTGGGACCAACATCTTTCTCTGGTTGAGTTTTCATATAATAACAGTTTTCATTCCAGTATACAGATGGCACCATTTCAGGCATTATATGGGAAGCGGTGTCGAACTCTAGCTTTCTGGGATGAAGTGGGTGAAAGGAAGTTGATGGGACCAGAATTGGTAGAAGAGATGGCAGAATAAGTTCAGCTGATTTAGAAACACATGAGAACAGCTCAGAGCAGGTAGAAGAGTTATGCGGATAACCGGAGGAAGGATCTCTCTTTCGAGGTAGGTGATCATGTTTTTCTCATGGTTTCTCCTTGGAAAAGTGTGATGAGATTTGGGAAGAAAGGAAAGCTAAGTCCAAGGTTTATTGGACCATACGAAATTCTGGAGAGAGTTGGATCAGTTGCATACCGAGTGTCTTTACCTCCGAGTTTATCTCAGGTACACAATGTTTTTCACGTTTCGATGTTGAGAAAGTATATGCCAGATCCATCTCAGGTTTTGAGTCTAGAGGTAGTTCAGCTGGAAGAGAACCTATCTTATGAGGAACAACCGGTCCAGATTCTTGACCACAGGGAGCAAGTGTTACGGAATAAGGTGATTAAGCAGGTAAAGGTTTTGTGGAAAAACCACATGATTGAAGAGGCAACATGGGAATCTGAAAATGCAATGAGGGATAAGTACCCCCATTTATTCGATAAGTAAATAAATTGCGGGGACACAATTTTCTAAAGGGGGGAAGGATGTAACATCCCAAGTAAGTAATGAATAATAGATATTTTTATCTATGTCTATTAATTATTATGATAGTTTTATAGAGGCTTAAAATGAAAATAAATACAATCTTATGCATGGAATACACTAATATTCTTAAAAGATTGTTTTACTACCTTTTGATGGCAAAACATTTTTGAATCTATATTTTGGACAATTTTATAAACTATGTTTGTCAAAATAAACTTATCCTTTATGATTGGGACATCAAAATTTACCTTGTGTGAATTTTTGGTATTTTTCTGACAATGTTCATTTTTTAATGAATAGTGAAAAATACTGCATTTTACATCAAAACTGCTTTTTAATATAATTTATTTATATGATTAGATTATGTTTTGAATTGGTTTTGAAGTTAAATTAGAATATATTTTTACCATTTTATCCAATGGTGGTCATTGTAATCAATTTCACTTTGAAATTAGACTTAAACTGGTGTCAATCTTTTGATACTTATTGTTTTGTAAAAACACGCTATTTGTTCTGGCAGCGGGAATTAATTATTAAATTAATTAATGTGACTTATATGATTTTAATTTTTTAAAATATACTTCATTTTTGAATTCGGAATATCAAATATAGCTTAGGGTAAATTTTTGGTAATTTTCTGAAAAACATCAATTTTTGATGAATAGTGAAAACACTAAGTGGTAATCAAGAAAACTAATTTTTCAGTTAAATAAAAGTTTACCACTAATGTGTATTGAATTTTGAAAATCCGACATACATGGTTTTCATTAAGAAGTAAAATGTGGTTCAATGAGATTAAAATAATTTTTTGTTGAATAGTAACTTATTAAGTTTTTAATCGCGATTAGTGGTAATTAGTGTAGTTTAAGATATAAATAATGCTTTAATAATATGAAATGACCTAGACACATGTCCCAACATTATTGGTTGTGTCATGTCCGACCAATACAATCCATGGGTAAAATTGGGGACCCCATGGAGACATTTTGGTTGGGAAATGACATAAATAACTTTTTATTTAATGTAAAAGTAAAAATGATAAAAACATAATACGTTTTACGAAAACAATTTTTACATGGGGTTATAAAGATCAGATATTTGATTATAAATAGTCATTGGAAAGATAAAAAGATTTCCTACATCATAGTATTTTTTTTATGAATTTTAGACATTAAATAAATTAAATTATTTATGACATAATCATGATGCAGCGATGACATCATTATTTGACGATTTAAATAAAATGGAAAGATAATGTAAAATCTATGAACTACACCTGGACAAAACCAATTATATGAGTGGATTTAGAACCCTTATCACCTTATCGACGAATTATATCAATGTGTGACCTTTTGAAACCGAAACACATTTTCAAATAATGTAATATTTCTTTACTTTCCAAAAGTGCCCCTCCTCTCCTCTTATAAAAGGCCCCCACCTCTACCTCATTTAACACACTCCTAAAGCCTTTGGATCGGCCAAACCCTGCCCATTTACTCTCTCCACATCCCTATCCTCATCCTAGAGGATTACCTTTGGGTATAATCCTTTCAAAGGAAGCCTTTAGGCTCAAATCAAAAGGAGTTACACTTTTAAAGGTAATTCTTTCTCTCATGGTCATTTGTTTTATTTTGCTTCTCCAACCCCCTAAACTCTTTTTATTAACTTATTTTGTAACAACACCAGTATATTCAATATACAAGGATGTTTTTATAATATTTATTTGAGCTACACTCTCACACAACTACATCAAATGGTTAAAGAACATACGGTTTCCGTGGATGGCGAAATTCTGCCTCCCGAAACGATGATTGTTCAATACTCATTTAACACCTTCAAAGGTGGCCATTATGATGTCACTATTTTTATATATGATATATAATATGTTTATTGTTTCCTTAATCTTCTGTTTTTTTCATTTTTGTCATACCTTTATGGTTCCCATTATGGGTAAACACGATATCTTCATTTTAGGAAGTGCGGACTACCGCCCCCTGAAAATGATTTGATTCGTTAATACCATATGTGGGATGTGTAAAGGATAAAGTTAATGATATTATATATTTTATTATACTGGAATTATAATATACTCTTATATCATTATGATTCCATTCCATAAAATACGAAATAGAAATGGAAGTAGCGTTCATGCGTACGTACGACTTACCGTCTCCATGAACGGTGCATTTCATTTCTTACCTCTAAATGTGATGTAATATTATAAATACAAGTATATGATAAATATATATGATATATATGTTATCCAAATCATTAATATGATTCTGGATATAACGAACCTATGACCAAATTAACAACATGTAAGTGTAAGAAGTCTATTTTTGACTTAAAAACCAAATACCGACAAAATTAACATTATTAACTTAACTGATTACATGATGTTCATAACATGGTATAAAAGGAATAATGAACATGAAAAAGATTCATAATCAAGTAGAGATTAACTCAAGTTTATTATTCAGTAGATTAAAGAACGGTCGGGTCAAGTCGGATACGAGGTATGGGACTTCGTCTCAATCTCCTTTCATTGAGGCATATTTTAGTTTATACACAACTTTCTTTTATACGGTGTATAAACCCCTTTGACTTTTACATTTATTCAAAGGGAATATTTTTTATACGAAGCGTTTACTAAACAACAAAAGGGAATGTTTTTGTCGTACGTTTGCGGTGACAACGACTTCTCCGCCGCCGTGACCGTTATTTGAGTTTCGGCTTCCTCTACAAGCCATACCTTTTTTTTAAAAAGAAAAATAAATACCATGCTTTACTTTTCTTTTATTTTGGTATTGAAAATGGTTTTCACAATGTATTTTGTGTTGTATTGATATCTTGAGATTGAAATGTGGAAATGTTATGTTTCCTTTATGCATGTTTTATGTGATACGATTATGTTATGGTTCATTGGCATTATTACGAAGACGGGTGGTTCCGTGATAAACTAAGGGCGGGTGAGCCCGATATAGCTCTCCAATGCATTGGGTAACGCGAAGGAGTGAAACGTTAAGGTTTCTCCGAAGAGATTTTAGGGAATATACTGTGATGGGTATTCCAAACGTAACCAAGAGGGTTACTCCCTACGTAAGAATTTTATGAATGCCTCAAATTACTTTTATGTATTATGATTTCTATGATTAATTCATGATTTTATGAGATATGTTAAAGTGCCTATGTTTTATGGGTAAAGTATGATTTAATTCTTATGTATATATGAACTCATGTTTCCTTTCCATGTTTTTTTTATAACCCATACTGTGTTTTTATGCTCATCCCATGTTTTTGAAATGTTTTTCACAGGTCAAGGGGAAGGTACATGATAAGATGATAGAGTCAAGGATGTGTCAAGAAATAATCCATGTTTTATTTTAAATGTGTTTCCATTGATGGGAATGAAGAATACGATCTTTGTGTAACCACTTTGTTTATAAGTGGAATGTAATGAAAGTTTTATGATCTAATTCTCTAAAACTCTAAACCCGAAAAGATCCTCAATGTGAAATCTTGTAATAACTCAAGATTAAGTAATGTTTAAGGCTGGGGCCTTATATCTACTTATTTTATAAAGGGGTCAGATGCCTATTTATATACGCTTCCTCCCATTCCATGAACATCCATCCTTATCATTACCATATAAAAAACCTTACACATATCGTTCCAAACTGTCTCTATCTTGATGAAGTACCAATGAAAATTATCATTCATGAATCTTCTTATAGTCACCATGATCATAACCAAACCTCTACTCATATGCAGTTCTCTTTAACGATGATCCAAAACTTTGTGAAATGACCTTCATGAAACCCAACCCCCCAAAAAACATGAATTTAACAAATAACTTTAAGGGCTTCATGGAAATACAAATTTTACGATAATATCATTCCTATAAATTTTGGAGAATTAAATTTGGAAAACATTAGGAATCGACACAAATTTATGTACACAATTTTCTATACCACTTCAAGGGAATAAATTCCTTTGTCTTAGATATTTTTCCACATTCCTAATTAAAAATATATATAGACCTCCACAAATAACCTTTGAAATTTTCTTTATTAACAAAAAAATACAGCTAAAAAAATAATATGGCACATTGAGGGATTTGTTACTAACAATGTATAATATTTCAAATGTTTTCACTTCATATTTTGGAAATTCACCCTTGAATAATACCCATAAAACAATCATTTATTGATATGGTAGAAATGTTCACTATAAAACTATTTTACAATTTTGTCCACCATTATGAGATTTATTCTATAAAAATATTCATTTTAAATATTTAAAATGGTTTTAAAAATTATTTCAATTATTAATTATTTTGGAAAAGAGAATTAAATATTGATATATTTTTCAAAAAGAAATGTTTTAATTTAAAAATGGATTTTAATCAACTGTGTTTTATGAAATAATTAATCTGTATTTTTATGTCCTATCAAATAATTTTTTTTAAAGTACATTTCTTTTATAAAACATGTTTTATAAAAACCATTTTGGGTTTCAAGGATGATTCTATTCTTTTCAATAATAAACTATTTAAAAAAACATTTTTTATTCTGTTTTCAAGAATTTAAAAATGGGGAAATTATTCATCTTTTTTCAATGTGATATGTTAAATAATATTAAGGGAGTGTTTTTTTTCTATGTCAACATCCATTTATTTTATTTATATTATAATTTTGTTATTTTCATATGAAATCAACCACCATTATTCTCTTTATGGTTAATTATGATAAATTTTTAAGGAAGTTTTCATAAAACATGTTTTTTCCCATAGGAATCTATGATTAAATGATGATTTTTTATGATCTTAGAGAACATTTAGACATGGATTTCATTATGAGTTGGTTTTGGATTGACAAATCACTAAGAAGAAGTTGGTCCATTTGATAATTCCAATCCATTGGATAATTGTTTATGACATTATGATGTTATGCATGAAAACTTTCATTGTTCACAACATTGAGAATTGGAATTTATTTGATCAAAATATTGACCATGGGAAACATTTTGAACCTAAAATTAAACAAGGGAATTTTTTATTCAAAAATTTGATTATGGAATATTTTTTTCCACAAAATTGAGAGTGGGAATTTTTTTTTCAGAACATGATGTTTTTGAATTTATTTCGCTCATAGTGTAATAGTTTCTTATTTTATTGGTTATGACTCATTTATTTATTGTGCACATTTTTTAGAAACCATGGATCATGTTAATTACATCCTGTATATTATCTCACACTTCTATTCTATGGTACATGTTTATTAATTTTAGATTACATTACCTTCTACCATGACATATAAAAAACTCTTATTTTTATGTGTTCATTTTAATATGATATTTCTCCCTGCTCATGTTTTCTCATATACTTATAATCAAACCCTTTTATTACATGTTGATGATTTTTTACCTCACTGCATTTTTTTATCTTGCCCATTTATTATGATTCCATTTCATAGGTTATAAAAATGAGTATATGAAATGGGATTTTTAGAATGGGTTCTAGTGTATTTCAATTATGACGAAATGTTTACAAGTATCATTTATTATGTCTCGGATATAGTTGGTCTTCAAAGACAACAAACCATACGTTAATGTGATTCTGTTATTACCGTGAGATGTATGGTTTAATATATATATATATATGTGTGTGTGTGTGTGTGTGTGTGTTTTGTTTGGGGAATCACACTTGGAATCAAATCCTTTTTTAAATTATGTGTCTTTAGAACTAGACTTCAGAGTGTTGATATGGGTTTCTTCATTAATTTTTACAAGATATCTATTTTTTGTGACAAATATTATGATATTTTAAATTGAAATACTCATTTACATCATTATAAAATAAAACATATTTATTTGATATTTTATTTAATAAATTATTATTTAATAAATTATATATTGTTTTGGAATATGTTTTTATTGTTATTACACTTGATTATATTTTTACAGAAGCATTGGATGTAATGAAATTTTAGAAAATAAAATTTTAACTTGCAATGAATGACTTTTAGTCTGTATATACTTATTTATGGGCTGTTCTTAATTATTTTCATCAATTTTAAATTTATATTATATTTTTAATCATGTTTTATTTCATTTTTCAACTTTTTAAAAAATTTCAAAAGGTTGGATAGTTTTGAAAATTCTTTTTTCATTTTTAAAAATTTTCAAAAGGGTGAGTTTTTTATAGATTTTAATTTTTTACTATTGATTTTGTTTTTGTAAATACTTTAATGTTAAAGTTTCTTTGTATTTTATGTTTTTTAATATTAAAAATACCACAAATAAACTTAACGTACAATTTTAATTTCTTACGGAATTATATACTTGATGTGTTATTAATCTTTTTTTGTGGTTATTATATATATAAAAAGTATTTATAAATGTTTTATTAACTATTTTTATCTTTTTATACATTATTTAAAATTTTCCTTCTTCATATATTATTTATTAATATTTTTATATACAACTATTTCGGTCTTATTTTGTGTAAAATTGAATTTTTAAGTGTTTATTTTACCCATATGTGAGTTTGTTTCTTCCATTACACAACTTAAAAAATTTCAATATTTCTTTATATAAATTATATTGAACTTTTATTGAAATTTATATTTTTTTAATTACCCATACATAGGTATTGGTGTTACCCTTACATATTTTAAATACTTTATGTCTTACCTTTAAATATGTTTTATTTTACCTATACATAATGTCTAAAATTTACTTTGTTAATTTTATGTATCTTTTTAAAATTATGGATGGCATTTACGAATCTTGCAAAATATTCTACTTATCTTTAAGTAGATATCACATACCTTTATGTGATATTTATTTCTCAACATCATTATATAGAATATATATATATATATATATATCCTTTACATAACATATGGAAAATCCAATATAACTTTATGTAACTATTTTTATACTTTTACACAGTGCTTAAAAATTACTTCTAACTTAACAGATGTCTGTTATACCTTTATATATCCTACTTAATGTTACCTTTATGAAGGTGTGTTTTATAACTAAATATAGCATGTAATATACACTCATATAAGTGTGAAAATGGTTTTTTTAAATTACACTATAGTTCTATCCATTTTAGATTAAGTGAAAAATTGTATAAAATAAGAAACCATAAATGAGCATTTTGATTATTTTTTTGGGAATTAATTCAAATATTAAAAATGTATTGATAGGGGACACAATTATATTTCTATACTCATAGTCAGTATATTTTTTATGTTTTTGGAAATGGTTTTGTTGATTTTTTGTTTTTCTCTTATGTTTTTAGTTTTATTTGATTCTCAATAATCATTGATGTTTTTATTCATTTAGTTTGTTCCCTAAAATTCTTATTAATTATATAGAATCCATGTAAAATTATTCTAATTTTTTTTACACAAATGTAAATTCTGATTAAATTTATTTTACTTCCATGAATGAACATACTACATATATTTCAGAAATTTAAATATATTTATTAATTAACAATTTATTTGTTTAATTGGTTTCTAAATTAATATTAAATTATATAGATCATATCCAAAAAAATACAGTATTTAAAATAGTGTTATTGATCTTAGATTATTTATTGATATTTTAATTCATCTAAATGGAATGCTTTTCAAAATACAAAATTAAATTTTATAGTAAATGTAAGTTTAAATATTTATGGGATTTCTTTTCATTGGTTCTTTTTAAAAATATTTCAAACTATTCAAATATAGGATTTTTTTTTGATTTTTTTAATTTTTTTAATATTAATGAAAAATTAAGAACTATAACCTCTAGCTACTAAAAAGATGAATTTATTTTATTATTATTTTGAATTATCTAACAAATTTTATGAATTTTGTCTAGTTGTTGTGGATTTTATTTAAAGGGATACAGACTCATGGATGGAGGACATACATTGATACTGGATATGATATCATTGAGACTTGAGATACTCGTATATGCAAGATAATGTGACTTCAAGTGCATTGTTATACATTGAACATACAAGAGACCCCATGTGAACTATATTCTTATCTACTATATGAGTCTCAAGGATGGACCCAAATTATATGACTTAAACTACTTTGAAGGGAAGAATTATTCATTCACACAATTACTAGTTGTCTTGTTTCATTCATCTACATAGTCTTATAAATCCTTTTTTCTTATGTCTATTTTAATTATTTCATTTCTTGTAACATGTTCTAAAAATTTCCTAGTTTATTAATTTCACATATAAAATCATTCTTATTTTTTGGTTTGTGACTCTTATAATATGATTTTAGGGTAGGTAATACATACCTCAAATGGTGTGTGTGGTAATGGTTTGTAAATCCCATTTAAATGTAATGTTGTTTGTATTGGTTATATTTACACTTGAAAATGTTGGTTATAATTAGGTTATGAATCCCCTTTTAAAACTAGGTCTTTAGTGAATACCATACATCTTAATGCGAAAACACGCATGAATATTTGATATAGGATCAATTTGATATGATCTTCTTTAAAAATCATGTGACCTCTCTGTTTAATAATATGTTATTTATTATAATTTCATGTGAATATAGTTCAATTTGATATTAAATTTAAATATTTTAGAGATGTAACAAAATTATTAAAATTTTAAAACTAGTCTCTTCACCCCTACTTATAGACCACTAACCATCTTAGCATGTACCTAACACAACCGTTTAAACATGGTATGTAACTACCATAGAGATGTTTTCCAACAAAATGAAAAGTGAGGGAAAACTATCAACCAAGGTTATCTTCAAGAATACCATAAACAAGATAGAGATAAAAAGGAGGGGTATCAACTAATTAGGGATTGATACAAATGCCAAATATTATTTGATGGAAAGTGGGATGTGCACTCATACACACATTCATTATCTATGGGACAAGAACTAGAACCACATCAATTTGGGGGAGAGGAAACTTCTAATGGATATGGATTAAAATTAAAATGGATACCTTTATTCTAATGTTCTGAGGAAGGATGGAGACCCCCACTAACTATTAAAAGTGGAGAAACTGTTGCAATAGGGGGAAAGTGGGGGGAAAGAACTTTCAATATTGATTTTTCTAAATTTGTGGAAAAATGTGAATCACATTAAAAATAGACATAGCTCTTCCAATTATTATACCATAACAATACTATAAATAAAAAACTAGAATATTTGTGTAGTAAAAATAAAATAAAGACATAATATCATTAAAAAATATAACACAAGAACATTTAAATGAATAATATAAATACAAAAACCATTTTACTATATATCTATATGTTATTTAAACTAATAAAATATCTTTAAAATAATCCTATAATATTGTTTTGATCATTTAAAGAATATTTGTCAGTATCATGAAGAAGTAACTAACTTAATTAAATAAATTTTCACATTATCAATACACTATATGTTATGAAATATATATATTTTTAAAACTAACCCTATGATGGGATGTTTTTACAATTGAAATTGTCTTATAAATAGATTATAATACATAATTATTATATAAAACACCACAATTTTTATTATTAAACCATGGACTTAAAACATTAATTTCCAAATATTAAATGATGAAAATTAACTTATGATATTTTTATTAATATAAATTTTATATGTACATAGGATCCTAATTAATTCTATTAGACACCTTTTCTGATAAGTTAATCCTCTAAAACACCTTCGTTGCCATTTTTGATTTTCTTATTAGAAAAACATAAATAACATAATAAACTATCAGCAATGAACTAATATAAGAATAAAAATTATGCCTCTAATAAATCATCAGACATTTAATGAACTTTACCCAATAATAAACATAACCGATAGGAAAATCATTCATGTGCATAAAATATACATAACATCAAGTGTCCCCAAATATAAAAAAATCTAAAAATAAATGAAATATAATAAAAATTATTTTTATATATATATTTTTTATTACACATAATAAAATATAATAAAATTACATCAAATATAACTTTTAGTAATTTTTTGATAGAGTTATTAAATTCACAATTATTAGATAATATATATCATATATTTTGAAATGTATTCAGGATTTATACATCCATAATTTGAGTTTGTTTAATTTTGGATTAAAATTATGTGGGGATACCTAATACTAAAATTAATAATTGATTTATTAGTAAATTTTATTAAAATTAGTAAATTAAAATTAAAATTTACATTTATATACATTCAAAAAACTACATAACATTTATCATGATATAATTATCACCAACATGAACAATAATATTTTTATTAAATATATTTAATGTATAATATCTTCAAAATATGTTCATAGTCATGAAAAAAAATTATAATTACAGTAATATAAATATATTTAGTTATAATATTTCTATACCATTGAAAAAGTGAAAAATATATCAAGGTTATAGTTACTAAGACTCTTATATAATTTTAATTAATAATTTGGATTTCATATACACCTACAAAAGTTAAATATAAGAAAATATTTCATGTAATTTGAATGAAAATATGGATAATAATATATATGTAAAACCCATAAAACATTATTTTACTATAGAAAAAGGCTATCCATCTAGAGTAAAACATTTCCAAGAATTTTTCTACATATGGTCACCTCCTTCATAGGTAATTATACATGATAAAATTGATCAATAATACCACATATCAATACTCCAACTTAATTTTATTACATAAGTTAATGATGTGTATACTCCCATAGATAATACACAACTCCATATACTATAATATGATAATGGGGATCCCCAATGCGTAACTCATAGTAAATTATTAGGTGTAAACTGGTAGGTGGAGGATTAGGAATTATAGGTTGTGTAAGATGAATTTTTGTTAAAATATACATCGACTATATGTAGGATCTAATTGGATACTATATGGACCAATATATCTCTAAAATCTAATTTTTTAAAGAATTTATTTCTCCCTTATATGGTCCTCCTTGTGATGTACTTCTAGGATTCCCAAAAAATTTATTAATCTTAACACCCACCTCATATTCTCTTATGTTTATCATGTGTTATTACTTTCTAAAAGAATCCCAAGGATATCCTTACACCCTTAGGGATGATGGTCCCCTATGTCTGTTTCACTTTATTGATATTCAATAATTAGATATTGAAACACTATATTAATGTGAAAATATTAACAAAACTATATTTAAAAGAAATAATATCTTATAATTTTATCACTTTCATCCTTTGATATATCCATAAGGTACATTAATATTTTTATTATTATTTATCTTTTTCATTTTTATAGAAATAAGGTGGGTATGGGGACCGAACTGAACCAGATAAAGGGTAATTTATTTTTATCTTAATTGATCAATTTTTTTTAGTAATCATCTATACTTATAGTATTGTATAACATATATGTGAAAATGTATTAAAGAATATTTTTTCCATATATCTTGATGTGTGATCTCCAAGAATCTATTTAAACAATAATAAATGAATAAAATAGTAAAAATTTAAAAATTAATGTTATAAATTAATTTAATAAATAATATTTGACATACTAGAAATGCATACTCTTATTGGGTAGTAAAAAAACTCATTCATGCATATTCGTTTAAAAACCAATATTTGAGACATGCATATTTATTCTCGTTTTCTCCAAAATTATAATTTAAACTCAATATTGATTGAAAATAATTCCATCTAATTTCATTAATCAATGACACTGTATATTAATCACTTTTATATTAGGTATGTTAAATGTTAACTATAATTAAATAGAAACAATTATGGTTACAATAAATATTTAATATTTAAACAATCAAGTGAGTGATATTGATGATATATTATACCTTTACAAACTCCCACAACTGATATAACATAGTTCGATTAATGTGCCTTCAATCAGGATATAAGACGTTAACTATACCTCAAGCATGAAGTTCCAAAAAACTCATAAATTTCATTATATTAGTGCCTACTAGGTTACTATTAATTTTTAATTCCATTTTACCCCTTATCTTTCCATGAGAAAGATAAAGTGTTGAGTAACATGTAATCCTTGGTCTACCAACTTTATAAGTCTTCTCTTTTGAAGAAGATGATATATTAGCACTAATAGTCTCACAAGTAGTATGCCCTATAGTGCTATAGAAAATTTCAAAACAAAAAAGTGACATTTAATAGATTAATTTAGTTATCATTGGTATATTTATAAAAAAGGACACACACATACCCTGATATATGTTCTTCTAACTCCATGACCTTTAAATAAATAGGTGATTACTAATGTAATAACATTATCTCTACTTATAGTTGAAAACATGTATATAGTTGGTCAATTTAAAAATTTAAAATTATGCAATACAATCAAAATTCTGAATATCATGTTATCTAAATTTACTAATATAAAAAAATATTGAAAATAAGTTTTTAAAATTTTTGATATTCTTCCAATAAACTAAAAGTATTAATTTTTTTTGTAAATTAATTATAATTCACAATTAATGAGTTTATAAATATAATATCCTATTGCATAATGTATTTATATCTAAAAATAGATTATATTTTGATATAAATCATTTATTTGGTTCAATCCTTTATAAATAAATATTAATTTAGGCTTACATAAATAGGATATATTTTAAAATGAATAAAGGGATACAACAATTAATACCAAACACAATCCACAATATTCTCTCTATCAAAAAATATTGAAAATTTATCATATTTTATTTTCAACTACATACCATAATATAAATAATAGGTCATGGGAAAATAATGATGTCAGATGTCCTCGACCAAAATTGTGTGCTTAAAAATGAGGAAGATAAAATTTAATATGTACATGGGAAAATAGGTAATTACCAATTGATATAAATATTGAACTAAAAAAATTAATGTGATGTTACAAGTGTATGATTAATAAAATATAATAACAAATATAGATATCTACCAAAATTATTAAGAGATGAATGGATTGTTTTCCCATATCCCTTATATGTGGTCATTTTATATGGAATGGACCTTTTTTACCATAGTCATGATTTTTCATATATAAGATTCTAATAGATGAATGAATCTCACATAAATACCCAATAATATCAATATTACCACCACCCAGATGCATTATTCAACCTTTACTAAATAAAAACAATTGATCATTTTAAGTATAAAAATCATATTATATATATTTTACATGTGTCACCATGATTAATGGTACATATTTTCAACTAAATATTTTCAAATAAATATGTTTAAATATAAAATCATCCTTTTTCACAAAACTATTATTATCAAATAATTTATACATAAACACATGTACTATAAATTTATCTTATTCAATTTCTCATATATCATTGATAATTCAAAAATTTATAGTTGATGTAGACACTTAGTTTTTATATTTTTAATGTGAAAATACATTTCATCGGTGACAACCATGACTCTACTATTTTGAATAGTACTCTTGATTCCCTAGTTTTTAATATAAAATATGTAACCGTTAGTGTTATTACAAATTTTTTTTTTCAAATTAATAATTGTTCATCCAATTAACCATTTAATTTTCTTTATACAAATACATTAGGTCTAACATTATATTTTATATGACAAATAAAAATTTTATGCTCATTCATCAACCAAGTATCATTTCTTTTTAGATATCCTAATTTCAATCCATTAATATGTGATATAATATATTGTTAAACATTACATGTTTGGTTAAATATGTTTCAATGATCCTAATTATATTATGAAATTCCATCAACTCAAATTTATTGATCCCCTACCACCATTTTTGACTACAACATTAAAATTTATAGGGGGACGAGAATTCTCTTTTTCATATTTATAATTAGAATATAACACAAATACCTCCTTAGATATATATTTTTGAATAAAAGATGCCTCTTTTAAACATGAATTCTTCATTCAACCCATCATAATTTGTATATTTTATTTAATATGGTACAATAAATGTAAATATGCTAGTCTATATAACCATATCTATTATACCAAATGAATCATTATATTTATAATTTTATTAAAAAATGATAATGGAAAATAGATCAATATTTGAAAATAAATATTACAAAATATTAATCCTTTAACCTATTCAATAAATATAAACCCATCAAATTATTATAAATATTATTGACAAAGTAACACAACTTTATGATAATCATTTTGACAAGAATCAACAATATTCCACACCGTGAAAATGGTGGTAGATGCAGTATCAAAACATTACAATCTTAACATTTTATTCTTCTTAACGTTTCACCCTTTAATAACTCCAAATTTCATACATTTAATGAATACCCAATATGTATCTTAATATCATGAAAATATTAAAAAAAATTATTTTTTTAAAAATTGGATAATGTATAAAATGTTATAGTTTAGTGTTTTTTTCCCTTTATAGTGGAATCTAAATTTTTACGTATTCCCATAGATATTATGAACAGTCATTCATTTACCCCATACTATTTACATAAATATCAAATAGTTTTTCCATCAAACTATCACATATATTTTTCTCAACATACATAACATTAATATTGTATTTTAGTTCTAAAAATATTAAATCAGGTAGGTCAAATAGGATTGACTATTTCATTCATAATTTTTTTATTTATCAATTATGTGTCTTCACAAATGATGTATCCATGAATTTTACCTTTTTATAATATTCTTCAGTTTAAAAAGGTTTTTGGTGAAAAAATACTAATTTAAAAGATTAATTCCTTTTTTAATCTTATATAAGGATCATCCTATAGAAACCATTATCAATGGAACATCTGAAGCATCAATGTAAAATTTTGTGGTTGTTGATCTAAAGTCCGTTCTTCATAAAATAGAAAATATTAATACCATTTAACATTATATCAAGAAAAATTTCCATATATAAGAAACTCATTTATAACAAACATTATCATAACATAAATGAGGGAAAAACTTTTTTTTATGTTCTCCTAAAAATTTAAAACCTTCCTCCCAAAAAAATTTCAAATCTTAAATAAATGGTGACGAATATAAACTGATAACATTTCCACGATGGTTTGTTTTCCACATCATCATGAGAATCAGAACACATTTTTTTATTTATAAATATAGATAGTGAATGTTTTAAACTACCAATATAAATAGGCATGCACCATATTGGATACTAATGCTCTGATATGGATTCATTCCATTTTTTTATAATGATAGAGTATTATTCCATAATGAAATTATATATATATATATATATATATGTATTTGATATACATATATAATATATAATATAATGTTATATTTTAGGTTATTGTATATGAAAAACATGTAAATCATTATTTGAAAATATTATGGTTATGTTGTATTTAACGGTAGGGGGAATATCATATAGAATAATATTCCACTTCCTCACTCAAACATAAGGTAGAATATAGTATATAGTAAAGGGGGTATGGAATATGATTTCACACTACTACCTAGATTAACAATAGTATATTATTAATAGGTTTCATAGGGATTTATGTCATATGATACTGCCCATAAAACCCTATGTAATGACTCAACATGATTTATATATTATGATTCTATTTGAAATAATATGATATATTGACATTTAAACATTAATCATGATAATATTTGCATCAATATACCCATAATGATTGTCATTTATGTATGCGTTACATGAGATGCAACGTGAGGTATATTTCAGGTGTATAATGCCTGACCTAGATGTAGTTTTATATCATTCATTATAAATCATGAGTTATTTCTTACAATCACCACCATAGATCTTCTATAGAGTTATTCAAATAACAGTAATATACAATGGAAGTGTGGTATGATATCAATTTAAGGCATGGCTAATTTCTCCCCAACATGAAACACTCTTTATCCTATGACATTACACCACATACAATAGAAAGTCATTAAGGATGGTTAGATCAAATTTATATGATGAACATCTCCATGAATCCTATGTATACCTACACAGTGTGTAAGATTTTAGGTGTTTATTTCTGATCACCCTAAAAAAATAATGAATAAGTTCGAGATGATGTAGTGGCTCAATGGCGAATGGTAAGGGATATACAAATATTCATTATTTATAGTTTATGTGTATTTAAATTATTTATGAATGGGTAATTCTAGGATTGATTTATTACATCTTAAAATAATTAAAAAAATGTTCAATCCCCATTAAACCTGTTAATTGTAGCAGATCCGCTGGCGTATTCAGATTCATGAAATTATGCGAGTAACGGGTTTTTTCTAAATAGTATTATATGTGATATTACAAAAAATATTATGACCCATTTAATTGTTTTATGGTTTCCATATCATGGTATACAATAGGAAATAACATAATCTATGACATGATTCATGATTTTGAAATTACATTTGTCATATCATATGAATATCATAGATTGTAAAATATTACCTCTGCACATTTTTTTCAAAAAATACCATACCATATCACAAATACCACACCATGTTATATCTTAAAATACAATATCCGTAAGAACATACAGATATTGAGGATCATAATTAATGATCTAGATGCATGTTGTAGAGTAATATAAATAGAAAAACATAGGAATAATGTATATTGAATTTTATATTACCACTATCAGTCATTAAATATGATAGATATTATTTTAAAAAAGCACACATATCTATCATAAGATACAATATAATCTATTTTTTAGAATATGATTGTATGAATAAATTTTTTTATTTATATTCAATTATTAGTCGAATTTATAATATATAATCTATTTATAAATACAAATAAAAGATATTTCATGGGTATTAATTAATTTATGTACTATTTAAAAATTAATTAATTTTAAAGAGTTTAGAATTACTGAATAAATGAATATGAAATTTTTTTATCACATATTCCTTAATATTAAATGTTAATATTAAATACCTTTAACAAGGGTGTATGAAATGTCTTATGAATTAAATAAAGAGTATATTTAATAATAATGGGAAATTTATAAAGGGATTATAAATTAAAAAAATAATGTTTAAATATAAAGTATTTATGTACTCAATATTATAAATGGTTCATAAATCTAGATTTTAATATATCAAATTAAGAGCTCGTATTTGGGTTACTATTTTAAAAACATGATAATCATTTTTATGATTTATTTCACCAATGGTTTAAGTAATATTAATACATGACATTTAAATAACACAATAATATTTCTACCATAAAAATAGAAATATAAAATGTATATATTTCATTAAATATAAATAATATTAAATTAAAAATTCATATAATGAATAACTTGATGAATTAATGTTACGAGGTGAATATAAAGTGTTTATATTCAAAATTATGGAATGTCCATAATAAATAATTATAAAATTATAAAATTATTATTGTTATGATTTTATTTATAATTTGTTCATAAGATATTTTATCACATCTAAATATTTTAAATGTTTATTAATTTAATGGTTATTCCATATTTTATTCATAATTATGAATATGTGTATGCTTTACATTATTTTTAAAATGATTATAAAATTTCCAAGCCTTACACTACATGTTACTATCATCAATATAAGGTTTTGTTTTAATCTATCATGAACTCAATTTGTATTTATATTTGTGATCATGGAAATAATTTTTTTCATAATTTATATGTGTGTGTGTGTCTATATATGATGTTTCATATTTATTACTAATTGGAATTTATCTGGAGTAAAATACTCCTAAGGATAAGAACATGTGTTAAGAATTCTCAATAGTATAGAGGCTAAGCCTTATTTTCCAAAGGTGTTTGTTGGATATATACTACTATGGGATTACGCATTTATAGATTTTTATTCTCATATGAACAAGAGCATTTAAATGAAGTGTTCATGTAAATTATGTATGAAATATATTTGGGTATGTGTAAATATGTATGGCTTCCATTTTATGATATGAAACCCAAATATTGGGTTGTACAAATATTTACATATCAATATGGTTTGAACATATTGATTCTATGGAGGGAAGAAGATTGGAAAACTAAAATCATAAGAATCATTCATCTATGAATGGAATAACATGAGATAAGATGGTGAGATTAAATACCCTTCAAAATAGTAAGTGTTATAATTCTTTTAAATAAGCCAATTTTCAATACCTAAACCATCAAATAGAGAAATTTTATTACATATCTAGATGACCATATATTATCATATGTAAATAAATTAATCATGTGACCATAATTTTTAGGTTCTTTGTTCTTGTAATTTTCATTGGGTTACACTTACCTAAGAAACCCTAATAGTTAAGATACCAAAGGAATACATTTGATTCTATTTTCTTGGTAGGGTTCTCTAATCAACTATACAAGAATATTATGTGATTTTATTAGGATGATTACCTATCTAAATATCTAATAGTGGAGAGTAGTTCTAAATAAGACTCATTATTTAGTGAAAAATGGATCGTTTCCTATTTATATATTTGATAGGTTTAAAAAGTTTGATCATTATAGTGGGAGACCACTAAATAAAAGTCCTTACTAAATGTTTTGAAAACATTATAATCATCTTATAAAAGCTTCTATTGTTGATAAAAAACATTATCATCATCAAAAATAACATTAAACTTAATTATAAATGAGAATCTTAAATTTAGAAACTCCTAAGTCTGGTAACATAATGAAAGTTATTCAGTAATGATGATTTTATGTGTCAAAGCAAACCCTTCTCAACAAAATAGGTATTGAAGTTATTAAATATATGAATTTGGATGCTTTTGTTAAGAATAAAATGATACATATTTGGTTTCAATGGAATTTGATGCATGATTAACATAGGAATTTTATTATCCACTAATATACATAATATAATTGAGTATGATAATGACATGGAGAAACTAAATATTTCTTATAAGGCTTGTTTTGGTTAATGAATTCATTATATTATCGATGATGGAAATATTTTAACAATATAAATGTTTTTTGGAAAATTTTACATGATATTGTAAATTTTTTTTGATAATTGATTAACTAAGGAATGTGAGTTCATTGTTTTGGTGATTTATTATTAGTAAAAGTGGGTAAAAGTTTTAACCACAAAAAGAAACATTAGTGGGAGAGACTTAAACTGTTTCTTCGAGTAGCCGGTAATGTTCATTGAAACATAGAGTTATCTGAGAGGGTAATAATGATGTTATATGATATAATTTTTTAGAATAATAATTGAGTTTTAGAAAATTCATGAAATTTCCATGTTAGGTATCATTGCAATTGAAATAAATTGTGTCACGACCCGTCCCCCAGGGCATGTGCTGTGACTACCCCAAGCCCGCCTTCCATATGCCAGGGGATGGAGACTAGCACCAAAGGTGTAAATCCCTAAAATTGGGAAGCCATTGCCTTTATAAACTGTTAACACACACACAACAAGATACGAACATGAGTAAACTGTATAACCAAAAGAGTACTGAAAGTAAAAGGGTCCAGAATACAAGCTCAATAGTAAAGGTACAAGTACAACTCAAAACAATAAAAGTGAAGAAAAATAATGAAAAGAAGCTACTAGGACGTCCTCGGGGATTCCTACCTAAAGGGTAGGTAGAGATATCCTCCTCAACACTCTGCGTCCATCCGTCTCCTCTACGTACTGACACGCTATATGGTCCACCTATGCACACCTTCCAGTCCTGGTACTCTCAGCCTTAGTCAGCACTGTCCTTCATCTACAACCAACACAACAAGATGTGGGCATAGCCCATGCAGGGGTGGGTATAATGATACTCAGTAGGGGAGACCATCAAGGTCTCACAATATCCAACAAGGATAAACCACAATGTATGAAATAAACAGATAACCATACTTAGGTATATTCCTATACATATACCTTTGTTATCAAGTGATACATCTCAAACATGAGGAAAAAACAGAAAAACTAACTCAGCTCAACCCAGATTTTATTCTAGGGGTAGTATCATGTTACATCACAAGTCATATTGTCGAACCCTCGGCTGCTTGAGAAGTCCTCCTCTGTCGAGTACAGTGGGCCTTCCCTGACACCAAGTGCACTTCCCACTAACCTTGGACTACTGAGGTACTTCTCCGGTCAAGTACCGTGGATCTTCCTCGTCACCAAGTGTGCTCCCCACCAAGGGTCTGCTGCGTCACCAAGCACACTCCACCTTGTATCTTGCTAATTTACTCTTCCTGTTGAGTACAGTGGGTCTGTCGTGACACCAAGGCGCTCCCCACTATGGGTCTTCCATGACACCAAGGCACTCCTCGCTGGTCTAGTAGAGTCACTCTGAGTCAAAACGGTCAGCAGTCGTCACGTCTTAGCCAACTACTAGTTCTCCTCACATTGCTCGCTCTTCTCCAGGAGGATCCACACCAAAAGCCACTGGTCGATACTCTAACATTCACTAAGTCCTATGAAGAAGTATCACAATGGTCTTCCATGTCATTGGGGTCTCAACGTAACAGATGACGCATCAATCAGACGCCCAATCTATAAGTTATTAGCCTTTTTTCCTGGGGTCCTGGTTGGATTCATGCTCTACCAAACCATACCATACCCCATCTCAATCCAAAACTCAGTGGGGTATCAATCAAATGGACCGTCTCACTCCAAGGTTCCCAACGACGCTGATGATTTGTCGAACGGATGTCTGGTGCCAAAGTTATGGCAAAAAGAAATATACGGGTCATAGTGGGCCCTGGTCTGGTCTGACCAGGTCAAACCGACCCGGCCCGTCCTGGCATAGGTCGACCCGGTTCGAGTCGACCCGACCCAAACCGTAGCATCATGTCCGGCCTGTAATGTGGCCTGATCCTCTAGGCGGTCCAGCAGGCCGTGAGGGCCATGAGGGGCCGGGGAGTCTGCGGATGTCATGGGGTGGCTCGGACATAGGGGTGCAGCAAGGGCGAGGGGCCGGTTTGGCTGGGGTGCCGAGAGGAGCGTGGGCCGGTTCGGCCGTGGTGCTGTGAGGGGCGTAGGCTGGTTCGACCGGGGCACTGTGAGCGGTATGGGATGGTATGGTCGGGGCACTGCGAGAGGTGCAGGCCAGTTCGGCCGAGGCGCCCCCAGGGGCGTGACCGTTTCGGTGGGGGTGCCACATAGGGCGCAGACTGTTTGGTCGGGCCACTATAAGGGTAGCAGTTGGTTCTTCTTGGGTGCTTCAAGGGGCGCGGGCTGCTTCAAAAGGCCGGCATCAGCGGGATATGGGGCAGCTCGGCCGACGGACGACGTGGCCAGGGGGGCGCGGCCGGAGGGTGGCATGGCTGGGGTGGCGCGGCCAGCGGGAGGCGTGACCTGTGGGGGTCACGGTCGGCAGGGCGCTTGGCCGGCGGGTGGCGTGGCCGGGGTGGCGTGGCCAGGGGGCATCACGGTCGGGGTGGCTAGGCCGACGGGTGCGGGGTCGGTTTGGCCAGGATGTCGGACCGTCGTCGGGGCGGCGTGGGTCGTAGTGGCCGCAGGTGCTGGTGCTGGTGTTGTTTCCTTTGTCGCCTTCATCGCCTTCTTTCATTCCGATGAAAACCACAAATAAGAATGGTGGAGGGGGGTCGGGCCATTTTATTTTGGTCCAAACCCTACGCGTTTTGAGTGGTAGTAAGCAGTTCAATTCCATCTTGAATTTCAAATAATTATCATGAATGTAAGAGAGAAGAATATCAATCAACCACTCTACAACTTGCCGCAAATTATCAAATACAAAATAAACCTCTACCTCATTTTCTTGATGACGTCGATGAAGATGGAAGAAGGTGAAGTTGTCATCGTTCGTAGCATCTACGACATACCTCAAATCCTGAGCTCATGCGTCGGTTCGTTGTAGTCGAAGACTTTCCACCTTGAAGGGTATCCTGAGGAAGAAGTCGAAGGTGGAGTTCTTCGTCGGTGGAGTGTTCTTCGTTGGAGATCGTAATCCTCCATGTTCTGGGTGTCACGTCACATTACCTACGCTTCTTCGCTTGGTGAAGCCATACCAAATCCTCCTCTCATGGTCCATATATATTGGAGGGGGAAAGGTAGGTAATGATAGTGAAATTTATGACAGTTCATGTATTAGGAATCTTTCTAAATTCCAACGATGATGTTACTTAATTTAAAAAGGGGAAATCCAATTAACTAAATTGGCACAACTAAAGTTATGTGCATTGGAAAAATTAATGTGGAGGAATTCAAGAGGCTCCTCCACATCAATGGAGGGCGGGTTGAGAGTTTCTCTCAATTAAAGGGGGGTTTAGTCCCGTGTGGTCCCCACCACCATAAGCTTTCATGGGAGGTTATGGTTCGGGTGGTCCCCACCACCATAACCTCTTATGGGAGGTTATTGTCTGGTGTTCCCCACTTCCAACTTCTACATGGAGGTTTAGTTCTACTGGACCCCACCTCCCAACACCCACATGGGTGTGGAAAATAAAAATAGAAATGTCACACACTTTTATTTTTATTTTATTCTTAAAAGAGAAACCCAAAAACTATCATTCACTCTCGACCCACTACCGTCGAGGGGAAAGTCTCTTTAAGGGAATACCGGTGCTGTGAGTTCAACGGTGCCCTCAGATTTCAATTCTGAGCATCAGTTCAAAAGTTAAAAAAAGGTTGATCGCACGTTTACTGAACGTACTTGAAAAAAAGTTCAGAAATTCAGTCCGGCCACTCCAGACATCATAATCACACGCCGTCAATTTTCGCGGACTTGTAAAATTCCAATATATTTAAAAAAAATTACATGGAAATTCTGCGTCTTTACATTCTCCCCACCTTAGGGCTCTATGTCCTCGTAATCCGAAACTCAAATAGGTAAACAAGTGGTGGTACTGAGCATGCATCTGAGCCTCCCTCTCATATGTGCCCTCTTAGAGGTTCCTGTGCTGCCAGCAAACGTGCACTAGAGGTATCGACCATCCACGGAAGACCCAAACCTATCGATCCTCATTCCCTACTAGAACCTCCATAAAATTCACCCCATCGTCGACATCCAGCTCGCCATGGACGATGATGTGAGAAGATTCATGCACATATCTCCTCAGCTAATATACGTGGATAACGTCGTGCACCCGGTGTAACTGAGGTGGAAGAGTTAAGCCGTAAGCCACCTCGTCAACTCTATGGAGGATCTGAAAAGTTCCTATGAATCACAAAGATAATTTTTTGGCTTGGCCAAATATCTGCAAACCTTGTCGGGGTGAGACCCGTAGGAAGACGTGGTCGCCATCCTCGAACTCCAGAGGTATTCATCTCCAGTCAGTATACTACTTCTTCCAGATCTGTGCAGTCTTCATCTGCTCCTAGATGATATGCACTTTCTCTGAGGTATCCCGTACCATCTCTGGTCCCACTAGTGCTAACTCCCACAGGTTAGTCCAGCACAAATATGATATGCAAGGTCACCCGTACAACACCTCAGAAGGTTACATCCCAACGTTGGAGTGATAGATGTTGTTGTATGAAAACTCTACCAAAGGCAAGTGATCCTCTTATCTACGACTGAAGTTGAGGACACAAGAATGCAACATGTCCTAAAGGGTATGAATGGTCTGATCGGTCTGACCATCCGTCTGAGGATGGAAGGCGATGATCAAACAATGTTTTGCCCCGAAAGCCTCTTTCAACCCATTCCATATCCATGAAGTAAAACATGTATCATGATCAGAGACAATCATCATGGTTACTCCATGTAGCCTCACAATCTCTTGCATATAGAGGCATCCTAAGATCTCTACTGAACCCTGCTCTCTGATCAGTAGTAAGTGGTCCAACATGGTGAGTCGGTCGACGATCACCCAGATAGATTCATGTCCCCTGGATGTACATGGAAGAACCGTCACGAAGTCCATGGATATCCCATACCACTTACACTACATGACCTCTAAAGGCTGAACCAAACATGTTGGTACTTGATGCTCCACCATTACTTGCTGAAAAGTGAGGCACCGAGAAACAAATCATGCAACTTCTTTCTTCATTCTCGGCCACCAGTGCTGTCGTTGGAGATCCTGGTACATCTTCGCCACTCCTGGATATAATTCTAGAGGGGATGTGTGGAACTACCTCAAAACTTCCTCCTGGAGTGACATTGGTACCATGGTACATCCTCTGAAAAGGATGATGTGCTCTCCACCTTCAGAAAATCCCTTCAGGTGCATGTCCTAGGGATATCTGAGCATGTCGTGTCTCACAGTCAGCATCGCCACATTGCACCTCCCTGACTCGCTGATGGAGTGGGGGAGTTACTGTAAGATACTGAAGGAAAGCTTCTCTGTCTCTATCCACAAAGGATATCTGCAAATCGGCTAGCTACTCTGTCGCCTCACTAAACAGTTGTATACCATATCTCCTATTGAGTCCATCTGGAACAACATTCCCCTCCCCAGGAGTATAGACTATCTCATAGTCGTAGTCCTGGAGGAACTCAAGACAACATTGCTATGTCAGATTCTGGTCCTTCTCAGAGAGAATATACCTGAGAATCTTGTGATCAGAGTATACTATAAAGCACTCGCCCATCAGATTGTGTCGCCACAACTTCAAGGTGAAGACCACTGCTGCTATCTCCAGGTCATGAGTAGCGTAGTTCTACTTGTGTGGTCTCAACTATCGAGATCCATATGAGAACACTGCACTCTCATGCATCAAGACACATCCGAGTCTGGTTCCTGATGTGTCACAGTAGACTACGTACCCTATGCCCTCCTCTGGAAGCCTCAAGATGGGGGCACTAGTCAGCCTCTGCCTCAGCTCTTGGAAACTCTGCTGGAATATCTCTGACTACACGAAGGATTTCCCATTCTTCGTCAAGGCTGATAGTGGTGCTGCAACTCTGGAAAAGTTTGGTACAAACCTCCAGTAATATCTAGGAAAACCTAGGAAACTTCATACCTCTATCACACTCCTGGGTGGCTCACAAGAAAGTACCACCTCAATATTCACTGGATCCACTGCAACTTCATCCTCTGAGAGGACATATCCTTGAATGTGAATCTCTCGGATCCATAACTGGCACTTTGAGAGCTTACCATAATGCTGGTGCTCTTGGTGTGTGTCCAGTACTACCTGTGAATGATAGGCATGCTCCTCCTCAGTAGTCGAGTCGATCAGAATGGTGTCAATGAAGACTAATACAAAGTGATTGAGGTATAGCTGAAAGATAATTTTCATGATTCCCATAAACATTGGTGGAGAATTGGTTATAACGAATGGCATAACCAAGAACCCTTAATGGTCGTACCGACATCTAAAAGCCGTCTTTTTCACGTCATCATCTCGCACTCTAAGCTAGTGATAGCCTAAGCTTAGGCCTATCTTTGACAACCACCGTGCTCCCATCAGCTGATCAAAGAGGTTGTCAATCCTTGGGAGTGGGTACTTTTTTTTCATGGTCACCTCACTCAGGCGCCGATAGACAACACAAATCCTCAAGCTCCCATATGACTTCTTGGCGAATAGAATCGGGGCTGCCAAAGGAGAAACATTGGTCCAGATAAATCCCTTCCCCTGTAAGTCCTCTAACTATACCTGCAGCTCACGAAGCTCAGTGGGAGCCATCTGATATGATATAGTAGATATTGATTCCCTCCTGGGGTACAAGTCAATGTAACACTCCATCTCTCTACAAGGAGGTAGACCTGGGGCATCAACAGGGAAATCATCTGCGTACTGGTCCACCACTACAGGATAGCTCGGACTCTCTACATCAACTGATCTGAGGGTAAGGAAACCCAATTAATGAGTGATCGTTTGCACCCTCCTCCGGGTAAGTCTGTCATATACTGCAAATGATCCCTTCTCACCGGTGATGGTAAAACTGGTCCCATATATGCGGAAACACCGTACTTTGCACCTAATACAGTCAATCTATGCATGGACTGTAGATAACCAGTCCATACCAAAGATTAATTTATATGGCCTTGACGCCACTACTAAGAGATCCCAGCCAAAGCTGTCGCCTCCTAGAGTAAGCTCACACTGCCATCACCAGTGCGTAATCATCGAATCTTCTCTCGCAGGAGTCTTTAGACATAAGGATCGAACCAACGGCTCCGTCAGAATCTCCGAGTTCTGAACGAGGGATGTGGTAATAAAAGAATGACTGGAACCCGTGTCTATAAGTATTGCAGCTATGGTCGAGTAGACACAGATTATACCTTAAATCATCCCCGGAGTGCCATGATTGTATGCCTCAACTGCCTAGAGCTAATCTCTCCCCTGTCCACCTACTCCCTATGGTCAGGGTGGAACTCCTGGGGGTGGGGTCCATAAAAGTTTGAATCGTCGCCCACTGCCAGCTGCACGACCAACTCCTCTTCCACATCTGCATACACATTTTGGGAATCCTCGGCCTAATTTCTGTCTCTGCCTGGGAGGTCCTTCGACCTCCTGCTGATCATCCAAATGACGGGTCAGATAGTCACGAGCCATGTGACCCTACCTATCGTAAGCGTAACACTACCCACTCCTGGCATGACTGGCTCTGCTTTGGGTGCCCTTCAAAACTGATCCATATTCCTGCGGTCGTCCACCAGTAGGTCTGATCCTCTTGGACCTCTATGACGTCTGTTTTCTACCAGCTGTACAAGACTCTTCTATGTGACGACTAGTAGTGGGTCTAGCTGCTGGTGACTGCTCAGTAAGGAAAATCTCCACAAAGAGGGCTTTCTCTAAAACCCCCTCCTGTGCCGAGATGATGAGTGAGATCACCCAAGCCCGGATATCTCGCCTGTGTCCCTGCTCGAAGGTCTGGGCCCTGAAGAATGGGTCCCGAACCATATCTGTGGAGTAGATTGAAAGGTCAGTGAACCTTGTTGAGTATTGAACTACAATCATTCTTCCATACTGTAGATGAAGTAGCACCTGAATGAGCATTGAATGAAGAGTCATTGTGAAAAACTCTACCTTCAACATGCTCTCGAATTCTTCCCAGAGAAGCGTCACCTCGTCGTGAACATGGAGCATCAATCTCCACCATCTTCATGCTGCTGCCCATAGAATGTTAACAGCAATGATCACCATGAGATCTTCTCGTGTCCCTACTAGTAAAAAACCTTTCACCATGACCTCCATCCAATCCTCAACCACCTTTGGGTCCATATCTCCCATGAAACTGGGTGGCTTCTGGCGCTGGAACTCACGCAATGCGCTCATGCGTTGTGCACCATCTGCTGCTGGGGCTGGTGGCATCGGCGGCCCAACAGGTAAAAGTACCATTGGGGCCTCTGTTGATGACTCTATTGGAAGAGGGCCCTACACCAAGGACTCATCACTCGGTGGGCTATCAGTGCGTACAACTCTAGGAACTCTATTCAACTGTCTGCGTGGAGGCATTATGAAAAGAAACAGGTGCGACAAAGTCAAAAAGTTATACCTGGTGAGATGACCTGGTGAGCTTACTTAAATAAAACTTTTGAAAACACACATGTAATCAGTGTTTTCATGCACTGAGTTGGACATCAGCAATCAGTGTCCTGTTGTATGGATACGTCGACTGCTGCACAAACACTGGAATCCCTAAACTGAAAACCGCACTCATTACCCTTATCAATATTTCTTTATAGAGAAGAAATATCAGAGTCCTAGTTCTGCGGTAGAACTTTCCTCTGATACCAATTTTTCACGACCCATCCCTCGGGGCCTATGTCGTGACTACCCCAATCCCGCCTTCCATAGGCCAGGGGTTGGTGACTAGCACCAAAGGCGTAATTCCCTAAAACTGGGAAGTTATTGCCTTTATAATCTGTAAACACACACACAACAAGATACAAACATGATTAAGCTGTATAACCAAAATATTAATGAAAGAAAAAATTGGTCGGAATACAAGCCCAATAGTAAAGGTACAATTACAGCTGAAAACAATACAACTGAAGAAAAAGAAATAAAAGCAGCTAATGGGTTATCCTCTAGGATTCCTACCTGAAGGGTAGGTACAGATAACCTCGTCAGCACTCTCCGTCCATCAGTCTCCTCCACGTACCGACACGTCATATGGTCCACCTACAGGCACTGTCCAGTATCCTCAGTCAGTGTTGTACGTTGTCTACAACCAACACAAAAAGGTGTGAGAATAGTCAGTGCGAGGGTGAATATAACAATACTTAGTAGGGGCCCTGAGACCCTCACGGTCTTAAAAAAGAAACAAGGATAAAACAAAAAGTCTGAAATCAATAGATGGCCTTACTTAGGTATATTCCCTTACATATACCTAAGTTATCAAGTGATTCATCTCAAACATGAGAAAAACACAGAAAAACTGACTGAGCTAAACCAAGAATTTATTCTTGGGGTAGTATCAAGTAACATCCCCAGTCACATTGTCGAAACCTCGGCTTCTGGAGAATGCCTCTTCTATCGAGTATAGTGGGCCTACGACGACACCAAATGTGCCTCCCACTAACCTTGGACTGCTGAGGTACTATTATTGTCGAGTACCATGGATTTGCCACGTCACCATGTGCGCTCCCCACTGTGGGTCTGTCGCATCACCAAGCGCACTCTCCCTCATAGCATGCTGAGTTACTCCTCATATCGGGTAACGTGGGTCTACCGCGACACCAAGGAGCTCCCCTCTATGGGTCTTCCCCGACACCAAGGCGCTCCCCACTGGGTAAGTAGAGTCTCTTTGAGTCAAAATGGTCTGTATTCATCTGGTCCCATCCAGCTACTAGTTCACCGCACTATGCTCGCTCGTCTCCGAGATGATCCACTCCACAATCTACTAGTTGATACAAAAAAATTCATGAAGTCCCAAGAATAAGTATCACAAAGTTCTGCCTTGTCATTGGGGTCTCAATTTAATAGACGGCGCTTCAATCAGACGCCTGGTCTGTTAGTTATTAGCCTTTTTGTCCCGGGGGTCTGGTTGGATTTGTGCTCGACCCAACCCGACCATACCCCATTTCAATCCAAAACTCCATGGGGTATCACTCAAAAGGACCACATTGCTCCAAGGATACCAATGACGCTGATGGTTTGTCAAACGGATGTCCGGTGCCAATGTTATGGCCGAAAGTAATATATAGGTCGTTGTGGGCCCGGGTCCGGTCCGACCCAGTCGGGCTGACCCGACCCGACCTGAAATGGGTCGACCCGGTTCGGGTCAACCCGACCTGGCCCGTAATGTAGTCCAGTCCGATGGGAGGTCCAGCAGGCTGCGAGGGGCCGTAGAGCCCGCTGGTGCCACGGGGCGGCTTGGCAGCGGGGGTGTCGCGAGGGAGCGGGGTCGGTTCGGCCGGGGCGCCGTGAGGGGTGTTGGCCGGTTCAGCTGGGACGCCATGAGGGGAGTGGTCTGGTTCGGCCAGGATATCGCGAGGGGTGTGGGCTGGTTTGGCAGGGGAATCGTAAGGGGCACGTGCCGGTTCGACTGGGGCGCCATGAGGGGTGAGAGCCGCTTCGGCTAGGGCGCCACAAGGGGCATGACCAGTTCAGTCGGGGCGCCTCTAGGGGTGCCGTCTATTCATTTGCGACGCCTCAAGGGGCGCGGACGGTTTGACCAAGGGACCACTAGGGTTGTGGCCTATTTGGCCGGGGTACCACAAGGGGTGTTGGCTGATTTAGGAGGCCGGAGGGTGGCGTGAGCCGAGGCGACTCGGTTGGTAGACAGTGCTACTGGGGTGGCGAGGCCAAAGAGAGGGGCGACCAGGGAGGCACGACCGATGGGTGACGCGGTCGATGGGGGCACGACCAGCAGGTGGCTTGGACGGCAGGAGGCTGCGCCTTCCTTCATTCCAATGAACACCATAAAGAAGAACGATGGAGGGGGGGCGGGCCATGTTAGATTTTCCCGCACCCTCTGCATTTAGAGTGGTATCAAGAGGTTCAATTTATTCTTGAATTTCAAATAATTATCAAGAATGGAAGAGGGAAGAATATCAATCAATCACTCTACAACTTCCTTCAAATAATCAAACACAAATAAACCCTTACCTCATTCGCTTGATGATGTCGACGAAGAGGGAAGAAGGTGAAGTTTTCATCGTTCGTCACGTCCTCCACACACCTCCAATACTGAGCTCGTGCATTGGTTCATCGTAGTTGAAGACGTTCCTCCTTGAAGGGTTTCCCGAGGAAGAATTCAAAGTCGGCGTTCTTCCTCAGTGGAGCGTTCTTTGTTGGAGAGCGTAATCCTCCAAGTGTTGGGCGTCGCGTCACTTTACCAGCACTTCGTCACTTGGTGAAGTCGTCCCAAATCCTCCTCCCAAGAGCTATATATATAAGAGGGGTGAAAGGTAGGTAACGATCATGGCATTTATGACGATTCATTTATTAGGAACCTGCTTAAATTCCAAAAACATTGTTACTTAATATAAAAATGGGCAAGCCAATTAACTAAGTTGGCACAATTAAAGATATGTACATTAGCACAATTAATGTGGAGGAAGTCATGAGGCTTCTCCGCATTAATGATGGGGGTTTGAGTGTTCCTCTCAAATAAATGGGGTTTAGTCCCGGATGGTCCCCACCACTATAACCTCTCATGATAGGTTATGGTTCGGGCGGTCCCCACAACCATAACATCTCATGGCAGGCTATGGTTTGGTGGTCCCCACTTCCAACTTCCACATGGAGGTTTAGTTCCGTTGGACCCCACCTCCCAACACCCAAATGGGTGTTGCAAATAAAAATAAAAATGTCACAAACATTTATATTTATTTTTTTATTATACAAAAAACCCAAAAACTATCATTCATTCTCGACCCACTCGCATCGAGGTGAAAGTCTCAATAAGAAAATATCGGTGTTGCGAGTTCAATAGTGCCCTAAGATTTCAATTCCGAGCACTGGTTCAAAACATAGAAAAACCCGCTCGCACGTATACTGAATGTACCCGAAATAATGTTCAAAAATTCATTTCTGGCACTCTGTAACTCGGAATCACGTGCCGTCAATTTTCACGGACATGTAAATTCCCATATATTTAAAAAAAATTACATGGAAATTCCTTATTTTCTGTGAAATGTTATGTGACACCAAATTTATACATAAAAATTTTTTGTGTCTATACAGGAGTTCAAAATCAAGGATGGAATTGATTAAGAATATTGATTCTATTCACGTGATAATGAAAAGGGTTTACACATCAAAATTTTGAATGTAGAAGGGTTTATTAATCTCATTTGGATCTAAGTAAAGTATTTTTATAGTTATCATATTTATCATATATGAAAATAAAACTTTTTTGTTAATAATTTATTTATTAAAAATATGTATTAATAAGGTCAATACACATAGATTATGATTGATCAATATCTATAGAAAAATTAGAAGAAGAAATGTGAAAACGGGTTTTATATAGTATTACGAATTTTAGGTAGATGTTTTTTAAAATATAGGGTGATATATTCTGAACACCCATCAGTGGTATATTTTAAATAATAAAGATTTTTTTTAGAAATTATGCAAATATATAGAATAAAATATATGAAATAGGTTCAATAGTTTATTTTTTAAATATTATTAGTAAGAATAAATAATATTTATTTCCTATAAAAATTAATTTATGATCTTAGAATGATGGTTTGAGAATAATTATGCATCTAATAGGCTTGTGGGAGTATGTATGAACTTATAGAAGATCAAAATTTAACAAATAAATGATTATTTTAGTAAAATTTCAATGTTAATGTTACTTAATATACTAAAATAGTTTAGGGTATATAGATAATTATTTTTTTAAAATATTTATATATAGTATCTATAAAAATGTTCATTTCACTTTATCCTAAATGAGTTTGTGATATTTTTGTTAATGATAATGTAAATAGTTACATTATCTACCAAAATATGTCAAGAAAAAGTTTTATGGAATGAGTCCAAAGTATGAAAAAAGGTTATTATCAATGTAACAGATAATGTTGTGGAGTTTATGATTTTTGACTATGTTCAAGGTGTTTAACATTAGGCATATGATTTCTAAATCATACCTTAATTCAAACATTCATTCTTCATATGTGTTACTAAAAATATTAGTGGGGGTATTTTTTTCGAGGGTCATACACTTATGTGATTGGGATTACATATAAATGTAATGAGTTGATAAATTCTCAAAATTTGTTGTGAAAATAAGTCCATACAATATTTCTATCAAATATGATATGATTGAATGGCTATTTTATATAGAATTATTAAGTTTTCTCAATGGAGTTTATATGGGGTGAACAAAGTAAAAAACACACACATTTTAAATCCTTTTCATAAATTTAAACATCATATCTTGCAAATAATCTCTCAATCCAGGAACACAAGGCATTGGTGTCTTTATATATAATTTATAAATACATATTATTACACATATTTCATAAAAATATTCCATAAATATCTCAACCTAAAATTGTATTCTACACATAATCTGGTATATAATTTACTAGGGAGTGGAAAAAAAATTAAGTGTGAGATAAAATGATCAACAAGGTAAAACATATCAATGATTTATAAAGTATTATATCAAAATTCAGTGAGATAACATGATCATATGAGAAACATTTTATTGATCAGAACATGATTTCATAAGAGATAATCATAAGAAAGTACAGTCCATTGTACATCATGCAATTATATCTTATGATCACAAAAAAGACCATTATGGCAGCATATAACATATACCATGGCTTGGAAACATGTGAATATAATATTAAATAATGATAATATAACATTATAACATGAAATAACATTGAATTTTCGTGTATGAAAAAAGAATAGGAAATCATAGCATTGTGAGAAAACCCAATCATTCCCATGCACTAAGATATGAACAAACTCAATAATGTCCATTCATTATAATGTAGGGAAAGAAAATCATTCCCATGGTTTAGGTTGTGAAAAAAAACAATCACATCCATTCATTATCATTATCTCATGTGACATAAAGATTCAACTAATATAATGAACGAAAATATAGGATCCCGCTTGTCACATAATGATAAACTATTCTTATATATTTCACATGAACAAAATCTCTTTCATCATTCTTTTATATGATACTTAACTCATGGAAATGAAATGGGCTTCAGGATTTGTTTATAAACATAATAATAATAATAATAATAAAGAAATAAGGTGGTATAATTAGATTAAATCCCTATTAAGAAGAAGAATAATTAATGTATGTTGGTATAGATAAAAAAATATCTTATAAAATAATTAGAATCATTTTTTTGGGAAACCTGAAGAAATATATTATTCTATTCATAATGTTTAAAAAATCACATAATAATGGGAAAAAGTTTTTTTATAATAACTTAGAGAATCATGTAAATGAAACTTCATAATTAAGAATAAACATAAAAATGGGAAATGGTGATCAAGAGGTAAAAGCTAAAAAACCTTATTTTCCAACCTTTATAAATAAATTCAAGAACAACCCATTCATAAAATCATAAAAAGATTAAATTTTATACCTTTTGAAAAAAATTCATATATATTAGAAAATTATCATAAAATAATGAAAATATAGATAAATGTTTTTTAATGTATAAATAAAATTGATACAGTGTGAAAATAGATGGATAATAGACTTCAAAATTTTTAAAGCATTGATTTAAAATAAAATTGTTTACATATTTTAAAATCAAAACACCCTTGAAAGAAAACAATATTAAAAGGAACCTAAAATATCATGTGTGTAAATATATTAATGATATAATATGTTGAAGAGGAAGTATATACACTACACACACACACACACAATGATATATATATATATATGAAAATATGAGTATAATATGAAACATTTCTTTAATGAAGTGAAATTGAGATGAAAAACTCTTACCTTGGACTATTACTTTTTCGGACACAATCTAACATCCCTCTATAATAAATTTAGGTTTAATATTAATTTTAATATGTATGTAATTATAATTTACTTTCCTTTATTCTATCCATTTTTATTTTCTTACTACCCATATGTTAAATATTCAATATTAAAACTAAACGTAAAATTTGGGAGTTAACCGCTATGTTTCACCTATATGAATCAGTTTGGGGATTCTAGTCCTTGAGTCCAGTTCATGGATTCCTCAACTCTATATGGTTCATGATATGTAATTTAATGTTTATTAAATAGTTATAAAGTCTCCAAGCCATTTTACGGAACTTATAATAACCGTTCACATATAATATTTAAAAATTCCATTTTTAGTGATTGTTTAATTAAAAAAACAATTAAATTTATTGGAAAATAAATTTTGAATATTAACACTCTGTAATAATGAAAAATAAACAAAAATTCATTATTATTAAATATTATTACCATTATTTATGTTTCCTTGGTCATTAATGCTACAAACATTATAAATATGGCCAA
Source organism: Viscum album (assembly GCA_963277665.1). Taxonomy (NCBI): domain Eukaryota; kingdom Viridiplantae; phylum Streptophyta; class Magnoliopsida; order Santalales; family Viscaceae; genus Viscum; species Viscum album. Next base: position 1,270,108,610 of record OY728119.1, read on the forward strand.
GAAGGTTTTAAAACCAACCAAAACAAGAACACGTCCTAATGGTTCAATGAATAAAAATATGATATTATATAGTGTTAATATAACTTTTACAGAATATTTAATATTATTTTTAAAAATATTAATATAATATTCTATAATATATATATGAGAAAGATATATCAGAATAATCATGAATAAAATATTTCTTACGTCAAGAGCTTGAATCTCATCTTGAAGGACCTCATGAAAATGAGAGGTATATGACTTCTTCCTGGGTCCATAATATTAATAAATTGCATCATAATTATTAGGTGAGTATGTATGGTATATTAATGATATGTATTATAATTATTTTTGTGACATTAACATTTTGGTTGAGGGATCCTTTCATAACAAAGACATGTGATATTTTTGTGAAATTAATTTTGAAATATAATAATGGAAATCGTAATCATAGAATGTAGATCCAAAATTATCCAAATTTAAATTATAATATATGTTAGATCAATAATAAACACATACAACCAATTAGGGATATTTTTTTGTGAAAGTTTTTTCCTTATCTCTCAATTTAACAACTTGTTAACCATTTAATCCTTTACCATGGTGACTAAATTTTACTATCAAAACCAATATTTTAAAAAATCAAAATGAAATGAACCTTATTTACTAAATTTAATGGTATTATTATAAATTATGAAACAATATTACTAGATTTAATTTCTAGAGGTGGTAATTTTTTTAAATAAAAGTACGCTCAACACAACAAATATAATTTATAAAAATTTACATTTATGAATAAAAATGAATTTTTAATAGAATTATGTATAGTATTGATTACCATAATGGTTATTAGTTTATTATTAAGAAAATAATATTTTTTAGACTTCAAATTATATTTAAAAGTTAATGGATGATTAAAAGTATTTAATTGAAATAAAAAATAAAAAAATTATTTTTTATTAGAATAAAATATAACTTAGGTTCCAAAAATATAAGAATAGATTTATAAATTAAAAATATTGTTTTAAATAAATTATTTGAATTATTAAATCCAATTTTGGTTGAGAAAATTTTTTATCATATTTTAAAGTCATTATTTTATCATAATTATTTCATAAAATTTATGGTATTTTAAATAGTGTGTTTGCAATATTCACTTAAAAATTCACTTTTTGAAAATAATAGAAAATAAACGCAAAACTAATTATGAAATTATTAATATTTTTTTTTTCATTTTATCCAATCAATATAGTAAAAGTTTTAATATTCATTTAAATATAAGAACACATAATTCGTAAAAATAATTTTTATAAATAGTATTTTTATTCTTAAAGTGAATTGTATATGTGAATTTGTATAAAAACTATTAATAAATTTTTTTACATTAATAATTACTTGTTTATATTATTTTTTATTCTATTTACAATCCCCATAAATACCTCCAAATAATATATAATGGTATGAAAATAAATAGTGTCTATCGCTGGTTGGGAGTCAACTGGCATGGATCTCGTTGTAATTTACATGAGCTTGAAATTATCCCGTGGGTGATTTCAATTATGTTATAATTATTAGAGTTTATATTAGTATTGGTAAAAGAAAAAAATTAGTGACTCCACCATCTTTAAAATATCTAATAATTGAGCCTCATAAAGATGTATGCTACTACGAGATTTAATTTTTATAGAGTTCATAATGTGGTTACTTATATTTAATCATTCTAATTCAATGGTTATATTATAAAAGTTGAATTTAATACATATAGAAATTATCTTAGTATTGTTTCATTTAAATGTTTCATGTGAAGAAGGAAATTTGAGGTTATTTATATAAGGATAAATATGTAAGAAAATCTTGGGTTGTTACATTCTCCTCCCTAAAAAAGAATTTCATCCTTGAAATCAGTTACATAGACTGAAAAATTAAGGGATCTTTTGTCCCATTATATCCTTAGGTTCCCACATAGATTCAAAAATTATTATTATTTTACCATAAAATATTGACTAGGTGTGAGGTAATTTATTAAGAACACTTTATCCCTTTAATCCAGGATCTCCAATGGTTGTTACTCATAAGAGATCGAGTGTTCCAATCATAATGATTCTGAGTTTAGTACATGTGATAGATTTGGTTTGTACTTACACAAAAGTGATATAGAGAACACGTCATGTTATTATAAGATATTTGGAGGGATTTTTAAGTATTGAGTTATGGGATCAACATAATAAAAAATTCATAGGGGACCGATATACCTAGGGCTCAGTTTTCCCTTCTCCCTAAATATAAAAACCTACTTCCAAGGAGATATGTGGAGGAAAACCTTGACACTACCATTCAAATCTATGTATCATCGATGATTATTATCATAGATATTCTGTCAGTGTTTTTTTCATAATTATCAAAATATTTTGAACTTAATCCATAGTTGTTTTTTATAGTATTAGTTCATTAAAAAATAATTTCAACAACTTCATCCTAATATATTTGAATTATACATATTTTCTTATCTATTTATTTATATAGTTCTATTGGGATTATATAGTGGAAAATTTTATGATATAAAAACCTGAGCGGAGGAAGATATTGATCAAAAATTTCTTAAATGTCCATTGAGTGGGAGATTAGAATATTTTCTAATGTCTAAATGGTCCTCTCAGATTGACCATCAGATTGTGGGTGATATACATTAATGAATTTTATCTCATAATACTGATCTTTTTATAGAATCTGCAAGAATGGTTATGTGATCCTGCGTCTCAATCAGATACAATTGAAAGTGGTACTCTGTATATACTTTCCACTACCTAGAAAACCTTATCTCCATTATGAGTACTATGGAAGTTGATGAAAAAATGCATATTTATGTTCTCCCACTTCAATAATGTTATATGTTATGGTTGTTGGACTCATGTGGCTTGATCCTCATATGAATTTGGGAAATCATTGGTGAACCATATTTCACACATTATGGAAGAAACATATGATTAATGGAAAACTTTTCACTAAAAAATTAACTCTATGGAAAATACATGAAAGATTCATTTTTAAAACATTTTAAAAAGTTAAAGGTAGTTTAAAATGAACTAAAAATCATTAATATATATATAATAACATTCTATAAGAAGTTAAAATAATATGGACAGGGAGGGAAAAGAGTAGGATAAAGGACATCATAACATTTATAGAAATTATTTAAAATAAATCCATTATAACATTAAAAATCAAAAAAAATGAAATAAATAAATTTTGTTGTAATATAAAATATGAATATTTTAATTCTAGTGATGAAATAACATATCAAATAGGAACTATATACACTATATAAGTGAATATAAGTTCATGATATGAAAATTTCCTCAATTAATTTACATTAAGATGAAAAACCCCTACCATGGAGTTTTTTTAGTTGGGTGCACTATATTATCATTATATAATGAATTTAGGTTTACTATTCATATGAATAAGTACCATATTATTAGTAATTTTAGGTTATAAAATTCATTTAAAATTCATTATTTCCCATATATTAATTTTTTTATTGTTAAAATTTACATTCTGGTGTTATCCATTCCATTTTCCAAACATGATATGGTTTGGAATTTGTTGTCATTGTTTACTGATCCAGAATTCGTCACCAAAAAAATTCATTATAAGGTAATAATTTTTGAGGGATTTATAGGAAATTATGTCCATTTTATGTATTTTATGTTGACAGTTCTCACAGAACACTTATAAATTTGTTTTTTCAGCAATTATGGAATTAGAAAATGAATTAAATTTATTAGAAAGTATAATTTTGAATATTCCAAAAAATATTATTAGGAAAACATATTAAATTAATAATTATTAAATATTATTACCAGTATTTAATTTTTCATAGTCATTAATTAGATTATTATTTTAAAAATGATCAAGTGGGTGTTATAGTTGACTAATAAAAGAACATTTTATATCAGTTCATTGTCTGTAAACATTTTATTTTATAGTGATAATTTTAGTTTTGCAGAAGCTTAATGGTTTAAAACCTTGTATTTATGTGATTAATAATATTATTAAAGAGGTATATGAATAATATATAAATGAATAATGAAGAATAAAATGTCTTTAATGTTGAGAGTTTGAATCTCCCTTGAATGGTCTCATGTAAATGAGATGTTTTTTAACTTATCATTAGGACCAGAAGCTCAAAAATGTGATAGAATATTATTAATTAAGTAAATATGGATAATTAATAATATTTATTGGAATTGTTTGTATTTATTTTAATGGGTGGAGGAGGTATCCTTTAATAATTAATAGGAGTGACATTTTTCTAATGTTAACTTATTAATATAAAAAGTGAATCTATAATCAATGAAATTCGATCCAAATTATAATAATTTGAATTATAATATATGTGAGGTCTATAATACACTCATAAAATAAGTTATATATAATTTATTTTTGATATTTTTATCCTTATCTCTTAATTTAACACCTTCTTAATAATTTATACCGATATAGTAGTGACTAACATTTTCTATTGTAGATTATTATTTTATGACAATAAATAAAATCTAGATTATTTCCCATTATGAATGTGATGATTAAAATTTTGAAAAACATTTTAGAAGATTCAATTTATAGTGGTGGAAAAAATTAATTTTAATAAAATTATGATTAACCTAATAAATTCATTTTTGGAAAAATTCCTTGTGTATAAAAATTAATTTGGCCAAAATCATGTATAGTATTCAATACCATGAAATTTTTGGTTTATTATTTAAAATAATGTATTTATTTTAACTTTTAAATAAATCCAAACATGAATGGATCATTTTTAATACATAATTAAGGGAAATATACCAATTTTTTTATTTGAACTAAATAAAACCTATCATCCAAAAAGACTAACAATGATTTCTAAAATGGAAACAATAAATTTCAATGAATTATTTGACTCCTTAACATTATTTTTGGTCAATAAAAATGCTTCGTATTTTTATAGGTCATTCATACATAGAAATGATTTCATAAATGTATGGAATTTATAAAAACTATATTTTCATTATTTACTTAAAAAAATCCCTTTTTAAGAAAAATACAAAAAATTATACCATATATTGTTTTTCAATGATTAATAAAAAATAATATTTATTTTACCAAATTTAAATTCTAGAAGTGGTAAAAATTTATTTTTTAATAAAAAATATTTTTCATAAAATATTTTTTAGAAAAATTATGTTTATGCATAAACTAAATTTTATCTGTACATTTGTATAAAAAAATATAATATAAATTTATTACATTAATAATTAAATATGTATATAATATTTAATTTTAATTATAAATACTATTTAATAGCTTCAAATATTACCTAATAGTAATATAATTTATGGTGGTAATTTCGAGTGGTGGCTCAACAAACAAGAATCCTGTAGTGATATCTATAATATTGAACTTATCTTAGAAAATATTTTTCTCACGTCATACTTTATGAATTTTAACATGGTATTGTTCTAAGGAATTCCCTAGTTATAAAAAGTCTTTTAAAATCATTTAAAAATTATCTTGACCAGGAATAATGTTATTGTTTGATGTCAATTTTATACATTTTATAATATAGATACTTATATTTATATCCACTAATTAAACAAATATAATTTACAATTTATATTTAATAATTATAAAATGTATCACAAGTTTGTTTATGTTTGGTGTTTCAATCAAATAAATCTATTAAAAAATATTTATTTATGGAGAAGTATATAATAAATTCATGGTTTGATACATTAATAATATGAAAAATGTAACATATTATAAAAAACAATATGGAATTTAACATTCCTTCACACTGGTTGTGTGTATGTATATATTGTTATACATTTTATAAATTTTAATGACTATTTACCACTAAAAGTATGTCATTGAGATTTACAAAACAATTTTTTATGGTGATATATAATATGGTTATGAGGTACAAAACTAGTTTTGTGCAATGGATGAAACAATAACTCTAGAGAACTATGGATTTGGTATACAAGGGATCCCTAGCTCATTTTTGGTGTCTCAAATATTTGAGGTTCTCATGATACACATAATTATAACCATCATACATTTTTATCTTTATTACACAATCCTTATGGTTTAGCTAATTCAATGGTCCTTGCATATGATGTTGATGTTGTCATCAGTTATAGATCAAATAAAATGGGAATTCTCCCCTTATATTCTTAGTTTGACATCTGGGACATCAATAGAGATAGACTATGGAATTATACAACCGAGTATAGATAGTATATATGATATTATTATCTATTCATGTGAGAATAATGTGATATCCTCATCCATAATGTTGAATAACATGCGATGTATTCATCAATCTGATAATCAAATACTCAAAAAGTCAAGAATATTTGACTCTGTATATTGTATTTACATAATCCATGTCTTCTTATCAATCATGTATTAGGAAAAGGTAATATATGAGAATTTACACTAGTATGTGATGCAACTAGTGCCCACCAGTATAAATATACATGTTTTTGATGAAGATCACATCCAATCCAGTTTTATCTTTAGTAAAATTCATGTTTTATAGAGTCATCTATAGGATTTGATTTATGGATCTAATGATTCATTTTTTTCATATTTACAATGTCCTATGGGGTTAAGCTTTTGGGATAACTAAATAGTGACCGAGTTGGACTTTGAGAGGTCTCTAAAAGTGTTTTAGATTTAATCCAAAAGATTTTTAGATAGGTATTCACAAGGTATTGTACAAGATGGGATACATGGTAATGTTTTTTATCCCATTATATATTTTTTGGAAGTTATCCAAAAATTATTAGGATATTATTTTCCAAGTTATCATATTTTATGTCCTATAATTTAAAATAACATATAAGTCTATAAGTATTAAATAAATGTGGTAGATTAAAGGATATATTCCTTAAATACATTTTGAATATAATTCATTTTTTCCATATCATAATATATGATATTCGAATTTCATATAGAATTATTTCATGACACTTACCATAAAATTATTATTATCTGACTTTCTATATCATATAGAAGGGTATATGATTCCATTTCATTGTATTTGATTTTTTGGTTGGTGGATGACAATATTTTTCATTCATGAACATATTATTCATAATCCATGAGTTATCCCTTTTTTTATAATATGAAATAGGTGAGAATTTTATCATAGCCAAATATTAAAAAATTAGGAAAATTTATCATGGATCCCATTTAAAAAATTTAACCTCTAAAATATTATAGAATATTATTCCCACATTTTATCCTTTTGGGAGTCTGTAAATTATGTTTCTAAAATATCACTTTGGTTTTATATTTTTTCAACTAAAATATAAATTTATTAATTTATTTTTCCAAAAAAATGATATCAAAATAAAAATATTAACTAAAAAAAATGAGAGGTTGAATAGATAAAAAACAATAAGAAAGAAGTATGGAAACTATATTTGAAAGTCAATCATTTTGGACTAGTGTTGATCCTTTGGACTCTCAAATATTCCTCTCCTAAAATGTTTATCTAATTTTGTTTCTTAATTATAAAATAAATAAATCCACGTGTACACATGAATCTTCATAAATACCATACCAAGAAAATGGTATGGATGTTGATCCTCTTAAGAATGTGATTCAAAGGATGAAATAACCCCAAAAAATTGAAGAAGACCAAAATAACTATGCTAAAAGAGAATACCTTTATAAATAATTTTAAATAGTGCGAATAAATTTTTTTTTCTTAAATTGGATAGTAATCTATATCATTTTATAAAAGAGAATATCTGAGAAAGAAAGAAAAATATTTATTTGAAAATATAAACTCTAGAGAAATAAAAAATAGAAAAACTCGGGAGGGATTATCTATGAATCTCCACTACCACATATTATTATATGTTTATCCAAGAATTTTTATATCAACTCCAATTATGCTTTCCTTTCACTCATCTATATCATCTCTATGTGAATCCTCAATGCATCTGAACTAAATTTGAATTATAAATCTTTCTCTTCAAGTTATAATTAACCCTAATTGTATCTTATTAAAAATTGAGTAAAAATATTTGAAATGATTTATGTACATTGATCACATCTTGTAACCACCATACACATTCAATAGATCTCACCATCATCCTTTATGTGTTGAAAACAATAATTTATTTTTTGTATTGATGAGAAATTTTTGATTATGCACAACAAGTATTTATATCTTCTTGGAATCATTCCATGGGATTTAACAATTTATTTTACTCTATAAATGAGTCCAAATAGAGAGGATAAAGTGTTTAATATAGAAATGTTATTTTATTTATTCCCATACATATTGTAAAATCAATATATTTATCCTTATCCATATTGGATCATCCACATTTAAAAATTCCTAGATTGACTACCTTTATGAATTTTTGAATCATCAGGTTTACACTTATCTATATCCCATCAACATTGACACAACAACACTATATTTACCAAGTTCTACTACAAATCTTGGTTAGATGACTTATCAAATTCACGGGTTAGCTATCATTACATATCACCAAGTTCATAACCACGTCATGGGGGAGGATGTTTTGAGTATGATATTTCTAGAAAATTCAAAGAAGTATTTAATAATAATATATTATATGAATAATATGAATTCCAATTTTTATATGTCTTAAGAATTCATATTAAATTGAGTAATATAAAACTAAGGATTAAAAAAATCTTATATACTAGAAATGGGATGTACTTGGCTTGATTTTTGGAAAACGAAATTGATTAATAAAATAACTAGGTTCAACAAAACAAAATACTTATGAATTCAAAAAGATGATTGACATATCGAAAAGGAATACAATTGGGAAAATGTATTATTAAAACAAAATACATACATAACTCAAAGTCATATGTTCATGTCCAGTGGAATATGAAACTTAAGGGGATTCCTACCACACACACTAGTTTGAAAAATTAAAACTTCCTCTGATGATCACTAATTTATTTTAAGATCAAAAATTTAGAAATGGAAGTTTCTATATGTAAATTTAAAAATATCAAATGAGTAGTGAAAATATTTACAATACTAGAATTTTTGGTAAGATAAATATCATATGAGTTGATAAAATATATTACATGGGAAAAAGATTATGTCATGGATTTCTAGGCATATCCAATATTATTTGTTTAAATTATAATGATATAATATTCTAAATAAAACGTAAATAAATTTATTTATCATTAAATTAAATAAATTATCAAAAAAACATAAAAACCATTAATTGGACAATTTTAAAATATAATTCAAGAATAAACTTGAAAACCGATAATAATGTAGCTGCATTTAAAAAATATAAATTTTTTATATGGTTAATTCAATGGATTTTAACATCATTTATCATCCTATGCAGACACATTTGTTAGCTCACATGAAATCTTCTCTCTTCAGTCAAATGTGGATTTAAAAAAGGTTCTTCTCATCAAAAAACTAGAAAGGATAACCATAGGATTGATAAATTAATAAATATACACAAAACTTTTGTCAAATAATTTTGTTTTTCATGGGGGATATTTATATTCGATTAGTAGTTATAGGTTGGATTGTTCTAGATGTGAGAAATTTTATGGAAGAGTAAAGAGTGTCCTTCTGTTTTTTGATGAGAAAATACATTACTCAGTTTACAATAAAGAATTCCCTTCTCCTTACTCCCCTTGGTAGTGAATCACCCCAAAAACCTGAAAATATAAATGTAAATCCCCCAAACTTTAACATATCAGTCGAATTAGGAATTTCCTTCCCACTTCCCTCAATTTAGCATCGTGTTATCTTGTTTTTTATATATACAATACAAAATATATGAGATATTTTTAAGGTAAGAGGGATAATTTTTAGATTTAGAATATTGTTTGAAATTCCCAAACCTTCTCTTGAATGAAAATGATTCTTTTAGATTCACTAAATGATTTTTCCTTGATTTTCTATAATTTTTATATTTTAAGATTAAAAAACAGATTTATCTTCACAAATATATATTCATAATATTTATGTTTGAATCAATTCATGTAATCCTTGAAACATTTTATTATCATTTTAATTTCTCTTAATAAATCCCACATTGTTGTATTATAGTATTAGAAAGGTTCCCCTACACATAATTTCAATTTTACCATCCATTTTTCCATCAAGTGTAGGTTGGATAGGGAATATTTTCTTGTGATGTGGAAACCAAATTGTTATTTCATGAATTATAAATTATAAATAGATTAAATTTATATCTAGTAAATTATAAGAAAAGAGTTTATTTTAATGGGGGATTTTATATTAAATAATTTTCTCAATAATTTTTAATAAATGTATCTCAACCTCTCAGGTTTTTATAAAATAATTAAATTATGTTTAGATAAGAATGGTTTGGTTCTATCAATAAATGTTGTCAATTTGATTAATATGTAAAAAATTTCATAAGACTCACATGAACATGTTTTAATAAAATGGGCAGTGAGTTATTGATTTTGATTACAAACTGATAGGTCTTTTCATGAAATTCTCCAAAATAGAACTTGAAACAAGGTCATTTTTAGTATTCCATTGACTTAAATTTTGTAGATCAAATTGGTTCAATAAATGATATGGTTTCTAAAAAAGAAAAATATATTCATCTAAGATAATATTTTTCAAAAACAAATAATTTAAAAGAAAAAATAAAGTGATAAAAATATAAATATAGTATAAATTAAAAATAAATAAAAAGAATAATTTTAAAAGAATGAAAAAAATACTATCCTAAAAATGATATTTTCACCCTCCACACTTATTTATTAAAATTTAATCATTTTTAAAAAAACATTTATGAGAGAATGAAATCTGAAACAAAGGAAAAACAATAATAAATTACAAGGGAAGAGCCATCATCATGTCTAGTTATAGTCAACAGCTTGAAAGTGGGTATTCCAGATAGGGGATCTTGATAATTCTTATAATCAACTTAAATATATTTAAACTAACATTTAATAATGTTTTTTGTATTTTTTTAATTGTAAACACCAAAACAGTAAACATGAGTAACAATGAAAGGTCTAAACATTATGGAATAAAATTTACCTCAAAATAGATTAATTATGTTTTCAAAAATCCCAAATTTTCTTATTTTTCAATGTATTTATTTAGGATAAATTCATAATGAAATGTTTTATTTTTAATCCTTACATATCCTACCACTTTCATAAAAAATGTTTCTATTTTATTCGAACTCTTATAAGTAAAACTTTCTTTCTTTCCAAGTAGAAAACAAACTCTTGTTACATATATTGAAAGTATAGAAAGATTCATATTACAACATAATTAATAAGTGAAACACTTTATCAGACATAATTCAAAAATGATACATTATTAGTTAGAGTTTTAAATGAATTTATATTTTTACAAAGTGCATCATCATGTGTCAATCTCTAATCGTTTATATTTATGTGAACACTTTTATTTATGATCTATTTGATATGTGTATTTGATTGTTTATAAATTCCATTTTTTTATTAGTAATGGGGTGTATAATCATTTTTATTGACACCATATTTACTCAAATAATCCTATAATTAATAATATATATGTGGGTACCATTATTAGTGATTAAGAACATTGTAAACTCAATCTGGAAAATAAATATTCATTAATAAAATTTAAAACAACCTTTGCATCTTTAGTTCTAATAAAAATAACTTATGAACACATCGGCACATAGTCCATGGAAACCAATATGTATTAGTATCCAAAATAATTTGTAATTTTTCCTTTAAAATACATACCCAGTACATCATTGAATAGAACAGTTTATTTTGGAATGTTATTTCTCTTTGAATAATTAACTTAAATTTGAAGAGGTTTTATGGGTTTTTAATAATTAAAAATCATAAATATAAATGAATATCCAATATAACAAAAATTCATTACCTTATTATCATTTAATTTTGATCCAATGTAACCTCCAAAACTACAAATATGATAATACTTGTGTATGAATTGGAATACATAATTTAGAATTCTTCTTTTATCCATTTGATCACTAACAACATAACATATATATACGTCATCCTAAATTTTATTATTTTAATCACACATAATCCTAGAGAATTTTTCATAAAAAAATATTTGACTGTTTCATTTTTAGACAAATAATTCATAGGGTTAGAAAATTAAGGGCTTATACTCTAAATAGCATGAAATTATTCTTCAATAATGGTTTATTTTATGGATGGAAATATCTGGTGTTTTTCTTCCAAAACCACGAATATTCATCTTATATTGTTAACTAAAAGATATTCACATCCTTTATTTCCCTTAATTTTAACATCAAATTATTATAATAATAAGAACCATCTCAATATCATTTCTTTGACATCATGTTTCTTCATTAAAATTTTAGTAGTTGAATTGTCAATGAAAAACCAATTTGGAGCCTTATTAATAAAATATAAATTTTTATAAAGTGAAGTAAAAAAACAATCTATTTAATTTCATTTTTTGGGTTATTAACTTTTTCTTCATGTATATTCCAATAAGAATAATTCACCACATGATATTTAATTTCTACTTTTGACTCAAAACTATCCCAAGTGAAAAATCATAGGCATTAATGATTATTTCAACGGTAAGGTCCCATTTTAGTGGTTTTACAATGGTTGTGGTTATTAGATTTAGTTTTATCTCCATAAAATATTTTTTTCAATACTCATTATAGAAAAACTATGTTTCATTTTTAAGTAACCTGTAAAATGGAAAAACAGTATTACTAAAATATTTTAGGAATCTCCTATATAAATGAGTATTTCGGAGGAAATAACTCACATCTCTTGAAATTTTTGGGTATAAAAAAAATAAAAGGAAAAAAACATGGATTGGTCAACTTTTAATCCATCCCATGACCCAACATGGTGAAGAAAAGATCCATTATCTACCATTAAATTACATTTTCTGAAATTTAGAACATGGTTTTTATCATTTCATGTTTGAAGAATAATATATCAATGTTGCAAAAAACATTTAAAATATTATCCAAAAATATTAAATTCATCAATAAAAATATACATTCCCCACTATATTAATTTAGGAAAAAATAATTATCATGTAGATTTTTATTTTTCATGTTACACTAAAAAACTAAATGGATATATTTTATATGAAATTTTTCCAAAATTAAATGTAAAATGGGATTTTTATTAATTTTTAAATGTAATTTGTTTTGTAAATAACCTGGAAAACCAATAAAAAGTTAGTGGGTCTATAAATCACTCATGTTATGAAATTTATTTTTTAAATATAAGCTTGAAATTTTTATTTCTATTGACTAAATTTTTTTCTTATAGTAAATACACATCCTCTATTTGTTTGAAAGACTCACACAAACATACTCACCAAATTTATTCTTTCAGATTGTGAAGGCACTATTATTAAGAACAAATTGGAATAGTCTTAACCATATGATATCATAGATTGAAAATATAATTATAGTATCCAATATGGTGTTGAATTCTATCTTAATAACCTTTAATTGTTTTGAGTTCAATTTAATTTGGAATTGTCTCATGTGTTTGGAAATCACCTCTAACGAAATTCATTGTAAGAGAACTGAGGGTATAATTCTACATAAATCAACTAAAGTCTATCCTTATGATTTCATGGTTGTTTTAATGATTCTTAAAATTTTTGTCTCTTTGGATTTTATTTTTTATTTAGATATTATGACGATGTATATTTCATTCTCACCTAAAAATTAATATTTGAGGTTTTTAGGAAATGGTTTAATCTCTTAGTTAGATGGGAAATTTTCATTATTAAAATAGGGTTTATGTAATAAAAAACATTAATTTTAAAACTTGATTCATTTCCAAAATAGGTATTTTTTTATTAAAATTTAGGACAATAGGAATTCCAATAGTCTATGTAGAAATTTTATTTTCAAAAAAATTATAAATTTAAAATAATTCTAATGATCTATATTATCCGTAGCTATGTTAATCATTTTCATGAATTTAGAAGTGTTTTGACATGTAATTATTTTTTTCAATAAAACATTAAGAAAGTAACAAATATTAAATACTTAATTAGTTTCATTGAAATTAATAGGAAAGTCAATTTTTTAGAAAATTTACTTGTAGAAATTTCAATAGTCTTAACAAAATCAGCCCGAATATAAATTAAAAACAATCCATTTATTTTAAAAAATAATTTGGTTAATCATTTTATTTATTCTTATTAGTTTTATAGAAGTTTTTTTCAACATACTCAAAATAATAGTACTTTAAGGAAATAGTTTTAACATTCACACTCTCCTTAAATGCTTCTTTTTTTCAATTGTAAGTCTGATTGAGCAGCATGAAAAGATTCACTTTCAGAATCAATTGTTGGTGGTTATTTTGATGAGAAATTATAAAAATATATTATTAAAAAACAAATTATTCTTGTTAAATTGAGAAAAATAATAACCTTTACCTAGGGGATTCATTGGTTGAATGATTCTGAAGTGAACCACTTCTCTTCCAAATTTTAAAGAAAAGGATCCGCTGTGAATATTAATGATATCCTTGGTAGTTTTTAGAAAAGTTCTCCCAATAATTAGGTGTTTATGTGTGATAAATCAAACACATTTCGTATATAATACAAAAAAATGGAAAACAAATATTTTTTACCCAAAAAAATAATATTTAATTACTTTAATTTGTATTTTGGTACTTAGGTTGGTAAATTATATGTCCATTATCACATGTTTACATTATATAACATGAAAACAAGAATAAAAAGATTCTATAATAACATTTATAGAAGCTACAAAGTCTAATATGAAATCATACTATTCAAAATTATAATCATAGTAGGAAATTTTGAAATTTAATAGATCATTACATTAGATATTTAAATCATTTTGAATCATGGATGAAACATTTCTTACTAAATTCACATTACATCCTACTTTAAGTTTCATTTTATGAGAGCACGTCACAATAAAAAAAAAATCAAACTTTGGAATTTTTTATAACATCCAATAAAGGTATATTGACCATGTATTTCCTAAAAGTAACTAAAATTTATTTATCCTCTACATTTTAATTATTTTTTTACAGGAGGGTTACTACTAGGATACGTAATTAGTGGTTTGAATGATTCTTGGTCATTCTAAATAAAATGTCCCATTATTTTTTTCAATATCTCTTGGTTTAGTGTAGAATGGCCTCTTCTTATTAATTTTGTTTCCATTTCTATACTGGTTATTATATTATATCAATTTATCCATAGGTTGTTTTCTTATCATGTTATAAACTAGGTGAAAGATATTTGTAAGTAAACTGAACATACATGGGTTCAAAATTAGATTTAAGAATCAGTGCTTGGGGGTTATGAATCATTATTCCACTCTTAAGTTCTATACCACTCCTATTTTCCTGTAAATTATCTTTAGGATTCACTTAATGTAATAAAGGAAAACATCTACTAATTTTATTTCAAACACTACCCATAGCATTAAAAATTATCCAATTTGAGTCATCCATGTATTCAATATGGTTTATTGTTTCCTTAATGTTTTCTATTATCTCCCCATATATTCTACAAGAATATTTTATCATTTTTAAGGGAGTTTAGTTGTCTAAAAATTTATTATAGAATGAAAATTATATTTCTCATTAAAGTATCTAGATTTATAATTAATCTATTCTCCTAGTAAAAATCATATTTCTTGTCGAAACTATATAAATATATTAATTGATTGATTATTGCATCCTTTTTAAAGATGATGGGTTGGTTGAAAATATTTTAGTTAGTTTTACTAAAAGTTTATTCCAAGGAAAAAGTCATTACAATTTTCAAAATATACATTAATTTTATGAAATTATTCAATATAATTATTATTTGAAGAATACATTCCACATTAGACATGAAATTTCCAAATTTGTTTTAGGTTTGTTTTGGGGTTTTGGGTTGTTGGAAAATATCATTGATCTATCCATGGTGGTAATTTTAGTAATTTGACTTATAATATTGTAATTTTATGAATTGAATGAGGGGATTTATTAAACAAATTTTAAATGAATAATCCCTCTTCTTGAAAACAATCAATAGTTTTGGGCCACATTTTTAATTAATATCCTAGAAGTAGTTCACGGTTTTTCCATTAAATATCCTCCAAAACAAGAGTCTATTATTTTCATATTAGTAAGACATTGTCTTTTAGGACAAATTATAAAAAGTGTTTCTATCATTTTCTAGTTGGAGAAACTAAACAAAAATATTTTTAAATCTTTTCCAATAATCATGCAATGTATCTCTTTTTGTATTCCTAATTCCAATGATTCATTTAATAGTGGTACCAGTTCTACAAGAACAAAAATTAAATTAAATAATGTATAATATTATTTAATTCATTCCAATCTCGAATCAAGGTAAAAAAAGGAATTGAAAACCAATTATTTTTCGAATCTATGAAAATAAAAAATTAAAATTTCTCAATTTCATTTTATTTAAATATATTACATTAGGCTTCACGATACCGCATAGGTAAATAAATTCTTTAATAATATTTTGTGAAACATTACCCGATAATCCATTAAATTTAGGTAGTTGGGGAACAAAACTAGATTTTATCTCAAATCCAAAAGTTCTATGAAGATATTTTAGAGGGTTTTGTTGATTGTACTCATTCGGTGAATTTAATTTCTTTATTAATCCATTGTAATCAATTATTATTTTAGGATCATTAAATATTCTTCTAGCTGTGTTATTGGTAAACTCAAAACTATAAACAACAGAATCTATAACATCTCTAATCATAGAATAATAACTTCAGAAAATTTCAGGATCTAAAGTGAAAAAACTGAGGTTATAATTTTTTAACATAAAAACTATAATAGAGAAAAACTTAATAACTTCAGAAAATTTCAGGATCTAAAGTGAAAAAACTGAGGTTATAATTTTTTAACATAAAAAATATAATAGAGAAAAACTTAATAAACATTCCCTTTAAAAACATTAGTTGAAAGAGATTTATTTTTCATAGATCCCATTTCAAAAAATTTTCCACTAAAATACTGTAAGATAACAATCCCATGGGTTATATATTTGGGTGGTTTAAAATTAATATCCAAACTCTCAATTTGGTTTTTTCTATTTCAAAATAAAAATTAAATATGATATTTTATTATTTCCACAAGATATAGATAAAAATAAAATATAACAAAAAGAAATGATATGTTGGATTTTTCAGAAGAAACATGAAATATGTTTGGAAAACATATTTTAAAGATAAAAATGTGGGACTAGTGTTTATCCTTCAGACTCGGAATTATTCATAGTCTAAAATGATTACCTAACTTTATTTCTCAATTATTACCCAATGGAATCAAAGTGATCACCTTAATATACCTAAATACAATACCAACAACTTGGTATAGGTATTGATCCTATTATGAAAGTAATTAAAAGTCCCCAAAAAATAATAAAAATGAACCAGGATGAACTCAATATACTCAATTATAATACCATTCCAAATATGTTTAAATAGTGTGAAAGGCCATTTTACATTAATAAGTTAAATAAAAATATATATTATTATATAATAAATAGAATCTAGGAAATAAAATGTAACCATCTTAATTCAAAAATAGAATATATAGATAAACAAAAAGGAAATATAATAAAAGGATTATCCATGAATCTCCACTAATATAGACACATGAGATTTCAGCTGAGCATGGTTAAATCAACATCAATTATTTCTTCCTTTCTCTCAGCCACTATAGATCAATGTGATTGCTCTATTTAGAAACACCAAATTTAAATTATGGATAAATCTATTATAGTTAGTATTTTTCTTCATTATATTTCCATAAAAATAAATGGAAAATATTTGAAATTATTTAGAACATTTAATTACATATTAGAAGCCTCCATGCACATGAAGCACCTAGAACAAATATCCTACATATAGAAAAAATAATTATTTCATCTTTATGTGGGTGCGTAATATTTTCTTATGTTCACCAAGCATTTATTTATTCATTGAATCATCCCACTATATTTTTTACTTTTATCTCCCTCCATAATTTAAACAAAGTGGATCATTTGAAATCTTAGAGTATGAAATATTATTTTGCCCATACCCTTAAATGGATGTGGATCTATGAGTCTGCCAATATGCATCATGGATCACCCATCTTGAGGGAGCCTATATTGATTACCTTTATACACATCTAAATCATTTAATTTACTCTAATTTATCTCTCATAAATATTGAAAAAGTAAGAATTTATTTCCTTATAACCTACATACAACATTGTTGGTTACCTTCTCATATCCCGACTTAGATACCTTTATGTAACATAATGGTCATCACTATGTTGTAGGTGTGTCCATTTTGAGATACATTTATCATGGAATTTCACTACTTATGAAATCGTAATACTTCATATACATCTTAAAAATTCTATTTCATATCACATTAAAAGTCATAAAAACCCAATTCATACTGAGAACTGGTTTTCAAAAGTAATACAATTTGGAAAAAGTCATTTAGGAATTTATTTTTTCCAATATAATATACTTATGATTATTCTGAAGTCATGTGATAACAATTACGTACAATATGAAAAATAATTATTTTACAACCAAAAGTCAAACGATCATGAAATATGATTAGTAAATTCAGTGACTTATGGAGCTCAAACACATAATATTTAGCCTAATTTCATAAAAAAAACATATGGAATTTTTATGAAACATAAGGATTTGATAAATTGAAACTATATATGAGGCTCAAAAATGTATTGTGAGATAATAATTTTAGTAAAGGAAATTACTATATGTGGATGAAACAATTTACTATAGGAAGCAAAAATATCCTAAGAGACTGGAATTTTGAAAAAGAAAACTATCATATGAGAAGAGAAAATGTATTATTAGATCGAAAAAAATAACTAATGAATTTCTATAATTATCTAAAATTACTCACTTCAATCCCATATAATTATTATTCCAAAAAGATAAGAAATAAATACATGGATTGAAAAATAAATTCCAAAAATTATTAATAATATGTAAAAACTATTAGTTTATACATTTTAAAAATTAAATCCAAAATATCCTTGATAACCAAAAAAATAGATAATTTGTCTTATAAATATTTTTTTATTTGTATTAAGTCATTAAAATAAACAGGAAAATAATGAAAAGAATAACTCAATCAGTTGCATTTGATGTACCCACTTGAATTAAATCATAAAATCCAATTTAATGCATGTTTACTCAGTAATCATCATATAGGGATTCATAAATGTTAATTCATGATGATATGAACTCAATAAAAGTATTTCCATGCCATGGCTGAAACTACCCCATCTCAAATATTTCTTTTCCCCCTAATTTACACCATGATGTACCAATATTTCATGTAGAGTAAAATGACCCCACTCATATAGTGGATTATTCATCACAGCCCATGGATAACACTAGATTAGGTATTTTATTTGGATACCTCTAAAGTGATATGTATCAAGAACAAGGGATGTGAATAAATCCAACATCCATCTTCAGGGAAATATACACATGTGTCTTCACTTACACTATATGTGACTTCATTTATCTAGCATGTTTGATCATGGAATTTGGTTTCTATATTTCTTCCATTATTTTTTATAAGTGTTGTTAGATATTTTGAAACTCAAAATCTTCATGTTATTTTCTCCCTCCTTTACATTATATCATTAATAAAAAAATATAGTAAAACTAGTAGCAACATGTTTCTCTTAACTCAATCTTTTTTATAATATTCAAAAGTATCTAAAAACATGATTCTTAGTGTTTTTGGTTATGTCATACTACCTCTAGTTTATTCTTACTCTTATTCTTCATCCTTTATTATATATGTGAATCATAGGTTGTTCTTACCCTCTTCTTTATTCCTTTTCATCTTTGATGATAATGGACTATATAAGGGGATATTCTTCCTTACCCTCTCATGTATCTATTTTTACATAATGATCATGTTATTTAGAGTATTAAAACATTAAATTATACTTCTATCACAATAAATTATTCTTATTTTAATGATGTTTTGTTTCCAAGATTCTCACTCAGTAAAATATTCCTAATAGATCAAGTGGATTTTTTCATAGTTCTACTAAAATATTCTTTACTAAATTTCCACAAACACCAATAGTCCTTTCATTTAAATATTTCATGAGTATCTTCATGGAATATCCTAGTTTCTATATCAATTTATTATTTTTATATATTCATATTTAAAATTCTGAATAATCATATAGATATATAATAAAATAATTCTCTAAAGAAACACAAAAAAATTATATTTTATCTCTCACACATATCACATCTCATTATACCCATGTGTATGAAGTCATGTGATAAAAATAGAGATAAAAAATCCTTTAGCATAGAATTTTCTAATTGTCAGTCCTATTTAGAAAAATATGGTTAAAAAATAACTTCCCTACTGTGGTTTGATTCCATGAACCATCATAATCTGTTGTTTAATGATTTCTTTATGGAATATTACTATGATTCTCCACAATCCTATAATTATCCCTTCTCCAATAGTTGAATTATAACACAAATAGTTGTGCCTTGAATGATATATCAAAACTCAAA
Organism: Viscum album; assembly: GCA_963277665.1. Lineage (NCBI taxonomy): Eukaryota > Viridiplantae > Streptophyta > Magnoliopsida > Santalales > Viscaceae > Viscum > Viscum album. The sequence goes on from OY728119.1 coordinate 1,270,129,233, forward strand.
ATTAGATCATTTTCCACTTCTCAATTTCATTTTTTCATTCTTTATAGTGAAATATTCTTGGTATAATATCATCAAGAATTATTATTAATATATATAAATATAATTTAATAATTCTTAAAGAATGAATTCAATATCATCGAATTTATTTTCAATGATATTGACCTTAAAATAATAAGTAGTATATCAATGATTCCACCCTAAATCATCTTTCTGGAAGTCTCATTATAAAAAACTCTTTCAAAATTTTGAATTTATTTATAAGTACATCTTTCTTCTCCAAGTATATTTTTATTCTATTGTATATTTTACAAACATTAAAATAATATAAAAAATATACATGTTTATCTAAAATATTTTGTTGTTATGGTGGTTTATTATTATATGGTGTATTTTAATCTTCTACAGTGCATGATTAATCTGATACAACCTTTGGATATTTAGAATTAATTCCATGAAACTTGAACTTATTCTTACATAATACCTGTTTCACAGTTCTATTCTAAAATTTCCCAATTTTACTTCTACATTGCTCACCACATCCCCATTTAATATCACATAGCACATGTTTTTACTAGTTTAACAATAAATAGGAAGAGTTTAATCTTATATAGTAATGAATTTTACAAAATTTTAATTAATTTTATCTCAAAACCTTTTTGAACCTTCTCAACTTCACTCCATGAAAACATACCCACATTAATTTATCTCATAATTCTTTAAATGGATTCATAAAATTAATTATTATATTTCTAATTCTCTTCAACATAATTTAAAATGCCTCACATAATATGTGACATCTATTTTTTGTGTTTCAAATAAGATTCTCATACCTTGAACAATTCATTATATTTTATCATCAAATATTCTCAATAATAGTGCACTAATTAATTATTGGATAAACTCAAATTCTACCAAATAAATTTAAAACTCAATTACTACCTTTATACAATAATGTATTATAATTCCTTAATATTTAATCTTAAATAAAATAAAATTATGAGTAATCACCTTAATTAATATTGATTTTTCATAGGAAATGTGATTCCAAAACTAAAATAATTATACGTTTTTATACAAAAAGGAAATAACACGACATAAGATAGTGATATTGTATCCCCTTCAAATATTAAGTGATATATTCTTTATAAATAAGAACCTATAAAGAGCTTTATCATTCAGTAAGGCTGGCCCAAAACATTATGTTCCCATGATTTATCTTATATAATGAAAATAATTAATGAGGTGACATTAAATATTAGGTTCTTTGTTCATTAAATTTTATTTGAGTCACACATATTTGAGAAAACCTATATGTTATGTTACTAGAGGAATATACTTGACTGAACCTATATAGTGGATATAGATATAGATTTTACTACAAGACTATCAAAGATTCATATATGATATGATTGAAAATATTTTTCAACCAGTTATTATAATTTATTATTTACATGATTCCTTGTATAATTCATGATCTAAATGGCCCTAAGGCCTTCATTTTTATTGATTTTTGATACCCACCCTTTCACGGTATGAGGGGAAACATAATTCATGATGAAACATGTATGTTGGCCAAACATAGATATAATATATTTAAAAAGGGGTTATCATTTTAGCGGGACCCCATTTAAAAAATACACATTAAATAGTTATAAAACAAGATACACATTTGATAAAAAAGACTATTTTATATAATATAATAAAATAAATCAAACTAAACCTTGACATTGATCCTTAAAAAGGGGTATCTTGATATAAGAAACTCTGAAGAATAGTGACATAAAAAAATATCTTAAGTAAGAAAAAACTATATGTATTAAAGGAACATTTTCATGAGTAACCAATATTTAATGTTGTTGAACATGTGAATCTAGATACTTATGAGAAGCACTTAATGACTAACTTAAGGTTTCAAAAGAATTATATGATAAATGATCTTAGGAATTTTGGTCTCAAATCATATTCTCAATTTGATTGAGTATTCTAATAACTTTTGGAGACTAAAATTTTTCTTAAGGATTATTATGGTTATGAAATTTAATTTTCTCATATGTGGAAATGTTTCAATTGGATGAAATAATTTTAGGAAATTTTAACTAATTTTATAAATAATTAAAAATTAAAAAAATATGCATATTATGTATTGGTTCTCATGCTTTGTAGATGGTAAAAGTGGGAAAAAGTTTAAAACATAAGAAGATATGATAGTTGGATAGTCCAAAAAAGTTTCTTCATGTGGCCAGTCAATACCATTGAAACTTGAATCAGATATTATAAAGGAGGAGTGGTGATTCCATAAGATTTAACTGTTTAGAATAGCATAAGGATCTAGAGAAAACCCATGGAAGGTCTAAGAAATGTCTTAGAGTTATAGAATTTTATTATTTGGTTTTAATTGCATGTGATATGAAAATTATATTTCAAACATAGATTTTTTTAAAATCAATAGAATAATTTACAGATATTTTATTTTACATCAGGTGATTGAAAAAATATTTTTTTAAATCATAGATTTATATGTAATGGAGTCTATCTTGCTAAAATGGATCTAACCATAGGATGTGTATCTTATCTCATTTCCCTTTGAGATAAGGGAAGTTATACATTAACAAGGATTCTTTGTGAACAAAATCAAATGATTAATTATTTAAAAATGCTTCATTTTTCATTGAATTCTATAACATGTTTTAAAAAATAGATAATCATAAAGAATGTTTTACCTATTATAAATAGTTATCCAGTTTATTAAAATAGAAGGGGTGTTATTTTTAATTGAAAAATGTGTTTATATTAATAAACGCATATTTTCATAGGAAAACTATCCAAAGAGATATAATATAGTATAATATATAGAAAAAATATTTTATTTTTTAAATATTACTAATTAGAAAAAATATGAGTTATTTACAATATAAATGGTTTTTTGTATCTTCCCATGATATTCTGATAAAACTGTAGTGTATCATATGATATTGGGAGTATGTATAAACTTAAGGAGTTCAATGTTAATAGTAAAAAAATTATTCAAGATTAATTTTAGTGATTCCAATTTAATTTTCTAAATTGTTTAGAATATGTGATTGTAATAAAATATATAATGGTAACATTTAATGACCATGACAGTCAAGGATTCCTGGAGAGTTATGAAAGTTAAATAAAAATTGAATTTCAATTTATCCTAAAAGAGTTTTGGATGTGTTGTTAAATAGAAAATAATAAATGAAAATATTTTTCAAAGAGACGTTTGATGGAAAAGGTTCCATTAATGGTAGTGTTAAAACATGAAATGTTCTAAGTATAAAATTGAAATTTACATCAAAAAATGTGATTTTGTGATGTTAGATGGTTTTAATATGTTCTAGGAGTTGAACATTAGGATTATGATTCTTAAATATCCCCCACCACTTTTACATTATTATATCATAGATGTTACTCACTATAGATTTTAGTGAGAGGATTTAGTTGGGAGAAACTGATCCTCAAACTACAGCATAAAATAACAATATCTTGCACTACAGATATACCACCATAAGTATAATAGTAAAACATTAAATGGAAATGTATGAAAACAATTAAATAAAACAATGTTTTAATAATATTCAACTAATTTCTACCTGTATATGAAAAACCACATTCATACTTCCTTTATAACTCGAATATTCTTAGTAAGAAACATGTTACAAATAAAATTAATCCTCACCAAATTATTAGCTCTCTAAATAAATGATTACTTAATCCACTTATATCACTTGTTTTACCATGATAATACACACAATTAATTGAAGGCCTCAGGTAACTATATACTAATATCATCCAGTCAAACAGGTTCAAGATTCTCTTATAAAATCTTGGATCGAGGAACTTGATCTATTGAGAATGTTTTTTGACCCAATGATCTATAATCTTTGATAAACACTTATAAATCCTTGATCTCTATTTTATATCTACATTTACATGTAAAATTATGATGGAAATACTACTAATGGATAATATATATGATTGATTCTGTTATATGGAGTCTACCCACATTCAACTAACCAATACTCTATTATACATAATCATGAAGCTCTGAAATTATGATTTCCTAAAAAATAATTAACGCCGAAAAATTGCCCACTAGAAGACTATTTTCAAGGAAAAAAATTATCAACTCTCAAAAAATGATCATTATAAATAATTCCCTTTTTCTTTCCTTCCATCATTCACCCATGTCCCAATAAGGCTTGATGTTAATTCAAACCTTCTTGAATTACCACCTTGGTGAATATGTCCACTGTATTTTGGCTCCCGGAAATCTTCTATATATCCAGGTCCATTACATCTAGAAAATTTATAATTAAATTATACTTAATTTAAATATTCGTTTTTATTTTAAAATAATATGGGATTTTTATCCAATAATATTTCACTTTGGTTATCATAGTAAAGTACTTCTCTTGATTGAACCCTTCCCATCTAGTTTAGAAATCTTTCAAACCATGCAATTTATTTCCAAAACTCAATTACAACTATGTACTCTGGTTCAATTTTACATTATTTAAAAATATTATGAAGTCATAAAATAAAAATAATTGTATATCCTCTATATATAAACATGAAATCTATTTTTTTTATTTTGAGTATCTGAATCCCCAACGATGTTTAATCCCACAAATCCATGTAAAATATCTTCCTCCCCAATGCAAGGATCTTGATATTATAATCCATTCAAATAAAAATGATCTATTTTATATCTCCCTAGTGAATTTTACCTTATTTCACCATATAATGAATCAAAACTCCTTTTTCATGGGAAATATTATCTAGAATGAAAACCATTGCATACATCTAGCTTTTAACTGTTTGTGCATATAATACATTCTCCACATATTTGGTGTCAACTTTAGTTATTATCACCTATGACTTGGAAAACATAATGTGATCCTTACTATGTTTTAATACATTAATAATTGTGGTCATCCCTATATTTTATATGATCTTAAGGATATAATACAACTGAGATAGAACCAAATTATCATTTTTACCATATCTCTAAATTTTCATCATGAAAATCTCCATAGTCTATCTAAGTTCATTCAACTCAAATATTCTTAGAAAAAGACACTTAAGCTATCAAATTTTATAAATAGAAAATCCAACAATTAGTATATCGTCAATATAAAAAATTAATATATTTAATGTACATTATTATTATTTCTTTCATTAGTAGCAGTGATCTCGATTACACATACTAAACCTTTTTATAATGTCCAAAAAATCAAATTTTATATTCAAATATCATGGGAATTAATTTAATCCAAAGATAAATTTCATTAAAGTACATATAAAATTATGATTCACACATTTCAGTACACCTATTAGATGTTTTAGGTAAATTTCATAATCTAACTCAATATAAAAGAACGTCGTCTTAACATCCATATTCTCTGGATATAGATCGTAAGAGGTAACAATGCTTAAGAATATTATGATGGTAGAATTTTTAACTCCTATTGAGATGATTTATGAGAAATATACACTTCTTTATGTTGAAAAAAATCACTACCAGCCATTATTTGTAATTTATCATACCATCAGCCTCTTCTTTGACCTGGTAAACTCACTTATCCCCGATGTCTATTTACCCACAGATAGTTCATACAAATTTAATGTTCTGCTAAACATTATTGAATTCATTTCCTCAATAATTCATGACTCCCACTACTTAAAATAACTATAAATAGTTCCCTCCTCTATATTCTTAGGTTCTACTATATTTGTTGGAGTAGAGAGTTCAACTCATGCCCAAACCTCGATACTGATCTCTTGATTCTGATTGATCACCTCAACTGAATCAGATGGTCTAATATACTAATCTTTGGTCATTCTACTAGTACTCAAAAATCATGTACTTGAACATTACAATCATGTAAAACTAGTTATGTTAGTAATTCTTCAAATTCTCTTGAACTTTATGAATTTTCAAATGGGTTACTTCAAAACATTAAATTCCATCAACTATTGGATCTATGTTATATGTATTCCATGAAATATCGACTATTTGATCAACATAGATTACAACTATTGATTATCCACAAACATACCACTACAGCATGTTTTGGACCTCACATAGAATATTTTCATCAAATAAAACATCCTTACTTATAATGATAATTTTAATTTCCAAATCCCACATATAATATCCAATGTTCTCATCTCCATAGAAAAGTGAAAATATATATTTTTGATTTAGAATCATGATTTCTTTATAGTCCCCATAATTTTCATATGGATATTCTAAACTACCTAAAAACTAATATGATGAACTTATATTAAATTTACATAACAGAAATCCCCTGTAAGTTTCTCTCTGACTACTAATACTTGAATTTTGTTGGCAAGATAAGTCATTATGGTGGGTTCTTATGACAAAATCACAAAATGAAATATTGAATGTAAACTCATTATAATGGATTTATCTATTAAGGTTTGACAAATTATTTTAGATACACTATTTTTATATAGATTTTGGTTCATCATCATCTCATACATTATCCCTTCCTTCTTAAAAATGTTCTATATGTTTCATCATGTGTAATCAATACCATTTTTAATTAAAATTATCTTCAACTTCTGGAAAAATTACCTTCTATTGTACACTTTACACTAAATAAAAACCGAAAGAAATCATATTACGTCTTCAAGATGTAAATCCATACTCTCCAAGTATCATCATAAATTAAAACGTGAAAGAATAGGCAACCATCATGGGAATGAATAGTGGTAGGTCCCTTAAATCTGAGTGTACGAGCTCTATCTTTGGATTCCTTTGATTTCAACAATCTAATTTAAAATAGCCAATATTATACTTTACAAACATATAAAATTCACACTTTATAATTTTTATGTGATCAATATTTAGTATTCCATTATCATTTATAACTTTAATTTTCATCTCACTGAGGTAATGAACCTACAATGACACTATATCATCAAAAGCTATACATGCATTTATTTTTCTCCCATATAAATTTACCATTATGTAAAGGTACCATAAATTACACCTTTTTCATTTACCTGGGATCCCTATGTAACCTTTCATACTCCATTTTAAATTTTAGTTCCATAGCACAGGCTACCCAATTTCCAAATGAAAATTGGCTCCATATTAAGGATATATATGTGGGGAACCTATAATAGTTTCAAAAATCCTCTATTATTTATTAATATGTTCACATCTCATTTTCTAACACCGTACAGGACTTCACTATAAACTAGATGTACTTTTACAAACATTATAGATATATAGTTCAACAAGAATATTTTATCACTAATTGAATGGAAATATACTCCATAGTCAACCCACCAATCTTTTACTACTATGTTTTTACTTAATAACAAGTATTTATAAACTTATGTTTCATTAATACAGTCTAAAATTATAATGGTTAATGTATTTTTTATGATCTAATCAAAGATTTTTCAATCCTTCATTATATTTCCATTAATTATAATATTCCAATATGTATGAACAAGACCATCCGAATTTATTTAGCTCCTTTCTCATATCCTTTATTGAAAATTATGTACAAATGTATCCATCTAGTAAACCCGGTTCTTATAGGGGGACATACCCCCTTCAGTTTTTTTATGTGCTCTACCAAATTGCACCTCAACATCTTTTCCCTTAGCTTTTTTATTGATTATAATATTTATGATATCATTAAACATCATAAAATATTTTACATTGAAGTTATTAACTATATTATCCATTTCATCATAACTCTCTGTAAGTGAAGGTGAGAGTAGAAACTGTTATACATCATTATTAAAAGATAAATTTATTGATTGGAGCTTCTCATGAATCGTGTAGAAGTAATTCACATGATCTTCCACTGGTAATCCTTCCATCAACATTAAATTAAACATCCATCACCACATAAAGTCTCTCTTTAGGGATTCTAGTTTTTCAAAAATGTATTCCAATTCCATAATAACATCTGATGTAGTATTCTGATCCAGAATGATGAATTCCGCATTTACATTACGAGACATTATTACTATTTAAAGTTCATTTATATCAAAGAAAAACCATTCATCTCTCCATCAACATTGGATTCACTACAAAAATTATACCTCCAAGTATTTCTAAATCAGACAACCTATAATATTAATTATCTAGAGGCTAATATCTGATCTATTGAAATTATTGATCAGGATCATTGCTTCATCTGAATCCATTTCTGAATTGTTACAAGTTATTTGAACCTCATGAACAAAACATGATATGAAACAACTTATTGGGATAATTTTAGTTGAAAAATATACCATTTAAAATTAATCACATGTAATATCAATAGATCACCAGATGTATGATTGGTTGATTAAATAGAAATTCAAATTTCATAATAGAATTTATTAAACATAGAATCTCCATACGTTTTCCTCCCACATGACTATGTGTACTAGATTAAAGAGTCATTTCACCATACTCACTACATAAATTTTCTTTTCACACACACCTCATTTAAAAAAATGTATTGTACGAAAATCCAATACATATAAATTCAATAGAAATAGAGGAAGGCAGAGAAAGAAAAAAGGTTTTTATGTTTCTTCAAACTATTTCTTACATATTAAGGGAAAACCACACTGTCACTTGATTTTAATATAACTGAATTATTATATGTTAAAAATAGTTTTAAAAAATATTCAATCCTCACTAAATTCTCAAATATCCAAAAAGACTCCTAGTTGAACCATTTATTAAATTTTTTCACCATGTGAATCCCCAAATTTCACTGAACTTATCACATAATTAAATACTAAGAAAATCAGTCAAACATGTTTAACCTAATATCCTTAAAATCTAGATCAAGGGGCATAAGCACATGAGAATTTTTTACAACCAGTAAACCATAAAATTTATTGAACTTCTAGACCACCCAGAAGTCCATCATAAAACCATGTGTAGATGTGATCTTTTGATTGACCTACTATCGTTGGAGAAGATCTATTATTACTTCCTTCATAATGATTCCAGCCACATTCCTCTGGTCTTAATTCCTATAAAAATAATCCTTATTATTTGAACTTTTGATGCTTAGAACAAATATTCACATCCCAAAATAATTATTATATAGTCACATAGAGATGTTATAGGAATTATATATAGATTAAATGAGTTAAATATCCCAGAAAGATCAGTAAACATATGGTTAATCTGAATGTATAGTTTATATTTTATGTTATATGGGTTAATATATTGTATTTTGTTAAATATTATTTAAAGTATTTTTAAAAATATAAATGTTTTCATATGAAAGAAAATATCCATTTTATGATACATTTATATTTTTTGTATAAATGTACATATAAATATTAATGTCAATAAGTGTAATGATAATTGACCACTAAAAGTATGACTTTGAGTTACCACTAACCGATGTTCATAAAATAATATTATAAGTTTTGAATAAATTTTAAGGTTTTTATGAGTATGATTCATGTCTGAAATAAAAAATATTCTCATAAGAAAAACAATGTTTCTATATAATGGTTAACCCACAAGGTATGCCACCTGGAGTTTCATACTCTATTTCATTTGTATACAAATGTTAATGGACTATATTTCAGTATTCCTTACTTGAGGTTGTGAAGATACCTATCATTAAAAACTTAAGACATTAATAAATTTCTTATGATAGCCATTGCGGTGTTGATTATCATGGGTGATTTGACATATTTATGATCAAGCAATAAATTAGAGCTCAACCAAGATGGGATATATCCTCACATACGATGATTGTGTAATATGGTCCCTCAATTATGATAGATCAAGAAGCTTGTTGTTGTACGTCGATAGTACATATGACATGATTATCTATTGAGGTGAGGTATATGTGATGTTCCCATCAAAAAATATAAATAAAATGTGATGTATTCCTTGACCCAAATAGTCTATAATTGGATATTTGAGAACATATGATGTGCATATATGTGATTGAATCACTCTATGTATCATGGTTAATTGATGTCTTGAATAATGAGAATATATGAGAGTACATGTAAAAACGTAATCTTGTATGGGTCTTGATTTTCAATGAAAATTGTACTTTTTGGTTGGTTAAGGGGTTGGATGTGAAATTGGGGTTATGAAGGGAATTACAAGGTTATAAATATTATAATGGATGTATTTTGGATGATAAATGAGTATCCAATGGAATTTTAGAGGTTTATGAGAATGATAAAGTAGGCCTGGGGTGGATAGGATACTAATTGCAAACAACCTTTATCCATTAGCTAGCTGGTGGTAATCATGTAGTCTTGAATGCTAAAAGTGGCCACAGTCCGGCTAGGGAGATTTTACATGATATATATTTTAAGGGTTTTAATGGGGTTAATTTTTCCTTTTCCCCCTAATATTTTAGTGCGGGAATCCCTCACTCAAAATTTAATTTTTTATTTCTAAAAAAATTAGGTATATTTTGAACCCAAAAAAGAATTCATGATGAAAAAATTTCAAACCACCTAGGAAATTATCAAGTTGTTCCATAAAATCTCTAAATGTTTTGAATTAGTCACCCATAGTAAGATCTATAATGTTTAGGTTACCTTTATGTCTAGGTCATGTTTGATAAGATCCCCAAAGTGGTAGGATTGCCTACCACATGTCTAAATATGTTCTTCCAGACTTATCTTCCCCTCATTGATTCTATAATATAATATCTGATATCATTTGTTGATCCCATAAATTTTCACATCATTAAGACAAACTTGATTGTATCTCACTTACATTATATCATCATCTAATTTTAAAACATTTATATCCTAATATTCTTCCCACATATCTTCTTTAGACTTAACGAGAAGCTTCATATCAACATCCTTCTTCCTTGTTTCCTTCGGGGTAGCATCAACTGCCTCGAGTTACAACAACATTTTTGGGTCTTCAAACCTTCCATATTAATTATCCTTATCTTCCTCTCTAGCTACCTCAACATCATCACTAGGAGGAGTTGTTGGCACCCTGAGAATTCCTCATTTGTGAACTACCATTGGATCCTTTCTAACCTCATCCTCATATATTTTCAGTTTACCAATTCACCTGAAGACCATAGGGCCGATCCTCCTCTCATATTTGGCTCCCACAATCTCCCTTTAAAGGGGGTAAATTATATGGAGTTTCAATTATGATAAGGGGTACGTTCCACAGTTTACCTATATTTCATTTCTTCCCCATCCTCACCTTTTATTTTTGTTTGTTTTTGAGTTAGGGATTGATGGTTAGTTTACCATATGATGGGAAAATCACTCATTTTTTATAGGAATTTCATTTATCCTAGAAATAGAACATCCCATAATTATTCTCACCTTCCAGCATTCATTGTTTTGGAAATGTTACATTGTGTTTCAAATTTATCATGTATTTATTAAAAAATAAAATTATGTTAAGAATAGAAATGGTTCTTGTTGTTAGTTATTTTACTCAAATTGATTTTGGGAAAATATAATTTTCCTCCATTAGGTGGTCGTTTGTGAATTCAGTGTGATAACAACAACCTTTGTGTTGTTGGATAACCATGCCTAACCATTATAAATTAATATTATTATAAATGTATGTAAAATTAGTTAAGTAATTAATTATATTTTTATTATAAATAATTATTAAACTATATGATGTTAGATATATTCTCAGGATATTAGGACGATCATAGATAATCTCTAATAGTAGCTTCTAAGATAGGATTTAATATAAATGGATTTGGTAAAATTTATGTGGTCTTGGATATTACACTATAGTTTCTTCTATATTTTTTTATATTTGCGGGTTTATGATGGATCACTACTAACGTATCTTCCCATTTTTATATATTCAATGTATTTATTTAAATTATTTTAAATGTTCAATTTTAATTTATCCCCCAGAATTGTTGAAAAATTCACCTAGGACACTACCAACATAATACATAGGCTTTAAACCTCGACCGTCAATGACTGAGGTGAGAAACAAATGAGTTTTCCCTATGCACCTGAATTACAATAAAGGGGTGTGAATGGTTGAGTGTAACTTAGTGACCCTCATTTATGAGGCCCTTGAGACCTATTAGTATAGGCGAAATGACTTAGAAGATTTTGGTCATGGGGGTTGTGCATGGACCTAATAATACTTGTCGCCCTTGGTCTCATTGAGTTGAAACTAGTACGAGTTTACCTCCCCCTAGAGATGTGACTAACTATGTGAGTAGACCTTGATAGAATTTTTAATATAGGGGGGTGTTTGTACTTACCTAGTTGGACCCTAGAGACATTGATATGGGTCATGGGACATCCATCTATAATTTTTTCAGTGAGGATTGACCTATGAGCCAATGTAATAATTGGGATATAATTGGGAACCATGATACCCCAAGTGACAGGTGTTGATTCACGGATTATTTATTAGAAATATGAATCCAAATGGGATGACTATACTTTTTTTTGTATCCCAAGAGGACCCAAGACTATTTCCTAGTATTAAAGAAACCTTGAGCTGGTGTTATGGTGTTTTGATAGTGATGACGAGCTCAGGCAGTTGAAAAATTGATGTTCCATTTTTTGTATATATTGTGTTTCATAATGATCCCTCATGGAAGATGTTATTGTATTTGAAAAATCATATTGGGTGGTATTTTATTATATATAGAGATCTCCCTTTATTGGGAGGCCAATACTACAATAGGAAACTCCTCTATTGCGGAGGTATGCGATACTACTTGTGGGGATTCCATGGATTTGGATCCTATATTATATTGGTTCTAGTTAGAGTATATGTTATTCCATATCCCAGCTACTAGGGAATGTGGGATCCTTATAGGGAATGGTTGAGTCTCTCATGATTTTGTGGCTTAGTTGTCAAGAACCATTGAATAATGGGATAGATAATTCCCCACATTGTGTTATCATAATGGTGTATTCCTTAGGTATTTATATTGTATATCATGGTTAGTTTGGAACTCGTGCCATTATGATTATGTACCAGGGTGAACGACCCCTAAATAATTATTATGGATGTCATGGTCACCATGACATGATTTGAGACACTCTAGAACTAGGTAAATAAGGTATAGTTGATTGGGGCCACAAACTGAAGGATTAACAAAGGGTTGTTTTTGTTTATTTATTTTTGAGTCGATGATTCTTTAATTTAAATAATTTCACTCAAGCTTGTAACATAATTTTTATTATGTGTGATACCATATTAGTGGTTCCCTATTGAATTGGGTACTCACCCCATACTTAGGATACCATTTTATTTAGGTTTTGATAATCCCTCACTTGTTGCATGTTCTAGTTAAGAGGTGTTATGGGGTTTTATAAAGTATGATAACTCAGAACATTATATGGGTGTTGGGATGAGTAATGTCTTGAAGTTGAAGTTGTAAATTTATATATTATTTGTTTTTTATTCTTTATATGTTATTTTCCCATTGGGTGATCAATTCAGTATGACTTGATGTATTCTTATGCATTTCATATTATTAATTTTTAGATGTTTTATTTATTCTGTGCACTCCGGTCATTATTCACTAAGGGATATTATTCATTAATTTACCACATAGTTCACAGTATGATACATGGGATATAGTCTCCTAAAAATACCACCTTAGACCGTCGCTTCTAGTTTCCAGAGTCTGGCGTATGAGACGGCACGCCTGAGGTCTTTTGGGGATACATGTCCAATTATAATCCATAGTAAGTCAGGTAGGGACATTAAATAGTTTCCCTTAAGTTGTTTTTATTTTTTATAATATTTATGGTATAGTATACTTGTGATGTCAGAATGTCTCTGGGATTGTGATATACCTTAGGCTAGCGTTTCATGAACACTATTTCTAATTGTAAAACTAGGTTACCAAAGATTGGATTGATGTTCAATATTTTTGATGTTACAATTTTTAGATTTCACTTCATGGGATTCACATGATGTTTAAATTTATGATTTATTATATATTTTTTTGAATTTCCTCAATAGAAAGAGATTAGTTATTGTATTTTGATCTAAACCCATCATGAACTGAGTTTTCTCATGAATCATGATTTGGAATATTGGATTCATGTGACATGTTGATGCAGTTTAGATTTTTTCAACTAAAATTAGAGGCTAAGTTGTTTAAAGTTTCAACAACATCTCATATGGATTTTTAGCATAATATTTCTTGGATTAATTATATTTAGTTGGATTGACATGTATATACATATAAATCCTTATAATAAAAGTTCTTATAATTTTTTAGTGTGATGATTGATAATGGGGATGAAGATTCATTCCCTTGCGCACATAGGTGAACTAACCCATGTAGGTCACCACATGCATTTCATTCCAATGTATTAAACCCATTATGGGTGGATATTATTTATGTTCAGTTATTAAAAGTAATATTAAAAATCTATTGTTGTTTTCCAATAAATATTGGGATGAAACTATACTTAATTGGACCGTATATAATTGGTTCATTAGATCCAAATCATTATAGAGAGATTATACTTGAATGTGTTACAATGGATGGGAATCAATAGTCAATGGATTGTGTTGATGTATAGATTCATGAAGTGGGTGGCTTAACTGGGAGTTGGTGGTGGTTTTGAAATTTGATTCTCATTATTTTGATATGTAACTCGAGATTCAGAAATTCGGAACACGATATAGAAAGTGATTATTTGATAAGGGAGCATGTAAGACATCCCATAAATTATTAACATTAGGTAAAATAAAACTTGGAGGATAAGGGAGATACCCAAGTATCCCTAAGATGAGAGGAAAGATTTAATGAGTCAAATCCTAGTGACTATTGACTTGTGAATCATGTTATAGAGATTTGATTCTTAGTATTGATTAAGGGTAACTCAAGGAAGGGTTTGGACCTGATGTATTAGTGCCTTTGAGGTGGGAATCACGGGTGCATTCTAGTTTTAGAGATCAATGTCCAAAATTTTATTCCATGTTATCGAGAGTGAAGACCTATGTTTCAAGTATATTTTTGATGGGGGAGACTATTCTAGTACCTACCTTTATTAACCTTTAATGCATTTTGGAGATGTGGTTAGAGAATGGTTAGAAAAAATTTTCTTTCAAGTTATTCTAGTATGTTGGTGTTCATTTGATAAACCCTTGAACTGGTTATGAGCCCAATTTTGAATAATATGACCTTAGGAAATCCTATCTAGAGAGAGTTAACATTTAGAATGGGAAATATAAGTAGTTTTTGGAAGTTATCCATGTAATATGTTGATGTAAGTTCTTTATTGATGAATCATCAGGGATACCTCATTCTTGATGATATTTACATTCTATAGAGAATTTTAAGTTTGGTTTAAATGACCTGACACTCAAAGAATGATAAGTTAGGATGCATTTTTCAAAGGGGAGCGTGTGACCCCTAGGTTTTTATGATGTTTTGGAAAAATATTGGGTATGTTTAGAACCTATAGAGCTATGAATCAGTTATTTCCATGAGAAGGATAGGGATCAATGGATCATTTATTTTGATTGTGGGCAAAGTAATATTCAAATTCATGAAAAATGGTTATGTGCCTATGGGATGATGGTTACATTAAGGTGGAGCATAGATTAAGGTGTTCTCCATGCATATGTAGTGGTTGTTGAATTTACACTTGAGGAGTAGTATGAGTGAATTTAGATAGTGGGGAGTGTACCATTGGATGTTGGAGATTCCATCACTCATTATTGATGAGAACTCAATGAATGTTGTCGATGATGATCCTATGAGATGGGAAAGGAAACAAATTGACATTTAGTGTGGATCTTGGATACACAAGGGTTTTTCTATGAATGACCATCATGTTTTGTGACAGATATGTTATAGGGTATGAAGATTTTGATTTTGATTCAATAATGTCATTATAAGGAAACTCTTATATAGGAGATTAATATGTCGGTCATGGTGATATGACCCTCATATTTAATGTACCATGGTTTCCTACATCTATATGATGAATGATTGATAAATGATTTTCATGTCGGTGAGTAATGGGTATGGGTTTATCTGGATTCCTCGGTGAATACGAAATAAAATTTAAGAAATTATAACATGTGGATTATGGGTGTGGGTGTTGAGATCGGTAAATTTTAGATGAATCAAATATATTAGATCAAAGATGTGTTGGTTATCTAGTGGGAGTGAGATAATAGTTATATCTAATGGATGTTACACCCAAGTAATTTATTTAATATTCCAGCATTGTCTTTGGTAGTCCTACTCGGACGAGCATATGGCGCCTTCATGATTTATGGAATTTTGGTCTGGTGAGTTTGTTGATGTGTTAGTGAGGGTTGTGAAGAATTTTAATAAAAGTAAATTGAGGGAGGCATGACTATCAATTCATGTGATATTTGATGTGGTGTCATAATAACTGCATCAAGAATGTTTTATTGAATGTGAAAGTGTCATTTTGGACCTTTTTGTGATTTTCAAGGAATAGTTGGAACAAGCATCCTTAATTCATGGGAAATTAGAAACCATGTGATTCAGTAAGAAACAAATAATGAAGAGAGGTTTCAGTGCTGGAATGGTTATTTCACTTGTATTTGGTTGAAAATGTTGGAAAAGACATTAGGGAGTATTAATATAATGTTACAATCAATTTTTGATAGAAAATAACAATGATGTAAGACATTGTATCTCCTAATTGGCCTTATATATCGTGGTCATATAGTTGGGTGCACCATCGGAAATATAATTAATCATATTACATCTTTTTGTATCAAAGTTGATGGGTTTTTTAAAGTTCTTTTCCAGTGTAATGGTGGTGGGTTATAAGCATTAGTTTAGTTTTTGTGACTTTACCTCATAGAAATAGAATTTACAGTTTATTAAAACATCAAGAATTTGGAAATGGAATGTGGTTGTTTGTATCAGAATTTATGACAGTAGCATGTCAACATATCTTGTTGGATGACCACCAAGACTTCTTGAGGATAAAATTAATTATGGTGGGGAGGTTATAAGAACCCATCCCATACGGGACTTGAATTTCATTATAATTTTTAATTTTTGTTTACTTGAGTGTTCTAATTTTAAATTACTATTCAGAATGTAATTTTTGGTTTGATAATATCACAAATGATGTATTATTGATGAGTAATGAAGCTAAAATGGTGTCATGGAGGTTTCGAAGATTAGATGAGAAAATATGTGGTGACCAGGATACTAATTACCTATATCTTATAATCACAAAGTAGCCAGTGGAAGGCTAGTTTCCCTATAGGCTATAGGTGGCCACCAAATCCTTGGTGAGCATAGACTATACAGATATTAGATTTTTTAATGTGGTAAACATACTATATTTCCCCATGGGGTTTAAGATGTGAAATCCCACTTTCCTCTAATTTTGTTGCATTCATGGGTCGATCATACTCCCATATTTAGTTCTAATGGTTCACCTTTGAAGGGGGTTATTTTTATGGTTTTTTGATTGTGATTAGAATTAATTTGTTTTATTTTAATATACTTAATAGTTTCCCATTATTTGAACTATATTTTAGATCAGTTTTGGGTATTGTTTTTTGATTTCACCAGAGGATGGTGAAATCAAGGGGTTCTGATAGGTATTTTATTCTTCCTATAAAGTGGATGTCTCATAATGAGACAAGCATAACACTTTTCCATTTTTGTTGAATATTTGTTTCAACCCAAATTAAATATAGTTTTTTTCAAATAATTAAATATGTTAACCATGTTAATGGTTTTGGTTGTTCGTTCCTAAAATAAAATTGACATTGAACGTTCGTTAGAGACCTCCTGTAAGCGGCTAGTTGCATATTCAGTGAAATGGAGGAAGTCTACGAGTTATATGAAAACAATGACTAACTATTAGATTATAGATGGTTATGAAATGATATAAATATTTCATTATAATTTTATTAAAATAAATTATTGGACTTTTTGAGATGATATCGATAATAAAGATATTAGGATGACATGGATAAGCTCAAGGAGTAGTATTTAGAATGTGAATTAAATGGAAATAGATTTGTTAAAAGTTTTGTTGTATTAGAACATTCCCAATTGGCCTTTTCAATTTTTTATATGGTTGGTAATGTGTGGGATATCTACTGAAGGTGTTTCCCCATTTTATTTATTAAATGATACATTTAAATTGAACTCCCTAAATGGTTAAAAAAATAACATAGGAAAATATTGGTCTAGCTTAAAGTCCTATCACCCTGGCCACTGATGGCCAAGTCTAAAACCAAATTATTTCCCTAGGAACCTAAATTCCTCTTGAGGGGTGAGACCATATTGATTATAACATAGTGAAACTCATTAAGAAGAACCTTGATACCTATTGGAAGGGGCGTAATACATTAGAAGAGTTTGGCCATGTGGTCCAAGTATAGCCCAAGTAATACATTAGATCCCTGACACTCATAAAATATAACATAGGGAGAGCATCCCTTCCCATTGAGTAGTTACTAAATTTTTTAGTAGACCTTAATTTGATTTTTGTTACGGTGTAGTGTTCGTACAGACATAGCTACTTCTATAAAAAACTGATATAGGCCATGGTCCATCCCTCAAGACTGCTTCTTGTGAGTATTGAGCTCTAAGGCCTTGAGTTCAAGTTATAATTTTTAAATTTTCGAGGAATGTGATACCCTGTGTGACATGTGTTTGCATGCATATTATGTATTACCCTGAGGACAAATATTGGTGTACCTAATCTTTTTTATTACCCTAGGGGACCCAATTTGGCTCCCTAGTAATATAATGACCCTGAATGGGTGTGATAGACTGTGCATAGTGATGATTTGTTTAGAAAAAATTACAAACCCATGTTCCCTTTTTATATATGGTGTTTCAATCAGGGTTCACACATAGATGTTTTGTATGTAGTGGAAATTGCATTGGGTGATGCCTTTTTTATAAATGGAACACAACTATATTAGGGTGGTGTGTGATAAAAAACAAAAATCCCCTAGTGGGGGGGGGGGGTCAATGATATTACTGGTGGAACTACAATGGATTTGGGGATCGTAATATATTAGATTTGAGTATAGTACAAGAGCTAACACATGCTAGTTTCTAGGGATTGTGGGGTCTTTCGCTAGGATGGTTGAGTATCCTAAACAACTGGGGGTGAGCTACTGGTAACCATTGTATATCGGGATGCAACGTTTCATGGGTTATGATATGAGGATGGATCATTCCCAAGATCTTTGTTAATATATATTAGGTTGTTTTTATCTATTGGGTCGTTATCACTATATATAAGGGTGAATGACCCCAAGGACTTTGTTGTGGTTGGCCTGATCATCGCAATGTGCTCTAAGACACTCCAACACCATCCAAAGAAGTTATAGTTGACCAGGGTCACAACCCTGAGGTTCAATATTGGTTTTCTTTCTATGTTTTTAATTTTTAGTAGTTATTTAATTTATTTAGAGAAATTTTTGGCCATATCACTTCATTTCTAGTATGTATGGGTCCACATTGGTGGTGAACAACTGAGTTTTGTACTCAAACCCTTATCATGATTCCGTTTTTTTAGGTACACAAGTAACCATAAGTTGTTGCAATTTCAGATTTGGATGTGGTCTGAGGTTTGATCTACTAGAATCAATCTAGCAGGTACATTGATCTTTTGATAAGTGTTGGTTTGGAGTCGTTGTGAAGTATTTTTATTTTATTTATTTTATTTTATATATTTGATCATCCAAATGGATTGTCATGTTTGTTTGAATTTATGTATGCTTTATTATTTATTATTATTATTGTTTTGGTGTTTTTTCAATTATGTGTTCTGAATTTTCTTTCTGATGTTTCTATTTTCCGTTATTTATATGTTATTTCACAATTTTGTACATGGGGAATAATATCCCCCAGTAACACCTTAGACCACCACTACTAGTTTGTAGCCTCTAGTGTATGAGGAGGTGCATTTGAAGTCCTGGGGAACCACTATTCTAGTTACTATTCATAGTGATCTGGGTTGGGATGTTACAATACCTGATTGCATAAGATTAGACTACTAAACACATGCACAAAGTTATATGTATTTCATAAATATCATTCCAGAACTCACTATAAATTGAGTAACATAGAAACTTTTGTAGAGGCCTATCACTACTAAAATTTATGTGTCCAATGATTTATATTTTTTCAACACTAAAAGGTTTATGGAATCACACATTCTGGTCTACTGAATGAATATTGGGTTTGAATCAGAGGGTTGGTTTAGAAAAGTTTTGTAGTTAATTAAATTTTTTTGGGATGTGTGTTCAAAATTTATTACATATGATGTGATACAAGGGGATGAATAGAATATAACATTCCAATTTTTTTAGAATATATCAAAAAATGTTTTCTATAAAGTCTCATTAGTTATGGTATATGATGCGATAAAAGGTGAAATGAAAATGTATTTTTGTGTTTGGAGATAGTGGGAGAATTTAGTAAGAATTTTTAATGGTATTATTATATATATATCTAATATAAATATACACAATATCATATAATATGATATAGTAGGTCACAGTATACAAAATAAACACCTATCATCATATGCATATATTATGGGTATATCATATTTAACAATAGGGGCATATCGTATGGAATGTGATCCCACTACCAAACTATAATAAAGCAACTCAGGTCAACCAGACATGTCACCTGGGACAACCCGCTACATGTCTTGAGGGATGTTTTCAATATCCCTAGGATGATAACTAGTGTCATATTATCGCAAGTGACCATTTGGAAATTATTTCACCCTCTAAAAAACATTACATTAAAAAATATCAAAAAACCTTAAAATCCATTAAATATTACACAGTTATTCATAAACAAGCATCACCAATCATATGAAATGTTGAATGAACTAAATGAGTTGAAAACCAAAGTGTTTAAATTTTTACCATCATGCACAGTTTGGTTGAATGATTTTTCACTACAAAAAACTACATATAGTGATGGTTATTTATAGGTGGTTTTTCACAACCCCTATAAATTAAATTTTCAAATAAATTTTCAATGGTTATTATATAACCAGTGAGAAAAAAATGCCTTATTTTCGAATAATAATTATAAGAATGAGGGGGGGATTAAAATCCCTATTAATCTAAGACATGGTGGTGGTTTCAAATCTCTCAGATTAATAGGAGTTTTATCCCCCCATATAATTTTTTTATTTTTTTTCTATCAAATTTTATAATGTGTATGTGTATTATATAAACAAATTGTATGAATACATTAAATAAATTATTAAATATATAAAAATGTAAATATATATAAATTATTATTTAAATAATAATAAATAATATCATATTTTATTTTTATATTATTTGAATATATTATATACATTCTATTGTTAAATATATATACATTAAAAATATAATTATATACAAATAAGTGTATAAATAGATATTTATAGATGAATGTATAAATACACATTTATGTGTGTAAATGTAGGTATAAATATATGTGTAATTATATTTACATAAACATTGTGTCTGTTTGATATAAATATATTGATTAATATATGTATATGTATATTTATAGAAACATGTGTGTGTGTGTGTGTGCGAGTATACATAATATAAATGTATCTACAAATATAAGTAAATATATAATTTAGAGGGAGTGTTCAGACACACACACACACCGATATATGTTATGTTAGATTATATATATATACATCTAAGTAATGAATTTAATATATTAAATATAAATTTGTACAAATAATTTAACTATATATATAAGAATAGATATATTTATATATGTAAAATATATTTATATATAAATATACATGAAAGTTTATAAATATATAACTATTATATTTTATTATATTATATGTAAATATTTATTATATATATTATATTAAAAATTAAATTGTTATTATTATAATTTAATGTATATTAAATATAATATAATATAAATCTATTTAATTGTATACATATATACATATATATATATATTTAAACTTATAAATGTCTTTAGTATTTTTAATCATGTACATATAAATATATAACAAATATATATATATATTTGTAAAGTATTAGCAGTATATATATATATATATATATATAAATTAAGTGCTTGGAGGTACAATTACATTCAAAAACACACACACACACACATGCACCACACACATACATGCTTTAAAGGTAGGCCATATCCCCCCTAAGGGGATATACCACCCATCATGCCTTAATTATTTATCACATGCCTCATGGGCCCAATGGGAATGAAGCCCATTACTAAGCCAGAAACCCTAGTTATATATATATATATATATATATATATATTTGAATACATATAAATATAAAATATAAATGTATATAAAAATAATATATATTTGTATTGTATAATATTTATTTGTATTTGTATGATATGTAATTTTTTATTATATATATATTTTCATAATATATATTTGTATTAATATATATTTTTAATAATTTATATTTGTACGATATATATTTTCATTTGAATAATATATATTTTTACATATTTTTACTATAATATATATATATATGTATGTATGTATGTATTTTTATAATATATATTTGTGAAATATAATATATATTTGTATTTTTATAATATATAACATAATTTTATACTTAATATAAATATCAATAAATTAATGTATATATAAATGTATGTAAATGATATAGATTTAAATTTATTTAAATGTATTATCGAAATGAAATTTATTTTTTTTAACTATTTTAATATATAAATATAAATATAAATTTAAACATTGGTATATTATTTAGAGAAATTTAATGTAGCATAATCACTAGGTCTATGGAAATAAATTTGACTAATTTTAGTTTGAAACATATTGGAGGGACAATTTCATTTATGAGGGGAGCTAGTGCATATTGGATTAATGCATAGGTGGTTTAGTGCACTAGAATGTTGTTGGATGTATAGGTCTTTCTCAATGATGGAACCAATTTGGGGTGGTTAGTAGCATGAATTTTTTCATTTTTTTAAATGAGAGATAATTTCAAGTGGTTCTAAAATCAGTTATGATTGAAATTTTTTAACAAATTAAAAGGAGTTAAAGCCCCTCCAAGACAATCATCTATAATTTTATGAATATTAATAGGGCTGGGGGAATACCTCTTCTAAAAGTAGTGGGAATCCATTTTAGTGACAGTTTTGTATAAAATCCACTTATGAATTTAAAGAGGGTTATAATTGACTCGAAATGAACTATTTTTTCTATATTTTATTATACCATGCACCAATTGGTTAAAATTCACTAGAATTCACTTTGAATGGTTTCACAAGTCCAAAACATGATTTGACATAACGTGAAACTCTTAGATTCCTTTTATTTCACCCCTAAATCTAAAACTCTCCCAAAAAAAGTCTCGAAATCTCCCTAAAACTCATATTTGTATAAAAAACATATTAGAAAATCACAATAAAAGAAAATTATAAATCCCAAACTGATAATAAAAATCATGAATAAGAACTACCTAGAAACTCTTCTTCGCTCACCTAGCGATCTCTAACAGTTTTATCTCCAACATACCATTAACCCACAACTAACAAGAGGTCACTAATACAATTTTGTAACAAACCAACCCAGATCATCCTGATGCAATGCCATTGTTATCCAGTTACATGGCCCATCTAACATTCCTAGTCCCCCAAGGATAGAA
Source organism: Viscum album (assembly GCA_963277665.1). NCBI lineage: Eukaryota > Viridiplantae > Streptophyta > Magnoliopsida > Santalales > Viscaceae > Viscum > Viscum album. The sequence continues at coordinate 1,270,152,886 of OY728119.1, forward strand.
ACTAGTTTCTTGAATATGAAGTAACCATTTGGTAATGATTTCACCCTCTAAAAATAAATAAACCAACCACGGATCCTAATCATAATCCTAAAATAAATCATCTATATATCATATAATCATTCCATGAAAATAAATAAAAATATTAAACAAGATCTAAACTACCCTAGAATAATGATATATGATTCCCAAATGATTTTACCAAAACATTTCCAATTATATAAAACCATTTTATATAATTATTTTCCATTCAATAGTATGAAAAAAGAAAAAATAAAAACAGGGACATGAGATGGTCGATACACGATATGACCCAAAAAACCCATATAACTCTAGATACTAACCATGTCACAACCCGTCCTTGGGGCCCGTGCTGTGACTACCCCAAGCCCGCCTTCCATAGGCTAGGGGCTGGCGACTAGCACCAAGGTGTAAATCCCAACAAAAGGGAAGGCATTGCCTTTGAAAGGTAAACAAGCACCATAGAGTAAGAAAGCGGAAAAGTAAACACTAAGTAAAAACTGTACAAGCTGTGCTGAAAGTAAAAGGGGCCGGAAATACAAGCCCAACTGTAAAGTACAACTGAAAGGAAAAACAGCAACTGAAAGGAAAAGCCGCAGCGTTGAGCCGTCCTCTGAAGTCCCACCTAAAGGGTGGGTACAGATAGCCTCCGCTACTCCTCGAGTCCACCTGACCGCTCCGAGTACGTCCCGCCCAGTGGTCCACCTCCAGGTACTGTCCTACTCCGCACGCCTCCACCACGATCATCACTGTTCGTCGTCTACAACCGACACAACATAGTGCGGGCATAGCCCGTGCAGGGGTGAGTATAAGCTACTCAGTAGGGACCCCGAGACCCCTGAAGGTCTACCGAAATCCACAAAGGATAAACCACAAAGGGAAGATACAATCACGAAGTAACAACCGACAGTGCTTAGGTATATGCCCGTACATATACCTAAGTCATCAATTCCCGTTCGGCTCCAACGTCCGAGCCCAAGCACAACCCAGTCCACACAGAAAAGCAAAAACGTATACCCACACAGGATAGCACAACACAATCCACAAAGGAGAGTAAACAGTAATCCACATAGGATAGCTCAACACAATCCACAAAGGAGAGTAAACAGTAAATCCACACAGGATAGCTCAACACAATCCACAAAGGAGGGTAAACAGTAAATCCACACAAGATAGCTCAACACAATCCACAAAGGAGAGTAAACAGTAAATCCACACAGGATAGCTCAACACAATCCACAAAGGAGAGTAAATAGTAAATCCACACAGGATAGCTCAACACAATCCACAAAGGAGAGTAAACAGTAAATCCACACAGGATAGCTCAACACAATTCACAAAGGAGAGTAACACAGGATTCATCTCACATAGGTATACTTCGTCGAAAAGGTGAAAGGGATGATCAGTTATAGATACTAAATCATCTAAGCTGGGACCCACATAGGATACAAGACCAGCACGGCTGGGACCCACATAGGATACAAGACTAGCACTGAGTCATCTCAGCTGGGACCCACATAGGATACAAGACCAGCACTCTTCATTGATTCATCTATACTGGGACCCACATAGGATACAAGACCAGTATTGAATCATCTAGACTGGGACCCACATAGGATACAAGACCAGCCCAGCTAGGACCCACATAGGATACAAGACCAGCTGTCTTCGTTGATTCATCTATACTGGGACCCACATAGGATACACGACCAGTATTGAATCATCTAAGCTGGGACCCACATAGGATACAAGACCAGCACAGCTAGGACCCACGTAGGATACAAGACCAGCTGTCTTTGTTGATTCATCTATACTGGGACCCACATAAGATACAAGACCAGTATTGAATCGTCTAAGCTGGGAACCACATAGGATACAAGAGCAGCATAGCTAGGACCCACATAGGATACAAGACCAGCACTCTTCATCGTCGCAGTCCACTGAGGATTTCTGCACAGTCGTCGTCGTCGAAGTAGTAGTCGCAGCCAGCTATAGGGTTCCCGCACACAGCAAGCTCGTTCGGGAGGGTCCGCTTCACAAGCCGAGAGGCCGATACATCAACTGTCACAAATTCCGAAGTTGATGTATCCAAAAGTTCCGTATCATCAACAGGAACTCAACGTCACAGACGGCGCGTCAATCGGACGCCCGGTCTGAGAGTTATTGGCTTTTTCGTCCCAGGGGCCCGGTTGGTTTTTAAGGCAAAATCAACCTGACCGTACTCCACCTGCGTCCAAATCTTGGGCGGAGTATGCCAAAAGATCCTTCTATCTTAGAGGAAATCAACCAAGATGACGGTGTGTCAATCGGACGTCCGTAGCTCATGATATGAGCGTTTTCGCTCCGAGAGCCCGGTTGGTTTCGTGTACGAACCAACCCGACCGAACCCAAAGTATTTCGAAACCTTGAATGCGATATACCGAAACGGCCGTCTCGATCCAAGGATCATGTTTCCGCTAAAGCAGAGTCGTTCGGAGGCCCGTAGCTCAATCTACGGGCATTTGAACGAAAACCATCCGAAGACGGGGGGTCCGGGCCCCGGCCGAGCTGCCCCCCTGGGTCGGCCGAACCGGGTCGACCCGGTCGGACCGGCCGAGATCGGCCCGCCGGGCTCGGCTCGGCCGAGCGGCCGAGCGACGCGGGGGGGAGCTGCCACCCCCGCGTGACACCCCCGCGGCACCCACGGAGTGTCGCCCTGGACAACCGAGCGACGCGGGGGGGAGCCGCCGCCCCCGCGTGACAACCCCACGGCACCCGTGGTGTGTCGTTCGGACAACCGGACGCGGCTTCAGCCGCGTCCCGCGCGCACCGGACCCGCGCGGCCGCGGGTCCGCGAGTGCCGCCTCCGCGGCTTCTACCGTGGCGGCCTTTTCCGGCGGCGCGCCAGGGCACCGCCGCTCCCGGCTGCAGGCGCGGCCGCGCCGGGGACCCGCGCCGCTTGCGGCTTCCGCGGGCCCCTGGAATCGCTCCGGTGGTCCGATTCTATTCCCGTCTGTGCCGCTGTCCTCCCGAGACTTGCTATTAACTGTGTAACCATCACACTTCCATTGCGGCACGTTTCTTCGTCGCCCGTCAAATCCGCATAACAACAAAGAACGACGGAGGGTTGTCGGGTCGTGTTCGTTTGGACCGCACCCTCCGCGTTAGTGATAAACACCGGGAGAAACAAAATTCAACATATGAATCAACAATTTTTAATGGAATAAAAATTGTTTAAGGATCGGGTTCTTCATTCTTGAATGGAAATAATAGCGGGAAAAGGGAAATTCCAAAAATAAATCCCTACCTTGTAGTCGTCGTCGTACACACGTTCTTCACGGAATTGCTCGTCGCGGAAGGAGGGGATCGTCGCGTCATCGCGGAAAGGCGTCACGTCGTCGTTGAAACCGGCGTTGAGTCGGCGAACTCAACGGACCAAGAAACAGAAGATTTAATTATAAATTATTAAATCCGTGTTTTGGTAAAAACCACAAAGGAGATTAAAAAGAAAGTTCGAGACTCTTACCTCAAGCAGCTGATCGAAGATTCGTTGCAGAGGAAGCGACGCCGCAGAAGAACGTTGCAAGAAGGAAACGTCGGTGTCGCGGAACACGGCGTCGCGTCGTCGACTTCCACGGGTTCGACGTTCTTCATCGGAGGCTGGCGTTCTTCGCGTTCTTCGCGTTCTTCGTGAAGGAGGTTGAAGGTTCAAGAACTCTAACAAAACTTCTCAACGAGTAATCCTCCAAAAAGACTAGTTGGTCTTATTTTATTATTACGCCAACAAATGAAAAAGGGTAAGTAACAACCCATCAATTCATTGTATTAATTCAACGAAAGTAACAGCTCATTTAATTCACGAAATAAACCGCCCAATTAAATGGTCTGTTAAGAATTTAAGAAAACGCGTCAGTTGACTGTCATAATGACGGGTTTTCGTGGGTGCGTTATTTAGCGGAATGAAATGGCGGGGCTCGTGCGGACCCCACCTCGCAAATATCCTACCAAGAGGGTAGGATATTTCTGGATAGTACCCTATCCGGTTCAACTCAGTTTAAACCGCTTTCAAGTGGCTTCAAGTGGCTTCCAAGTGGCTTAAGTGAAATAAAATAAATTTGTCGTAAAATTATTTTATTTCTTAACTTTAAACCCGAAAATTAAAAACCACACCCAAGCAAACGCAACTCCGGAAGAGGCGTTTCTAAGCGAATATCGTCGCTTCGATTTCATCGGTGCCCTCAGAATTCGATTCCGGGCACTGGTTCAAATGTTAGAAAAACCCGATCGTCCATTCACTGAACGTACCCGAGCCAAACTTCGGAAAATGATTCTGGGCACACCGGGCCTCGGAATCAGGTGCCGTCAGAAACTGGGTTCTTGTAAAATTCCAAAGAAAATTAAGAAAAAAAATTTCCTTGAAATTTATGGGTCTTTACATTACTCCCACCACAGGGCTTTACATCCCCGTAAAGCTTCAACACAAACTAGGGATACAAAGGCGGTACTGAGCACGCATCTGAGCCTTCCGCTCCCATGTGCTCCCTGGAGGTTCACGTGCTGCCATCTGATGCGCACAAGAGGAATCAATCGTCCACGTAGGACCCGCTCCTGTCGATCCTCTATCTCCACCGGGACCTCCGTAAAATTTTCCCAATTATCCACGTCTAGCCCCCCCCCCCCCATGGTCAACTATGTGCGTCGGGTCGTGCATGTATCTCCTCAGGTGAGATATGTGGAAGAAGACGTGCACCCGGTGCAACTGAGGTGGTAGATCCAGGCGTGAAGCCACCTTGCCAATCTTGTTGAGGACCTGGAATGGTCCGATGAAGCGTGGAGACGACTTGCCGCCTCGGCCTAATCTCCATAATCCTCGTCGAGGTGAGACACGCCAGAAGACGTGGTCGCCATCATCGAACTCTAGTGGCCTCTGCCTCCCATCAGTAAAAGACTTCTGTCAGCTCTGAGCTATCCTCATCTGTTCCTAGATGTCCAGGACCTTATCTGGTCCTACAAGAGCTGCATTGATTTCTTCTTTGATGATAATAGAAATCTGGTCTCATCCCCTGGATGAACCACTTTCTTTGCCTAAAACAGTCAATCCCGACATGGATGACACTAATCCATACCAAGGATGACGTAGTAAGGCCTCGACGCTACTACCAAGAGATCGAACCGTTACTCTCGCCTCCAAGGGTTGAGTCACACTATCGGAATCAGTGTGCGGTAACTGGGTCTCCTCCAGTAGATGCCTCACAAGTGAGGGCCAAGTCAACAGTCAAAACTGGAACCTCTTAGTAACAACACAAAAGAGGACAAGAATGAAAACATCACAAAGGTATGCGTCTTTTATTATTGCAGCTCATAATACAATGATGCTACTCAATAGTAACAAGGAACTAGAAGTACAAAGGACATATACACTAGTTCCACCCCTGTCCATTTTCTCCCAGAGCTCCATGATCGAAGGCCTCAACTGCCTGAAGCTGAGCTCTCCCATGTCGACCAACTCCTTGCGGTCCGCCACGGTCGAACCTCTGCCTCTGCCTAGGTGGTTTCTCAACCATCTGTTGCTCCTCTGCATGGTGGTTCGGGCTGTCACGAGCCATGTGGCCCTGCCAGCCGCACAAGTAACACTGTCTGCCTCTCGAAAGACTGACTCCGCGCTGTGTGCCCCGCACTACTGAGCCAGTGTCCTGAGGTCGTCTGCATGAGGCTCTGGTCTTCCTGGACCCCAGAGTCATCCGTCGACTGCCTGCTGCAGAAGACTCTGCTACGTGCCGCCCTGCGGTGGGTCGCGACGCTAGTGTAGACTCAGCAAGAAAGCTATCGATCAAAAGAGATCTCTCCAGTACTCCCGTCTGAGTCGGAATGCTGAGGGAGATCAGCGATGCCCTGATCTCGTGTCTCAATCCCTGCTCGAAGGTCCAGGACCGGAAGAATGGCTCTCGTACCATGTCAGTCGAGTAGCGCGAGAGATCAGTAAATCTCGCCGAGTACTGAACGACCGTCATGATGCCCTGCCGCAGCTAAAGAAGCTCCTGGATACGCACCGCACGAAGGGTGGCTGGGACAAACTCTGAGCGGAAGAGGCTCTCAAAGTCTATCCATAGTAGAGATGCCTCATCGTGCACCTGGAGCATCAAGCTCCACCATCGTCCTGCTGCTGCGTGCAGTAGGCTCGCAGCGAGGATCACCATGAGGTCTGCAGGTGTCCTCACTAGCCTCAAAACTCATACCACTGCCTCCAGCCAGTCCTCTGCTGCCTGGGGGTCCGTCTCCCCACGGAACCTAGGCGGTCACTGGCGCTGAAACTCATTCAGTGCGCTGAGGTGACGTGCATCGTCAGTGACTGGTGCTGGAAGCATCGGTGGCTCGGCGGGTAGTGCTACCATCGGTGCCACTGCTGACAAAGGGCCCTGCACCGAGGCCACATCGCTCGGTGGGCTGTCATCACGCTCAACTCTCGGAACCCTAGCTGGCTGCCATCGTGGGGCGATCCTGAAAAGGAAACAAGTGTGCCACTGTCAGAACAGTATACCTGGTGAGCTGACACAAGTAATCACAAGGAAAACTTGAAACACACATGCAATCAATTTTTTCGTGCATTAAGTCGGAAATCAGAAGTCAGGGTCCTAGTGTATGGATACGTCGGTCGCCGCACCAACACTGGACTCCCTGGACTGATAACCACACCCAATACGCTAAACACTATTGCTTCACATAGAAGAAAAATCAGGTTCTGTGGTAGAACTGAACTCCTCTGATACCAATTTTTCACAACCCGTCCTCGGGGCCCGTGCCGTGACTACCCCAAGCCCGCCTTCCATGGGCCAGGGGCTGGCGACTAGCACCAAGGCGTAAATCTCAACAAAAGGGAAGGCATTACCTTTGAAAAGTAAACAAGAACCACAGAGTAAGCATGAAGAAAAGTAAACACTAAGTAAAAACTGTAAAAGCTTTTCTGAAAGTAAAAGGGGCCGGAAATACAAGCCCAACTGTAAAGTACAATTGAAAGGAAAAATAGCAATTGAAAGGAAAAGCCGCAGCATCGAGCTGTCCTCTGGAAGTCCCACCTGAAGTGTGGGTACAGATATCCTCCACTGCTCCTCGGGTCTACCTGACCGCTCCGAGTACGTCCCGCCCAGTGGTCTACCTCCATGTACCGTCCTGCTTCGCACGCCTCCACCACAATCAGCACTGTCTGTCGTCTGCCACCAACACAACGTAGTGCGGGCATAGCTCGTGCAGGGGTGAGTATAAGCTACTCAGTAGGGACCCCGAGACCCCCGAAGGTCTCCCGAAATCCACAAAGGATAAACCACAAAGGGAAGATACAATCACAAAGTAACAACCGACACTTCTTAGGTATATGCCCATACATATACCTAAGTCATCAATTCTTGTTTGTCTCCAACGTCCGAGCCCAAGCACAACCCAGTCCACATAGGAAAGCAAAAATGTATACCCACACCGGATAGCACAACATAATCCACAAAGGAGAGTAAACAGTAATCCACACAGGATAGCTCAACACAATCCACAAAGGAGAGTAAACCGTAAATCCACACAGGATAGCTCAACACAATCCACAAAGGAGGGTAAACAGTAAATCCACACAGGATAGCTCAACAAAATCCACAAAGGAGAGTAAACAGTAAATCCACACAGGATAGCTCAACACAATCCACAAAGGAGAGTAAACAGTAAATCCACACAGGATAGCTCAACACAATCCACAAAGGAGAGTAAACAGTAAATCCACACAGGATAGCTCAACACAATCCACAAAGGAGAGTAACACAGGATTCAGCTCACACATGTATACTTCATCGAAAAGGTGAAAGGGATGATCATGTATAGATACTGAATCATCTAAGCTGGGACCCACATAGGATACAAGACCTGCACGGCTGGGACCCACATAGGATACAAGACCAGCACTAAGTCATCTAAGCTGGGACTCACATAGGATACAAGACCAACACTCTTCATTGATTCATCTATACTGGGACCCACATAGGATACAAGACCAGTATTGAATCATCTAGACTGGGACCCACATAGGATACAAGACCAGCACATCTAGGACCCACATAGGATACAAGACCAGCTTTCTTTGTTGATTCATCTATACTGGGACCCACATAGGATACAAGGCTAGTATTGAATCATCTAAGCTGGGACCCACATAGGATATAAGACCAGCACAGCTAGGACCCACATAGGATACAAGAGCAGCTGTCTTCGTTGATTCATCTATACTGGGACCCACATAGGATACAAGACCAGTATTGAATCATCTAAGCTGGGACCCACATAGGATACAAGACCAGCATAGCTAGGACCCACATAGGATACAAGACCAGCAATCTTCATCGTCGCAGTCCACTGAGGATTTCTGCACAGTCATCGTCGTTGAAGTAGCAGTCACAGCCAGCTCTAGGGTTCCCGCACACAGCAAGCTCGTTCCAGAGGGTCCGCTCCACGAGCCGATAGGCCGATACATCAAATTTCACAAATTCCGAAGTTGATGTATCCAAATTTCCGTATCGTCAACAGGAACTCGACATCGCAGACGGCGCGTCAATCGGATGCCCAGTCTGAGAGTTATTGGCTTTTTCGTCACAGGGGCCGGTTGGGTTTTAAGGCAAAACCAACCCGAACGTACTCCACCTGCGTCCAAATCTCGGGCGGAGTATGCCAAAAGATCCGTCTCTCTTAGAGGAAATCAACAAATCTGACGGCGCGTCAATCGAACGTCCGTAGCTCAAGATATGAGTGTTTCCGCTCCGAGGGCCCGGTTGGTTTCGTGTACGAACCAACCCGGCCGAACCCAAAGTATTCTAAAACCTTGAGTGCGATATACCGAAACAACTGTCTCGATCCATGTATCATGTTTCCGCTGACGGAGAGTCGTTCGGAGGCCCGTATCTCAAGTGACGGGCATGTGAACGAAAACCGTCCGAAGACGGGGGGTCTGAACCCGGGCCAAGCCGGCCCGACCGCCCCCCCCCCCCCTGGGTCGGCCGAACCGGGTCGACCCGGTCGGACCTGCCTGGCTCGGCCAGCCCGGATCGGCTCGTCCGAGCGGCCGAGCGACGCGAGGGGAGCCGCCACCCCCGCTTGACACCCCCGCGGCACCCGCGGGGTGTCGCCCTGGACAACCGAGCGACGCGGGGTGGGGGGGAGCCGCCGCCCCCACGTGACAACCCCGCGGCACCAGCGGTGTGTCGCTCGGACAACCGGACACGGCTTCACCCGCGTCCCGCAGGCGCCGGACCCGCGCGGCCGTGGGTCTGCGAGGGCCGCCGCTCCCGGCTGCCGGCGCCGCCGCGCCCGCGACCCGCGCCGCTGGCGGCTTCCGCGGGCCACCGGAGTCGCTCCGGTGGTCTGATTCTGTTCTCGTCTGCGCCACTGCTCCTCCCGGGACTCTCTCTTCACTGCGGAACCATCACACTTCCATTGCGGCACGTTCCGTCGTCGCCCGTCAAATCCGCATAACAACGAAGAACGGCGGAGGGTCGTCGGGCCGTGTTCGTTTGGCCTGTACCATCCGCGTTAGTGATAAACAATGCGAGAAACAAAATTCACCATATGAATCGACAATTTTTAATGGAATAAAAATTGTTTAAGGATCGGGTTCTTCATTCTTGAACGGAAATAACACGGGAAAAAGGGCAATTCCAAAAATAAAATCCCTACCTCGTAGTCGTCGTACGCACGTTCTTCGCGGAATTGCTCGTCCCAGAAGGAGGGGATCGTCGCGTCGTCGCGGAAAGATGTCGCGTCGTCGCGGAAATGTGTCGCGTCGTTGCGGAAACTGGCGTCGAGTCGGCAAACTCAGCGTACTAAGAAACAGCAGATTTAATTATAAATAATTAAATCCGTGTTTTGGTAAAAACCACAAAGGAGATTAAAAAGAAAGTTCGAGACTCTTACCTCAAGTAGCTGGTCGAAGATTCGTTGCGGAGGAAGAGACGCCGCAGAAGAACGTTGCAGGAAGGAAACGTCGGCGTCGCGGAACACGGCATCACGTCGTTGACTTCCACGGGTTCGACGTTCTTCGTCGGAGGCCGGCGCTCTTCGCGTTCTTCGCGTTCTTCGCTTTCTTCGCGAAGGAGGTTGAAGGTTCAAGACCTCTAACAAAAACTCTCAACGAGTAATCCTCCAAAAAGACTAGTTTGTCTTATTTTATTATTACGCCAACAAACGAAAAAGGTTAAGTAACGACCCATCAATTCGTTGTATTAATTCAACGAAAGTAACGGCTCATTTAATTCACGAAATAAACCGCCCAATTAAATGGTCTGTTAAGAATTTAAGAAAACGCGTCAGTTGACTTTCATAATGACGAGTTTTCGCGGGTGTGTTACTTAGCGGAAAGAAATGGCGGGGCTCGTGCGGACCCCACCTCACAAATATCCTACCAAGAGGGTAGGATATTTCTGGATAGTACCATACCCGGTTCAACTCAGTTTAAGATTCTTTTAAGTGGATTCAAGTGGCTTCCAAGTGGCTTAAGTAAAATAAAATGAAGTTGTCGTAAAATTATTTTATTTCTTAACTTTAAACCCGAAAATTAAAAACCACACCCGAGAAAACGCAACTCTGGAAGAGGAGTTTCTAAGAGAATATCGGCACTGCGATTTCATCGGTGCCCTCAGAATTTGATTCCGGGCACCGGTTCAAAAGTTAGAAAAACCCGCTCGTCCATTCCCTGAACGTACCTGAGCCAAACTTCGGAAAATGATTCCGGGCACACCGGGCCTCAGAATCAGGTGTCGTCAGAAACTGCGTTCTTGTAAAATTCCAAAGAAAATTAAGAATAAAAAATTCCTTGAAATTTACGTGTCATTTCAAACCACACCATCACTATGTGACTGTCATATCACCACCAAGAATCAACATCTATCCTCTTATTAAATGAGTGTGGTTATAACGAAAAATAGATGTTGAGACCTAGAAACCTACATAATACCTGAAGATTATATTCCCAAAAAATGTGAGTTTATTTTGTGTGATCCAATAGTTAGTATGATTCCACTAAGATTCCACAAGATTCCTTTTATAAGAGAATAAAATCACAATATCTTTAAAATAAATAGGTGAATGTAATTTTTCTTTCCAATTTCTTTTTTGAATAACAAACAACACTCTATAAACCAATCTTAAAATGCATGCCTTTGAAAACCCTATATAAAAAATTCCCTTAAAATTTTAAATAGAACATGGAAAATAATCAATACCATTTTTTAAACCTCTACATGAACCCATGAAATAGAAATAAATCACAAGGGAAGACCATACAAGAAATGAATTCCCTGAAAATTCATAAAAATGATGATAATGAGAAGGTAAAACCATATAACATCATGGTTGAACCACAAAGGAATCAACACATAAAAACATACTCAATGAATGAGATTAAAAAATATATGTAGATAAAAAACAATGAAATTCAAACATATGATACATATTTTATGAAACCACCATAGGGACTAATGGGAAAATAATAGATGCCCCAAGGTTGGAATAACTACCAATGGGTTAAAATACCTACAACTTTTCACCCAAAACACTTTTGACAAGACACATAGAAGATACACCACTAGCTATTCAGACCATGACTAGGGGATAATAGCCAGTTCATAATCACAACTAACACATTACCACCAAAATATAGTTTTTATTCCTAAAATGACTTTTATAAAAAAAAGTGGGAAACCATTAAAGTAGACAATCATAAAATCAACCAACACCATAAGTAATAGTCTAATTATTGAAATTATGTTTAAACCTTTTAGAAACCTTTCCTCTTTTGAGACTCTATTTTATTGTTGTAGCATTTTCACATAGATCATATTTTAGGAGGTATTCAAAATTATATTATATCTTGTACCAAGTTTTGATGAGATCTTCCATGGTAATATTCATTTTGTTGTATCCACGTTCCAAAATACCAAGTTGTTTTTCAATCTAGTAACTGTGTTCCGTGTTAAATTTTACCAGAAAACACCTCCCAACCATCATGTCTAACTCATCTTGTGTAGTATTGAACTCCAGTTTATTCTCTACGAATTCTTCATTGTAATTGATGATGGGTTCCCAATCATCACAATAAATCTGTTCTATTCCACTTAAGGGGATATCAGATTCAACAGACTCATATTCTTCATTTTCCATATCATTGATAGGTGATTCCCCTACTTTTGTTTCTAACTCCTTTGTGGATTCTACCTCCACATGCTTTTCAGAGCCTTTGTACTTACTCGTGGAGTTATTGTATGCAATATTGGAAACCTTTGGAGGGATTTTACCTTTACTTGAGGATCATGTAATAGGAGGACTAAGTAAATTATTACATTCTTTTCTACTTCGTGACCTCTGGGTGTGAATAAATCCATTGGAATATATGATATTGTTATTTACCTTCCTTAAAGAGGATCTAAGATAGTCCTATAGAATGTACAGTTCCTTGGACTCAATAAGGAAGTTTCAAGTAGAATCCATATCCTCTTCAGAATCCTCTAGCCTCGTGGGGGTTTCTCTTAATGGGAAACCTCCACATGTTTCCCTCTTCAAAATCATGAAACTATTATTTTCCTATAACTACAAACTGATTTTGATAATTACTTCCAATGAGTTGTAATTTATCTACAACAGGTAGTGGAATGACCAATTTGACCTGTCTAGAATTATTCTGAATCACAAATCCAAGACTATCCCTCTGATTCTTAGCAACCTTCACTTGGGGAACACTACCAACAATTTTCACAATTTCATCAAAGGAGGAGGGAGACCGAGAGAAGCTCAGAACATCTGAATCCTGACTATCTCCCTATAAATCATTATTAGTACCCAAATAAAGTCTTAATCTATCAAAAAAAAATCAGAAACCATGGGTTATAAGTGTCTCATATTTATGTATTTTGGAAGAGATAAATAAGGGCCAGCATCTTTGGTGCCCAACTCTTCCCCCTCATCTACAGGAATCAGAGTCAGGACACCCCCAGATTGCACTGAGACATCCTGATGGCATCAGCTAACCTTATGACCCAAATAATTGATACTCAATTATAATAGAACCTAATAATGAAATAACACAATTTGGTGCCACTAATGATCTCCTTTAAACTCAATATAGATGGTTCTTAATGGATCCTTTGACATATCCACTTAAACACAAATACTCAGAGCTATGAGATAACAAAAAACTGGGTATGGGAATCAATGAAAAGAAAAAAAATGACCATATTACCAATTAAGTGAAGAATCACGGGTTCTAGAAAGGTAATGGAAGACTAAAGAGATTAATCCATAATGTTCTGGCTGAAGAGTCCTACTGTATAATTAACAGAAAATTCCATCAAAAAAGAGAAAACTGTTGACCTTGCATAGAATTCAGAGTGTGGGCTCAGGAGTATATCAAGTCATCATCAATAATAAAATAGATCTTTCAGCTTTAAAATTCCAATATCCCTAAAACTACCTTCTTTAGGAGTTTCCAATTGGGAAACCATACTTTTTGAAGGTGTGGAAGGAGTGTTGATTCTTCCCAAATCAAGAAACCATGCTGACATTCAAAAGCAACAAGGACCTTGTGAACTCCAGAAAATATATTAAAACCAAAAGAAATATATTAACCTGAGATGGAACTTTATGAAAGGCATTAATCTAAATAAATCTAGTTAAGAATGATGGGTCAATTAATGGGGGAAAGGAGTGATGAGGAGGTAAGTGGAGTGAAGGAGAGACATCATCACCTAGGATGAGGTTTAGGATGGGGCGGTGACAGTGTGCCAATAGGCTTTGCCATCAGAACTTGGAGGAAGCAATGGGAGAAGAAAGAGAAAACTGTTCCTCGAACTAGCTCATTACTCATCCCTTGACTTCAAATTAAGTAGCGTATGGTCCCCCATGAGACAACTAAAGGAGTAAGGCTAATATCAAGTAAGGTTCAATCACTTAAAAACAACATAGTATAACAAACATATATATCCCACCAAGAAAACCCATTGATAAGAGGCATTAACCCATAAGAACAAACACCAACACAAATCACAATTCATTCAACCATAATTATAGACAACCATGAATGATAGTGAACAATTGAGCACAATAATGGTTTTACCAACAACCAACCAAAAAGATTTACACAATGTACCAACTAGGCCATTCATATGTTTATTAGTATGAATTTGTTTTCTTATCCCTTTTTTAAAATCTAGTTAATAAAAAGTAGAAATCTAAGGGAGTACACAAATAGTAATTAATCACAATAAAAATTATGTTAAATATTTGATATAACATTAATTGTTTTTAATACGACAAAACAATTCATTTAAGTAGTAGATATATCTTAAGATTGTCATTTTATCTTTGACGATTTTTATGATATTAATCAATTAAATGAAATACCAATAACGTAACAATTAACTAAATAATTATTTAAATTATTTATTAAGATTAGATAACTTAAATAACATCATATAATTGAAATAATAATGTTTTCATCTAAGGAACTATATTGGTACTAAAAAACATATCAGTAGTTACGGAAAGATATGTGCATAAAAAATATGAATAATAGGATACTATCAATACTATTACAACTGGCCCTAATATTTTTAGAGTCTATCCATTGATGGTTTACTTAAAAATAGAGACACCCAATGTGGATGAAAATAAATAAAAAATTAACTATAATTTTGACTGTTTTTTATTTCTTTGATTATTTTCAGTCTCTTTCTGCTTGAGAGCTTCCATTATATGTAATTGTTTTTGAGTTTCTCATATAAGAGCTACTATTTTTGTGTTTTCCTTGAAAATATCCTTGAATTTCAGTTGTATGTGTTTTATAGAGCTTGTAGTTAAGAGGTAGTATATACCAAGTTATTAGTTAAGTGGAAGAATCATCGAGCTACCTATTAATTAGTGGGGTAAATCAAGATACAAATTATTATAGCATTTGAAATATATATCAGGTTGGTTGAGGGATTACATAGTTAGGAATACATATTTTTTATTCTAAATTTATGCATCAGATACCTTTCAATAGGTTTTCATTCAAGGATACGTCAAATCATGTCTCAAGATCAACCTTTCTATTATTTTTAAAAGTGAGGTCTATAATATAATTTTAATTGAGTTTTATATTTTATTATCTGTAGTACTTGTTTACTTGTTTATATTTAAACATTTTTTAATTATTCTATTTATGTAATCATGTATGTTTTGATTTCCACTTTTCTAAATCATATTATCTATATTTGATAAAATATCATTTATTTTCAATTCTCACTATACATGATAATTTATATCCGTAATCTGAAATACAGATTATTATATTTATTTACTCTGATTTTTTACTTTGAATTTAAATTTTGCGAATATAAATTTTCTATAATATTGAGGCATTCAATTTAGGGTAGTCAAATTATCATAATTCTAATACTTTTATCACTTGAGGATGAGGAAAATATAATTATATTTAAACTATCATTAAACCCCCTATTATAAAATAGATACCATACCTTAAAAATTATGATCCAATATTTGGTATCCATGATTTATTTTTTAAATTAGAATCTAAATATGATAATGTTTATTTCTTATATCAGATTTTTATAATATATTTTCCTTTCACTCTAATAAGTGTGTAAAGAATTTTTTAATTAGGGTAGGATTATATGCCGGATCTGCCGATAATCTAAATCCTAACATACCACCAATATTTGAATTTAATTATTTTGAGTATTGTAAATGCATAATAGAAACATTTGTTATCAGCACTTGAGTTAAGAAAATTCTTATGATTACTGATGAATATAAAATACTGTAAAAGAAGTAATTAACATTTCAAAAGAAGAGAAGAATAAATTGTGAAAAAAAATTAGAGTAAAAAGTATCCTTCTATATTAAATAAAAATAAATATTCACAAACATGTATAATCATATTGAACTTCATGTGTCATCTAAAAATGTTTGAAGTTATAAATTTTTGAATTTTAAAAGTCTTAGAGACCAAAAGTGCTATACATAAATCAAAATATCATGGAATTGATTTTGTTTACCTAGATAAATGGTTTCTCAAATATAAAAGATATTTATGAAAATCAAAAATAAATTAAAATCATTTGTTGAGAAGAAATATCAAATGATTCATTATCTAAGTAAGTTATTTCTAATCTACCGAAGGAATGTGAATCTAAAATAAATATAGTTAATTATATAAATAATATTATAATGTTATGTCTAAATGAATTAATCAAAAGTCTAATGAAGTATGAAATTCATTTAATGAATGAAGTTGAAAAATAGAAAAATAAAATTATACTCTCTTTGAAAAGTATTGGAGTCTCATATAATAGAAATATTAAAACAATATAATTTGAGAAAATTTCTATATATTTTTATTAGGGTAATGAATGTGATCCTAATGATGGTGAACTTGTTAATCTAAAAATGGCTTTCAAACATGAAAATTTTATAATAAATTATCCTATGTAATTGAAGTAGAAAAGTGATACTTCTAATCCTATTTTCTTATAAGTCTATTAATCATGGTCATATTAGTCCTAATTAACCTGATATCTAGAACAAAAAAATATAAATACTTCTATAAAATATTAAAAAAAATGAAAAGTATGGATGTTTTGGATACATGAGGTGCTAGTGAAGGTTGTTCAATATCGGATAGTTCATAAAATGTTTCTATAATAAATGAAATTATTATTGGATTCTACAATAATTTCCCAAAATCTAAAAACAGGTTTATGAGAAGAATTACTACCAAATATTTTACGAAATTATTAGTAGAATAAATTTTTTTTATACTTCATATAATGATGATTATTCATAACATAATATTTTTGATATCGAATGGTCTCCTGAAAATTCTAAAGAGTTTAGAGATTTTATTATTGAATGTGAATATTTATATGAAAATCTAAATAAATAGATTATTATTCTTAAAAAATAATCTTCAGAAAGAAAAGAAAATTTGAAAAAAGTTAAAGATTTGGTAAATGAGATAAGTATTCAAAATGAAAATATTGTTTAATATTTATAAAAGTATAAATATAAAAACGAAAATATAAGTAAAGGCCTAAAATGGAAATTCAATTTCCATGAAGATAAAAGGTAAATAGTTTTAAGATAAGAGAAATGTCAAAATATTTGACTTTTTATCAAGATAAGAATGAAATTTTGAATCTCAAATTTCAGATCTAATGAAAAAACAAATTAACTAAATTTACTATTGGGATGAAATAGTTTCAAAAGATGTATAATTAAATAGGACTCATCTAAAATATTTCTGGACTATGAAGCAATTCATATAGAAGTTAAATATATAGGAAGATATTTTTTTTCAAAAAAACACACTTTTTTACTTTATGTTAGATAATAGTACACTGGAATAAGAAATATTCTTTAAATAAAATTCAATACTCTAGAAAATATAGATTCATTGTTTAATAGGATCATGCTGGTTTCAAAAACAACATATCTAATCATGTTTGGTTACACAAAAATCTATTTAATAATTCTTCATCACGCAAGGAGGCCTATATTTTAATGATGTAATTTTAATTATTAATATATTGTGCATCAGTATCTTAATATCCATCACTGATCACCCTAGTTCTTATTTTTTACATTTATGTAAATATATTACATTAAATTTTCTATTTTCTATTTTCATTTATTCCTTTTATACAGTGAAAGTATTTAATTAATTAATATTTCTAAATTAAAAAATGATAATTATCTTATGGAAATTATATTTTTTTCAAATTTTTTAGAAGCATCATCAAAATAAGATGTTCAAGGAGTTCATCAATTGATGATAACATCAAAAACTATTTTTAAAACTTTTTAGTTCATCAGATTTTTATGAAATGGAGAACCTTATCGGATCTTCATAATATCATTTGATTACTAGGATTTCATTTTTATCTATATTTCATACCTTAATGAATTTATTTTTCAAATTTATTTTAAAATATTAATTTTTTATTGAAATTTAATTTCCATCTGAATTTCAAATTATTATTTTTTGTTTACCAAATTTTAAAAATATTGATGAAATGAGTAGGAGAAGAAAACTGATTTGGAAGATTGTTAGAACAAAGAGTATGAAAAATGTTTAAATTATCATATTGGAAGGATTAATAATACCAATAATAGTTTTCTTCAAGAATATTTTGAGGAATACAAGAAGAAAAAAGAAGAAGTATACCATGAAGAATAAAAAAATCATATTGTGAGATAAATACTTATAGGTTTTTTGAATATGTAAAATATTGTTCCTGAAGTACATTTGAATTTGATGTTATGTTTTGAAGGAAACAAAAAAGGGGTTGTCTCAAATGTTTTTGAAATTTATTCCTCCTAATCCCCACTTTAAATAAAATTTTGAAGTCCAAATGAGAAGCTATTTTATGTTCATTGTTTAAAAGTTCAACCGCTTATTTTTAAGACAACTTATGGTCATCCTATATAATTTAAAAATTCAAAACTACAACATATAAATGTTCAATTACAAGGAGATGTTATTATTAAAGAATAATTTTTGAATGCAAATGAAGATGTAAAATCAAATGAGAATAATGAATATCAAATGAATAATGTAGCTGTAGAGGACCTATCGAATCTAGAATCTCTGATCCATACATCTGCCCTATTTTCTTCTTCATCATCCAAGAAATTTTCTATAAATTCAGTTTAGTCAATAGAATTTAAAATTTTGAGTACGTCATGTAGTTATAAGAGAGAATTTGATTATGAAAATGATATTAATGATAATCCAATTGAAATTGATGATTCCTATATAAAAAATATAAATGTATAATTAGATAAACATGTATTTTCTAACGTTTAACGGAAGAAGATAAAATAATGTTCATTTGAATTCAGTGCTACATTAAACTACATATCCCTTGATTCAAAGTTAATTCATTATTATTATGTATGAAATCAAGAATAACCTAAAACATTGTTCTAATTCCTAATCTTAGTGCAAGAATGGGGGTTTTTCAAAATCAGTTGTTTCATGCATAAAAACTCGAAGAAAAAAAATTAGTTGATGGATTCTATTGAAAGACCAAAATAAGAGTTAATGGATTGTCGAATGGAAGCATATCTTTGTGATGAAAATTTGAAAAATTATAAAATTATGTTTGAAACTCAATTAATGAATGTGGATATAATTGATAAACACACAATGTCATTCAATAAAAAATATTAATTTATATATGTTATGTAATTTGTGTTAAATGATATCCTAAGAGTCTTCGAAGAAAAAGAAAGAGGAATTTTATCTTATTATTAATATTCTAAAGATTCTGATGTATTTAAAATTTAATATCATGAGAATTAGAATAATAAAATCCAAACCCTTGAAGAATGAATCACATAGTAGGATGGGAAACTAAAATCCTAAGAGAACTATTTTGTATTAAACATTATAAATTTCAAAGAGATGTTTAAATTTTAGGAATACCTATTATCATATAATGAAAAACACACCAATATGATAAAATATATGATTGAAAAATCAATAAAATGGTATATTTTTATATTTTTGAATGGATGTCATATCAAACTTTGCTCCAATTTTTTTAATATAATTTTGATGTTAATGTTTCAATATACTTTAAAATTTTCTAATATTTTAATTTTTTTGTTTATGATGAATGTTTAATATCATTGGGAGTATGAATTTCTAATTACAATATCATTTAATTTTTTTATAACAGTATATATAATTTTCAAGGAAAACATTTCCTCTTCTCTTTCATTTCAAAAATCCAAAAAAAGGACAGAATGTTATAAAAATTAAAATTCATTCCAAAAATTTTTTAAAAGGGGGAGATCATTCACCATAGAAGGTAGTATTCTATAAAAAAATAGAATGTTTTTTAAAAAAAATAAACATTTATTAATTGAATACAAATGAATAAAACAACATATATTCATCTTAACATATAATGGATTAATACATGAAATATTTTTAAACAATTCTAATTTTTCTATAAAAATTTTTTATTTAAAAAAATTGTGATTGTTCATTATTTGAATTATCTTACCTTTTTTTAAACAATGAAATAATTAGTTAATGTAATTGATCATACTCTATATATTTATTTTAACATTCAATATGTTTAGTCATATATATTTTTAAATGAAACTCTAATAACTTAATATTTAAAAATATATCGATGATACTGACTTATGAAAATAAGATAACTAAGGAATTCCAAAATACTGAATGTTTAATGTTTTGATCTGAAGAACAATTTTAGTGTTTAACCAACCTATAAGTAGATTTAGAAATCTAATCCCATCCGAATATGGATGGTGATCTTTCATTGATACTAGTGTAATTGACCGCGAGATTTAAAAAATCAAAAAATTTATGGATTTATTATGAATGATGTATCACCTCAGGGATCAAAAGATAAATATATCTTAAAATAATGATAAAAGTTCCCAATAATCATAAAGATGTTAAATTTCATATAATATAAGTGATTCCATTTAGTTTAATATTCTTTTTGAGTAATTATGATAAGATCTACATATTATGATGTATTCCATGTAATTCTATTAGTATTTCAGTATTATTTTTTCGAAGCTACCATTTATATAGAGATATATACCAATTTATGGGTTAATTAGTGAGAACATAAATCATTCGGTTAACTAGTGGAGGTAAACTAGGATATTATTTATTTAGAGGGGTAAACTGAGATACTGATTGTAATAGTAGGGGAAATATCGATCATGCTAATTGAGGGAATCCAAGGCTTTGAAGATAGAGTCCATATTCATGCCTCACAAAGCATATTCTTTTTTATTGGTTTACAGTCTAGGATAACCTAGATCATATATATATATATTTACCTCTAAATTTTGTTTAAATTTGAGTCATATAATATCCCTTTAAAGGGGTACATAATTTTCTAGTCATTAGTATTTTTTACTTACTTATATTCAACAGGTATTTCATTCTTTAGTTTATGAAATACAACTTAGTTTCTATTTCCACTATGCTAAATATTATTATTAGTATTTGATAAAAATATGTTTAAATTTTAATTTTTCTCTATGGATGAAATATTCTATTTTTATTCGGAAAAAATTATTATGAAATTAATTTACTATTATTTTTTTTTGTTTTTATCTTATAGATATATCAATTTTATAGAATAAAAAAATGTTTATTTTAGGTAAATCAAATTGTCATAATATTTTTAATTTTATTTATTTAGTAAGACGAAAATCTTTTGATGTTTTTAAAATAAAATTCACACCCTTGAAAAATAGTTTTCATGCATTATAAATTAAGACATAATAATTTATTCCACATAATTCACTAAAAAATTCCATCAATCAATCATAAACTCCTTAAATGACATGTAAAACCCCTAAACAAATAAAAATCCACTTTATAAAACATAGTTGATTCAAAAACAATGAATAAATGGTTTCTCTTGAAGAAAACTACCATTGAAATTTTATTAAATATTCAAAATTGATAAAAATAATTTTAAATAAAAGTACCATTGAATTATAAACTCCAAAATTTATACTGATGAAAAATAAAAAAAACAATACATGGAAAATATTTGACAAAAAAATTACATAAAACATACTATATTTATCAATATTAAAAATTAGTTTAAAATATAGGGAATCTAAGGAAATCTCAACAAAAATGGAATGAGATGAAAAGACCTACCTCAAGTGGTGGAACCATGTTGACCCCAAAAAATCCATCAGAATTGGTCTCTGGTAAAGGTTCAAAAACCCTAGAAACCCAAATCAATAAATCCTAGACAACCCTATCCATGGAAATATTCCAACATATAATCTTGGTTTAGAGAAAGTTGATGGTAAAAATAATATAATATGATAATTAAAAGATTTAAAAGAATCCATTAACTTGAGATTTGATAAGGCAGCCACCTTGAAATCACCGTGTAAAGTTGAAGAGGGGAAGTGAGATAGTTCAGGGGAGCCCCACACGTGTATGAATTGAAATGGGGGATGAGTAGAGTGATCTTCCAACTAAAAAGTTTTAAGAAATACCAAAATTCTAAAAAATGATTACGTCACAAGGTTTACTCTAACAATTTACCAAACATTTAAATAACCACATGATACCTACTATAAAAACAATAGAGGTCATATGGTTGAAACTAAATGGTTTTCCAAACCATGTGGCTATACATTGTGTCCTAGAAAAATATCTAAAATTTTGAAAATTTTAATGTTGAACATCCCATGATTTTTTAGAAAAAACCATAAAATTAATATTTGCATATCAGTGATAATGGGGGAGTCACTCTCTCTCATTTTTAGGGTAATATTGAGTGCATCATAGAGAGGGAATTAAATATGATTTCATGCTACTACATGGCTCAATGTCGCAATAAAATTGATAGGTGTTTTATTAAATTATGTCATATTTGACAACCCATTAAACCCTATGTATTCCCCCTCCCTAAATCATATATTACGATTCATTTAAAAAGGCTATGCCATATTGAAAGTAAAACACTAAGAATTCAAAAAATCATATTTTCTACCCATAATGATCACAATTTAATATAATATTATAGAAGATGTAATTTTAGGGAGGTTTTATGTATTCAATGCATAACCTAGATGATTCTATAATCCGAACATCAAAATCTGTGAGTTAATTATTGAATGAATTACTAGGTAGAATTCCCATAATTTTTTAAACACCACTTCTATGTAATGAAAGTTGGGTATGAATTTTTCTTGATGAATGGTTATGTTATCTCCTACCTGAAAACACTTTATCCTCATCCTTTATGCAAGAGGAACTAGAATTACATTGAGTAAAGGTTGATCCGATTTTAATGATAAACAATTTAGGGTGGCATACATATACCTATGGAGTGAGGATGTCTTTAAGATGACATTTTTTTATCACCATCAAACACTATTGAAGATATTATTGATGATGCAATGTGTCAATGATGAAATGTATATGATATATAACTATTATATATTTTCATTTTCCATGTTTTTTTGTTATTCTATGAATGAATGGTCTTGGGTTTTATTAATAATCACTTATTATGATTAAAAATATGTTCAAATCCTTAAAAGCCTATCATG
Organism: Viscum album; assembly: GCA_963277665.1. Taxonomy (NCBI): domain Eukaryota; kingdom Viridiplantae; phylum Streptophyta; class Magnoliopsida; order Santalales; family Viscaceae; genus Viscum; species Viscum album. The sequence goes on from OY728119.1 coordinate 1,270,176,040, forward strand.
TAGTCCCAATTTTTGTGAGTGTGAGTTCCCTAGACCCAACACCTTTGTGTACATTGATTAACATTATGTGTATGCAATTGGAAATATATATATGTGTGTGTGTGTGTGTGTGTGTGTGTGAGTGTGTGTGTGTTTTTGTGTGTGTGTGTGTGTTTCTCTTACCATAAGAGTTACATTTCAACTTCATGTAAAATATATATGGTTATTTCATTAAATTAAATTTCCTTTCAAAAGTTTATAACAATTCCAAACTATAATGATATCCTTTAGATGTAATGATTGTAATCATAATCACAAGTCTTATGGTCTAGAAACTTCATACTGACAACACACTGATGATGTTTTATTATCAAGTGTTGGGGGCTCATAAACATTGAGACTTCATATCATGAAGATCATAATTTGTTATCTAGAGTAGATGATAACATGAGGAATAACCCACCAATTTGAACAAAACATGTTTTAGGTTTCATTGAATATTCATATCATCAAATATGTGTATTGATCTCTGGACATGAGATCATTATTATTGTGTTCCATTTTATCACATAATTTGATGATTGATTAAAATCATGATATTTATGTATTTGGGGAGGAATAATATTCCATGAATATCATTAGTGATATGTCATTGGTTGAAAGATCAAGATAGGGTTTTTACATCCCTGTAGCTGAAGAGACTCAGTTGACTAGGATAGTAGTACCTTCTCTAAATCCATGGCCCTGGTAGAGGGTTGTAAGACCAGCCAATATCATAATTTAAAATGTAAATAAATAATTTATGGATGGTGAATTTTTTTTTAATACTCATTTATGATATATGACGAGACAAATAAATTACATTACGTAGTGTATGATCAAAATATTGGTTATCTTTACTATAATTAAACCTTAACTCTAAATGGGACTTGATGTGTTTTTAAAAACCACTCCTAGACCCTGGGTGATAGCCATTGTTATCGAGATAAGGGTGTAGAGGGTCACACACATATTATATCCAAAAGTATACATAATTTTAATGATTTGGTGTTTAAGAAATGGTGGGTCCCACCACGTGGTTCAAGAAATTTTTTAGTTTGAATGATCACCATAAATAAATATATTCAATATTATTTTAGTTTTGAATAATAAGTGTTGAATTTATTAACATATTGTAATCCTATGTTATTCAGCGAATAAAAGGAAAAAATATTTTATGAATGAATATTATTATTATAGGTTCATTAAATATTTTAAGGATTGAATCAAGCCAAGTTAATTACATTTATTTATCACGTAAATTTATTTTCGGTTTTACAAGTATGTGATAGTATACTTATGACCCATGTGACATTTTTTCAGAACCATACATATTGTTTAGGGATTATTTAGATAGTGAAAGTTATCTATAGGGGGATGAGTGTAATTTCATTATGTAATAAACTAAATATAAAATCCAGTAGAAGAAAAAAGTCATAGCCACTATTCATTCCTCAAATTTGAGAGCTAATCACTCATCTCTTCCACACCATAGAGTGAGAAGGAGTCCGTTTGAGAACATGAAGCCATGTTCTCCTTCCCAAATCAAAGAGAATATGTTTCAGTGATCATTGTTGCATCGAAGGCTTCATCAACGTTTTTATTATAGAACATAAAAATTTATTATTGATAAATTTTTAGACATTTAGATAACTTTTGCATGATCTAGAGTGTTGTGACATTGATTCCTTCAAGAAACAATCGACTATAATGAGCACAACATGTGTTGCATAAAAATAAAACTATTAACTCTATCAATTTTTTTGACATACTTATTTAATTGAAATGACGTCCATTGGTTGATAACTAGGTGGTGCATCACCAAATACAACATTACAATGTCGACCTAGTAGAATTTTTTAATTTTCCTTATCTTTTATGCTTCTCTATTTGTTCTATACTATGAAGTGGTATCAACGCAATCATGTGATATTTTATGATAGAAATTAATTTTAAATTTGGATGAATTTGACTTGAGGCCATCATTATTGTCTCAATTACACTAATGAAACTTCATTTGATGATTTTTTGACAATAAATTGTTATTCAAAATTCAGTAAATTATTTTTTTGGCTAAAATTATTTATATATATATATATTATAGCGCAACTAGGAAATTGGAGAATTATCAGTACAGAAAAACATGAATACTCAAGGATTAATGAGATATGGAGGTGAAAATCACATCAATACAATTGTTAAAAAAGAAAAAAAATCGTAATGATAAAAACAGATATTTCCAATGGGCTATTTGTAACTGTCCCTTAACTCATCACAAACAGACTTTTCCTTCTGGATTATTTTCTATCAAATACATTTCACATTTCTAAAAATCCTAAATAAATAATTCTTTGTAAAGATAATTTTTTCCCATCAAAAATTCCTTTGGCACACATATGATCCAAACCATGAAGAAAGATATTTGTGATAGGTATTTACTCACATTGCAAATACTTTTGGTCATTAATGTTATTGACGACGGGAGTTTGTAACCCATAATAAATAATTTGTTGGAAAACTAGTATATTCAATGGGTCTCGACACTATTAACTTTTGATACATAAGCATTTGAAATGGGTTCCATCACAAATAACATTAGTATCACTAATGTTCTTATTTATGGTGGGTACAAATAATGGTGTCTCCTATAAAAAATAGTTAATTTTTAATGGTAAAATCGATGAAAATAATATTTTTGCTACGTATATGACATATATACACCCCCAACTGATTTTTCATTCATCATTTCTTCTTATGAGATTTCATATCCTCCTAACTTATATTCTATTCACTTATTTATTTAAAATTATAAATTTTTACAGGAAAGAAAATTTATAGCTTTTCATCGGAAGAAATATTATATTTTGTGGTATTTATATAATTTTTAAAATTCTATTTTCATTTATTTTATTTTATATAATAATTTAGTGTTATATTGTTAATAATAATTAGGATTAATTATAAGTAATTATTTATAACTAGTAGTTATTATTTTTAATTAGAAATATTTAGTTTTAATAACCAATAATATTTTAATTATAAATAATTATTTTTAATTTGAAATAATTAGTTTTTATTATCAGTAAGTTGTTATAATTAACATTAATATTTTATAATTGATAAATAAATTGTATTAATTTATATAACAAGGTAATAATTTATAGATCTTAGTAAAAAGTAATAATAATTTATACTAATTTCTAAAAAATTACAATAATTAATAACTAGTACTAATTAACATTAATTATTAATAATTAACTCTAAATGTTAATCATTAACACTGAATATTAATAAATTAAAAAAAATTAGTAAAAATTAGTGGTCATCAGACAAATTAGTTGTTATTAGTAAAATAAGTGATAATTATGTCAAAATAGAAGTAATTATTTGAATTTATCGGTAATTATTAGGAAATAGGGGTAATTAGTAAAAATTTGTGAAAATTAGAGGTAATTAGTTACATTTTTTGAAAATGATATGTAATTAATAGAAAAATAGAAAAATTGAGCTGTAAATAGAAAAAATTAGCGAAAATGAGCGGTAATTAGTGAAATTCTCTAAAAAGAAGCGGAAACTAGTTAAAATTAGTTGTAATGAAAGTTATTTATTTAAAATTAGTAGAAATGAGTGTTAATTATTTAAAATTAGTGGAAATGAGCCTTAATTTGTAGAAAATAGTAGCAATGAGTGGGAATTATAAAACAATCACAGAAATGAGCATTAATATGTTAATATTAGCATAAATGACTATTAATTAGAAACAATTAGTGAAAATGAATGGTAATCAATGAAAAATATCAAAAATGAGTATTTAATAGTAACAAATAACATCAACGGACAATTTTTAGTGAAGAATTCCAATAATGATCATTTTTTAATAAAAACTTCTTTTAATGAGCAGTATTTAATAAAAAAAATATCGATAATGAGTGGTAGTTAATAAAAATTACTACCAAGGGGTGGTAGTTAGTAAAAAATAATTACAATGAGTGGTGGTTAGTAAAACATAACCTCAAACTTAGTTAGTGATTAAAAAATAATGGTAATGCTCATTAGTAAAAAATACAAACAAAGGGTGTTAGTTATTAAACAATACCTAAAATGTCGGTAATTTAGTAAAAAATTCCAAAATAAGCATCATTCAAAAGAAATACAAAATACGAGCATCATTTTTTGAATAAAATATCTCAATTAACCACAATTGACTATAATTAACAATAATTGATAATAATTGACCACAATAAACAATTATTAACCAAAATAAACCCCAATTAGTAATAGATCATTGATGAAGGGACATGAGGTAAGAATGGAGTGTAGGGGATGAAGGCAATGAAAGATATAAATAATATTATTTCCCCTACATTGATATGGTTTGAAAGAGATATAGTCACGTTGAAACTCATAAGTTTACCCATGATTATCTCTCCTCCAAAATTTTTGAACCCACTATAATAGGAATTAGGACATTCCAACCTCACCTTCATCACATCCACTCAATACTTCCCTCAGTTTCCATTATTAACCTTTTATTTACCTTAGTGGTATTTGATGGGGATAAAAATGTTTGCTGTAATTAGGAAAAATTAGTGGTCATTTGTGGGATTATAAAACAATATCTATAATTATACAGAATTGATATTATTTAATAGTAATTTGATTTTTCTTTGAAATTATATTTTTTGGGGATATTATCTTATTTATATTATATTAGTTATAATAAATATTTTTATTCTCTATTTTTTAGAAAAATATGGATCATTGAAGTAGACATCAGGATTTATTTCACTATTTCAATTGGATAAATTATCATAGGAATCCAAACTATTCCAGTATAAATGATGTATTTATTAATGGAATTCAATATTTTTTATCAATTTCATCAACTAAAAAATAATTTTTTTTATAATAAAAAATTGGGTGTCCATGGAAGAAATTTGATTTGAGACAGTTTGACACATTTGGCAGTGTGAGGGTCATCAATTGTGTTATGGTTTTCAGAAGGATTATGTTTTTTTTCTATCAAAATGGTGAAGGTAGTTCGGAAGATAATAATAATAATTTTTTTCTAGATCCATCATGGTGTGGAACATTAATACATGGGGTTTATGGTCTATCATTTAGACAAACAATTACTTAAGATGACATTTATTTCACTCTAAAGTTATAATCATCTCAATTAAATGAGTTTATAAATTCTGTTGGAGATTCCTTATATCTTGGTGGCAGGATAAGAAAATTTGAAGCGGTTAAAAAATTTATAGCAACTAAATTATTTAATTGAACGTAAAATAGGAATTTTGGTTTGATATTTTATTTGTTTAAATCACTGTTACATGAAGGAAATGTGTTTCCTAACAATATCTATGATATTAATAGGATGGTTCATAATTTGTTTCTTAGTAATAAAAACATTCATGCATGTTCAAATTATTGAATCTTTTATTTTGGTGAAAATGAATCGTTAAATATTTTCCCTATATGTGGAAAATCTAGGTACAGGGAAGATCAACAAAGAATATATGTCTGGGTTCCTATTAAATAGTCGTGTTATTTTGTTTCTTACACCTAGATTGCAACATTTATTTATGTTTGAAAATAAAGCATCATTGATGTCATGACCCAAATACAATATTTCAATTAGTAACATCTTAAACCATCCTTGTGAGGTTGATTCACATAAGCATTTTGACCATGCACATCCTTATATATCTTTAGAATCCTGTAACTTGTGATTGGGTCTTTTGACATATGTTTTTGGTCTATTTGGTTCATATGATAGTAAATATTATTATTGACCTTTCTTTATAACTCTGAAAAATATACCTACATGGAATTTTATGAATAAATTATTTCTCTATTTAACATTATTAGTTCCACAACATCTAAAAAATAAAAATGATTTTTATTTGAATCAATTGATTGATGAGTTAAATTTATTATGGTGTATTAGTGTAAATTCATATGATGTTTATGTGAAACATAAATTCCTAATGAAATATGCATTAATGTGGACAATTAGTGACTTACAATAATATGGAATTATATTTTGATGGATTACACATCTTCTAAAATCATGTCTATACTATATCAGTGAAAACAAAGCGCTTATTCACATTAATGGGAGGAAAATTTTTTTTTTCAACAATCATCATAGATTTCTTTATATTTATCAACCTCTTTGAAGAAATAGGAATCATTTTAGAAAAGGATCAATTGAAAGATTCGGACCTCCAACAATGAACATAGATATTGATTTAATATCTAATTTCCCTTTATTACCTCACATTACCTTTTATAATGTTTTGGATAGACCTGGTAGGACTAAAGATAATGTAATGCTAGAATTAGATCTTGCCCAAATATTCAGGTGACCTGATCTTGAGTTGATTTAAAATTAATTATCATGGATGTTAATGAAGAAAAAAGAGGATTATACAATGTCTAAAGAAAACCAGTTATTATTTTGTTAGCGAATTATTGATTTGAGGCTATGGTATGGTTATGTATCTAATTTGGAAAGGTGTGTTAGAGAAAAAATATTATCGGATTAAAATTTTCTAATTATCATGTTGTATTGGAAATAATTCTATGGATTTTATTTAGAGGTTTGTTGAAATCTTAGATTTGGGATGATCTAATAGACTTATCTTATTTTTCTGTGATATCTATTCAGACATGTCATACTATGATGCACTTTATAAACTACACGAAGTTTTTTTTTGAATTAATATAAAATGGAAAAAAATCCGTCATCCTTCGTTGGTTCAATGGAAATTTTTTTTATCACATTTTACACATCATGTAAAATAGCATGGTTTAGTATAGCTCTGATGGATGTATCCATATGATAGATATATATACAAAATGAATAAAAATTATGTAATGAAGAATCAGTTGAAGGTTCAATTGAAAAATCATATTTAAAAGAGGAAAATTTCTTTTTATTAAAAAATTATTTTTAACCTAAATATCCTTCAAAACATAACGGAATGTTCCATAATTAGGTAAATGTTGATAATCTAATGGACATTCAATTGATAGTTTTAAATTATCCTAAACATGGATTTAATGGAGTTTGTGAATGATGGATTTTAGATAATGAATATCAAAGAGCTCATACATATGTTCTACTCAACTGTGAAGAAATGACATGATTTTTAAATTGATTGTTACTAAAAAATATTATTTAATATTCATTTAAAAATAAATTAATATTATTTTTTCTACTTTATATGATGATGGTATCAATAAATAGTTTGCACAAATTATAGAATTTTCTCTTGAATAAAATCAAAAAAATAATTTTTCATAATAGTTTCCTAGACCGGAAACGTAATCAATTTATTATCTATAATATGAAATAAATTTTTTATTTTTTATATTGTTAATTTTTATCAATTTTATTGGTATTAAAAAATACCTATAAAATTGATAATTTTTTGTTTTTATTGAGTAACCCACCATAAAATTGGTTAAATATTAAAATGTATATAAGGTGAATGGTTTTTTATTTCATACACATACTTATAGTGAATAAAAAACAATGATTAGTGGTGTTTTCTTGAGATTATCTAACCATTTTAAAAGTAAAATTGACTTTTATGTAATTGTAGATGAAATAATTGAGTTCTGTTATCCGGGATAAAATTATTTAACAATGTTTAAATGTCATTGGTTTGATACTGATAGAACCTTGTGTGTTCTCCCACACCATGTAATCATTGATATTAAATATAAAATTATAGTTTCATTAAATAAATTTCTTTATTGGATCATCAATCAGACCAAATATATTATCAAAAATATCTTTCTTCTTCAAGAGAGTTAATTTATTAGTGGAACATTATACAAATGAAATGTCATGGGAATTGGTTTATGAGAAGTGAATATAGTATACAGAATTCAACGGAATTGAAATTTATCAAGAAATAGCTCCAAATTCATCTTTTTATTGAAGACACACATATATTTCTGATGAAACTCTATAGTTATTAGTCTATGGTGATGATGATGTTGAAATTTTAATATATTAATGTGAAATTAAAGAGATGATAAAGGTGATCATATAAAAATTGATTATATTGATGAAGAATATGAAGTGATTGACACCTTCTTATCCAAAGATGACGAAAAAGATGAATAATTACACAATTACATGATCATTTTTTTCATAAATTATATATATATTACTCATTTTCAATAATTTACTAAAAACAATATTTTGGTGTTTCATATGGATGAATATTCTTATGATGAGATGTTCCATACCCTTTGGGAGGATATACATACTAATGATGAGTCCGATGCTTTATCATTGGACCCCTATGTTGCTAGCAATTTATCATCAAGTCAGATGGGTCAGTGTCTTGTGATATTTATAATTCCCAGCCCTATTCCTGAGCGAAATCCATGTATTGAGTTAGATCTATGCATGAATATTTATATTTAGTTGTGTATTTTATTTTTTATTACATTTCATTAAGTTTTGTATGTAGATATTGTTTGATTAATTATTCTCTTTTATTCATAGCTTCCAACACATAGTTGTTCTGTAGGGGAGTTTTATTCTAAAGAAACATTTTTTTGAGAAAGAGTGTCATGAGATCGAATGACCATTAATGTTTGAAACCTAAATTTTGATCATTGGATGGTACATAAATAAATAACAGTTATTTTTAAAATTATCTAATTATTAACATTATATTATTAATTAACTATAGTTTTTATGATTTCCCATGGAGTATAGAATATATACTTTTTTTGGGAGGACTAGGAGGTATGTATGTGTGTGCGTTATCGTTGGTTTTTTCCCAATACGGGGAGGACATCCCTAATGAAAGAGAGAGTCAAATATTTTGATTAGTTTTTATGGTCCCATTGACCAAATTACATATGATATCATGTTTGGGATCGATTATTATCAAAATATATGGTTCATAGTTTTCATAGGAGAGCATCATTAGGTTAACATATTTGGGGGATGTGGGAGGTGATGCGTCGAGCTGGTAGTGGTACTGTTAGAAATCATCGACAACTTATGGTAAATACTATTTTTATTAATTTATATAACATTTAATGTGAACTATTTATTTTATACTTATATAGGTAGATGAATATCTCAATATTATAGATTTTAATGTTAATAAGAGGATGTAAAATTATCCTATAACTAGAGAGATTATAGGTGGTCACTAGCATCATACCATTGTCAGTATAATTTTTCAATTTTTTAAAATTCACTAAAAATTATATTTTTACTATTTTAATTTGGAATTTCAATTGAAAGAGTCATATGAGACTGAAACTTCTCAGAAAAAGTATTAGAGTTATCCTAATACTGAGATTTAGGCCACCAGTGTGGTATAATTTGTTGATGCAACATTGATGCGGGTGACTCATTATGATTTTGAGAAGCGTTACATTGTTGGTAACAATTGTTGATTATTTCCTCATAATATTCATTTTACTAATGAAAGGTTAGAATCCAACATGAGATGATCTCATGGGGAGTCATCCTCATCATTACATGCTTAATATTTTGGATTTATTTTCAATACCAAATTTTAATAATAATAATACTTTTTATTTATACGAAAGCAAGTACAAAGTCAAAGCAACCAGACACCCAAAACCAAAACCAAGCCAAAACCACAAAAAAACCAAAACCAAACCAAAAACAAAACCAAACCAAAACCAAAGCAGGACAATCAAGGAGGTCTGAAGACGTGAATACCAAGAGCTTCCCCGATAGCGATGTCCACGCCGCCCGAAGGAAGGGATCCAAGGGAATTGAAAACCAAGAGAGGGGGACGGGTTTTGCCATAGAGGCCAAGAAGTCGGCAAGCTGATTACCCTCGTTCCATGTGTGGAGAATCTCGGTGTCACAGGGAAGAAGATCCTTACAGTTTCATATGATATAGGTTATCTTCCAAGGGGGATCAATTTCACCTTTAAGGGAGCTCCAAATGATCTTCGAGTTTGTCTCCACTGTAGTCAAGGAGAGAGCCCTCGAGGAGCAAAGCTCTAAGCCACTGAGCATGGCCTCGGCCTCTGCCACCAGAGGGTCACCAGCTCCGTAAGAGGTGTAGAAAGCAAGGATAATGGAGCCAGATGCATCCTGAACAGCCCCTCCTCCTCTCATGCCCCCCCTGGACGCATGCCCCGTTAGTGTTGATCTTTAGCCCGTGAGGAGGAGGGTGCCATCTTACCCAAGAACCAAGCCTAGAAGGAGTTGGGGGACCCAGTGAGCGTAGAGCGCTAGACTAGTGACTGAGGAAGGGTGCTGCCTCATGATGCTTGTGAACCGAGGCCACCTCGGCAATTAATAGACTGTTGAGAGTATCAAACCGTGGGAAGAGGGGAGAGTCCCGTGGTGCCTCACATGGTTCCGCGCCTTCCAGATTCTCCAAAAGCCATTAGCGAGAATAACTGAATGGCCATCCTCCTCATGTTTGGTGGAAGCATCACAGTACCAGTGCTAGATGAGCTCCACAAATGAGGGAATCATCCATGAAAACACCATATGCTCCCCCAAGGTAGGCCACAGCTGACCAACCCATTCAATCTGAAGGAAGAGGTGGGTCGAAGTCTCCTCCTTGAGAGTTGAACAGCAGCAAAATCTTGAGGCAAGTGGAATACCTTTGGACTTGATAGCCATCTTTATTGGGATAGCATTGGATCAGACCCTCCAGATTAGAATATTGAACATGGCTGGGATAAACATACACTAGAGAACGATTCCCCAAGGATCCCTAGCTGACTGCCTAGGAAAGGCCTTCCTGTAGTCCATTGCAGAGAATCTGCCTGTAGAAGAACCCTTGAAGATGCACCTGTCCGTGGACTCATCCAAATAGATGTCGCGGAACCGAGCCTCCGTGGGGGGGGGGGTGAGGATGGCCTTGAGGATGGAATGATGGAGGGATGCCTCTTTAATCTAGAGGTCGGGAGTTGGACAGCCCGGGAAGCTGAGAAAGCCACTGCCCCTATTGCACTCCCAAAAGTTTGAGGTTCCCAGCACGATAATCCATTGGGAGTGCTCCCGAAGAGAGGACACATGAGTGCGAAGGGAGCTACAAAGGGTGGACGGTTTCTTGCAAATCTCATTGATCCCGAAGCCGTACTTCCCCCTAATGAAATGGATCGACAAATTTCGGCCCTTGATAACAACCCATTCCAAATTGCCTTGCAAGAAGAACATGGACTCACCCAGGATTATCATGTTGATGACACCGTGCTCTAGAGGCTTCACTAATCTGGTCCAAGAGGCCCATCTGCAATGACCTTCACCATGAGCATCCCAAAGGAGAGAGTTAAGTATGGACTCCAGCCGGCTGATGACTGACCGAGGGACCTTCAGAAAAGAAAGTATGTGCATGGGGATAGAGGACAACACACTATTAATGAGAGAAATCCTCCCCCCAAATGATAGGAAACGGTTCTTCCAATTGATGATGCAACTAATAACCCTGTTAGACAGATCCTCAAAATGCTGAACTCGAATCCTCCTAGGAGAAATAGGGGCCCCCAAATATGTCATGGGGAACTGCTTCCCAGGGATCCCGAGTACCCATTCAATAATCTCCTTGCATCTTCCCGGGCAGTTCGAAGGGGGAACATGCCACTCTTATCCCGGTTGATAAGTTTCCCACTCCAATGAGAAAATTCATCTAATATCCTCACCATGCTCTTGATAGAGGGGAGCCTCCCATTTATAATCAATGAGTCATCATCATCGGATGCACAGAATGAGGAGTAGTTGAGATCCCAAAGTGAAGTAATGGAGGCCAACCATTGGAAGTAAGAAGAGTTGTATCGACAGCAGCAACAACAGGAGGATGAGATGCGATGATGGCATGAGAAACAATAAGAAGAGATGATGTATTAAATTAGAGCACTGGATCAAGGTATTAGGATAATGATCCCTCCCCCTCCATTATAGGAGGACCCTCCCCCTCCCACATTACATTACCATCCCCCTCCATAGTGAATTATACAATATGTACACATTTATTACATTAAAATTTGATTGAAAATATTTTCTCATAATATTTTTAATTTTTAGATGTTTATAGTTTTATTTATTACATTTTTTTAAATTATATTGATATTTACGTTTTTTTAATTTATTTTTTAAGTTTTTTAATAATATTTACAAAGAGCCTAAGACCATTAGAAAATACTTGAGTAATTAACCCTATAGAAAACTACTTGTGATGGGAGGGTGGAAAATAAAAAAAGATAGTGTTTGCTACATGAAATCACAAAATATATCTTTTGTGACAAAATTTTCAGTAATATGCTATTTCAGATGGGACCCCATAAAAAATAAACCATTTTTCAATTGTGTTTTTAAGCATGCAGTATGCGACCTTTCGACCCATGATGACTTGTATCCCCCCAAAAATTGGATGGAGAATAATAGTGAATTATTATATGGTCTAATAAAAATAATCTTTTTCATTCAAATGGAATGGAAGTACTGAACATGTTCCACCCACATTCATCACATACCTCATTCCATCTCTCTTACCCATTTACAAGGTTTGGTCAGTCTAGGATTTCCTATAACCGAACCACCTAGCTAATCTGGATCCAAATAGGTTATTAAACCCTTTGGTGGAGGTGTTCTTAATGATTAGGGAGCCCAGAAATTTATAAAAAAAATTAATTTAAAAAAAATTCCAAATCAAATTAAAAGTAAATTTTGAATTAATATTACTTTAATTTATTTTAACTCATAATATTATCCCTCGATTAGGATTATTCACAAATTTTATTCTATTATTTATATTTATTTTATATTAATTGACCATTGTTGAGATTGGTCAATGTATATTTGGTGTTTTTATTTATTTACTTAATTATTGAAATATGAGACGGATTGTAAAAATTATTTAATAAATGAAGGTCTATGTATCACCAATTCACCATATTATATATATAAATGTATGCATGTCCATGAGGATAATTACTTATCTATATCCCATATATTTGAGACTCCCTCACCAGCATGTGATTATTTTGGTATAATGAGTAAAATGAAAGGATACATAGTTTACACTCAGACTTAGTGGAGTAATAGATAAGATTAAGATACATTGGAAGGGGTGTGCCAAGAAACACAATTCATAATTGACTCAAAGAGTTTTCCCTTGGGTCTAGGTTGATCCACTATCTAATCAATGTATTAACCACTTTAAAATATAATGATCAACCCATTTATTTATTTATTTGTGCATGGATTATTACTTTGTAAATGTGTATATTATATGCAATCACATAGAACAATAATAAATCCTAGAAGTGTGAAATTCATTTGGTACATGAGGAAACAATTTTAATAAAGAATGATTTCATTTTGAGTGTGACCACATAAAATAATAAACTTACATACAAAATGATGTCATTCATAGAGAATAACTAAAAATATCTCATAGAAATATTATGTAGAATGTCTTTTGTTACATGATTTCGAACAAACTACAAGTTTGAGGTGCTACTCAACCATATGTGAGCGTACCTATAACTATTGGGGGATTATTATCATTTTTTCATGGTTTACATAACTAATATTATAATAAATGATATATCCATAGATATATTAGTGAAATTTTAAAGGCAAATTGTTGAGTAATGAAATTTTTATATTTTCTAATGTTGTGACTTCCCCCAATATATCTAAGATTTGTTTGTAATCATGGTTGTCCAGCCAAAATCCTACCTTGAAACTCTATATATAGTGGTGTAGCCAAATCATTGACTACTGATATAGGTTTGAAGGGTAATTTACAATATAATATTTAATCAATAAAATATTCTAAACATAGTAGTTTGATGATACTACGATATCATAAAATAGTGTGAAACATTAAATGATGATGAAAATAATAATGCCTATATTTTAGCAAACAATATAAAGTAGTAATGAACTTAATTTACTTATGGTAGATCAAATTTAATCACAACACCCAATTATATTTTACCACTATCAATATTGGATAAATAATATATAATGAAAGTTTGTAACTTTTAGGAGTGGTAGAGGTGATTTTGTATGTTACTATGCTAAGAAAAAACTATTATGTGTGGGAATCTCAACATCCTATAGATACCCCTTAGGGACCATGTATGATGGATAAAGATAAATATTATACGAATATGGATGATAAACATGAATTTTAGTGAATCATGTTGTTATCTATGTCTAATTAAATGTATAGATTTAGGATAGTAGAAAGGGATCAAGTTGTACCTCATGTACTCCAAATCATTTGGTATTCTAAGCAACTGGACTCCCTTGGGTTTAAATTGAACCATGAACTAGATGCATATTTCATTCATAAGTCATTACCAACTTGATTTTAAAATTTTATTTTTAATTATAATATTAATAACATGAATAACCCACTCTAGATCATGTGGGATTTACTTCTTTGAGTATAAAAGGATATGAATAATACTAGCTCTTCAATCATTATGAAAAAAAAGATGAGGATGGGAAAGAATAAAGAGTCAATACCTAAACCCTAGAAAAATAAATTGATGCACTGACCCTCCATGGAACTAAATTTATAATGGGAGAGAAATTAGACTAAAGTATTTTACTTTTCTTATGGAAATAAAGTCCATTGGAGGAAGAATTACATAACTGAGGAGAGAAAGCATGGTGATGCTTCAACTTTCGGTATATTTTTCATCAAATTCAATATTTATATTTCAATAAGTTAGTTATTATACACAATATGTGTGTCTCACAATTTTATTCAAATATAAAAACCAAGTAGATTCAAAATTAGTGTAAATTGTTAGGTGGATCATTTAGAAATAAATGGTGATAGGATAGAAATACTGGTTGTTCGAGATTCTCATCTCATTTTTCCTCGGGGCAAGGTAATTGTATTAAATAAATGTAATCATGTACCTTATATTTCTAGAAACACGATTTCAATATCTATTCTAGACACTATGTGATTTTATTTCATGTTTTTTAATATATTATGTATCTTTTTATAAAGATAACATATGATAGGGTATATAACATCCAAACAATGTCTTGTAAATAATAAAACTCTAAAAGACTATTTTGGAAATCAATGAAAACTCCAGAGGGAATGAATTGTATCCTACCCACCTATGTAATTTTATTATTGGGTATGTAAAAAAAGTGTTTAAGAAAACATCATCAAGTATGATGTTTATACTCTATTGAGTTCAAATGCATAGATGCATATCTCACTAGTTTAAAATATTATTGGAGCATAAAATATATCTTAGAACTTAGCATGTATGATCTCACAGAGGTGATGGTAAATGAAAGTCTCAAGTCCCATTCTAGAACCAATGTGTCATTTTCATGAAACATCCAACATTTACGTACAACTCCCAGGTTTTCCACCCATCCCATCTGTATAAGAAAGGTAACATCAAATGACCAATGTTTAGTAGAAACCTAACAATCCCTCAAAAAATAATGGAGACATATTCATGTAACTTTCCAATAATATGTGTTACAACATGAAATCATGAGTTTCATGGGGATGTTGATGTCAAAGAGTAGAGTTCCATAGATTTCTTCCCACAACAATGACATGGGTTTTGTGCCCCCAATATTCCATGTCACAAGCTAAGAACTCTTGTAATCCCCTGATGTTTCACGGGATAGCCCTATGTCACATGGACAAAATTTAATTATGTGTAATATGGATCTATAAGGAGTAAAAATCTATAAATAGATCATTCCCTAGCCTATTTTTGGGATGGACCACTTGAATTTGAAGAGTCACACTGTCGTTTGTAGAACCCTATATTTCATGAAGCTCACATAACCAGATCCATAATGGATTGTCACAGGTACAAAACTTGTGAAAAGACACTCACATAGGCTCTAAATAACCTTTTATTATGAAATATATAATATCATGAAACATCCAATAATTGATAAACTATTTCACACGTATGAAAATCCTACTCACAACCCCCGACCTCATGAAACATCAAATGTTTGGGAAACCAAGTCTCGTGAATCCCTTCCCCATCCTTTTTATAGATCCACTAGTTAAAAAAACATAATAATTAAAACAACTCCAATTTTTCAAAAAACATCCTCTACTTCCCTTACACGTTGACTCCTTCCACAAAAATTAGTTTCATAGAAGAATATTTATCGTGTTATCTACACAAATTTTAATAAGGATTTTATAGGAAAACCTCATTTTTATGGCTAGTTTCATAGAACATCATTCCAAAGACATCTTCTCCAAGCATGGGATGGGAATACTCATTTCCATGTACTCCTTATAATTTTAATAGCCCCGTCAATACCCTTGCATTCTTCCTAAAACATGCAGTGTGCATGCTATTTTCACTCTAAAAAAACATTTGTAGTTGAAACATAAGCCCTTGTGGAGGTCTTTTCAAGGTAATATAACCATAATCCCCATTTATGAGTGAATACATGATAAATGGATTCTCATCTCCCCTGAACATAACTGGGACAAGAAAACTCCATGTATAAGACACAACTAATGTTTGAGTTGAAATAGTTTAAACTACAAAATGAAATATCTAATATAGATGAATTTAAAAGCATATCACAACCTATGTGCTACAAGAATAAAAAATTTATCATATAATGATCGATCATTTCGACATTAAACTACATATCCCAATTTACTAGTTGAAAACCATTAAAATTCACAGTGAAAACCCCATGATGTTATACTTTTATCTATATAGATTAATTTCTAATTTCTAAGACTTTAAACTACATAAAAAAATGTCATAGTCATTTGATGTTAAACTACATGACAATTTCTTTAGAACATTACCTTAAACAGTATATTTACCCTATGAAATGAACATAGGATTCCATACGAGATAAGAATAGGATGCCTCAGGTTTTTATCATTAGATGACTTATGTTACAAGCATGGAATGATACCCCTATCATATGGGATGATTTTAGGTGTATTCCCTACACCTTACTTTTGTGTTTCTCCTTTAACAGTGCAAGAATCCTTACCACATGAAATTAGACTACATAGTGTGGTCACCTCACATGACGTCAAATTGTGATACTCAAACTATGTATATTTTGATCCATTTTCTTTTACAACGTATGTAGGACGCCTCTATGAGGTTCAGTACAAACACCAACATTAAAAAGCATCCTCTTTAATGGTAGAAAATTCAATGAATTATCACCATTTAAGAGTATTCCCAACCTATCACCATATAAAAATAAGTTCTCCACAAGAGTTTAGCATCTACACATGACACCATCCTTTTCCTGATCCAATATGTCACGATGGTATATTAGAATAATCTCAATTAAACAACATAGATACCACCGACCAATATGTGATGACTTTATGTGGGAAAATATTCACTGGACTCTATATAAGTGAAGATATTTCACATTGAATTAAATCTATGACCCCTCTTGATGCATTAAAACCCCTTCCTTAGGTGATTATCAACAGAAGTGTATTTGATGAGTATATGATCTATCCTTTACTCAGGAGGTGAACCTAATATTCTACCTCATGCGATGATCATGATAATCCTTTGTCTATGAATCTATGAATCCATAAGTGTGGATTATAATTTTCATAGCATGAAGAGCATTTGATGCATCACATATCAAACATGAGTCACCATGTGTGACCATAATGAGATAAATGTAGCAATTATAATTGGATTTATTACATACTAAATGTAATTTTTCTTCATGGAGATCATGGGATGTATCATGATTTATAAATGATATAGCTTATTCTGTGAGTATAAGATTCCATAAAAGTATAATTATGGAATAATTCTATATATGGACACAAACCTAATTCCATTTTTTGATATGACCCCATGTATTTGTCTTTTCATTACATAAATTATCATAATTAATTTGTGTCAACTAAGATATTACACTAAGAATGTGATTTATGTATTTGTCTTAGATATATGTGGTATAATAATACTAGGTACCAAAATCTAAGTATCAATCCACATAAGGAATATTTGATATCCCTTCATCCCATTCTGATCATGGGGAATACATCATTAACCATGGGGGCGGAAGTATCTATCATTTGGAAAGTAGGAATGTATGGAAATGATAAATGTGACTAATCTAATGATGAAAATTTACAATTAAAAATCACATCAAGATATAAGAGCCAAAAAATAACAGGAAACATGTATGGATCTATTATCCTACTGTATGAAGTATATAAAGTGCATCTGGTATCTCC
This sequence comes from Viscum album, assembly GCA_963277665.1. Lineage (NCBI taxonomy): Eukaryota > Viridiplantae > Streptophyta > Magnoliopsida > Santalales > Viscaceae > Viscum > Viscum album. The sequence goes on from OY728119.1 coordinate 1,270,194,309, forward strand.
AATTCTGGTCATCACATACAAAAATCAATTATCCTCCTCCTAGGAGAGGATGAGTAATGTTGGGAATGACGGGTATAACCATATCCAAAAACATATTAATGGTTGAATTTATATGTCACATAGGAGAAAAAATATTGGACATGATTGACATTGTATTGCCAATAGGTGTTGGGTCATGATTACTGGTGGTGAATCAATCTCTCATAACTATTATTTTTCTACAATGGATACCACTCATGAGGCTCATGGGAAACCTTTCCCCATATCTTCCTCAGAGATTATCTAGAAGTGGTTGATCAATCCCCTCATTCATAGATAAAATAATAAGGGATCATCTCAATTAGGGACATGGCTCCAGAGGACCTGGAAGCTATGGAACAATGCTAAAACCACTCTCTGTAGTGACTAGAAATGTGGGAAATCACATCGTCGCCATAATGAATCATTTTAGGATCCTATCACCAAAAAACACTAATGGATCCCTCCCCTATATATAGGAGGTAGGAGATGTACTAGTCACACCTATTGTGACTACAATCTGGGAGTCATTCAAGAGGGATCATGTTACTTGGTAGTACCAAAAATACCCAACATCCATATAAGCTAAAGAAAAGTTTAATATAATCCCTTATCCCTCATCATTAGTCTATAAATATTAGCACGCACGCTAGGGTATATCCTATAACCATTCATGAATGGATGCTTTTGTTTGGAATTTATTTTCCCAAAAATAATTTATAAATCTTGTTGATTCTAATGCTCACAAATATTCTTGTCTATTATACTAATGCAAATAATTTATATGTTTTTATTATTATATTTCTTGATAAATGTATCTTGTTATAAAATTATATTACGGTTAATGTTTTTTAAAAGAACTCTATATTTTTTATTAATTTGGAAACACTTTTTATATCCTACATTTGTAGGTAGAACATATGGATTTCAAACCCTACGATTGGAGTGAATGTATGGATCAAATAATATACATTGTTGCAAAAGTATGGATTAGGAACCATACATTTAAGAGAAAATCTACATTGGATAAACTAATATATGGATCAAAACCAAAAATTTTGATGTTAACTGTACGTTGTGAACCATAATTTTCAAGTTAACCTGTTGTTTGACTTGGTCAACTACAAAGTTTAAATTTAAGATGTTTCTTGATATATTTGAAATGGTATTTTCCAGAATATTTAATATCTATTATATATTCTAAAATACTAATTCAAAGGATCATATCTAATATATTAAATCATTCATATTTTTTTGTGAATTTACACATTTCATTACCAATTCTATATTTAAATACACATGAATTATGATCCCATATTTTTGGATCTATCTAACCAAAATATAATCAAGTTTCTATTTTTTAGTAAAAAGATTTTAATAATTAAAAATACCAAAACCATTTTTAATAACATTGTCTCTACTATTTTAAAGAGATAAACTTTGGAGATATGTAGTATTTAATATTGTTATGGTTGACTGTCTTTCTATTTTAACTACAACTAGTGTTCTATTGATATATTTTATGAAGATAATTTGTAACCAGGAATTATATGATGTTTTTATTTATTCAATACTATTATCTTTGAATAAAAGGATCCATTATCTATCAGTTGTTGGTGTAATAGTGAAATAAAAGAGTTTCCCACCAAATCAATTAATCTTGATTTATTAGAGTATATGTTGCTCATAATTAGTCATGGTGGGTTGTCAACATCTCTTAAAAATCTATGGACTAAGATGTTTTCTATAAATGAACCTATATTATTGTAAGGTTTCAAATAAATTCAATCTGTTTTGGAGGTAATGTGATAAGAGGACTAATTTTTCGAAAATCACCAATCTCACTTTGAGAGTTTTGGTGGAGTATACTAGGGATCCATATAACATGAAACACTATAAAAATACTATTTTTTATTCCTTGTTTTTTAACTGCATAACTTTATTAAATAAGATAAGGATTCGTACATTCAATATATATAAATAGGTATAAATTTTGAATCTTCCAAGTTTTTTAGAAGGAATAAATTCATCAACCTCTTTTTTATATTTTTATTTTTATGACCAAAGAAATTAAAAACAAAGGTGGAATTTTTTTATAATCTCTAGAAAGCTCGAGTAAAAGGTATATATAATGATAAATGTTGATGGAAGAACTAAAATAAATAATTTTCATTATCCATGCCCCTATTTTTAATATATATAATTATATTTTATGGAAATATTACGTGATTATATATTTGAATCATATTGAATTCAAGGTTTACATGAAGATTGTCAAACCTTATTTAATCCATGGAGATCTAGGAACGTGGGATTCTACTATGGAATATGAGTATGATGTAAATTCAAGTTTCATGAATGGTATTATATATGGACTTGGTCTAGATGAATTCAATCTTTCATATCAATGTACTATTTCCTTTGAGATATGGAAAATAATCCCAGTTACTTATGAAGGAAATAAAAAATTTCAAGAAATTAGGATACAACACTAATAATATGAAATTTGACAGTTTCAGAATGTATAATGGTGGAAGAATCACTCAAATTAATGGAACATTGACTGAAATAATCAATAGTGTCTCTTTCATGGGAGAAAAAATTAATCAACCAGATCAATATTTAAAATTTATAAGAGTCTTACCCTCTAAATGGAATGGGATATCTACTACAATCCTATAATCCAAACTCATCTCAAAAAAGACAATAAAGGATATGATTTGAAATCTAATGATGTATGAAGAAAAATATAATGTTGAAGCTTAAAATAATAGAATGATAAAAGGGGAGAATTCCACCATTAAATTTATGACTCAAAAATACGAGATGAAATCCGAAGAGGATGTCATAATCTCAAATGATTCAGAATTCTATGATTTAAGAATAGAACTTTCTCATATTGCTAGAAGATTTTATAAACTTTATAATAAGAAGACAGGATTCAAAAAGTACTTCAATATTCTCATGAAATATGGTAAAGGAATTGAGGAATTATGATTCTATGAATGAAAGATAATTGTAAATATGAGGCTTAATTACCCACAACTAAATGAAGAGAAAATAAAAACTGAAAAGAATGAAATGATGTATCAGATGATGATAGATTATGAGACCAATGGTAAAAAAATATATGAAGGATAATTGGAGTGTCTTTGAGGTCTCAAGTAGTAATTTAAAATTTAATTAAGAAAAATATCCAAAGAATATAAAATAAAATATTTTATTTATGGATAAAGAAGAATAAGTTTTATAACATTCTATTCTTATACTTAAAATTCAGAATGTTTTTTTGATAATAAATTATATTACTACTACTAAATGGTTAATGAAAATATTGAATATCTATTAAAAATCATAAATCACTAAAAAAATCAATATTCTTTTTTAAATGAAAAATATGAAATTCTAAAAAAATAATTAGTATTAACGGATTTTTTTTTGAAAATCTACCTCAAACTGTGTTGTTCATGAAAGAAGAATTAAAGTGTTTTAGACTATATTTGATTCATTCAGATGTGACTTTAGAATATCAATTATGGAAGAAGAATTTAGAATTATTTTTCATGGTAATAAATGTTCATAAAAAGCATAATTATATAATAGGGAGAAATGGATAAGGGTCATAATTATTTAACAAATATTTTATACCGAGTTCAATGAATAAAAACATATTAAGATTCCATCATTTTTATTGTAGAATTGAAGGAAATTAAGCTAATAATTTTTTTTTTGAGGAATCCCCAATTTAGTGAAATAAAATAGGGTTTTTAAAGAAATATGTTATAATATTGTCCTAAAAATTTTGGAAAGATTTAGAAAATCTAATAACCCATATCTTTTCAAGCTAACACATCTAGACCAAAGATAAATAGTTTACCAAAAAAATATATTATTTAAATGTGTTTATAGTATAAATATCACTGGAACAAATTTTAGTATGGTATATAAAAAGTGGCTACTCAGAAAACATGATTGGATACTTTTGAAATTTAAATACATTAAAATATTTAGAGGGAACCCGGGTTACCATTGGTGATAATGAAAATAGAAAAATAGTTATACTTGGATCATTTGGAGATCCAAAATTGATTTGGATCAACCATGTACTATATGTTCACAGGTTTAAACACAATCTAATAATTATCTCTCAAGTTCTTGGTGATGGTTTTTATGATGATTTATGAAATAATTCATTCTCTATTTTTAATGATAAAATGAATACGTTTAAAGAACCTAGAACTAAAATGGATTATACTTTGGATCTTAATTCCTTGTGTAAACAAAAACTGAATTGTTTAGCAACTAAGACAAATGAATGACATGTTTTGAATAGGATACATGGACACTATAATGTAATTAATTTTTATAAATTACCTAAGGGATAATTACTTTTCTATTTTCCCAATCATAAATTTGATAAATAAAGATTTTTCATTACATTCCAAATAGGATAAAAACACAAGTCCCCATTCAATTCTATTAACGAGGTTTCCATATCCAAAATTCTAGAACTCATCCACATTTATTTATTTATACCATCCATATTTGGAATCTTGGATAGAAGATATTATGAATTTTTTAGTTGATGATTTTTCTAGATTTACTTGGTTTTATTTCCTAAAACATAAAAGTGAGGTTTTCTTTGTTTTTTAATCTTATGAAAAATCATTCAAAATGAAGAATATGTTAAAATAATTTCATTGAGAATATATTATGGTGTTATGTTTGAGTATAAATAATTTAATTCCTTTTACTCAAAACTGTATATTAAACATACTCCTAGAACACCTCAAAAAAATAGAATTTTATAAAGAAGAAATATCAGTAATAAATAAATTTCAAGAACTATATTAAATGAACAAATTATTCTTATCTATATTTTGGGAATAATATGTCAAAAAAAATTTCTCCATATCTTGAATAGAGTTTTAATAAGATTTTTTCTTAAAAATTTACCTAATTAATTATATAATAATAGAAAACCAATGTTTGGATATTTTAATGTGTTTGGATAAAAGTCCTATATCATGAATACTATGGAAAATATGGGAAAATTTGATCCAGAATATAATGTTTGAATCATTCTAGGATATTATTTTAATTATAAAAATTATAGAGTGTAAAATAAAAACTAAAGGAAAGTTAAAGAATATATTCATTTGATGTTTAATTAAAGTGATCCTTTTGATCAAATAAAGAATAATATATATGAAGTTACAAATTCATTATACAATTTGATACTAGAATCTCCTAAATATGACTTTGAAAATAAACTTGAATATGATGGAATTCAGTCCAGCCTAAAATAACATGAAATAGATGAACCTCAAAGTGACTTACATAGAAAAATAAAACTTCAATGGATCATCCATTAGAAACTATAATATGTAATCTTGATATAAGTGTAAGGACAATAAGGAGTATAGGTAAATAGATGAATTATCTTTCTTCCTATCTGACTTATAACTTATAACATTGGAGGAATAATTAGATGATGAAATATAATTAATAGATAGGAAAGAAGAACTTATCCATTTTCATAGGAACATATTTCGGGAATTAATTTATAGGCTGAAATATGATCCATTAGTAGGAACCAAATAGGTTTTTGAAAATATGAAATTTATCCAAAGGATAATTATTGAAAATAAAGATAGATTAGTTGAGAAATTATATAATCATGAATATGGAATCGATTATGACACAAACATTGCACTTATTGATATATAAAAATATATAATATTAATTCTATATTATGTATCATATTTGAATTTTAAATTATATCTAATGGATATAAAATCAGCTTTTATAAATTGATATTATGGGGATGAAGTTTATACTGTACATCCTCTAAGTGTTTAAAATCCTCTTCTACAAAATTCTTTTTTCAAACATACTAATAATCTTAATGAACGTAAACAATCAAAAAGAGAATGTTATGAAAAATTATGATCTTTTCTATAAAAAACTGGTTTTATAAAGGAATAGTAATCCTAATATATTTATGAAAACAAAGTTTAATGATATTTTATTATTATAGATTCATATAGATGATGTTATCTTTGGTTAAATTAATAAAAATCATTAAAATAATTTTTCAAATCATATCAAAATGGAATTTGAAATAATTATGATGGGTGAATTAATTTGTTTCATAAATTTGAAATCTATCAAAATTATTATGGGATTTGTTTTATAAAAAAATTAAATATATTATTCATTAATTGGAAAAGGATGGACTAGAAAATAGTAATACATATACAACTCCCATGTGTACCAATATAAAACTAGATTTTGATAAAGCTCTAAAACCAATTTAAAACAAGTTATATAGAGGTATTATGGGAAATTTTCTATATATTATTAATAGTATACAAGAAATTTGGTTTTCTACCATTCTTTTTTGTAAATTTCAATCAAACCCCAAAGAACCCCATCTTACTACAATTACAACAATTTTTAGATATTTTAATGGAACTAATTTTCAATCTATACTCTACCAAAAAAACATATAATTTTAATTCCATCCCTATTTCATATGATGATTTTTGTGGTTCTAGGTTATATAGAAAGAGTACGTCAAGAACCTATCACTTTTTAAAAATGTACAGAGTTTCATGATAATGTAAGAAACAACATTCAGTTACTTTGTCAAACGTTGAGGCATACTATATCTCTAATGGTAGTTATTCTGAACTAGTGTTGTGGATGATACACACGCTACTATACTTTTTACTCAATTTCAATAATACTCCTTTTTTATAAGACAATACAAGTGAAATTAATATTTCAAAAAATTTCTATATGTCATTTAAGGACTAAGAATATTGATATAAGTCATCATTTTCTATGATATTAAGTTCATCAAAGGATATATATTTTGAATTTTTTGATACTGAAAATCAACTTGGTGAAATTTTCATCAAACCAATTCCTACATATAATTGAGAATTTATTTAGGGGGAGTTTTCTAAATTTAATTTTAATTAAAAAAATTATGATATTTAATTAATTATTTTATAATTTATAATTATTATTAATATTTTAAATTGTGTTCCACTATAATTTATTTAGAAGTTAATTAATAAATTATGGATTTTTTGCACTTTCAAAAAAATAAACTTTTCAAAATTAAAATCCATAATGATTACAATGATTATTTTGTTTTGAGAAAAATAATTGATGTCAACAATAACCATAAAATATTTTCTCTCTTTATCTCACTGTCAATATTGGACACTTTCAAATTTCGTAACTCTTTATTTCCTTTAAAAACACTAAAATATGAACATCCAATCATCATATTTTTGTAATGGTGAAGAAAAAAAGATATAATAAGGAGGAGTATGGGAATCAGTGAACCAGCGATCTTTTGAAGTACATAGATGATTCCTTTAATGGTCTTTTTTACACATTGTGTTTCTATTTCTAATATACCTACTATTAAAGAATTATCTTGATTTTCATGGGATTGAATTTATTTTTAATGGTAAAAATAATGTTTATGTTTTTTACAGTGAAGAAAAAGTGTTTATGGACACCCATATTTTTGGAAGAAAAAATGAGGTTGTCTCCTCAAAGGTAAATAATATGGATATTTTAGTGTGTTTAGTTGAAATAGCCAAGTTTTTTAGTGTCACCGTCAAATTTTTTAGTTTAATATTTGATATATTAGAGATAAAGGGAATAAGTATAAGGAGATAATGTATTTTCTTTTCTTATTCACCCTGGAATGAGATATTCTTATAAAAGATATTGATGTTGACTAGAAGGAACTAATCAAGTTTGTTAAATCAAAAATATTTCCATGGATTTCCTAGATAGATAAAATTATATTCCCTCATATATATATCATTTTAAATGTTAAGTTAAATTAATTTGAATTTTAGTTGATTTAGGTTGAGTTATATGCATCACTACTATTATAAGGAAGGAAGAATGTCTATTTATCCATATTCAAGGATTATTTATCTACTATTTTATTAAAATAATATGATCCATGATGTTTATATGTCCATTAGATGTCATAAAATTAATATTCCTTCTATTGGAATATTAATAAAATTTGGTTTATTATGGTGAACTAAGAAAAGAAATATCATACCCATTGGTGATTATGATCAACCAGTATCTATTTCTCATGATATGGGGTAGTAAGGAAATCTGAAGTTAGATGGTTCGGTAGGGTTTTTTTGATGATATTGGTGACACAAGAGTAAAAGTAAGTACAAAGGAAATTGGTAGAAGACTCACTATTGATGTCAGGTAGCCAACAACTATAATAAATATATATAATTCTCTTGAATAACCATAAGGAGATGACAAAATTGATTCTCTTATTAAAATTCCTCAAAAAACTAAAGAGCGTATGGTTCAGGAAAAAGAGGTTGAAGTTGAAATTGTTTTGTAACTTGTGTTTATGGGTTTAAATATTACTTCTATAGAAATGAAAAATGAAAATAGATATTAGAACTAGGCTCATACAGCAGAACTTATTGAAGAAAATTCTCAAATTGGAAAGAAGTTGAACACATATATGGTTGAAACAATTTAATTAATTGAGAATCAAGTAGTTTCTATAGGTGAAGAATCCTTAGATTTGGTTTTTTGTTAATATAGTGATGAAAAAGAAGTTCATGGAACATTTTCATCATTATCCAGTGATATTATTTAAGGTTTTTCCCTTACTATATTTTCAGTAGGACAACCCTTTAGAAATAAAAAATATGAGACTTATGATTCTAAAAGTGCTCAAATTTAAGATATTTCTTGTAAATTATATCAGTTAAACAGAACTGTATACAAATATGTACAATGAAATTGAAGGTTCGAGAAAATAATTTGATGTTTTGAAATGTTTTACAATTCTAAAATTATAATTGGAATCATTTAATCATCATATCCAAAACCTAAAATAAAAATCTATTTCTAAATGTAATTTAACTCATTTTAGAGGTAAATGTATGAATCTGGTTTGAAACTCAAAGACAAATCAATTTAAAAGTAAATTGTTTTATAATTAGAGATATATATGGGGAATAAATTTTAATCAATTTGAAGTAACTCAATTCAAGAAAGGGAATATACTTATATTCATCCATCGTATTCAAATTTGGTAAGTAGTTTTGAATCAATTTCTATGGTTTTACCTGAAATAAATGATCGGATTCTAAGTCTTCAGTGCGATAGTCTTCCAATTCACATTTTGTTACACAATAAAAAATATATTATTGTTAAATTAACATATGATGATCCTTGTATTATAAACCTTATCAATCAGTTATGTGTGATTCTATAATTGTTTTTACATTCTATAGAGACCATCCACGAGTTTTTGAAGGTAAATTTATTTGAAAATTTAAATGTAGGAAAAGGGTCAAAGATTTTGATGAAATAATGGGATGAGATGAATAATAAAATTTTTAAAGCAATGATGGTAGAGTTTAAGGATGTTCCTCATGCTATTATAGATTTTTTTTCATCTAATACCTCATATGTAATAGAACCTTCTCCCTCATATAATCTTAACTCTTATCTTTTTATCCAAATATTTCATGTAATCAATAATTTGTAAAAAAATATTTTCACAATTATAATTATGTTTTTTTGTTAATTTTTTATCTGCGAAACTATATTTACAATATATAAATAATATATTCCATTTCTTATAAAAATATTCATGGTTAGTTTTGTTCCCCATTAACTATGTTATATTTCATTTTTTGTTACTTTGTTTTTTATATTAGAAAATGGGTGATAAAATGGATAAAAACATTATAATTACTCTCATATATTAAACAATAAGAATAAGAGAAATTTAAATAATAAAAAATAATATTTTTAGTTTGGTTAACATAACTATTATAATATTATTTTTTATCTATAGATTATAAACCATTAAATGAGAACAATAACTTTTTTTATATCACCGTCACACTCTATTTTTTTAAGTTTACATTTCCTATATTTTATATATATTTTGATATATGGGTTTTGTGATTGTCTAACAGGGGGAGATTGTTGGGCATTTATTATCTCAACAATACTTAATAAAAATTGTTGATTTTGATGCTTTCAAATACCATTGTTTATTTTAGAAATTTAATTACATTATATGTTTTGGGGGATTATATTTCATGAGAAATTTAACATTTTCTAAATTTATTTTTGGGATAATGTTTTGTATAAAATATTCATTATATGTTTAGAATTATTCTAGAAAGACCATTTAAACCCTATGTTTATAAGTGGAATGTTTTATTTTCAAACCCTCTATGTGTAATGAACATGTTTATTAGATAACCTATGATGTTTTAAAAGTATGGATTAGGAAGGATAATATTAATAGAAACCCTATGTATGAAAATATAATGTATGGATCAATAATTAAACATTTTTAATTTAACCCTACATTGTCAAGATTAATCCTGATGTTAACTGCACATTTGACTTGGTTAACTACGATGTTTAAATTCAAGATATTTTTTGAAAATTATGCAATATTCTTGATAAGATTATTCAATATCTCTAAAAAATTATTTAATACTGATTCAAAGGCTCATGTTCAACATATTAATTCATTCCTATTTTTGTGGGATGTTACAAATTTATTTAGTTGTCTTAAATTTAAATACTCTAGATTTAACATGTGACCTTTTTGGATCTGTTTAACCAAAAGAAAATTGAGTTTCTCTTGATTAATTCCTTCATAGGATTAGTACCTTTTATGAGGAACATCCTATCGGCTATTCTAAGTAGCTACACTTTGGAGACATACATGTTTTAATCTTGTGTTGTTTGTTTAGCATTCTATTGATACTATTTCCATTATTATTTTATTATATTTTGTGAATAAAATTTTTAACCAATATTTATATGAAGTTTTTTCTCCTTGGAGAATAAAATATATGATGATAAAGATCCAATTTATATCAATTTCTACTGCAACATTAATCTAAATCTATTTTTCATGAAACCAGATAATCTTGATTTCATAGAGTATCCACAACTTGTACACAATTTTGATGGTGTTCCCTATTCTCACAATAAACTATGTATTAAGAGGTTTTTGTTAAATACTACTTATTATGTGGTCTAAAATTACTTCAATCATTGGGGAGGTGTAATGATAAGAGGAGCGATCTAGTGAAAATATTCATCCTCGCTAAAAGAGTGTTGGTGGAGTTGACTGAGGGATATTTAACCCAAAACCACCCTAAAAAATATATTATTCTTGTATACTATGTCAAATTCATAACATTATTAATTAAAAGAATTATGTATATCTTCATAATATATGAATTGGGATAAAAGTTTAATATGTCGTGATTTTAAAATGGTCACAATCCACCCCCTCTTGTGTATCTTAATATTATTCTAACCCAACAACTTCTCAGACGGATCCAGTTGATCCTGAAACTACTGAAATCCATCCTTCCATACCAACCAAGGTAAAAGGGAACATCCCTACTCAATAGGGATAAATATCCAATCCACCGAATATGAAGATGGGTTGAATAACCCCACCATTGTCATCAATATCTACCATCATGGGGGGTCACTCATGACAAATATATTCACCATGGTGTTCCTCTTTGTGACACCATAGACCAAAATAGAGTCCCTCCATATGCCAAAAAATCCCCATGGATTGAACACACTTACTGGGTTAGAAGGATAGATAGCCTCCATGGGGCACTACCCATAGGTCTGGCCATTACACACATGGAATAAAACCCCATGACCCCTAGAGAGTCACACCCAAAGAGATTCCATGTCATCATCACAAGATGGTCTAGGGAAAAAATAATATCACAATAAACTATTAAAATAATGATGTAAAAAAATAAAAAAAATTATTTAAACCACCATTACCACAAGAGATTGGGGTAAGATCCAAACTTTTGAGGATGAGTGTCCATGTGTTCAAGGTTTATAAATTTACAAAATCACTATGAATGTATCTTTATGTGTATGATAATTTTGATTCCTTTCAGGGAATCTCTATGTGACCTTCCATGTTACCATTATCCTCCCACCAACCCACCTCCACTATAGATATAGGGGAGACTTTAGGTGCTGATTTGACACCATCAGATGAAGGATATGATCTCAACAAGTCGCATTTTCATGATAAACTTTCTAAAAAAATGTGGTTGTATATACCCAATCCTACATGCATGTGTTCCTAATTTCAACCTTTCCTCTAGAGGAAAATCTCTCATTCTACCAGATATCCCTAGTATGTTGCATCATTTTCATGAAAATAAATAGTAGTTTAGGTCTACATCACTACCTTCCCCAACATCCTGACTATCACTGATGGGACCATGGGGTGATCAAGAGAACTCCCATATGGATAATGAATAGTATGAAGAAATTTTTGGGAAACTATGGACACCAACCAATTTATTATTGTGTTTTGGACACCTAAAAACTGGCATTTCACTATCTTAGGGTTTTTAAATGATGACCACGCAACATGATTTTAAAATAACATGTGGGTGAGGTTTATATACCTCTGAGACTACAATATAAAATATTCCAAAATTTTATGAAATCCATTAGGCTCTCTATAATTTGTTTCAGAAGGTTGAACTATCAACTATTCCAATTTCTAAACACCCCAACTCATATGGGTATCAATAGAGCATTCAAAGGACGTGTATTTGGTGTCTCATTATGCTTTAGTGGATTGTGGAAGAGGCATCCACTCAAGTGATGATTAGGTACTATGGTTAGAATTTTATACTATAATTTAGTCCTCTCCCATATATTCCACAAGGCCATCAAGATAATCCACCCATGAATGGAGAAAGACCCTCTCTAACTACCACCACAATGAATGTTATCACAGTTAATCCTTTAGGTTATTAGGGACATGAAGTACTTGGAAAAGGATTTACACTAAGGGGAGATTAAATTCCATGAAAACATTCTCAAAGAGTCTAACGCTTGACCCTAGGGAATCATTTTGGGTCATAAAAGTCCCACAGAGCTATTTATGCCTTATCATCATGATCTTGATGTGGGTATTGGAATTTATGAACACATTGGACCAAATGGAAATGTATTAAACATCTAAGGGGACACATGAATGATCAACTTACTCCAAGAGACTGAGATTTATAAGGGGAACAACAATAAAAATCTTAGAGGAAAACAAATGAAGTAGGATGATGACTGAGAGGATCTTATGCCTCTCCCAGTAGAAGTTTCATAACATATCATCCTCATTCAACATTCTGGGAATAAGATGGGTTGCTTATCTTAGGAATGAAATCAACTGGTGTTCCCCATAACTCTGACCCCAGTTGATCAGCATGTCTACCCAATTACAGTTTGTGGTAATTCTACTATATGAGATAAAACACTATTTAGGGGGTAGGCACATACTAACTATCACCCTGGAGACTTTATATCGTCTTTCAGTGCTCATCTTGAGGTCTTAACGATATAGAAATACTCAATTCATCTTGAAGTTATGATATATCTGGCATGGGTGGATCACAATAAAATAACTCTAGAATTTAGAGACATGACTTTAACCTTATTCCATAGTACTAGTGACCCATAGATACATCTCTACCACTTCACCACTAAATGTTTCCAAATGTTGGGAACACTAGAACAACATTGAGAAAAAAAATTGGTGTTTCATCCAAAATTTGAAGGAATGTTTGTTTTCTTGTATTAAAAGTTTTCCCAACGATATATCACAAACTAACATGAACTCAGCAGGAAGTTCCTTTACTATTTTTACTCCAACCCTTGCATTTCCAAACATCACTAACCTATCCAAATGAACATAGAGGGATATTGATCATTCTTCATACTTTATTTTATGATGGAAGAGACTCAAATATTACCTTGAAATTCCACTTTACCATGAAAAACTCTTAGGGATGTGTGTGAACAATATTCGAGTTGAACTAGTTCCTATAAACTTCTACCAGATTTATCGAGGAAGATTTCATGAATTCAATGAGAGGGATAATAATTTTTAAGAATCCATACTATGGACCAAGCATAATCCACACCCATTAACTTTACTAGGTGTAGTATATAATTTTATAAGAGAGGATACTTATGAAACTATATAAACTGAGGCCCATGTCTAGTCTGACTTCTGGAACCTTCATATAATAGGAAAATACAAGTCAAAACTGGTTATGGGAATAATTTTCAATCCTCTTGTAAAGGAGATGTTCCGAATATTTCTTTTAAAAATGATAGAAATGGGTAAAATATTTCAAGGATCAGTAAGCCCCATGTTACCTTATTTATACAATGTAGAAGATCCTTTGATGTTTCTAAAGGACAGGAGGTGCCAAGAGGATGGGTTAAAAAACATTTTGACTACTACCCTTATCATAAGATCCTTAGGTATAACATCAAAAAGTGATTATTATTCAAGTACTAGATTCAGGACCAGGTAGACCATGATCTCTATGAGTTGGGTGATGACATGATGCATGTGGTGCATATTTCTTCCACACTCAATGTAAATGATGATGATGAAAAATCTAGTGAATCATAGGAGGTCTTTATTCAAAGGTCACAAAATTTCAATTATTGGTTGTATTGTAATTTAGTCACCCATTCCAATGAAATTATTCATGCTTGATTGAGTAAACCAGAAACTCCCTCGGTCACCATGAAACATCTAGTTTCTATATTAACATCACAACCTTCTATTTCATGAATGCACTAGCTATAGTAATGTAGGGGAAATCAAGATCCACCACCAGAGCTGAAACTAGCATATACTCCCAGTGATTTTATGGCCACTAAATTTGGAAAAGTCCATGAAATCCATTCAATATTAGAGTATCCTACTAAAAATGGTTAGGACTGTGCTTTCATTAATAAATTTAGGCTGGTGGATTTTTATATAGAACCCGGTGGTGAGGAACATCACACGGTTCCCTCAAGTACTTATACTTATCTCCAATGTTGGAGCGGAATTATCCATGTAACCATTGAAAATTATCAAGATGATGACCCAAAAAGGGATGGTTCATGTTTTTGAGACTAGAATATAGGCATTAATCAAATCTAAAAATTACATTACTCATAGGCAGTATCATTATTTATTGACCCGTAACCAGCTTGGTTGGTTGATGACACAACTAAGACACACCAACCTATTACCCTAACATAGTGGGATGAGGAATGAGAAAACCACCTAGCACATATAATAATCTCCATAATAAATAGTAGATCATAGAAGGAAAGATATTTACATTGATTCCATAGAAAACTATTCCCTCCAAACTTCTTATTAAGGATAGGTCTATAGGGGGTGGATCATTACCATTTCTCATAAATATGTTGTTATAAATCACCTCACTTTTATTCTGAAACAACTATCAATCCTTTATCAGATCTTCTAGTTAAAGGAGATATACAAGGTCATCATCATGGACATCAAGAACTCTATATAGTTAGAAACCAAGGTATCTACTAATGAGGCCTATCACATAAAATATTCCAATAAATCATGTCAAGACATTATCTCATTATTTGAGAAGGATGAAGGTGCCACCATTCATGGGAATATAGAACCACTATATGTCTCTGTATAGTTTAATGGAATAGAAACCCATAACTAACTTGTAGACAATATCTCTAAGATCAATATTACTTCCACTCAAAAAATATAAAATATGGGGCTCACTATGGTGGATTTAATCCCATTAAACCTGGAAATCTAGGAATATGTTAAAATTGAGAAGAATTCATGTGAAAAAATTCATTTGGAGACCCAATTTTATGATTTGGTATCAAATACAAAGGTCATGGTTTTCTCATATGTTAAGGAACTCAATTACTTTCTAGAGTTTTCCAGGCATCATTGACATACATCAGTCCCCTATTCATATCAACAATGCTGAAAATACACATTGATTGATAGATTAGTGGTACAACATGTTTATGTTTCCACTTTATAATGTAATGTAATATGATATCTAGATTATGGGTATTACAAAAATGATGAAAAGAAACTATAGGTTGATGAGGTTGATCATGATATTTCCCACAATGAATTGGGAACTACTTTCATAGATCCTTTGTCAAATTTTAAATGAAACGTTTTCCTACCAATACACTGGTAAAAACAACAACCCCATAACACTAGAACCATTTCATTATCCTAAAAAAGAGTAAACTCTCACTAATGGACTCCTATTCCCACATGTGGTAGCCATAATTGAGGAAATAGAGACCCCCCTCAAATTTCATACCAAATGGTATTTCCCTTAGTCACAATACCTTGTCAGCATCATGTTTTCCAAATAGCAGGGTTCAGCTATTGGAAGATGACTCATCATTACTATTTTGACATTAAAGGCGGATCTCACCATTTGAAAACACATGGAATAGGATCATCCACATATGTCTCAATGGTCTTTATATAGATTTATGGAAAGGAATCCACAATTAAATATTTCTCCACTACTAAATTAGATGATAGTACCAATCCATGTTCTCTAGTTGAAAGATATTTTCTTATATCCTTTAATCCTTAGGCTTCAAGTGATGAATATGATTTGGAGGAATTCTCTCCATCATTTGATGAATGGTTATCTACCACTATTGATGAATTGAAACAGCTGAACCTTGACATAGAAGAATATTTGAGGCCAACATTGACTGGCATAGTCATATCCATTAAGGAGCTCCAACAATACATTGGTTTCTTGAAGCAACATCGTGATGTTTTTTATAGAGTTAGAAAGAAATGATTTGGCTTTATCCCCATGATGTTTTCCATATCCTTGTCCTTCCCATGGGCCACCATGGGTTCAAATAGTCTGCCAAAAATATATATCTTCATCATATAGGACCATTTTTGAGGCCAAAGTTGAAAATATCATTAAAGGTAGCTTTATTTGGGAAATATATTGCTATATGTTTTTGGAAAAAGTCATAATAATCAAGAAGAATAATGAAAAAAGTAGAGTCTACATTGACTTATGTTTCCTCTATCTATATTTTCCAAATGATGACTTTCATTTCCCCGTAAATTGCTTCTAATTTATGAAGCTGACAGTTTCAAAGATCATCCCTTAATTCATGGAGACTAATGACATAATTAAATACACAATTCCATGAGGATAAAAAATACACATATTTTTGGGAAACTCAAGAAATTTTTTTATCAAGTGATATCAATTTAAAAAAAAATACTAAATCAAGTTATCAATGTTCCATGCACCACATATTTAATTCAATCATCAAGAAACTGTTGGAATATTATTTGGGTGATTTGGCAGTAAACTCCTACCAATGTTAGTACCATATCAGGGATGTTATGAATTTTTTTGCATTACTCCACTTCCATCACCTAAAAATGGTTCCCCAAAAGTGTGTATTCAGAGTTACCCCATGTATTTATTTGGACTATTTTATGTATGGAAGTATTAATATCGACCCGAAAATATCAAGTCTACAAAAACATTCCTCATCAAAATAATCTCTATATATTTTGAGGCTTCTAGGACCATCTACCCAAAATAAGACATTTTTTCAACATATATAAAAATTTACAATACCCATTTAGTTACTACTATTAAAGGAATCACTTTTAGTTGGTATAAGGAATGTCAAAATTTATTCAAGGACATCAAATAGTATCTATTGCACCCTCTAGTCTTGATGCCATCCATCCATGGGAAGCCTTATATCCATTATCTGATTGCCTTAGAATGATACCTTGCAAACGTATTATCATATAAGGATAATAAATCAAAAGAGAATAGTATATATTATCTCAATCATATGCCGCTTAACACTAAGGCCATGAATTATCCCATCAAGAAGAAATTCCTTATCTTGGTCTTTATTTCCCTAAAACTATAACCCAACATTTGGAATAATGAGATGAAATTGGTGTCCCACATCTACCTACAAAATTAAATCATCATAGGTTCCATGTTGAATGGATGTTTGTCATGGTGGGTAGCAATCCTTTAGTAGTTCAACGTCATGTTTCACCTAGAAAGGATTTAAACTGGAAAGAGTTAACATATGTTTTATCCATACATCAAACCTCTAAAGAGATTCCACTGGATGTATACTTCCCAAATGAATCAATTTTATTTTTTGATTAGGACACGATGTATTGGTGATGTACTTTGATGGTGCCTCCTAGATCTTGACTATTGTAAGACTCTATAACCCTAAAGTCAACATGATTTTCATTGAGATTTTATTGGTTAACTCATATAGGACCATATTTTGTACTCCTCCCTTCTATCGAAAGGATGTATAAAAAATGATTTATGTACTATGAAATCATCATCAGTATAGATATTGATATCATGATCGAGGTTCTATAGATGCATATGAACTTTGAATTAGACCTATTCATCAAATAGAACAATGATGACTACAACATCATGAAATTATTCTTCTTCTACTTTTTCGATTAAAATAGTGTGAAAATGGACCATTTTTTCTCTAATCTGGGAAGACCCATTTCCTAGGATCCTAGAATAACCGAGAATATTACATATAAATCATGACTATATACTTTTTCCAATATTAAAAGGATGACTTAGTCATTAACATGGAGCATCAGAGAGTCATTTCTCCCTCCCCTTTAAACGAAGAAGATTGATAGGTGAAACAAATTATAACTATCACCATTGAATAAGAACATTAAAATTCCTTTATTATTGGAGAAACATAGAAGTGGATGAATCCTTTCATCATGTAGCCAAACATATGACCCTCCTATCAGATCAATCCAATCATCAGTAAATCCATCAGCACACTGCGAATTTTTTTTCCTCTATGACGACCCTAATTTTGATCAAGTTATCTACAAGAATGGATTTGAAGGAATGATTAATTTTCCATAAAATATTAGTAGGTACGTAATATCCTACAAGAATTCAAGTTTGGTTCATGTGGATCCTATTATGCATGGTTGATTTCCTCTCAGTATATTCAATGATTGAGGCAGTTTTTCCGACCATGTTCTAAGAGTACACTAAACTCATCATCAAGTGTCATGAATTATATATCCATTACAACTTTCTTTTATCACCTATAAGATAATATATGACACCCCAATATTTTACAATTTTTTTTCAAATTATCCTAAATTCTTTGATATCTTGTGCTACATGAAAAATCTAGTTTAAATAAAAAAATGCATACTATTAATATATTTTTATTTAATACGATAGTTATCTTTTTGAAATTAGAATGGTTGGTATAAATAGTATCAAATAAATTATGAAAATTAATTTCTTACACATGTATAAAAAAATGAATTATTTAGTGACCAAATAGTTAGAAATGAAAATATGAACCGTTTGATAATAAGGAAAATATTTTTTAAAAAAATAATTTATGTACACAAATGCCTCTTACATCAATAAATTTATGAAATTAGTATTTTTCGAATTATTTAATTGATATTTATACATTATATATTCAATAAAATTTCCAACCTTCATATTATGTGTTTTGTAGACATGTGATAAGAATAAATGCAATTTTATGCTTAAAACTATTTTTTCTCAAAAAATAGTTTTTTCACATTTTATGTGCTTATATTAAAATTAAGTAATTAACTTTTTAAAAAAAAAATTTTAAAAAATATATTTTTTTGAAATATAATTTCATAATTATATTTGGGGGATTTTTTATTGATTTTTTTGAAAAGGTAAATTTTTTAGTGAATTGTAAAAAATACGAGTTTTTATTAAAAACATCATTTTCATTCAAATTATTTACAAGATAAATTATATTTTAAAATTGTTTTAAAAGTAAATTTAGTTGAATTGTATATTTATTTATCCAAATTAGTTTATTGGAATTGATTTCATACTGAATTTTTATTAATTTGTTTTTAAACTTCCAAAAAATTTCATTTTGGGAACCTACTTTTTCTTCACATCCACATGATTAATATAAAATTTTTTATCCCACTAATATGAATGGATTTTCATTAAATGGATTAAAAAATCGGAAATAAAATAATTTATATTATCTAATTTTTTAACTATTTTTTTAACATAATTAATAGTAAAAACATTAAAATTTAATTTATGTGGTTATAGTTAAAAAAAGGTCTATCATAGTGGTGGTGTTAATCTAAAAGGATAAGGTGGAAACGGACTTATAAACTTTTGAAAAAAAAGGTTTTATTTAACTATTTAGAACTTATATCCTATAGGGTTCATAAATGTCACATTTTGAATACTTTTCTATGTGAAAAATGTGGGTAAACCTTTTTCATTTCCTAAAATAAATGTTTTCCACTCAATTTACTTATAAAATGCCACCCCATATGCTCTACTCCTCACACTTCCAAAACCATATGGATATAGAATTACATACCCAAATTTATTATTTAATTCTATACTAACATACTAGATTAATTTTTTTATCATAAATCCAATCTATGATGGTTTTATGTTATGTTTAATGAGGGTGTCTGATGAAGAGGTTATGTTTTTATCTTTGTATTTTTTACTTCTTCTTATCACTCCATAAAATACTTTCCATCTATGATAAAATAATAATATTTTTATCTCATATAAGATTATATGTTATTATGATAATTTCAAAACCTATATCCATCTCCACTTCCATCAAATTTGATAAGAAATCATTATTTGTGTGTACAGTGGACTACCGCCTCGTGAATCAATTTTATTCATTTTCCACTACTACCTATCCCAACTAGATATAACCATAGATTAATTATTTATATTAGATAGTTATTATATTATTAAACATATTTAATTATAATAACACATATACAATATTACCTACCATCCAATTTGAAAACAATAATGACACACATGTGTTTGACAGACTACTGCCTCATGAACCGATGTGATGTTATTTTCATTTCTGTTTTATGTGGATGGTAATAAATACAGAATAAATCTATATATATTATATTTTTAACATAATTATAATTATTTATTTTTTATATAAAATATTAATTATTACTTTCCCTTCCATGGGGGATAGGGCAACATCGTTCATGTCTACGGTGGATTATCACCTTGCGAAGTGATGTGATTCATTTTTCACTAACACATTGAACGAAGGGTAATAAAGAAACATTTAATGAATATATGAGATACATATGAAATATTAATGATTATATAAATTTTTTATATTATTTAAATTCTATTCAATTGATTCATCACGAAAATGAAAACAAAGTTAATTGTACATACAGTTTACATTCTTTATGAATAGTGTGTTTTATTTTTATATCACTAAATTTGATGGATTACTCTAAATAAATATATACTTGATATGTAATATATTTATATCATGTTTAAAATTATATATATTATGTAATTTTTATTAATTAATATGACCATAAATAAATAAAAAGAGCATACATGGACAACAATATAGTTATTACCTGAAATGTGATTTTAACAATAAATTTTTAATAAATAGGTAATGAAAGTTATAGGTAAATAATATATGGTGTGATATCTATATATGTATATATATATATATTTACATTTATATTAATATAATATATTCATAATTAAATTATATTTATTATTCATGAGGTTTGAACATGTCTAATGGAAGTCAACACATGAGGTAAGGGATTTCTATCGCACTATTATTTTCTATGAGACAAAATTCAAATTCACCCTATCTTTCTTTTATGTGATTTATATAACACAAATGAATGTATTTTAATATTATTATACTAAAAATTTTGTGCTATTACATATGCATTTTATGAACTTCTTTTTTTGGGGTTTATAGTTTTATTATTACCAATGTAGTAAGGAATATTTTTTATCTCAAATTGACTTATTTGGGGAAAAAGACATGTTATGAACCTATATTATTCTGTGAGGGATATATACAGAACCTTTGAGATGTTATATAATTAATATTATCATTTTCCTGACATTTAATGTTTGATTTTATTTTAATATTTAATGGTACATACGATTCAAAAGAAACTAAATTTCAAAAAGAGTTAATTTTTCATGTGGCTGAGAAGAAAAAAGTGGAGGATATTATTGAACATCTATGGTCTAGAAAACTAGTGGAAGTTACCCAAATAAATTTTTTTAAAATTATCACACACATCTATAATGATTTTTAGTATTAGAATAAATGTATAGAAAGATCTCAATCATATATTTTTTAAGGTATGGTGATCCAAGAATATTAATTTTGGGATGATAGAAATAACTAGATCAATAGAAGCCAAAATGTTCTTTTATTGATACAGTCTTATGGAAAGACCAAAAAATAGTGGGAAAAGGATTTTAGAAACATTATAAAATGACCATATCTATTTGGAACTCAATTAAAGGCCTATAATTTTTAGATAATGTATAATATTTAGAATAATCATCAAGAAAATAAGAAGTATCAAAAAACATATGAACTATTAAATCATGGGAAGAGCCATGAAAAGTGTTGTTTTGGAAGTAGTAGTTCTTGAAAAGTTATAACCATAGGTTGGGTTATGGAGGTATATAGGGTAATATTATTGGTTCAGAGGTTTAGAACATATTTTCAATGCTTTATTAATATGGTGTGTGGAGATCCTGGGAGACTATAAGATGTGGTGAGCCTCAGCGATTCCAAAAACTATGAGTTAAAGATTGAAATTGAAATGGATTTATTATATGAAAATAAAATTTGGGAGATAGTGAAATTACAATAGGGGAATAAAGTGATATAAAAGAAATGCTTCTTCTTATATAAATATGATTTAAATATTTGATGAAGGTATACGGCCGATATAGTTGTGAAAGGGTTTCAACATAATGAAAGAGTGGACTTATTTGAAATTTTATAACCCATTGTGAAAGACACAATAATCCAAATTATGTTGAGTTTATTTTCCTCTAAAACTATCCATCTAGAGCACATGGATGGGATGTTATTGTTAATTTATGGTGATTTAGAGGAGAAAATATATATGTATAAACTAAAAGGCTTCGTTGATAAATGATATATGGAATGGGTTTTTAAGACAAAATAACTTTATGATTTTAGGAATGGGAAAAGGAAATGGAATTGGATGATTAATTAATTTGGGGATAATAATGGGTTTTTATAGAGAAGAAAAAGGTCACAATTTATATTTGATGGTATTAAAGGATGATTGATTCATTATCCACCTCCCTTATATAGATGAAATGATCTGGTAAAGTTTATACATTATATAGATTAAGGAGGTTAAGACTAATTTTTCATGAATGTTTTTGATGAATGATATTTGGGAATATGAGAAATTTTTGAGATTTTAGATCAATATAGATAATAAAAAATTGATTTGGTTTCATCTTAGAAAAATATATCTACATGATAATTTAAATATTTATAATGATTTAATGTAAATCGGTGTCTTCCCAATTAGTTGGGAACTTAATGTTATCTAAATAGAATGCATAAAAATAGATGAAGAGGCTATGTACATGGATAAAGTTGTAATTACATTATAATTAGGAAGATTAATTTATTCAATGATATTTAAAAGGATAAAAATTACACCGGAAGTTGGATTTGTTAGTTTGTTTATGGAGAATCTGGGGAAAGAACATCGAGAAGTTATGAAGTGGATTCTCTATTATTTTAATGGTTTGAAAGATGCATCCTTTTGATTTGAATGATCCATTGTTTGGATATGATTATATAGATTTTTTGAAAGATATGTATCTATAGAAGAGGGTCATATTATTTGTGCTTATATTAATTGGAACATCTATATGTTGGATATCTACATTATAGCCTGTTGTTTGACTCTCCACAACCAAAGAATAATTTTTATTCAACTTGGAAGCATGAAAGGAATTGATTTAAATTAATTATTATTTTTGGATAAATTAAGATATAGATATGAAATTGGTTTTCTATTATATTATATTTAAAGAAAAATTAATTTGACCAAAAGACAAATGATTCAATCACGGAGAAATTACAATGAGATCAAGTATAATTTCAATTAAAAGTTTCTAGCGGACGGTGTGCTAGAGCTATAAAATATGGATATAATATATAATATGGAAGAAATATTTAACAAAAACTTATTTTGAGAAATTATAGTATGTAATTGTGCCTCGTTGGGATTTGGGTGTCCTGAAGGTGTAATATAAAAATTGTTTATTTCATTGAAAGATGGAATGAATGGAATTTTACTTAGAAACAATAAAAACATGAATAGTTGAATAATGTATCCAAGTTGAAGATATTTTTGAAATTATATGTATTTGTACAAATTTAAATTATATATATTATAAAGAATAAAATTCATAACATGGGGCTCAAGTATTGGATGGTTTCTTATGATAGAAGATGATCGATTGGAGTTAGGATGGTTTAAATGTTGTTTTCTATAATCATGTGTATTAAAGGTCATTTATTGGATGATATATGAGAAAAATATCTGATTCACATAAGTATCACTGATGGAGTTATATAAAGTGTTATTAGAGGCTCAAAAAGGTATTACATATGAATCATCAGTTAGATGTGTGATGATGAATTTTTCAGAATAGTAAAAGATAGTAGTTATGGTAGAGATACCTATTATATATTAGAGGTGGATAAGGAAATAAGTGGGAAACTTATAAATATAAGAATGAAATTAAAATAGTTTACCGTATTCCCCCACTATTATTGTAGTGTGAGGAAAAATTTATGGTTCATTAAAAGGTGATTAAAATTAATTTTTATAGGATTTAAAAGTTATCTAATATTTTATGATATTTATAAGTGATTTTAATAGTTTTTATTTCATGAAATAAAATGAAAATATAGTTCTCCCATGGTTTTTATACTCAAACCCATGAAACATAATTATCTTGTTGTCATTTATAGTTTACAATTTTATTTTTATGTTTTATTCTTAAAATATCTTTTTTATTGGGTGAGGGTTTTGATCTAATGTACTGAATTCAGTGTAATTTTTCTTCAATGTTATAGTACATTAGGGTTATTATATTCTATGTATTATAGAAGTTTTAGAATATTTTCCTATAGTTAAATAATTCATTGGATAACATTGGTTTATTGATTGGTCTAAATCCCAAAAGCAATGTGCATTTGATATTAGATGGGTTATTTAAATTCACAATCTCATGATTTAAACTTTGATATAGTAAAAGTATTATTCCTATTAAAGAAGATAATAATTGAATCTTGATATTGGGTACATTGGAACATTGAAAGAGACTCTAAGGATGGAACACTAATGGTTTTAATTCAAGGAAAATTGATTCCATAATACATGAGTCCTTTGGAGATTAGGGTGAAGAGTTCTAATGTGTCTTATTTAATTAAATTACAATATGATTATATAACAATTTGAAACAAATTTTATGTTTTTTAATTGAGGTACTATTTTTGGGATGATTTTAATGTCTTAATTTGGGAAAAACTTTTATTAGAACCTAATCTATCCGATATTCGAAGACTAATTTACATTTTGAATTCAAGAGAAAGGATTTATAGATGATAATGAATTTCTTTGTCATAAATTTTATAGAAAATGGGTTAACTCAAGATTATTTGAATATTTTAAATATTAAACCCATATAGTGACTTTTTAAGAAAAAATTACAATATTGGGGATAATTTTAGCACTTTTTTTCTAGATCATTGCATTATGTCAAATATTAGTTTTTCATTATAGTGTGTTTTCCATGGAAAAGTTATTGAAAAAAATTATTTTAATTATGAAGAGTTAATGATTTTAGGTGATTATTTGAGTTATATTATAATTGGGAATGAAAAATTAATTGGTGGGGATTATTTTTTGGATTTATTACATTACATAATAAATGAGTGTTAGTTTTAAAATTTAAGTAATTAAATCACCTGAATTAATCTAGGGAAATTGATTTTTTATGTCATTTATGATATTTATTGGGATTTATGATGTTCAAGTGTGTTTTAATAGGAAATATTTTTTTCTCAATGAATTTTAATAAAATATTTTTTAATTTATTATTGTAAATGTAAATTTTCCTTGGGTTATTGTGGATAGTGATTAAAAAATCCATTTGAGAATTAATATGAAAAAAATAATTAGACTAACTGATATAAAAATTTATAAATTTATTTATATAGAAATCGACTCCTTAAAAAATTATTATTTATGGTGTAGTTATAGAGGAATTAGATAAATTACACTATATAAAGGGATATCCAAACACATTCCTCATTTTTAATATTTTTAATATTCTAATGTAGTGACAATGGTCTTTGGGATAGTGGGATCAAAGAAAGGTGAATAGGGGTTAGGATAATGGATAGAGTATTATGGTATGAAATATGAGTTATCATGTAATTTTTTTTTTTGAATAGGTTAATGTATTCTATGTTACGAGTCTTTTATAAAATCCTTATTTTAGATGTTATCTATAACAACTAATTGTCTGGGAGTTTTAAGACATTTAAAATGTGTCATGAAAAATATTCATGAGGTTCACTCCAATAAATCGACCATTTTACCTTTTATAATCCTACTTTTACACTCTTAAACCAAACATAAGATCATGGCACTTGTAAATAGGTTCATGTAACACCCTAAAAAAGATGTACTATTAAGTATAGAGTTGTATGAGGTTATATCAATAAAGAATGAGAAATTCCAAATGTTTTTAATCCTTCCAAAAATCAATACATAATGTGAAATTATTTTTTTGAATTTATATTGATAGTTGATTTTGATGATAATTCTTGGTGGTTTACAATGAATAGATCATCAGTTTGAATAATTTTTGATAATTTTTTAAATGACATCCAGGTAGATGGATTCAATACTTTATATGTGTTTGATTGTATAATTTTTCATTATTGATTGATTTTTAACATGAAATGGCTTATTTATCCAGTTTTTGAGATAACTTGATTTAGTTTAATATGGTTTTTTATCACATAAGTTTTTAAAATACACAAGGGAGGGGTTGTTTTTTGGTAAATGTTTTGACTATAGTTTATTTTTTAAATGATGCTAGTATGTGGATGAAAATGATTTTGGTGGGACCTATTTTAAAAACACTAAGAATATTTATAGTTAAATTTTATTATTTGAGAGAATATTTTAATGTGATAAATGGTTTAGATGACATTGGTTGAAAGTAAATAGCCCAATCCCTATCATTGTAACCTGAAGGGTTTATGATTTTTATGTTAGAACAGGAAATGAATTTTTTTAGACAAGATAATGAATATTTGTGATGGATTATTTTAATTCAATTAATTATTAACATATTTTTTTAAAATATGTGGTGTTATATGTGATTTTAAATAAATGTGTATTTTCATGTGGTTTTCAAAAGAGAGTGTTTATACTATGAGAAGTATCGAAAAAGTTTTTTCTCTAATAAAAAAAGGTTTCTAAAATATATCATTAAATATCGATTTTATTTGGTGTCTTTTATTCGGAATGTTATTTTCATTTAAATATTTTAATTTTTTAGGATTTGATATCTGGAATTTGAATTAATTTGTTGAATAATGGTTTGTGAAACATTATTCTAACGTACCTTTATTGATTACATACTCATTTGATTTATTTTCCCGTGACTACATATTTATCAGATTCAATGGGAAACTCCTATTAAGTTTTTACTAGCCCCATACTTGTAAAATTTAGTGAATATATATATGATTTTTTCGAATATAGGAATTGGAGAGGACTCATGATTTGTTAACTGAAAAAACATTGATTCACTTGGAGACTTATTGAGTGGTTTTAGCGAACTATGCTTGAGTCATATTTATGTACAAGGGGATAATACATGTTGTTTTAAAATTTCAATGGATTTTATAAAGCATGTTTTTTCCACTAAATTTAAATGATTTTAGTAAAATAGTTTTTGCATTTCACACAGAAATTTTTTGATATTAAATTTATTAATTTTTATTATTTAATTGATCATTATTTCCCAATTTTATAATTATTTTAATCTATATTATAATAATTTTTTAACACATGAAAATAGTAGATTATATTATCGATATTTCAACTGAAAGAATACTTTCTTTACATTGTGTTTGAATTGGATATTACTATGATTGGAAACAAATGAAAACTAGTGTTTGACATTAGAAAAGAATTATTTAGATCATGAATATCCTTTTCAGAATGTAAAAGTTATTGAATGCCAAGATGTGAGGATATGGTTGAAAAAATGGGGCCTAGGGAGCAGGGGAAAAAATTTATAGCATGACATATAGGTCATTTCATGGAAGTTGACAGAATAACCCAATAAATTATATGGATATTGGATCGTTGATGAAAATCACATATTTTATCCTAGAACAACCATTTTACGTCATGATTGACATGAAACTCATTTATATTTATATTTATTGGTGAATTAATTAAAAAATTAACAACCTAAAGGCCTATAAATATTGATCCATGGTTCTGCCGATGTGCATTGATCCATAGGCAAAATAATGGGGCGAGTTTCTATGCTTCTACAGATTCCTCCACTATTATCCCTATATATTTTCATTATGTATTATTTATATTTCCTCATTTCCTCTTACTCCCGCATGGATAGAATGAGTTTTTAACTCTGGATTTTCACTGGGTGATATAGTTAAATGGGGGAAGGTGTTACTAATTTCATTATTATTATTTTTTATTGTTTAGGTTTCTAAAATAATTAATTCATTTTCTACTTATTTCTATTTTCTACAGCAGGGAAATATTCTGAAGAATGTTAAATGAACCCTTTTTAATTTTTGCAACTAACATTCCTATATTAATCTTGTCTATAGAATGTATTAGTGTATTTGTTCATAAAAATGGCTTCGAGACAAAGACGATTTATTATTGTCGTAAAGTACCTTACCGTAGAAAAATGAGTATTTATGTATCAAGGAAGGGATTAAAAGACCCATGATATGACATATTGGGATTCTAGAATGAGACATGAAAATGTGATTTAATATCTGAATTTATCAGCACCTCCACCCTAAATCTTCAAAACCCCAACACATTTTCAAAATTGATTTTAGAAAAAAAAAATTATTCATTCTTTATCTTTCCTCAATCCAATTATATAACTTTTTAAATTCCTAATAAACTGCATGAATCATCTCATGGGTTCAATATCAAACTCTCCATTCTCTAAATTTAATTAGTTTAGTAACATTTTATGTGTTTTTATAAATTATTAGAATTTTTTATCCCTATATTTAACTAACAACACCTTGTAAGTGGTAAAATTTATAGAATTATTTTCGGGGATGTTTTTGATATAGTTGTTTGTGTTTTTAATTTTTTATTTTATTTCATTACTTTATTTTAATTTACATTCTTATGGTTGTTATTTTCATGTTGTAAGTTTAGATTCAAATAATTTATGCATGATTACGACAATAGGGAAAAAGGAAAAGAGATCATTGAGATTTTCCAAGACCTAGAAAAAATATAAGGAAACACAAGGAAGAAGTCCGGATTATTGGAGAATAGAATCTTCTAGATACTAGATGAGTTTTACCATGAGATCAAATCCCATGAGGGAAGGATTATTATTTTAGACCACTAAACACTAGAGGTTAGCTGAGTATACTAGTACCACCAGTGGCTACCATATATTTCTATAACAAGACTGTGATCAGTCAAATGATTTCAAACAAAATTAAATTTTTTTGTACTACTTCATTAAGATCAATCCACACACTTAGGGATTTCCCTCAAGATTTTGAGAACTTTCTGATTATCTGAAATTTCAATTTATGTGTTAATACGTCTCTTATTTCAATTTTTCTTTATGAGTGTGTGTGGGAGATTGGATGAAAAGCCTTCAAACATATTCCATAACAACATGGGATTATATTCAATGACATTTTATCAACTGATTATTTATTCCCATTAAATTAATGGTCATCTTCATCTACATAAAAAATATCCATCAATTCATGGATGATTCTCTGTTTATAGAATGAGAGATCATTGAGGTAAAAATTATAAAATTATCATCTCATGTCATAGATATTTGGATAATAATCCAATGTTTCTATAAGGGTCATATATTGGGTAACTGGTTAATAGTGGAAATTACACCTGGGGGGTAACTAATAAGGAAATATCTAGAGTATAGATATAATATACTTGAATGAGATGAAAAGATACCATTTCCAATGGAAATTTGAAGGTACATAGATAAAAGGCATGCACATAATCCAAAATAGTGATTGGATGGTGGAGTAAATGAAAAATATATACATGAATATAGACATAATTATGGGCCAATAATAACCCCAAGGTAATTGTATGGAGGATTTAAAATAAATTTATTACAATTATCATATATAATTTTAGGTTAATGACTATAATAACAACAATGTTAGGGGTATCAATAAAGGGCATCAGGTTTTCAAGTGCATCATGAACCATCACTGAAAATCCATGTCCACGCAATAGAGAAATATTTGGATACATTTATGACTACCACAATAGTTTTCATGAAGTAAATTACTACCCAACCAATGGGAAAATGTATAAATTTCAATTAATTAAAGTACATTTCAAGAAATTAGAAAACTACACTACGGTACATATAATACCATGTGGGAAAAATTATAGATCATCTTAGGTAGCGACCACATGGAATAATACTAGGAAACTAGAATGAACACCCCCTATAAATTTTAATACCATCAATATGAGAAGTGGGATAAAATAAATTAAATAATGAACCAACCAAGTTATAAGAAGAAAAATATAAAGAGATGGAAAATATAAAGAAGGATGAAGATAAATAAGGACAATAAGGGGAGGGACCACTATTATATAAGTCAAGGATACTTTTTATAAAGAAGTTATTGAAAGGGTATATCTATGAAAATGTGTAAATTTCTTTAAAATTTTAAAAAATTAAATATTAATATTCCTTTTGTAGAGGCCCTTAAAAATATAAAAACTCCTATAAAATTTATGATAGATATGGGGACCAAAAAATGATGGATGAAATTGGAACCATACCACTCACATGGGAGTGTACGAATCTTGGATCAAATAACCTACCAAATAATCAGTGAGATATTGTTAGAACATAAATTTATATAAATATTGGTTCTAATAAAATTGGGAGAGAATTATGTGATCTAGGTGACATAATGAGCATTGTAGCATATAATAAATATGGAATCATAGTTTTAGAGAAGATAAAGAACACCAGAGTTGCACTCTAGTTGGAAGATTTAATAGTAAAATACCCCATGGGACCATCAAAAATATCAATGTCAAAGTAGAGACATTATACATCCTATGGGATTCCATAATATTTCACATAGAATAATAGTTTACTCTTATAGACACACAGTTTTTCCTAGTTTGACTTTGGAATAATTCTACATATATTTCTAGAGTTAGGTGCTGAGACGACGTGCAATTCAAATGCCCAGTTTGTCTGGAATAAATTATACAAAAATAATATTTTTTTATACTATGAATGTGATAGAAATATAATATCTCTTAAAAGGTAGCTCAAATTAGAAATATGAGGCCATGGTTGAGTCCAGAATTTGGTGTTTACCCTTAGTGGGGTATACCTTTTGTCAGTGCAAGACTTATTTGTGAAAATTCACCACGGGTAAAAATTATAAATAATATAATTAAACATAATTGTTTTATCTTGAACACCAAATCAAATAACATTAAAATGGGGAATTAGATTGAAAATATGAGACTGATTTTGAGTATGGAATGGGGTTTTTTTTCTAGTTGTGACATAAAAGCGGGGGAATGGGAATTCCAGATTCTTCACCGAGCAGAATTTCTACAAATATAAGTTTAAGAGTTCAGGATAAGGGTTAGCCCTAATCCCCCCCCCCCCCGCTCTCTCTCTCTCAATCATTCAACATCCATTATTCATGGGATTGAGGAGAGATATAAGCCGGAACCATGGGGTATCGAAGAATGATCGCAGCAGACGCATCCGTAGCGATAACTGGATTAATCATGGTTGTATTTTTTCTACATTTTAGTTCTGATTCATGTTTTTAATTGAAATTTCTGTATTGCCTATTTTTACTCATTTTTTATAGTTTTCTATGGCCACACTAAATCATCCATCGATCCATGCACATATCTTCTTTGTTATGGGTATTCTATGTCATTCTGTGTGGCATTTGTCGTAAAGGTTTATTCTATGAGTCAAAACATCGATAGATTTCAGAGCGGAGGATGGTAAGAATCCCAGAACAACTTTTAGATCTGAAATAAAGACACCATAGGATTTGGTATGATGTTCGGAAGAATGTAGCATCATGGGTCTAGTACAACGGCACATGCAAGGGCTGGGTGAAAGCCAACAGTGTGGTGAGGAGGCAGACAGTGAGAGGTGGTAAGAGAGCAAAGAAAGCGGTGGCTGGCGGGGAGGCTCCATGGTGGAACAGAGGATATATGATGTGAGCTAGATGATTTTGTACCATCATGGTGAGGTAAGGTGTCGGTTGGCATGTGGCGCCTGTGGGATGGAAAGTTGGCGAGTAGGGCATCAGTGGAGTGCCATCACGGGCAGTTGCGGGTAGCGAGCACGACTGGGGGGAGAATGGGGTCGTAGAGCGTGACCCCTAGTGGTAGTAAGACAAACAATATGGGTTGTCGTGGTGAGTAAATGACTGCAAAACTGGCCATCTCTAGAGTTTCATGGGAAAGGTTGGCCCAGGTGAAGGCAGTTAAGCCAATTTTGTGCCGGATCGGCCCAAGTTGGGTCAAGCCCCTTTAAATGGTCGAATCTAATAAACGGTGCGTCTATTTGATTTTTCGTCTATGTCCAGACATCCCTCTCATCAAGAATAATATCTTTAGACTAGTTCAAGACTTTTAATAATTTGTCTCGTGACTCGGTTAAAATGAATTCCTGAGTTTTAATAATAATAATAAAATTATTATTATTAGGAAATCTTGTAACGGACCTATCTCCAAAACAGAGTGGCCATTTTGCAGGATGTCTGTGGAATCATAACCCTACTTATGATATGTGCCTTTCTATTGTAAATTTTATAATTTTATGAATTTTGGCTCATTGGTAAGATAAATGATGCACATTGGTTTAATAATAATAATAATATATTTTTTATTATCCAGGCTTCTTCTTTCTAACGTTGTGCGTGCATCTAAAATCTAATTGACGCGCCATCAGAGGTGATGGGACTCTAATGTATAGGTAGACTTTTCATGATGAATTTTGAGAATTTATACCAAATTCAAGGTTTGGGTCTATTGAGTATTGGTTTTATTTCTTTGCGATGTAATGCAACCATTTCACCGGGTATCTATTTTGGATGAATGAGTAGTCCATCTCATGTGTTTTTCCATGAGTATCTGAATGGAAATATTGGTATAATTTTTTTTGGGATAGAGAAATGGGCCCCCGGTACGTCTTTTGAGTGCAATGCGGAAACTTGTGACTTTCCATCGGATGTCAGCTTAGAGCGAATGAGTAGTCGAACTTGCATGTTTTTTCATAAGGATTGGAACAATGTTATCGGTTTGGTGGTGTGGAGCATTTCTCATGATCATAGTAAATTTAGAAAAATGAAATTTATAATGGTGGGATATCCTTATATTTTGTTTTAATACAACTCACGACTTGGGTCATATTCAACTATTTTGATTGTGGAGAAGGTGTATGATGAGATACGGTCAAATGTTCCGGGAAATTGAGGAGGCGTGTCAATGAAGTTACATTTTTGACCCTCTAGAATAATGAAGAGTGTCGTGAACTCATTAGCCTTATGAAAATATGTTTCGTGTACTCTAGGGTTTCCTTGGCATGCTTAGGGGTACTTTTTCATAGTTTTGTACAAGAGAATATCAATGCACACAGCCAGGAGACAAGGCATGGCCACATGATGTGTATCCCCCACACACATCATGCACTACATTACGAATTCTTCTATCTCTCATGTAACCTTCTTTTGGACTCATATTTTTTCATGTGACTAGCCTATATTGAGTGTCTATTCCATATATAATGTGATAGTTCCCTATTTAGTGACTTTTGAGATATTCTGCAAGATGTTCCGGATATGACGCCTATTTATGAACTGTGCGATGATGGAAGTCATCATACACTAATATATATGTGCTTTTAGAGAGGTAAAATCTAAAAGAGAAGTTCAGTATAGTTCATTGATACCTTTAGAGTGGAATCCCCCTAATGCGTCATGGTGAAGGTATCCTCAGTGAATTCTATCAAAGTTGAATCCTCCACACGCATCAAAGAATGGGAAGCCTCTAAGACTTCTATCAGAGTGGAATCCCCTAAAGCATCATGGCACGGGTATCCTCCATGAATTCTATCATAGTGTAATCCCCTTGAGGAATCAATGTGTGGGTAGCCTCTATAATTAATATAAGATTAGAATCACCCTAACGTAATAGGGTGTGGGTATCCTCAACACAAATCCATTTTTATTTTACTAAAGATCCACTTTAAGGAAAAGTGGGAACTATACAAAAAATATTCACCTGCTGATTTCAAAATTCAAATTTCAAGCTTAAATCCATTTAAAAATACAAGCACCGACCATCAACCCCATAATAAAACCAAATTCAAAAATCAAAATCCAAGGAAAAAGTAATCGTCACCCAGAACACATCCTGTGAATCTTTTGATCAACACCATCTTCACCGTTCGTCCGACGAGGAAGTCCACCAGAGTCCAACATCATCATCGCTAAATCACCAATGTCATCTTTGAAAAAAACATCCCACCGAACACCACAGGACAAGTATCACCTCTAGAAGCAGCTTCAGAAATGTCTCTTCTTCGACTGACACTGACCCCAAAACACAACAATCACTCAAAATCTGACCAGGTGTGGGTATACTCTACTTTGGATTTACACCTCATATGTGAGATACAACGATGAGACATGTTTGACATACCATTGGAGTCTCAAGAAAGAGGGGCACTTTTCCCACCAAGACATGTCCTTAAGACATGACCTAAAACCATGAGGGTGAGACAGTGCCTTCCAAATTGTATAGTATCAAGGTGCGGTGATTGAGTCCATTTGACATTCACTTAAGAGCAGATCTGTTGGATGCTAGTCATTGATGGTTACATTTGGGACTATTGGAGGCTCACTTTCTTAGGCTGAGTTATGAGATGAAGATTCGATTAATCTCCATTTTGGGTTTCACTAAATGAGAATATATGTATATATATATATATTCTATTTCTAGTACCCACTTTTTGGGTTTTGGTTACTCTCCTTCTAGGAGATTTGAAGACGCATGG
Organism: Viscum album; assembly: GCA_963277665.1. Taxonomy (NCBI): domain Eukaryota; kingdom Viridiplantae; phylum Streptophyta; class Magnoliopsida; order Santalales; family Viscaceae; genus Viscum; species Viscum album. The sequence continues at coordinate 1,270,229,573 of OY728119.1, forward strand.
GGTATGCCACATGATTTCTGCATCTAGCTTCTCGTGGTTGGATGAGTCGACTATCCTTCTATAGGTATTTAATAATTGATTATAAGTTTATCTTCTCACCATTTCTAGCTCCTTGTGTTTGGATGAGCTAACTTCATTCTCTTTTGGGGTTGAGATTCAATCTTTTTTCTATACCTTGTTCTATCTAATGCTACCCTCCTCAATGCATATTTTTCTTCTACCATGAGCCTTCGGGGAATCCTACTGAGTATTTTTATAATTTCCCCTTCTTGGGATTTTTTCACACTTCGTGTGGCCTTGCAGACGACAAATAGGATGATCGTGACATCAAAAGAGCTTAGGGACATGGGATTTTGGACCACATGCGGTGTTCGTAGCTTGGGATTCATGAGAGGGAATCTCCTAGATGTTTTAGTTTTTCACATGTTGCTAAGTTGTGGATGTTTTCTGGTTGAACATGTATTTTTTCCATTTACATATTAGTTTACTATTTTGCAGCTACACTCATACTGTTTAGTGGTCGATGCATACTTGTGGTCTGTTTATAGTTGTGTTATACTTTGTTTTCCATTAACTATGCACTTTTTCATTTAAGTGGTTATGTGGGCGTACATGTTATTATGAAAAGGACTCCATGAGTTTGTTTTTCCTTTAGTGCTAGTCACCAACACTAGGCCTATGGAGATGGGCTTGGGGTACTTTCGGCTCAGGACCTAACATGGGTCAGGTTGTGACAAAGTGGTATCACAGGTGGTTCAACCCTTTGGATTTTGTTCAAATGTTTACCTAAAAATGTCTCAATTGGGTTGAGGGAAACCATGTCAAAATTTCATGATATTGGATCTCATGTCAGGGAGTTGATTGATGGTATAGGCGGCTAACGTAACCATCCACCAGGACCTTGATTTCATGCTTCTCGACATGGCACCACGAGTCACTTTTTATGGGGAATAATGGTACATGTATCGTATAAGATCGATTCATTGACCGTACTTCATGAGTTATTTCCCCACTATTTTTGTTGATATATATTTATGCTCATATGATAGTGGTGATCCTTGAAAACATTCCGGATGTCTCTGCGATGATATCTAGCCAGAATACTAGCTTTAGTTTGTGGCAATGACCCTGTGAGAAATGCGCCCTGAATTTAGGATCCATCACATGATCCCCTCCCTCCAAGTGGGAAGGTAAAACCACCTCTAAATGTTGTGAATCATATATCCCCAATAGAGTAGGATGATTAAATGTGTTGGTTGAGTTCACTCCATGATTTCTAGCACCAGAGACCGCTAAGGTTCTGCGGCGAGCCAAACCCTCAGACAATATAGGTTTGGATAGAGTCGGTGGTCCGCCTTCTCAGTCTTGTACAGACACAGATAAATCAGATGAGGGATTTGGAAGACATCCTTTTCCATGGAGCCTATAAACATTGGTATAGCTTGGTTACTCAGACACATGATGAGATGATGCTCTCATGGGATTAATTTCATTATCTATTTCATGAGTAGTATTACCCCTACGTTTTTCACTTGGTTGAAATTTAGAAGATACATCAGTTTCAGTCGGGATGGTGATGATGACTGAGTATGTGAATAGGTTCATAGTCCATGCAAACTACTCTCTATACATGATCCATGATGGCTACTTCCACGCACATAAGTTTTAACAAGGACTCCGCAGAGAGATATGTGCTATCATAATACCCTTGTGCATCCCCACAGTTTCATTGTTCCTTGAAAAGTGTTTTCTAGTGTTAAGAAACACTGCTTCCATGCGGTTTCCATTGGATTTATTAATGAAACCGATAACACCCATCAGATATTTACACAAAGGGGACCTACAATCCAAAGTCACACATTCTTTATGTTTGAACATTACAATAATTAGGAATTTTCATTTGTCGAGAGGATGGTAGGTCGGACTCATCACATCCTTTTGGGGGGGAACTATTGTGTACTCTGGGAATCTCTTTATAAATTTAAGATATATTCATGAATCCTTATTAATTTACCAATTATAACATATGTTTCCCTAAGAATTTTCAATCACTTATTTACACATGTAAAATTTAGAATCATCCATATGTATTTGAGGTTCTTCATTAATGGAGATATCCATATGTATTTGAGGTTCTCCATCAACGATATCCTTTCATATACTATTTATAGATTCTTTTAATCATAGTTATGATGATACTGGTTTTTAATCCACTATGTGGGGCACTTTGGAATTTATTTTCATCCAATGAGATGAAGGTTTTGTTTTGATATTGGGATCATACCCATAAAATGGTCTACCTACGTATCCTTTTTAAAGGAATCAAAAACCTCATAGTTCAGTGTCACTTAATGGGACACATCATTATTTTTAAGGTCATGTGATAAGGACCTAATCGTATAGTTTAGTGTCATGTGGTAAGGATATCTATGTGAAATATTCTTAGTTAAAGATTGGTGTGGGACATATGCCAATGAAACCCAAGGTTGTTGGAAATGATATGGGTTTCCAAGTAAATTAGACCCTATTGGGAATATGGACTAAGGAGAACATAGTTAATTTGAAGTGTTAGGTTTGAACATCAAGGTGGCTTCCAAAGTATCCTATGTGGATGAGAATCAAATCTCACATAGTTCGATAAGTCTCATAATAGAGTATAGTCCTTTGAACGAAACGATCTTGGGATTATTTCTTAAAAAGGATGCCTTGATGATTTGGGGGATTAATTTGGGGATTACTCTTAAGAAAATCCCTCGATTAAGGGTGATAGCGTTTGATTCATGAAGAGGAAATTCATTGAGCTGTGGCCTTGAGAATTCATCCTATGTATCCTGGATTGAATAGGAATTAGAGTTCTCTTAGTTAATTTTTGTGGGAATATTTTGTGATCATGAAAAATCTCTAAGCCCACATGAGTCTTGCTCGGTGTGAGAAAAAAGAGGATGTAAAAGATTTAACAAAGGCACCAACACTTTTCCTCCTCGAATGGTGGAAGAGGGCACACCTACGGTGACGACGGTGGATCGGTGTGAGGAAACTAAAGAAGAGGGCGAGGCGATGAGCCCTCCCGCTATTCACTTTAAATTGGACTAGGGTCCGATGTATGGAAGGAGTGAAGGTGAAGGAAGTAGAGAAGAGCAAGACTGCAACCTCTTACTTGAATGGTTAGGGACATACACTAGGATGGAAGCCCTAAAATTTATCCTCGTAGGGGATGGATAATTTTATTTTTCTTGCACAGAAAATAAAGTGGGAACCATACCTTCTCTACCAGTGACCTGAGGATCCGAATCTTAGAGGCGAAAATGGGAGGATAGAACCCAAACCCTACTCATGCAAACCAGGAACATCCGAACACTATTCTACGGAGAAAGGTCCATCTGACAGTGGATATACAAACCCCCAAACACTCCATGAATCCAAACCCCATTGTGAAAAAAATGTGGCAAACCTATGACTATGGATATACAAACCTAAATAGGAGACACCCTCACATTCCTTTCCCAATGGTTTTGATACGTCATGAGGTTTTCGTGGAGGCTTTAACTTAGTACCTTTCGGATAAGGGAACTAAAGAAAGAGATACCCTTCCATGAGTGACCTTATAGAGGGTACCTAACCAGATATAGAGGTCTTATACACATCTCTGATGCATAGGTACCGCACGTAGGTAGGCAACATAGGTACCCGACATAGGTTTGTCGTGTAATTGTGCAGTGAAGGTGTGTCACGTTGGCCATTATGATGACTAAAAAGTGTGTCACATAGAAGAACCAAGCCTAAATGACCTTAAACTTTTAAAATACTAGGAATACATGCTTATCCCATCGAATTATCGCTTCTATCGTTTTTTTAGAGAGCTACCTGAGACAATTGGAGGGTTCTAGTTGAAAGAGTTGTGCAATGAGAGCTTTAGGAAGTCCTTCAACTTTTTTAGTCTCATAAATGGGGAGCCTAAGGGTCATATTTATAGTCATGGTGGGAGCCTAGTAGAATTGAAATTTTCCATGAAGGTTCTCCGCGTAGTTCCTTCATACAGGTATGCCACGTAGGTGTACTAAAAGTAAATTGTTGTGCATGTATGTCGTGTTGGTGTGCCTCCCAGATCTGTCGTGCATGTATTTCTCTTTCCTTTAGATTTTTTTAACCCTGTCATGGGATTTTGAAATATCCAGGGCTTCCATCATATATTTTTTTCATTCTTAAGGAGTTTCAACACAATCCCCCCTCAGGATTGGATTATGCAAGGCCAACTAGGGCATATGATGCATGGCCAAATAGTGGCATCTTTGGACCGACAAGCCTATTATGTAGGAAACTTTTAGGCAAGGCCTTTGGGGAATGTACTTCCTCATAAAACAAAAGAGTTCTTAGGAATTTAACATTTTACTATTGATAGACAAAGAATGATAAGATTTGGGTGACTGAAGGCCACAATGGGAGGTTTTTTCCATGGAAAATGATTGTGAGAATAAAGGGTTATCTAATCCAACATATTTCATGAATAAGAAAACCAATTCTAAACAAATTTGATGTATGTGGAATGATAAATTTTTTTCCAAAAGGATATTTTCTTAAATATTGTTATGCATTTTAAAGTCATGCAGTGAGGAAATTGTACTATGCAGTTTTATGTCATGCAGTCAGCACATTGTATAGTGTAGTGTTAAGTCATGCAATGAGGAAATTGTATTGTGTAGTTTTAAGTCATGCAGTGAGGAAATTATATTGCTTTACTTTTAAGGTCTTCAGCTTAAATAAAATCTATGATATTCTCTGAATTTCTTGATAATTTTTTTTGGAATCATTCTACCATATTCAGGTATTGAATGGAAAAAATGTAAACCAAGAATTAATAATTTTTGAATTCGATGAATTATTTGGGAAAAATGGCTAAAGTCATTATAGGGAGTGTTTTCCAAGAATGAGGTTACCATTATTTGACACACTCGTTATGTAACAACTGGGCCCCACACACCAGTTGCCCTCAAGACACATGATCCCCACCCTGGGGCCCACCCACGTTCCCAAACATGTCATATGACTAATGATTGTCCCCACAGGCCAACACATGTCCTTTTCAGTGTGCTTTGTCCTTATTCGCACACACCCTGTGGCCCACCCACGTGGCCAAACATGTCATATGACTAATGATTGTCCACACAGGCCAACACATGTCCTTTTCAGTGTGCTTTGTCCTTACTCGCACACACCCTGAGAAACTTCCCAAAAGGTCACCCATCTTGATCACTACTCCATACCAAGCATGCTTAACTATGGAGTTCTAATCAAATAGGCTCCTGAAAAGGAAGGTGTACCCTGTTGACATGAGTAATATCATTTAGTCATTTAACCCTTTATCATTCTGGGGTGTTACAATCACCCCCCCCCCCCCCTTAGAGCACAACGTCCTCGTTGTGGGCCCTACACCTCAACCTAGGAAGTGTACCACACTTAATGCTGGGTTCCTCCTCTGATAAAAAATGTAACAACTGGGCCCCGCCGACCAGTTTCCCCGCATACACATGGTCCCTACCCTGGGGTCCATCCACCTGCCTAAACAGTTCATATGACTATTTATTTTCCCCACTGGACAACATATGTCCTTTTCAGTGTGCTTTGTCCTCACTTGCACACACCCAGGGAAACATCCCAGAAGGTCACCCATCTTGATCACTACTCTAAACCAAGCACAGTTAACTATGTAATTCTAATCAGATAGGCTCCTGAAATGAAAGTTGCACCTTGTTGACATGAATAATATCATTTAGTCATTTAACCCTTTATCATTCTGGGGTGTTACACGTTATTTGGTTTGTGTTATGGAGGTCCAATTGGGGCATCTGTCGCATAGACAAATAGAAGAATATTTTGACCAATAAGAATGTTATGTAGGAAAATTTTGCAAGCACACCTTAGGGAACGTACTGCATACTCAAGCAAAGTGCTCTAAGAAATTTGAAATTCTCTTACTAAAAACTGAGGAAAGATTATGGAGATTAAAATTTTCTAAAACACATAGTTTGGTTTATGATGAAAGGTACTTTATTATGGAGAGAAAATTTCCAATAATTATTTCCAAAGAATCATAGGAATATGATTTCTCCGAAGGTCTGACCCAAACATAGGAAGTATAGTGTCTATAGTTTTTTAGGTCATACGACGAGGACCATAAATGGAAACAAAATATGGTATGTGGCCAAGTGATCAAAGGTTATTTCATATTTCATTGAACACATGAAGATGGAAATGTGTAAACCAAGGTCTTTAAGACATTAATATTGAGAGAAAGGTAATGGGACAAATATACATGAATGACTGCTTTAAAATACAAGTTATTGTATATTGTAATAAATGTTCGAAGGGAACCAAAGTCACATTAACCAATTACGAAATTACCATTATTTGACAACCCCATTATGGGTCTGTATTATGGAGAACGAACTGGGGAATATGATGCATAGAAAAACATTGGTTTTTTTTTGACTGAAATGACCATTATGTAGTCAACTTATTCAAGGTCACCTATGGGTGTGTACTTAATATTCAGGCAAAACAGTTCTCAGATATTAGAAACTCTATCACTAGAAACCGTAAGAAAGATTATGAAGATCTGAAAATACTCAAGATTATGAGTGTTGCATATATAAGGGGTAATACTCGATGAACATGATAAATATTTGAATCAATTTTGGTCATGAGCCTGAAATCTTTTACATCAATTTGACTCACATGTAAAACGGAGACTCTCTTTGTCTCCATTGAATCAATATTATGATGTGCTATTTAGAGTCATGCATTGAGGAAATGAAGTGATTCCGATGTAAAAATGGGATTATTAGGGCTGGACCAAGTATTTAAATCCAGGTGTCACTACGTATCTCATATAGATGAGAATCAAGCAGTACATAGTTCTTTGATTTTTTTTTCATTTTAATGTCATTCGGTAAGGATGAAGATGAATCAACGTGAAAAGAAAGTCATGTTGTAGTTGGTCCAAGTAATAAAACCTAAGTATCACTACATATATTTGTGGGGAAAATAATCAAACCATATGTAGTTCTTTAAACATTCCCTCTGTAGATTTTGATTCTTATATAAGGAATAAATGGGGTTTTTTATCATGCCTGGGCCCAAGATTAGATATCTCGGCATCTCTATGTATCTCATACAGATGAGAATAATGCCAAAGATAGTTTTTTATACATTCATTTTTTACACCAATCGAGTTTGATGTGGGAAACAGGGGCTCTAAACACGTTCTGAAAGAACTGTTAAACATCACACACAAAACAGTATAAATATCAATACATGTATCTTAAGGGAACAATCTATATTGATATGATTCATATTCTGGAGGAGAAAAGAAATAAAAATTGTGGTTTGGTGCAGCCGGTCCCAAGATTATAGATCTAGGCGTCATTACGTATCTCATATGAATGAGAATCAAGACACACATAGTTCTTTAAATGAGGTCCCTATGCAGACCTGACTCAGATGCAGCGAAGAAAGGGATGCTTGTGCCACTAAAGAGTATCAATGATGTCATTGATGCTTACATATAAAAGCTCATAATGTTAAGTAGAAAATATGTTATCCGTATAGTTTAATGTCATATAATGAAGACCAATGATGTCATGCAGTTTAATGTCATCTGACAAGGACAAAGATGCTACATTTTTTATCATCGTACAACATGGGAACTTATGGGTGTTAGACAAATTAATGTCTTGAGACTGGGACCTTTTGTTGTGAAGTTTATAGTATTGTATCTGGGACATGTGTGTAATTTAAAAAAGTATTTCTTCAAGAACATATAATTGGTTGGTGTTGTAATAAGATCTACATCCATTGAGATTAGGGAATAAGATCCATTTGAGTTGACCTTATGTATGGAATAAGGTCCTTCCCAGTTTGTCTCAAGCTTTGTAGGTTTCTTTCCTAGTATCACTGGATTTGTCAGGACCAATACCAATTCTTCTTGAAGAAATGAATTGAGGAAAACTTTCTTGATAAAGGCATGCGTTATTTGGTTCTGGTAGACTTATAAATGATGCAATGTATGAAATATTTTTTCATCTAATCATTCCAGCTCATCAAACCATTTCTGAGACTACTCGTCTATAGAAAATGGACCCCATATTGCAACTTGGAGGGATTTAAATTCAATTTAAATTGGAAACAATGTTTTGATTCCATGCACTATTGAATATGGGGTTGTTTGAGGGGCAGTACTGGTGGTAGTCTGATAAGACTATAAAGCATGTAAAATTTTATCATGCCATTATTTCTTATATTTATCCACCATCTTTTAGAGTATATTTGATTGGTTTTTATCAAAATCCTCTATCTGTCCATTGTCTGCCTCATGATAGTGAGTTGAATGATTGTATTTGATATTATTCTCCTGCTATTACTTTTTTACATCAACATAATAGAAATTGGTACCATTGTCTATCAATATTGAATGAGGGACACCAATCCAGTGATGATGATAGTTTTGACAAAACTAACAAAAATTTTGGTTCCATTTTATTTGATAGGTATTTCCTTATCCCATTTGGAGAAAAAGTCGGTAGTAGTAAGAATATACTTGAACCACTTAGCCATAGCTGGGGGATAAGGCCCTACTATATTTTTTCCCCATGTGGAAAATGAACAAATTTATTTAGTTGTCTGTAACAGCTCTGGGGGTTGATGAATGAAGTTGTTATTTACTTGAAAGGTATAAAATTTCTTAGTGTAATCTATGATGTCCTGTGTCATTAAGACAAATAGTATCCAATTCTTCGGATTTGATGAGAAAACCTATGCCCAGACTGCTGAGCACCACTCGCACGAGAATGAACATCATTCATGACAACTACAGTTTCTTCTCCATCAATACCACTAATGAGGATTCCATCAAAGCCTTGTTTTTAGAGGATCTTCTGGTGATTTGGACTACCATAAAGTGTAAAATTGTCTGCTCATTGTCGGAACTATTATTTCATAGCCCTACCTGGTGGAAGTACTCCATTTCGAAGGTATTCCATGATGGTTGATATCCATACTATGGTATGACCATGTGGATCAGAAATAGGGATAATTTCATTATTTTAATCTATTATAGTTTGAAATAAAGGTTAGAACACGTGAATATGGGCTATACTAATGATTGTCTTATCCCGATTTGGATCTGCCAAGGTTGTAGCTACATTAGCCACTGCATCAGCTTGGCCATTTTGTGATCACGGGACATAGGACACTATTGGATATGAGGAACATTCATCCATTCACCCCCTAAAGTAATCACACAATGGTACTAAAACTTTTTTTCTAATGTAATAATCCCCATTGATTTGTTTGATTAATAACTCTTAATCCCCTTTTACTTTCAGTTTATTCACTTGTACCTAAAGAGCCAATTCCAAGCCTACGATGGGAGATTGATATTCAGCTTCATTATTGGTACCTCCTTCTAACAACCGGATGTAATAAGGCAACACTTCCATTTATGGGGAGATAAGATCAATTCCTAACCCAACTTTGTTAAGTTTCTGGATTTCAATTATCTTCCCTATTGGACTCCTGGAGGCACCATCAAAGTACATTTCCCATGTTTGGGAACTCTCTTGAATAGAGAATACCGCTTCATAAAGAAGTTTAGTATTCAATGATGTATCTTCCATAGATCAGTGTTTAGTAAGGAAGTTGGACAGAGCCTATCCATTTATTGCCTTCTGAGGCAAAAACTGGATATCAAACTGTTTCAAAATAACTTCCCACTATGTCAGATGCCCTATAATCATAGGATAACTGAGGATAAATTGAGCGTGTTATTTTGAGACACCAATTATACCTCATGATGTTGTAGGTAGTTCCTCAATTTGAGAACTTCAATGATTAATTCCAGGAATCACTTTTCAATACATGAATACTGAGTTTTACATCAAGCATAGTTAGAATGAGAAAGTAAAGTCTATTTTCATTACCATTATACTTATTTTGGGAAAAGAAGGAACCTAGTGATCTCTCTAAAGCTATCACATAGAGAATAAATGGTCTTCTTTCAATACGTATCATTAATACTAGTTCAATGAAGAGATATTTTTTTAGGGTATCAAATGATTCTTGGCAGTCTTCAGTCCATTGATAGGTGACTCCCTTCATCGTTAATCTGGTGAAGGGTAAACACATGCCTACCAAATTGGAAAAGTGCCAAATATGGACCAGGTTTCCTTGAGTTTCTCTTAACTCGTTCAAATTTCTAGGAGTTTAAATACAAAGGAATAAATATTTTCTCTGGATCAACTTCAATTCCATGATGGCATACAATGAATCTGAGGATGTTTCTTGAGGTTACCCTGAAAGAAAGTGTCAAGGGATTCATCTTCAAATTGTGTTGTCAATGATTATTGAATATAGCCTCCAGATAAACAAAGTGCTTGAAATTTTTTCTGTATTTAACCTTGAAATAATCCAAATAATATTAAAAAAATTTATCTAAGAAGGGCTTGAAGATATGGTGCATGTCACGTTGATACGTTGCACCTGCACTCTTTAAGAAAAAGTGCATTACTCGATAGAAAATCACACCATGAAGAGCATTAAAAGTTGTAGACTCTTTATCTACCAAGTCCATGTGGATTTTATTGTACCCAGAGTAACCATACATGATGGAAAGATCTTCATTGCTAGATTTTTCATCAATTAAAAGCACTGTGATCGGACCTGGAAAATCATCTTTAAGGAAATACCAGTTAAGAACATTGAAATAAATGAAAACTCTTATTTTCCCATTCTTCTTTTTCACTAGAAAAATGTTGTATTTCCATTTGTGACATTGAACCTTCCTGAAAAAGATAGACTTTGTAATATTATAAACATAAGCTTGAATTTTAGAAGAATGAATCGGTTGTGTTCTTCATGCTGCTTACATTAATCCTCTAGGTTCTTCATGAAAACACAAATGATGAGTAGCTACATTAGGATTAAGTCCTAGAATTTCAATATAATTACTAGAAAATATTACTCTATGTTTATTTATAATTGAAGTATACGTGTATGGAAATTCAAAATTCATGGATTCACTAATTAGAGTGGGGTTTGGATCTTCTTCTGTACCTAGATTTATTTCTCTATGCTCACCCATAGTGGTAGAGATGCCTTACTAAAATGCTGGGGAAGAATCCCTAGGATCTTCCTCTTCTTCTTACTCTTCCTTATGTTTCACTTATTCTATTTCTAGATTCAATGTATATGATGAAGAAAAACTTATAGAGTTAGTGGGGGAGTCATTATTTGAACATCCTAAAGAAGAGGCCTACTTTTCTGACCCTACTGATGATGAAGGGTCTTCCCGGGGTAATAAAGATCATATAATGGATTGGGAGTCAACATCCTTATCTTAATTTAGTATTTATACAACTTATTCTAATTATATTGATGAAGCAGAGACTTATTGATGTTCAGTGGAAGAAATTAAGAGATCTCCATTTAGGCTTTCACAACTGCTTGGTGAATCAAAAATTTCTCCCATGTTATCAGGCTCGATTGCCGCAATTGACATTATGGATGTTATTGGATGAATTCATGTATATGGGTTTACCCTTTAAATTTTATTGATAGGTAACACGAATTTTTACTCAATTTTATGAATGGGTTTGTTGGGATCTTTTCCAATCCATTCAAAGCATTGATTCATGTTACCTCCTTTTCCATGGACTTTCTTCCCTTCCTGTGATAAAACTTTTTTCTCAATGTATTGATATTCACATGTTTTGAATGGAGCCCTGTCACCATACAATGTCTTGATTTGACCCTTGAAGTAGTACCTGAGACATTGGTGGTATGATAAGGGTATGGCTACATGATGATATTGAAAAGGAATTCCAAGCCGAATATTGAAGGCTATGTCCTACAAAATAAACGTAAAATCTGAATTAGACACAAAATCCCCAAATAGATTTCTAAGTGTACTCTCGCCCAGAGGTTCTTGATCATTCTTATCATATCCTTGAAACATTAAAGTAGATGGAGATAAGTCAAATTCGGTGAGGCCCAATCAACGAAGTGTACGAATAGGAATGAGGTTGACTCTTGAACCATTGTCAATGAAAGATCATTGTATGTATATGTCATTGACCCTTATAAATAGATGAGAAGTGCCTTATATGTCCATATACAACATCATCATCATCCATAAAAGATATAACTACATGACATTCTACAAGATCATTCACTATACAGTATACCTCAGCAGTAGGAACTTTGGTTTCAAACTCTTGAGGACTTGATAAAGCCTCAATAAATGAATCTAGAAGATCTTTTGATAGATTCAAGGCATCCAAAATTGACAACATGGCTGGTATTTGGGCCAGTTATTTCTAAACATCATAATTTTGGTCCATGGGTCTTTGTTTCCCAGCATGGATATGCAGTTTTCCAAGAGCCTTGGAGGTTAACAATTATGATGTAGATGTACCCTGTGTCACAGTAGAAACTGGAAATACTCCAGGCTTTGGTAGATTAGACTGACTAGGTCTATCTATTTGTTTATAGTAAGATGGTGTGACCTCTAATCGGTCTTCCAAAATAATCATTTCTGGACCGAACCTGTCATGCATGGTAGAATCTCTTTGTTCTTGTTGAACTCGCTGAAGGTCTCTCCCATGATTTTCTGCCACATATATGGTTCGAGATGGGGTATAGTTAAAATATCGGCTTCTTGAATACCCATTCCTTCCCCTATATCCTCTACCTTGTCCTCTTCCTCCAGTTTCCCAATTAAGTGCAGGGAACTCAGGCTCATTATAATAAGAATCTTTATTGGCATAGGGATCTATTGAGTGGATAACATTGACAGAACCAAAGATCAATTCTACATATGAGGAAGATTTTCCTTAATGGGTCAGTTCTGGTTGTGCCATTTGGTAGGGTGATTCCCCTACTTTGAAAACATATGGCATGAAATCTTTCAGTTTCATGGAAATATTTGGTCATGACCTGAGCTCATATATTTCTAGATACTCCTTACCCTTCTGATCATGTAACTTCATTGAAGATTGACCTTTTGATGAAGGTGGTTTTACTAAGGAGAAAGTGGAAGAAGACACAATAGGTTTTTTCAATTGTGTTCGTAGAATGAAATGAGTTTGGTTGATTGTTTTCATGATCTTCCAATCATCATATTTCTACGAAATTTTACATTTGACTTCCTGCCATTCGCCTTCTTACTCTGGATCAGTTGCAGTAACACATGATACTTGGGCTGATAAACTTTTCAGTTTTACTTGTCTAGAGTCTACAATTTTTTGTAGGAGGTCTTTGAAAACAAAACACTCCTAGATGGGATTCCCCAAAATCTGATGAAAGGTACAATAATTTATATTATCTTCATGTACTTATTTGTTTGGTTTCATTGTCCTTTCTAACTAAACCAAATTATTTTCCAAAGATGATATAAAGTAACCAGAAACTTGTTCAACCTTTATAGAATAAACTTTGTCCTTTATCTCCTCAAATTATTTCCACCTTTGATCTCTTTGATCATCTTGAAGAGGCGATCATTGTTGCTGATGCTTGGGTGGTAGATCTCATTTATATGAAGAAGGTTTTGAAACAGAAGTACGTACAAGTGCTTTATTAAGTGTAACTATAGCAGCCTTTTCTTTCCCTTTTCTCCTTTTAATAGCTAATGGAATTACACTAGTTTTATCTTTAGTTTCCATAAAGTAATCTTCTATCTGTTATGAAAATGAAGAAAGGTCTTGAAACCCACTTGTTTATTTCATAGGGATCAGTGGTGTGTGTTACTCATCATGCATATTTTCCACAAAAATGGGAATAAACTCTTCTTGATGGAGTTCTATATTAAAAAAATATGTTAATTCTTTCCATCGAGCAATGAAATTTGAAACCCTTTCATTCTCTCTTTCTATTCAATTTGTGATATCAAAAACTATTGTATTTTGTAGAGTTGAGCTAAATTGAAGAAGGATTTTCTAAAGAATATATTACCATCCAGTAATTGATCAATATTGCAAACTTGTATACCATACAAAATTCAGTCCCTGTAATTACTACAAAATACACCTATGTTTTTCAACTTCTTATAGTTGAGGTGTTCCCATCATGGGATCACAATAAGAAATGAAATGCGTTAAGTGTTTTTATATATCTACCAAACCATTATATATTGGGAATGTAGTATTCGAAAAATTTGGCGGGGGATCAGATCCACCCACTCAGGGTAATATTTCTTTTCCTGCTGAACTGGCGTGCATCGTTCTTACATAACATCCAATCGAGTAGTTAATGCCTCCATTGTGTTCTTAAGAACTTGGGGAATATCCTGATGAGAAGGGACCTATACAGGTATAGTATTCGGAGCTTGAACTATTGCAACAATGGTAAAACCACTAGTGGTGGTGCTAGTATTTTTCTTGGATAACACACGGGAACTGGCCTACAAGGGTGTGTTGAATCCTACCCTTGTTGTGTACCCAATAGAGGGAATTCATTATCCGCATATGTAGTTATCACAAATCCTTTTATCTGAGGTTCTCCCATAGGATGTTAATGATGATGATCTTCCTAGGGAGTATGTTTAGCAGAAATAGTGCTTCGAAGAAACTCTGTATTGAGTATTTTCAACTCTTTCATTTCCCACTCATTTTGTGAAAATATTTCTTCAAGTTAAAGATATTTCCCTTTTCTAGTGGAAAAGTGAGACGTGATCTAAATTTTACCTTTCCTATTTTTAGATACCTTTCAAAGGGGTGAGCGATGATTATTTGAAGGCATACCTAGATTATGGGAAAGGCTCTAATTTCGAGTATGAACTCCTCGTTAATTTCCTCCATTATGTAACATGTTATGGATAAGAAGTTCATATTTTGATTCCCTTAACCTAGAATCATTTTTTGGAGGATCTTCTACAATGTTGTTAATAACATTCACTGATGCATAATGCATTGATGACAACCTATCAGTATATTTTCTCCCCTATATGATGAATTCCTAGGAATTTCTTGACGGGTAGTTGCCCAAAGGGAATCCTTGGATATCTTAGTTCTGTTCCCTCTTTGTGGAATCTTCCATTATCATGAGAAAATACACTTTTCGTAAGGAAGTGATTTCAAATGTGAAAAATCCCACATACCTGCATGTTGGGGTTGTTCCTTTTCCTCTTCTTCAAACCGTCAAATTTTGTTTATTGAATTCAAAGGATGAATTTAACAAGCCCCCATCTCTGTATTCTAGGGTGGATCTTGAACTGCTATGACTGAGATTCACACAGCTGATCTTCTGGTTTTGCGAATTTTGGTTCGTACATTAGCTGGGTGCATTATCGAACAATGAATCAAATAACCTATTTTAGAAGTTTGATGTGCTATTTTAGCCATTTGCATTATATGATAGCTGAAATCCTCTAAACTGGAGGCCTGGTAAATATTCTTAGATTCTTGGTGAAAAAGTAAATCAACAAATTTTTCTTTGGGCCACACTTTGATGAGGTTTATTTAAGGCCTGTTGTTGAGCGTACATTTTATTACATACAAAATATGTTGACTGTAGCCATCCATGGGAAATAACATTGAATGAGACCACTTTTGGAGGGCTATTCTGATTATAGAGCGTAGTGAAATGCAATGCTCCATGTACACCCCATTCACTGATACAAACACCGGATGGAGAATCAGAAATTTACCGACGTAAACACATTAAATCATTAAGGAATGCATGCTGAAGGGTTCGCTACTATTTTTCAACCTCTGGATGTTGGGAAACTGAGAGAGATTCCAAGTCAATTTGGAATTTCAACCCTACTATTAACATTGTATGATTTTTATATGCATTATACGGTAATAATTTGGTTTGAAAATTATGAAGAGTCTTTCATAAGTTGAGTCAGACATCATGAATGCAATCTTATGCCATCAATTCCAGAATTTTGTATTAAGAATTTTCCAAGGGCCTGAACTTGATTAGAACTTCTCCATTAGCCAATTTTTTTTTCATGTTTAACATATCATCATCATCTTTAACTAGAGGTTTCTCCACTTGGTTCGACCAAAGTGAACATTTCACGATTGTGTAATAAAAAAATGGAATCAGTTGTTTTTCCTCTACTGTTTTAGAAGATAAAGGACACAAGGGAGGTTCGGAGAATGGCTGTTCCCTAAAGATATATTATTGTTGATTAAGTATTTCACCCATTAATGGCAAGGAATCAAACATGACTGGCCTTGTGTTGGAACGTGCCTCAAGATAAGAGGGATTACTCATTACTACACTGTCAATTATAGAATTATCTTCAAAATGTGAAATATTACTATAGAGAGAACTTTTGCATTGAATTCCATCATGGGGAGGACAACCATGGTTGATTATAGCAAGGAAAAAATAATCTTGCTACTTGGTCTATAGGACACACTGAGGGTTGTCGTGGATCCCATCTGGAGATAGGATCTCTATATTGACTGAATTTTTATGAAGCAAGCCTTCGTGATGAAGTGTATGATATGGAACTTAATAATTACTACTACTACGCCCACAATTATGTCAGGATAGGGTAGGATATTGACCTTCAATAGATAAATGTATAAGGTCTTCAAGAACTCCTACCTTAAGTGGAGCCAAATAACGACTTGACTCTTAATTTTCCAACTATGTTTGGAGATATTTCTTCTTTGATTTCCCTTACACTTAGTTTGGGAAACTCATTATGAGAAGTTTTATCATGGGACACTGTATGTTCTTGCATTAGAGTGGTTATCAGAACGAGCCAATTACCTTTAATTGAAAAGGGTGTATGTTCCGGATCCAGTTTTTTGTATGATATGGGGGATTATGCCCCATGAACCTCTTAGACTATAAAATAGGTATATATCTGATTTAGGATGGCATGATAATGTGTCATCCTAGGTGTGGGGAAAAATTTATGTGTCTATACCCCTGGTACTGCTGATGTTGTTGTTATGATATCCTGGAATGCTTCCAAAATATGGGCAAGAATCTGTGTCTTCCCTTTCACCAGTGATAAGATGTATTTGGTACCTTCAGAGGCCGAAACGATAATATATGCCCATTTCATATCTGAAGTAGGTGTATTTTCCTACTCCTATCATCCTTTTCTTGTTAATGGTTATTGACAGTACTCATGTATGGGGGAAAAAGTTGGGTCTTCCCCATATTTGTCATTGGAGATTTCCGAATAACTAATCGGAGTTATTACAAATGAGACCGTTGGAAAGCTTGTTAAAAATGGTAGGTGTATGTGGATTCTTATTGTTTTCTATCTAGAAAGGTTTAAAAACATCCTTCAATACTTCATATGAGATTGTTTCCATAATTTCAGATTGTAAGCAGGTGTATGTTCTGGTTTATCAGTTACCACCACATTTGATTAGAGGGCTTCCTTAAATGCAGTCAAATGAGCTTTCTGAATGGATAATAATTTTTAAGCAGTTGTATATGCATGTTTATGGTACTCCACTAGATTTTCCTAATGGGATTGGGGGGTTACTACCAGAAGAGTCTTCTGGGTAGTAGAAATAGGACGAACGGGTGTATGTTCCCACTTTTTATTCGCTATCAAGTTAGGTTGATGGAATTTTATAGAGGTGGAAAAGGTAAAAACCAGATTCAAATTGACCAAATGTTGTCCCCTATGGTTCTTCTTGCATTCCCAAGTCTGAGAGACTTGTTCCGAATGTCTAGAGGCAACACCCCATCATGTTTGGGGATCACTACTGGGCGATTATACTGGCGGCCAATGTTGGTGGGAGTCCTCAAGAAGGAACCTTGAATTCCTGAATTGATGCCTTGAGTGACCACTTGATCCACCTCCCTATATTATGGGAGGGACTGGTTGTTGCATTCAATGGATAAGGACCCGAAATGGTTGAAGACGGTGTTTGGAACCATCTACTTCTTGATCATCGGTCGTCATTGGTTGGACGATCAAGGATTGTTATTGACCTAGAGAACTAGTAGATAAGCCTCCAAGGATGGGATTGTACCATGCTAACGGTACTCCCATACCAGCACATTGGATACCCATCATTGAAGACATTTGGCGGGTGATGGAGGCCTTCCCGTGGATGAGATTCCATCTTGAGCAGTGGTCGGGAAGTTCACAGGTGTCATCTTGAAGAAATCTATTTTGGACTGAAGGGAGTTATGATAAAAAACTAAAACAATAATTAACTCCATTAATTCGTCATCTATTATATGGATACATGCATGATTTATCCCTTTGTATGGACTTCCTTTATCTGTAGATAGGGGCCTGATAGGTTGGTAACATTTTTAACTTGTTTAAGGATTCACGTCAGGTTCACCATTTTTTTGTAGTTCCTTGAAATTTTTATTCTTGTTTTAAGAATCGCAGCTTCTGGGCGGTTTACCTTAGATTTATTCATGGAACCAAAAACACCCAATAATTATTTATCCAAAAGTGACCTGATTTCCAAATACATGTGTTCATTATGTTTGAACTTTACGATACATAGGAACGTTTATTGGTCGAGAGGATGGGAGGTCAGACTCATCACACCTTTTTGGGGGGAATTACTGTCTACTCCGAGAAATTATTTATAAATTTAAGATAATTTCATGAATCATTATTAATTTAAATAGTATAACATAAGTTTCCCATAGAATTTTCAATCACTTATTAACATGTATAAAATTTTGAATCATTAGTATGTATTCAAGGTTCTCGAACAACAATATCCTCTCGTATACTATTTAGAGATTCTATTAATCGTAGTTATGATGATACTGGTTTTTAGGCCACTTAGTGGGGAACTCTAGATTTTTTTTCCATCTAGGGAGAAGAAGGTTTTCTTGGATATGTTTATCGTACCCATAAAATGGGATACCTATGTATTCTTGTGAAAGGAAACAGAACCCTCTTTGTTCAGTGTCACCTAATGGGTCAAATCATACCTTTTATGGTTAGGTGATAAGGACATAACCATGAGTTTTATTATCATGCGGTAAGTACATCTAAGCAAACAATGATTAGTCAATGTTTTTTTGGGACTTATGTCAAATTATATCATGGAAATGGAAAGAATATGGGTTTCCAAGTAATATTAGACCCTTTTAGGAATATAGCCCATAGAGAACAAGGTTAATTTTAAGTGTTAGGTTTGAACCTCAAGGAGGCTTCTTATATATCATATGTGGATGGGAATCAAATCCTAAGTAGTTTGATAAGTCTCAAATGAGATTATAGTCTTTTGAGAGAAATTATTTTGGGATTACATACTGAAATGGATGACTTGATGATTTGGGGGTTTAATTAGGGGCTTACTCATTGGGAAGATGCCCAGATTAAGGGAGATAGGTTTGAATTCATGAAGAGGGTGTCCAATGAGCTCTGGCCCTGAGAAGGCTTCCTACATATCCAGGTTTGAACATGAATTAGAGTTATCAAAGTTCAAGTTTGTGTGAAAATGTTGTGATCATGACAAATATCTAATCCAACGTGAGTCATACTCGATGTGAGAAACAAGAGGATGTCAAAGATTCAATAAAGGCCCCCACACTTTTCGTCCTCTGTAGGTGGAAGAGAGAGAGCCTACAATGGTGATGGTGGATGGGGGAGAGGAGACCTAAGAAGAGGGTGCGTCGAAGATCCCTCCCTCTATTCAATTTATATTGGAAAATGGTCCATTGTATGAAAGGAGTGAAGGTGATGGATGTAGAGATGCGAAATATAGAAACCTCCTACTTGAAATGTTAGGGGCATACACCAGGATGGATTCCCTAAAATCGATCTTGGTAGGGGAGGGTGATATTTTTTTTTCTTTCATGGAAATGAAAGTGTGAACAATACCTTCACTACTAGTGACCAGAGGTTCCAGGTCTATGAGATGAAAAGGGGAGGACATAACAAAAACCCTAATCCCCCAAACCGGGAACATCCCAACCCTATTCCTGGGAGAAAGGTCCATCTGACTATGGATATACAAACCCATAGACAATCCATGAATCCAAACCCAATTTTTAATCAAATGTGGGAAAACTTTTACTATGGATATTCAAACCCAAATAGGAGACATGATGATGTGACATTCCCTAATGTTTTGATAAGTCATGAGGTTTTGGTGGAGGCTTTAACAAAGTCCCTTTTAGGTAAGGGAACCGAGGAAGGAGATACCCTTCCATAAGTGGCCTTATATATGGTACCTAAGCTGATATGTTGGAATTATACAAAACTCTTCCACGTAGTTACATTGGATAGGTATGCCACGTAGGTACTCGGTTTAGGTTTGCTGCGTAGCTCTACCACCCAGGTGTGTCACGTAGGCCTTTATGATGACTAAAAAGTGCCTCACATAGGAGAACCATGCCCACATGAGCTAAAAAATGTGAAATACATTCAAACCATTCTTATACCATCAAATTATCCTTTCTATCATGTTTTTAGAGAGCTACATGAGTCAATTGGAGGGATATAGGTGAAAGAGCTATGTAATGGGTGCTTCAGTAAGTCTTTAAACTTTTTCCAGTCTCGGAAATCGGGAACCCAAAGGTCAAATTTATAGGCATGGAGTGGGCATAGTCTTAGGGAAGTTTTTCATATAGGTCCTCCATGTTGGCCTTCACATGGGTATTCTATGTAGGAGTAAAAAAGTATACTTTCGCACGGGTATGCCGCATAGGTCTATTTCGTAGATCTTCTGTGTATGTATTTTTATTTCTTTTGGATTCGTTGAACCTTGTCTTGGGATTTAGAAATTTTCAAGGCTATCGTCATAGTCTTTTTGTATTCTTAAGGAGTGTTAATAGACGCCTATGTTGAGGTACCGGAGCAAGTGTTGAAAATAGAAAACTTTGTGTCAGAGAGACACCATACATCTAGTTGTGGTTGTGAGCGCAACAGAGTTGAGATGTCTTCCATAGCTAGTAGACACCAGTCTATAAGATCTTGACATAAGAGGAATCCTAATAATCGGTCCCAAGAAAATTTTCGTATGGGGATGAGGAATCATAGAGTGTGGGGATAGCCTAAGGAGGGGTTGTGTTATTATTGTGACAGGTGAGGTCAAATGGCAATAAACTGCCAGACCAGACATACTGAAAACACAAGGAAGGAAGCAGGTGGACCACCACGGTGGAGAAAACACCATGATTAGGGTGGACCCTAGGGAGGTGGTTCAAGTAGAGAAGTCAGAGGATTTGGAGGTGGGTTATTATGTTATGAGGTCTTTCCACCCCCGTTAGGCAGCCTATATCATGAACATTAAGTTGTTTCAAGGTCTATAGATAGCCGTACGATTTGGATGTATATGATCCTGCAGATAATGAGATGATAAGAGGAATTCCTTGTTCCTTTTTCTAATTTTTGCAATAGAACGTGATAGAAACTATGTGAAGTACTCTTTTCTCCACACTCTGTGCTTGAATTTTTAATGGGGTGACGTGGGGTGTTAGTATAACCCTATGTTAGTGTTGTTCGACGTAACTTTGAATGCACAAAGAAGAGGGGTCCTTCTCCCACAGAGATTCTTTTTTGTGACATGAAAAAACTGTGAGGGTGAGTCAGTGCCGCACAAAGTGGATAGTATCTATGTGAGGTGGAAGAGTCACTCTAAATTGTGCATTTAGGGTGAGGTTGTGTAGAGGAGTTTCAGAGCAGGTCTTGGCATTGTCAGCAGAGTCTTTTTGATTTACCCCTTTTTCTGGGAATTCCACTAATGGGATCAACAGAGTTCCTATTTTGGGGATTACCCTTTTTTCAAGAACGGAAAACATGCACAGGGTATGAAACTTGATTTCTGTGTATAGGCTCTTGCAGTTGGATGAATTTACTCACCTTCCCTATTCGTTGGTGCCTTGCATGTTCAATGTAATATCCTGATACTACAGTTATCAAGTGAAGGTTGTGGTGATGGAGAACCCATGAGAAGAATGTCCTAACTCACTATCTGGTGATAGAAATTGTATTCTTTTCTTCAATAATGTGGAGACACTACCTTCTTGGGAGAGCACCTTATGGTTTTCACATACCACCAAAGTCTCTGGTACGTCATCACCCAGAGAGACATAAACCAAAGGTGGTGATGCTATTTGAACTTCTTATAGTACTACAAATTGAGATAGTCTATACACCGGAAAGGGGTGATGTTATAGAATTTTTTCCTGATCCAGAAGTCCCAGGCTCGCCTAGTGTGGGAAGTTTCGAGTATTTAAGTTTTACGCAGCTGACCCTGGTAGAGAAGGAGGGTATAGATTTTATTCAGTCGATGGTGTGGAATCCATCACTTCATGAGCCTATCAAATATTCTTAGTTGTGAGACATCGATTGTGAAATCATGTGTGAGTCGATACCCTTAGTGGTTTCACCAGATAGATATTTTGAAGAGGGGAATCTCTAAACAATTTTCTATGGAAAAACAGTGATTCCAATCATGATGTGGAATGTATAGGTTCATCCTTGGAAGTAAACTATCCCTTGATTTTCTTTGGGTAATTTGGAACTATGCAATAGATGTTGAGGTTTCCTACCGCCTTATCCTACCCCATATAGATGGAGTGGGTGAACAACGTCTCCCACATGTCATAGTTGAGCATATTCAAGTGTTATCCTATGCAAGTCGCTGATAGGATAAGACCATATGAGGAAATACCATCCCTTTTGGTTCATGAGTTTTTCCAACATGGTAATGTGCATGTTTTCCTGGGAGCGCGAGATCCGAGTTTGAGATCAATATCCCGAGTTCTTTTCCCTAGTTTTTCTTTTTGGGAATGAAATAAATTGATGGAGGGAATGATTTATAGTCCTAGTATTCACTATGTATTAGTTTGGAATATTTCTACATATATTTACCTATATTAGTGCTTAGAAGGCATGTAATTGTAAGCCCCAGTGTGTCTGGATTGAATTATAAAAAAATAATATGTGTTTTTTTTACTATGCATGTGATGGAAATGGTATATCTTGAAAATGGTGTCTTAGATCAGAAATATGAGACCATTGTTGAGTCCATAACATGGAATTTACCCAAGGCGGGGTATAAGTTTTGTCAGTGCGAGAAATATGTGAGAAAATTCTCCCAGGTGAAAATTGAAAATAAAAAAATTAAACAAAATTATTTTATCTCGAATTTTGAATCAAATAACTTTCAAACAAGGACTCCGATTGAAAAGTCTCAGACTGTAGTTGATTTTAGAATGGGGTGTTTTTTCTAGGCACAGGATAAAAAGAGGGGTTGAAGGAATTTCAGATTATTCACTGAGATGAATTTCTATAAATAGAAGTTTAAGAGTTCCAGATTAGGGTTAGCCATAATCCTCTCTCCTATATCTCTCTAATATCTCTCTCTCTAACAGCTTTTAATGATTAGTTCTTCATCGGATCGAGGATTGATCATCACCGGAACTTTGGAGGATCAAAACATGATCACAGCGGATGTGTCTTTGGCGATAACCAGATAAATAAAGACAATATTTATTCTACTTTTAAGTTTTGGTTCATGTTTTTAAATGAATATATTTTTCTCTTGTTTTTATTCATTTTTTTATCATCATCGATGGTGGTACTAACTTGGGAATTGATCTATCCTTGAATCCATTTTATTTTAGGAGTTATTTGTCCTTCGTCGTGGAGTTCGTGTTATTTTTTTTCGACATGTCAAAAAATCAATAGATATCCAAGCAGAGGATAGTGTAGTGAACAACTCAATCCAAGGATCTTAGAATAACTTTTGGATCGAAAATTGTGCCACTAGAGGAGTCAGTACTATGTGCGGAAGAAGGTGGTCGTGCAGGTCTTGTACAACGGCACCCGTAAGGGTCGACTGGAGGTCGGCGGTGCATTGAGGTGGATAGTGTTACATCACAAGCTTCCATAGTACGTTTATCTTTGAATAATGAAATATCTTGCATTGTACGAAACTTCGAGTTCTATCACACCACGACCAATCAAACTAGCCGTTATGAATAGTAATACCCACTTTTCAAAATTCTTTAAATATTATTTTCTAATAGGGACTTCATTTTTGGATTCAGAATATCAACATTCTCTTTGGGTGCATTTTTTGTATTTTTCTAAAAACATTCAATTTTGGATAAATAGTGAAAAACACTGCGTTATTATTTAAAACCTACAATTTATTTAAATAATTATTTATTTTAAATAAATTTATTTGAGGTAAAAATAGATACATAATACCTATATTAGTTCAATGTAATTCATTGGAGTCATTTTATAATTAAATTAGATTTATTAAATATTTTTGAATTTTTTAACATCTGTTACCCACATTCTAGGAACATTTGAAAATTTCCATAAAACGTAATTTTACCGCTTCTGTGAATTGAATTTCAAAAATCCAAGAATCAATGTTGAATCCAGTAAGTAAAATTTGGTTCAATTGGATTAAAATAATTTTTTATGAATAGTAAGTATTGAATTTTATTTACCACGGTTAAAACTAAATGGGGTAATTAAAGGTAAATATGATATTATAATTTCCATAACACATGAACTAATTCAATTGGATAAGTGTATTTCTACCAAAATCATCCTTAGGAATAAAATATGATCATTTTTGTCCACTAGTATTAGATTAAAACAGTTATTATTATTTTATTTTAAGAAGAGTTAAAAGTGTTAAATTCAATGTTTAATATCTAAACCATTTTTAATATTGGGTTATACATAAGATAAATTCAAATATATATATTCATTAGAAATATAATAATATTTCATACATAATGGTATTTAATTTATAATTTTTAGACATTAAATAACTAAATTTAATTATGAAAAAATGATGATGCAGTAATTACCTTATTAATGAAAGATTAAAATAATTGATATTATAAATTTCCAAATAAATTAAATTTTGAAATTATTATGATTTAAAATAATTTTCTAGGATAATATGACATGTTAGGGTTGATTAAATAATTTTTCTGATGTTATAAAATTGTTACGACTTTCACAAAAACAAAATACCAAATAGTGGAAAAATTGACATAAATGAGTTTTTAAAATAAATACTATATTATTAATTGATATAATATTTATAAAAATATAAGGTTAAACAAAAAGACATAGATAAGGTTATATATGTATATCAATAATGAACAACTTTAGGGTTTCATGGCTTTTTATAGTAAGTTTATTAACCATTTATTATAATAATACAAGAATACATGGTAAAAGATAAACTATTTAACTAAGAGTTAAATCTGAATGATAAGGATAATTTGGTGACCTAAACCTGTATAAAACCTATTGGTTGAGTAGTTTTCGACCCATAACCAATTTATCCTCTAAATAAATTATTTTGGAGCCATTATAAAACCAATATAATTGTATAATAAAATAATATTTCAAGCTTTTCCTAAAGTTACCCTCACCTCTCTTATAAAAGGGTACTTCTCCTCTCACAAAATCACTCCTCCAAAAAAATTTGTCTCAGCCAAAACCTACTAAAATATCCTCCCAACAACACTCCATTTGACCTAGAGTCCTTACTTTTTTTATAAATTCAACCTAAGGAGCCCTTTGATCAAATCAGAATGAAACACCCGAAGAAGAGGTAATAACAGCGCTAAAATCGGGCTTTAACAACGCTAGAAAAGCGCTGTAAAGCTCAGCGCTGATAAAGGGGAGGGGGGGTCCTTTAACAGCGCTTTTTTAGCGCTGTTAAATGTCACCTTTAACAGCGCTAAAAAAGCGCTGTAAAATGTCGCCTTTAACGGCGCTAAAAAAGCACTGTTAAAGGAAACCTTTAACAGCGCAAAAAAGCGTTGTTATATGTTTCCTTTAACAGCGCTTTTTTAGCGCTGTTAAATATCTCCTTTAACAGCGCCTTTTTAGCGCTGTTAAATGTCGCCTTTAATAGCGCTAAAAAAGCGTTGTTAAATCCCTGCCTGCTGCTAATAAAAAACCTGCACCAGTACAGCCAGCCGAGCAGACCTGCACAAAAACTAGTATATCAATCACAGACCTGCACAAAAACCAGTATATCAACCACAAGCATGTCATCAACCGATCACAACCCAACCAAACAGTGTTCTTACCATGAGTTAGATACCGTCTACCCAGAAACAAAAACTACCTCATTACATAGTATCACAAAATATTCCTACACAACTCAGAAGATAAATACTAGAACATTCCACTATGAATTGTTTCTCCTTGGATTGCCACTTGGTTTTGACAAATCGTGCAGAGCCCATGCTCCTTGAATCATTCTGCAATACATAAAAAGGATATCCCAACTCTCCCAACCATCACCCTTAGTAATTATGTATATTAATACAAAAAAGGTAACATATCATAAACTGGGGGACTGTAATGAGACATCAAGATTAACATTATATATATAGGATCGATGTCTGGTAGGATTGGTTGCGTTGATACATGACTCTACCTGGACCACAAAAATAGATATATGATCTCACTCCAGGACTTTCAGAGAGACTCCAACTATGTCTAGGACGTCCTGCTGAAGCGATCGTACTACCGTAAGTAGGAAAAGATACCAAAACCATCCTAGGAAGGATCATGGGAGCCAACCCTAATGAAATATGTCCTTGATATAGTGTTCAAAGAGATCAATCATGGTACATAAAATTATGTGTAATTTAAAGGGTCACATGCCTTGTCCCTTTACCCTGGGTAACTCCAATGTTCAGCTGCCTGTGTGAATATACATGTCATATTAATAGGAAATTACATGGCATGTTAAAAAACATATACGTGTTACCCTTTGATCTTGTGTCCTCTTATGCACCCTTGCCCTATGTTAGTACATGACGTCGATCCCGTGTGATTCTTCCTGTGTATCTGTACAAGGAATAAACTGCGTAGATGGCTCATTAAAGACGTGTAGTGGGATATATTCCATGTAGGAAAGCCATGTAATCCACCCCATGTTTGTGTATCTCAAAAATTCATGCCAATTCTTGGGGGAGGGTCTACACTACATGTAAGGTGGATATCTCAGTTGTTGATTTCACTTAAAAATAAGTCCATTTTGAACAAAACAGAGGCACTTTGAGTGGTGTCGAACACACCGGGCCTCGGATTGAGTAAGGGTTGTCTCATACATATCAAATTTGACACATGGATCATTTTCCTTAAGTTTCAATAGAATCCGAATGCGTTTGGTCAGTTTCACGTATGTCAGTTGTTGATTTCTCACTTAAAATTAAGTCCATTTTTAACAAAAACAGAGGCACTTTCAGTGGTGTTGGCCACACCGGGCGTCGGATTGAGGCGGGGTTGACTTTTACATGTCACATTTGACCCATGTATCGTTGTTCTAAAGTTTCAACAGAATCCGAATGCGTTTGGTTGGTTTGTCGTTTGTTAGTTGTTGATTTCACTTAAAATTAAGTCCATTTTTAACAAAAACAGAGGCACTTTGAGTGGTGTCGGCCACACCGGGCCTCGTATTGAGGCGGGGTTGACTCTTACACGTCTCATTTGACTCATGGATCGTTGTACTTAAGTTTCAATAGAAACCGAATGTGTTTGGTCGGTTTGGTGTATGTATGTAAAATATTGTCCATTTTAAAAAAAATACATACACTTGGAGTGATACCGGCCACACCGCATCTCGGAATGAAGAAGGGTTGACTCGTACACGTCACATATGACCCATGGATCATTGTACTAAATTGTTAACACAATCCTAAGGCGTTTGGTCGGTTTCCCGTATGTCAGTTGTTGATTTCACTTAAAAATAAATCCATTTTGAACAAAATAGAGGCACTTTGAGTGGTGTCGGCCACACTAGGCCTCGGATTGAGTCAGGGTTGACTCTTACACGTCAAATTTGACCCATGGATCATTGTCCTTAAGTTTCAACAGAATCAAAATGTGTTTGGTCAGTTTTCCGCATGTCAGTTGTTGATTTCACTTAAAATTAAGTCCATTTTGAACAAAAGAGAGGAACTGTGAGTGGTGTCGGCCACACCGGGCCTCGGATTGATGCGGTGTTGAATCGTACATGTCACACATGAGTCATTGATCATTGTGAAAAAGTATAAACACAATCAGAAGCCGTTAGATCGGTTTGGCATATGTACGTAAAATATTGTCCATTTTAAACTAAATACATACACTTGGAGTGATACCGGTCACACCGCGCCTCTGATTGAGGAGGGGTTGACTAATACACGTCACATTTGACCCATGGATCGTTTTCCTTATGTTTCAATAGAATCCCAATGCGTTTGGTCAGTTTTCCGTATGTTAGTTGTTGATTTCACTTAAAATTAAGTCCATTTTTAACAAAACAGTGACACTGTGAGTGGTGTCGGCCACACCGGGCCTCAGATTGATGCAGGGTTGACTGATACACATCACATATGAGTCATGTATCATTGTGCAAAAGTATCAAAACAATCAAAAGAAGTTAGATCGGTTTGGCGTATGTATGTAAAATATTGTCCATTTTAAACAAAATACATACACTTGGAGTGATACCGGTCACACCACGTCTCGGATTGAGGCGGGGTTGAGTCGTACACGTCACATATAACCCATGAATCGTTGTCCTAAAGTGTCAACACAATCCGAAGGCGTTTGGTCGGTTTACCGTATGTCAGTTGTTGATTTCTCACTTAAAAATAAGTCCATTTTGAACAAAACAGAGGCACTTGGAGTTGTATCAGCCACAACAGGCCTCAGATTGAGGCGAGGTTGACTCGTACACATCACATTTGAAGTTGAGTATGCATACACGATAGTTGACCTTCTTAGAGAAGAGTTTCTGGAAGAGTATAAAAGACATGAAGCAATGAAGATAATTAGAGTGTTGGAGCAAATGTGGTTGCTACAAACAATGTGGAAATCGGCTTGTGCAAAGCGACCTAAGTTACAACTTGCAGGTATTGTAATCTATTTTTTTCTGGAAGGTTTCAGTTTAAATGCATTTTGGAATGATCATTTCTAGCCATTGTCTTTTAGGTTTTTTTGACAGCCGAGGGGAAAGTGTGGGGTCTGCAGACATTGGAGGATATGTCGAAGGGTGATTTTGTGTGTGAATATGTTGGAGAAATGTTAACTCCCGCAGTTCTGAAAAGAGTCACTATTTAAAAGAAAGTCACAAGTTTAGATACATCTCAAGATGGTCAGTTTAAAGACATTTTGAGGGACACTACTAAAGACATGCTCAGATATGCACACATCCCCCACTTTTAGATCGTTGTCTACTACAATGATCTTCCAAACAAGATATGCATTAGAATGCTCACGATACATAGAGAAATTAACTGGCCACCTTCGAGAATGATATGAAGCACAAACCATGACAGCATTATGTTTTTCCTTGAAAATTC
This sequence comes from Viscum album, assembly GCA_963277665.1. NCBI lineage: Eukaryota > Viridiplantae > Streptophyta > Magnoliopsida > Santalales > Viscaceae > Viscum > Viscum album. The sequence goes on from OY728119.1 coordinate 1,270,258,880, forward strand.
TCTTGGCGAACTGGAATGGCAACTCACTCTTGTGATTTTGCATCTATACTTGTCTCTTCATGTGTGCAGCTGCTGCCATTCCAGTTCGCCAAGAGAATTTTCAAGGAAAAACATAATGCTTCCATTGTTTGGGATTCAGATCATTCTCAAAGTTGGGCAGTGAATTTCTCTATGTATCATGAGCGTTCTAATGCATATCTTGGTTGAAAGATCATTGTAGTAGACAACGATCTAAAAGTGGGGGATGCGTGCATATCTGAGCATGTCTTTAGTAGTGTCCCTCAAAATGTCTTTAAACTGACCATCTTGAGATGTATCTAAACTTGTGACTTTCTTTTAAATAGTGACCCTTTTCAGAACTGCGGGAGTTAACATTTCTCCAACATATTCACACACAAAATCACCCTTCGACATATCCTCCAATGTCTGCAGACCCCACCCTTTCCCCTCGGCTGTCAAAAAAACCTAAAAGACAATGGCTAGCAATGATCATTCCAAAATGCATTTAAACTGAAACCTTCCAGAAAAAAATAGAGTACAATACCTGCAAGTTGTAACTTAGGTCGCTTTGCACAAGCCGATTTCCACATTGTTTGTAGCAACCACATTTGCTCTAACACTCTAATGATCTTCATTGCTTCATGTATTTTATACTCTTCCAGAAACTCTTCTCTAAGAAGGTCAAATATCGTGTATGCATACTCACCGTCAAATGTGATGTGTACGAGTCAACCCCGCCTCAATCTGAGGCCTGTTGTGGCTGACACAACTCCAAGTGCCTCTGTTTTGTTCAAAATGGACTTATTTTTAAGTGAGAAATCAACAACTGACATACGGGAAACCGACCAAATGCCTTCGGATTGTGTTGACACTTTAGGACAACGATTCATGGGTTATATGTGACGTGTACAACTCAAACCCTCCTCAATCCGAGACGCGGTGTGACTGCACCACTCCAAGTGCCTCTGTTTTGTTCAAAATGGACTTATTTTTATGTGAGAAATCAACAACTGACATACGGAAAACCGACCAAATGCCTTCAGATTGTGTTGAAATTTTAGGACAACGATTCATGGGTCATATGTGATGTGTACGAGTCAACCCCGCCTCATTCTGAGACGCGGTGTGACCGGTATCACTCCACGTGTATGTAATTTGTTTAAAAGGGGCAATATTTTACGTACACACACCAAACCGATCTAACGGCTTCTGATTGTGTTGATACTTTTGCACAATGATCCATGACTCATGTGTGACGTGTACGAGTCAACCCCACATCAATCTAAGGCCCGATGTGGCCGACACCACTCACAGTGTCTATGTTTTGTTAAAAATGGACTTAATTTTAAGTGAAATCAGGAACTGACATACGGAAAACCGACCAAACGCATTCGGATTATTCTGAAACATAAGGACAACCAAGATATGCATTAGAACGCTCATGATACATAGAGTAATTCACTACCCACCTTCGAGAATGATCTGAATCCCAAACCATGACAGTATTATGTTTTTTCTTGAAAATTCTCTTAGCGAAGTGGAATGGCAATAGCTGCACACATGAAGAGACAAGTAGAGACGCAAAATCACAAGAGTGAGTTTCTATTCCAGTTCGCCAAGAGAATTTTCAAGGAAAAACATAATGTTGTCATGGTTTGTGCTTCAGATCATTCTCGAAGGTGGCCAGTGAATTGCTCTATGTATCGTGAGCGTTCTAATGCATATCTTGTTTGGAAGATCATTGTAGTAGACAACGATCTAAAAGTGGGGAATGTGTGCATATCTGAGAATGTCTTTAGTAGTGTCCCTAAAAATGTCTTTAAACTAACCATCTCGAGATGTATATAAACTTGTGACTTTCTTTTAAATAGTGACACTTTTCAGAACTGCGTGATATGAAGGTATTTTGGAGATTTTACTGGTTCATGCATGATATGAAGGTATTTTGGAGATTTTACTGGTTTTTTTGTCCAAAGGCCAAGGAAATGTGGTCCATCATTCTTGCATGTTACTGGTGCATTTCATCTGTTAAAATGGACAAATGACCCATTGGAGAAAGAATGTTTTATTTAATAATAATTACAATTTTTCTACAAACATTTACATACAAGAATGTTTCATCTTTTTATCCCCATGAACCCCTCTCAAAAATTTCCACCAATTATACGTGTCTGCAACTCTTGCAATAAAAGGCAGATCTTCATGCTATATCTGGAAAATCTTGCATCAGGTATGCGGCCCACTCGTTTCTGAACATATCTACATCGTCTTGTGAATATGATGCTTTTCGGCATTCATAATAGTACTAAAAAATATATAAATAAAGAATTAATAAATAATTTAAATGAAATAGTACTTGTTTTTGAAAATACCTCTTTAGGGATGCTAATTTGTCCATTGAAAACGATCTCTTTCATGAATCTACAAACATAATAACTGCAATATTTGTCGTTTGTTTGTTTTGGACAATGCAGAAACATTGATCATGAGGCGAGTAAGTAACTTGTGTTTCATATATGCTTGGATAGTGAAATTTTATTATATATTCCCGGATATTTGTCCAGACATAGTACTTGCTCGGCTCCTTATGCTTAGCACATGTCCTCATACCATGATTTAGACGATATTGGTACACCTCCCTATCATAACAGAATCCTCAGTAAAAGATAATATATATTATATAAATTGATTTTTAGACCTAAATCGTAGGATGTAGTGTCTTACAGATTGACAAACTGCATCACATGCGGTCGGTTTGTTGGATATCCGTGCTTTGAGTCCAGAAAATAAATCTTGGGAGTATCCAAATGCACTGCAATTAGCAGCCAATGTTGCCTAAATACACAAAAAGGAATAGGTAATGAAAGAAATGAAAATATAATTGATATTATTTAATTGTAGAGTTTTACCCCTGCATGGTTGGTATGAGGAAGAGTCGGTCATCCGTTATCTTGTTGTCAAATGCTTTCAGCAAAGCAGTCTCTCTTTCCTTAATTTTTGATTCTGATAATTCTATTTCTTGTGTTGATGTGATATGAGGACTCACAAGTCCGAACTTTGGATCATGAGGAAAACCCTTCAACTGCTTTTCATATATACGTCTGCCAATAATATAAAATGTATTTAATCATAATTAGCACAATATATCATCTTTTGGAAAAGCGACGGGGTTGAAAATATACCTCATATACACATTTACACTTGTGACGCCGAGCCACTGATACTCAAGGATCACATTTACATTTTCAGCAGCAACAAAATCTTGTATTTCCTCTCCATACATATTCTCTTCAAAAACAACTACATGGCTACTAACATTTGTCAACTTCGTATCCACATGAGTCTTCAATTAAATTAAATGTGGATAGAGAATAGGCGGTGTAATTCCACTTTCAGTAGATCTTTTGGATTGGTTGGTCGATCTTTTCGATGCTCCTTTCACTGCATCCCCTTTCTTCGTCTACAATAAAATTCATTGGTTCATACCTTTTTTTTATAATGGTTTGGCTTAAAAAACTGTAAATAAATACCTCTTTTTCGGCATGTAGTCTCACAAGTTGTGATGGCCATGCAATGAATGTCCCAATAGCCTGTTCGACTGTACAAATATCATCATCATCAAGTGGAATAGGTAGTTGTGATGTTGGCTCATGAGCTACCGTAATTTTCACTTTCAGATGATCTTTTGGAAGTGCTCTATTATGTAGTGTGTCCTCTGAGATGTTGAATACTGTAGCCCTCACTACAAGGCGATAGGTGGGTGTTGAAAGATATAAATCACAATCATTATCACCCTACAGAAGATCAGTATAAGAAGAAATCAGTGTTTTTCTGATTCACATTTTATCAGAACAATTAATAGAATATTTTACCACAGCTAACACAGCTCTTTCAGGGGAATGGCTTGCCTCAAAGCTGGTGGGGTGTGGGGGCAGGATCTTTAGGCGCTGGTTGTTCCTGAGTTGTCTCTTCTCTTGGCTTCTGACCCATTAAAGTTTCTAGCAACTCTACCTGTCATTGAAACTATTCTTCAAGAGTTGCTAGTCTATTTTTCATTGCTGTCATTTCTTCATTTTTTTTGATCCTCTTGTTTTTTTTCTCATAATATACTCGGGGTGTCACCCCAAACACCCCCAGCTCTGACGCGATCGTATTGTTCTGGTCGCTTCAAAGCTGTCGCTAATATATCTGCACTAGCTGCAAGAGTACCTGACTCCTGTGACTATCGGATATAAGAAAATAAGTAATTATTATTATGTAATAGAAATTTAAAAACAAAACATTTTATCGTGTCATACTTACACATATTTCCCACACTTTTTGTGTGTTTTCATCAACCAAATTCCCTTCCTTATCCACACGTGCCTCCTTCCATAGCACATGATGAGGGATGGATGTGTCTTTGGTTTCAGAGGCATCAATCTACATATAAATAAAGAAAGATTTTTATAAAGTTGTTTCTTGACACATAACAATATCACTGTAAATTTAAAATACGCACCATTTTCTTTTCTAGTGAGGCGTACCCCATCCTTGCTTTACGATGGGGTATGTCGGTTTTGATGTGCGTTCCTTGTTTTCAGTACTGAGTTTCTCTTTCATAAATGAAATATTGACAATCAAAGTGATGAATACATGTATATACTCAAACAACATATTATCAGTCACAATGTACCTGAAACTTTTGATCCCCACGATGACCAACAAATGAATCCCATGATTCTTGGGATATCAAGTGACTGTAGACAATGGGTGGTTGCAGGTTTATTTTACCCTTGGAATCTTTCAGATGATATTTTGTAAGAAGAGTGCGAAAACCTCGATGACACCTTCCCGCAAGCCTTAGTACATAAGTCTTGTGTGAATCATCTACTATAAATGCACTCTGCAATGGATTGTGAAGAATAAGACATTGTTTCATTATTTTATTTGCTAGTAAATTAAAGAAATGAAATAAAAATGTTACCGTAATTTCATCCCACATCACAGCCTTCAGGCCGGACGAAACATGGTTCCATGAAGCTATGTCAATCGGCACGCGTTTCCGAGTGACAATTCCAACGTAACTGCTAAGCATTGCCTTGTTGGGGTTAACGTGTTGGCCCCGTGCATTCCACCCAACATCGAATTTGATTCCTTTGCTCTTTCCCTTTAAAACATTAGCCAACACTGTTAAACTACGACGCACCTGTTTTTTCTGCGATGTCGCTCCTTTATCCCCAACCATTTCGTCTATATCAGCATCATCAATGTTTTCATCTAAAATCCTAGCATCAGCATGTTCAGATGGTTGTTGGACCTCAACAATAGGAGCACCAATAGCAGCAGCAGTACCAACAACAATATGTTGAGATTGAGAGGCTTGAGAGGCTTGAGAGCCCTGTTCAGCAGTAGCAGCAGCAGAAGGAGCAGCAGCAGAAGCAGAAGCAGCAGCAGCAGCAGCAGCTTGAGAGGCTTGTTCAACCTCGAGGTTAGGAGCACCAGAACGTGCAGAAGTCATTATCTGCAAAAAAAGGTTTAACACTTAAGTTGGATTACATAAATTCAATAATGATAAGATAATAACATGAGATAACAATATTTATATTACAAACAAAAAATAACCTATTTATTGAACTCTTTTTTTTCAAAGGCTGAATGGATTTGACACCTCTATCGATAATCCAAATCCCTTCATTATGGTCTCCTCTAACATATAAAATGTCGTCTTCATTGGGACCGCTGCGAAATGATTGCGACGTACCACTAAAAGGATCATCCTCAATTGAATTTTCATCGGACCCTTCAGTAGTTTTGGACGATAACAGAACAATCGACCACTTTCGGTTTGCGGGTTCTGGAACATAAAATACTTGTACCGCTTGTGATGCCATTATAAATTGTTTGTCTTTGTACCCTTCATTACTGAAATCAACTTTCACAAATCCCAATTCATCTTTTTTAACACCACTGTTGTTATCAACCCAGTTGCATTGAAAAATCGGCAATTGGAATGTCGTATAATCCAACTCCCATATTCTTTTGATAATGCCAAAGTATGACATATTCGCGAAAATTGGATTTCTATCCTTACTACCAGAAACATGCATCGATTCAGCCACAAGTGTTACTCCACTATTTTGCATGGTACTATCTTCATCATGTTTATCTGTATAGAATATATAACCATTAATTACATAACCATTGTAAGATAATACATACACGCTTGGTCCGGCAGCTAGCCATCGAAGTCGTTCTGAAATTGAATTCGGATTTTCATCTAACTCCTTAAAAATATGGTCTCGAAACCATCCTATAAACTGGTGATTATGTGTTTTTGCTATCCATTTTTCAGCCCTTGATGGATTCAACTGCCTCAAAATTTCTTTGTGGGTTTCAATATATGGAGCAACCTCCCAACTGTTATGAAAAACATAAAGGTGGGCCTGCTCCCGATCATTAATATTGATTGTCACAACATCTCTTCCAGAAATTCCCTCACCCTCAATGCGTCCAGTGTGACGAGATTTCGGCAGACCAATGCTTTCCACATCAGATTGGTATTCGGTACAGAATTCAATAGCTTCCTCAACAATATATCGCTCCACAATACAACCCTCTGGCCGACTTCGATTTTTGACATACCCTTTCAAAATCTTCATATACCGTTCAACGGGGTACATCCATCTATAGTGCACAGGACCACAAAGTCGAACCACTCTCACCAAATGAACCATCAAATGAACCATCATATCAAAGAATGTTGGCGGGAAGAAAATTTCTAATTCACATAATATGATGACAATTTCTTTTTCCATAGCTGGAAATTTCGCCGGGTCTAAAACTTTTCTGCATATAGCTTTGAAGAAGAAACAAAGTTTGCTTAACGTATGACGAACATTCTTGGGTAAAATGCAACGTAAAGCTATAGGAATTAAATCTTTCATCAAAACATGGCAGTCATGTGATTTCAAACCTTTTAACTTCAAATCATTCATTGACACAATGTTTTTGATATTTGATGAATATCCCTCTGGAACCTTTACATCATTGAAGAAGTTGCAAAACTGATATCTCTCATCCCTAGAAAGAGTGTACGCAGCTAGAGGAAGAAACGTCCGATTTTCACCCTTCACGGGAGCCAACTCTTCTCTTATTCCCATGTCAACCATGACCAACCTTGCCTTAATTCCATCCTCTGTTTTTCTAGGAGCATTTAGAAACGTTCCTATAACACTGTCACATACATTTTTTTCCACATGCATTACATCAAGAAAATGTCTGACGTACAGACATTTCCAGTATGGTAATTCAAAAAAATTGATCTCTTTTTCCAACCGATTTTCGCAAGGTTTTTCGAAAATGGTTTACCAAAAATAGTGTTCACGTCTTTTACTTTCTCAAACAGCTGATCACCTGTTAGTGGAGACGGTGTTTTGCGTTGTTCTGAACTTCCATTGAATGATGTCGTCCAAGATCGGTACTTATGTCGATGGGGTAGAAATCTACGATGTCCTAGAAACACAAATTTGGATGAATGTTTCAACCTAATTGATTCTGTATCTTCTTCGCACACAGGACGCCCTTGACTTCCTTTAATGCTATAGCCTGAAAAATTTCCATAAGCAGGGAAATAATTTATCGTCCCATACAACAACGCTCTCAACATGAAGTATTCTTTTTCATAAGAATCATACAACATAACACCTGAATCCCACAGTAACTTCAAATCATCGATCAAGGGAGGCAAATATACATCAATATCGTTACCTGGTTGTTTTGGTCCTGAAATAAGCAAAGATAACATAATGAATTTCCGTTTCATGCATAACCAGAGTGGCAAGTTATAATTTACCAACATAATAGGACAAGTACTATGAGTGCTGGTTTGAAAACCAAAAGGATTCACTCCATCGGTAGATAATGCAAGACGCAGGTTTCTCGACTCATTTCCAAATTCAGGATACTCATGATCAATTCTCTTCCATTGAGGAGAGTCGTCCGGGTGACGTAATTTTCCATCTTTATTTCTTTTATTTTCATGCCACGACAATTGTCTTGCAGTTTCTTCACTTCCATATAGACGCCTAAACCTTGGAATGATTGGAAAGTACCATACAACTTTCGTAGGACTGCGTTCATCTTTCTTGTATCGAGAAGCACCACACTTTGGGAATTCTGTAAGTGATTTTTTCTCCTTGCAAAACAATATACAGTCTTTCGGGCAGGCATATATTCTTTCAGAAATCATACCCATCGAGTGTAGCATTTGTTTAGCTTCATATGTCCGTCTTGGGAGCTCATTATCTTCTGGAAGCATGTCATTCAAAAGAGCAAGTAGTTCCGTGAAACTGACATCACTCCATCCGTTGCCTGATTTCAATTTATACAACTTCAGTACAGCTGACAATGCATTATATTTAGTGCAACCAGCATACAATGGCGTCTTTGCACAACTCTTTAACTTCTCAAACAATTTTGGGCAATCACGGAGTTCATGTTCAACTGTCCTTGTCATTTCCTCAATACGATCTTCATCATCATTGATATCTGTAATCACATCCTCTATACGGTCTTCTTCATTATCCATATTTGTAATCATATCTGATGATCCATAAAATGAAGTTTTATTCAAGCCAATAGCTACATTATCTTTTTCCCCGTGTTTATTCCAACATTTATAACTCCTATATATTCCGTGACATATCAAATGTTATTCCAAATCCTCTAGAGTAATTAGTCTAGAATAAAAACAATGTAAACACGGACAAAGGAGTTGAGAAGGATCCTTTGCATGATACTGTGCAAACTTGATGAAATCTTTCACTCCGTTCTCATACTCTATTGTCAAACGATTAGCATCCATCCAATCTTTATTCATCGCCATTAATTCTGAATAAACAACATGGAACATCATGTCCATTAATTAAAAATGAACAATAACGAATGTCGTGTCCATTAATTCCATGTAAACCATAAGGATCATATTGTTCATTAATTTTGAATAAGAAATATGGAACGTCATGTCCATTAATTCCAAATAAATAATAAGGAATTTCATGTCCATTAATTCTGAATAATAAATACAGAACGCCATGTCCATTAATTCCAAACAAACAATATAGAATGTTAATTCCATTAATTTCGAATAAGCAATATGGAAGTTCATGTCTATTAATTCCAAATAATCAATATGAAACATCATATTCATTAAAGAAGGTAATAATGATGTAATCACATCCATATCATATTATGATCAAGTCTAAGGAATATCACCCTTGCATTTTATCAATTAATTTGATAAATTTAAGTCTTATAACTGATAATTAGTAAGATGGGGTCCAAGGTATATAATCAATAGCACTACATTGTTTAAAAATGGTTAAGGAACATGGCCTTACCATTCAACTTTTATTTAATTCATTTATAAGTGATCAAGTAGTCCATGGGTATGTCCATTACACATAAATATCATTAATTCCCTTTAATAAACCCATGGGCATGGGATATATCAACACATGTCAAAGGTGGTTCAATTTCAAACCAAAGATCAATAGGGGTCATGGGCCTATAAGAAACACACCCTAAGGGGGTGATTCGAGTAAGGTATACAACCTCCAAAGAATAAGTTTGGTGCACAATGACTAACCAATTTAAGACATGATAATCTACTAAATTAATTTTACATTTTATAGTCAACATGAAGAAGGTTCACCACACGGCACAATAGCGCATCATATAAACTAGGGGTGTCCATGGGTCGGGTCGGGTCGGGTTGGAGGTGTTTCAAGGCCCGACCCGAACAAAAAAGTTCGGGTTGGGTCGGGTCGGGTCACAAGCTTCCGGAGCAACCAACCTGACCCAACCCGACCCAGTGGGGTCGGGTTACCCGTCGCATGCCTGAAGGACCCAACCCAACCCAACCCATCGAGGGTCGGGTCAATTTGGGTCGGGTTATATGTGTAAACCCGACCCAACCCGACCCAAACCAATCCAACCCATCCCAACCCAACGGACCCGAACCATCCACTCAAACCCAACCCCCCTAGACCCAACCCGATGGACCCCCTGCACTGCACCAGACTGCTGCACAAAAAAACCAGCCCCCCTGCACAAAAATTTCATCCCCCTCCCCCTGCACCCTCTGCCCCCTCCCCCAGGCACACCAGCCCCCCCCACCTCCTGTACCCTGTACAACACAACACCCCTCTCCCCTGCCCCCTCCCCCCTGCACAGTCTCCCCCCTCCTACACCCCTACACAAAAAACCCAGACCCCCCCCCCCCTGCACAAAAATTTCAGCCCCCTTCACCCTCTGTCCCCCTCCCCCAGGAACACAAGCCTCCCCCTCCTGTACCCCATACAACAAAACAACCATCTCCCCCTGCACTCCCTGCCCCCTCCCCTCCCCCCTCCTGCACCCCCGCACAACACCCCTCCACCCTTGTATGGCACCCTTGCACCCCTACACCAGCCTGAAGCAGCCTTACACCCCCGCACCCTCCCCCCTGCACACACACACCAGCCTCCCCAACCCCTGAAAACCAACCAGCCTGCCCCCCTCTCCCCCGTGCCTGCACACCAGACCCCCCCCCTGCACCCCTGCACCACCAGCCTCCGTTCACCTTTGCGCCTGCTAGCCAACCTCCCCCCTACACACACACTCCCCCCTGCAAACCAGCCTGCCCCCTACAAACTATCCATCCCCCCCCCACCAGCACACCAGACCCATCCCCCTCCAGCAGCACCACCAACCGGCCTCCCTCCCCCCTCATACCCCCTACCCACTCCCTCTTGCAAACCATCTTGTCCCCTCACCCCCTGCCTGCACACACAAAACCGAGCCTCCCCCCTATACACGCCAACCCCCTCTCCCCCCTACCTGCACACACCAAACCTACCCATCCCGTACCCCTGCACACACCAGCCCCCCCTCACACCCCCTGCAAACCAGCCCCCCCTAATGTGACTCTCTATCAACACCAGTAACAGAACCAATTGAAGTTAAAGTGGAGTAAATTCATGATGCAGTAGAAATAAACATTACTAACATAAGGAAAATCAAATCAAAAAAACACACAGTAGTAGCAGATTTGAAGAACGAATAAGCGAAAACATATGCAAAAAAAAATCATCACCAGGAGTAGAGTGAATAACATTGATTCAGTCTGAAAAGAGGGAGGAGGGGAAGCATAGGTGACAAATAAATGACAACCACATAAAAACCTACACTGTAAAACAATATTTAGGGCATCCACATACCTTGGGTGAAGAAATCAGAAGTCCAAAGAGGTGAGGGAGCCTTCTGCGCTGCCTGGAAGACGCGACCGCCGAAGTAGGGGTGCACGGGAGGAGCCGCCAACCGTTTTCAGAGGAGGAGTAGGGTTCGGAAGGGAGGAAGATCCGCAGAAGAGGGTAGATAAGAAGGAGAAGGAGTACGGCGGAGGTCTGGCAAAGGGAAGATAGGGGAGAGGAAGCAGTCACAAGGGTACAGTCCCGCGAGAGCTTAGGGCACGATAAAAAAGAGGAGACTGTCGGCCTCCTTTTAATAAAATCGGAGACAGGTTTTAACAGCGCTAGAAAAGCGCTGATAAAGCCCCCCTTTATCAGCGCTTCAATTTTAGAGCTGATAAAGGGGGCCTTTATCAGCGCTTTTCTAGCGCTATTAAAGGTCACCATTAACAGCGCTAAAAAAGCGCGGATAAAGGGGGCCTTTATTAGCGCTTTTTTAGCGCTGTTAAAACCTTTCCTTTATCAGCGCTACAAAAGCGCTGATAAATCATCCCTTTATCAGCGCTTTTAAATAGCGCTGATAAAGATTATACTTTATCAGCGCTTTTTGATTAGCGCTGATAAAGGTAGCGCTTTTCTTGCTCGTTTTTGTAGTAGTCCTATACCCCTGGTACTGCTGATGTTGTTGTTATGATATCCTGGAATGCTTCCAAAATATGGGCAAGAATCTGTGTCTTCCCTTTCACCAGTGATAAGATGTATTTGGTACCTTCAGAGGCTGAAACGATAATATATGCCCATTTCATATTTGAAGTAGGTGTATTTTCCTACTCCTATCCTCCTTTTCTTGTTAATGGTTATTGACAGTACTCATGTATGGGGGAAAAAGTTGGGTCTTCCCCATATTTGTCATTGGAGTTTTCCGAATAACTAATCGGAGTTCTTACAAATGAGACCGTTGGAAAGCTTGTTAAAAATGGTAGGTGTATGTGGCTTCTTATTGTTTTATATCTAGAAAGGTTGAAAAACATCCTTCAATACTGCATATGAGATTGTTTCCATAATTTCAGATTGTAAGTAGGTGTATGTTCTGGTTTATCAGTTACCACCACATTTGATTAGAGGGCTTCCTTAAATGCAGTCAAATGAGCTTTCTGAATGGATAATAATTTCTAAGCAGTTGTATATGCATGTTTATGGTCCTCCACTAGATTTTCCTAATGGGATTGGGGGGTTACTACCAGACGAGTCTTCAGGGTAGCAGAAATAGGACGAACGAGTGTATGTTCCCACTTTTTATTCGCAATCAAGTTAGGTTGATGGAATTTTATAGAGGTGGAAAAGGTAAAAACCAGATTCCAATTGACCAAATGTTGTCCCCTATGGTTCTTCTTGCACTCCCAAGTCTGAGAGACTTGTTCCGAATGTCTAGAGGCAACACCCCATCATGTTTGGGGATCACTACTGGGCGATTATACTGGAGGAGAATGTTGGTGGGAGTCCTCAAGAAGGAACCTTGAATTCTTGAATTGAGGCCTTGAGTGACCTCTTGATCCACCTCCCTATATTATGGGAGGGACTGGTTGTTGCATTCAATGGATAAGGACCCGAAATGGTTGAAGACAGTGGTTGGAACCATATACTCTTGATCATCGGTCACCATTGGTTGGACGATCAAGGATTGTTATTGACCTAGAGAACTAGTAGAGAAGCCTCCAAGGATGGGATTGTACCATGCTGACGGTACTCCCATACCAGCACATTGGATACCCAGCATTGAAGACATTTTGCGGGTGATGGCGGCCTTCCCGTGGATGAGGATCTAGCTTGAGCTGTGGTCGGGAAGTTCACAGGTGTCATCTTGAAGAAATCTATTTTGGACTGAAGGGAGTTATGATAAAAAACTAAAACAATAATTAACTCCATTAATTCGTCATCTATTATATGGATACATGCATGATTTATACCTTTGTCTGGACTTCCTTTATCTGTAGATAGGGGCCGGAGAGGTTGGTAACATTTTTAACTTGTTTAAGGATTCACGTCAGGTTCGCCATTTTTTTTGTAGTTCCTTGAAATTTTTATTCTTGTTTTAAGAATTGCTGCTTCTGGGCGGTTTACCTTGGATTTATTCATGGAACCAAAAACACCCAATAATTCTTTATCCAAAAGTGACCTGATTTCCAAATAGATGTGTTCATTAAGTTTGAACTTTACGATACTTAGGAACGTTTATTGGTCGAGAGGATGGGAGGTCAGACTCATCACACCTTTTTGGGGGGAATTACTGTCTACTCCGAGAAATTATTTATAAATTTAAGATAATTTCATGAATAATTATTAATTTAAATAGTATAACATAAGATTCCCATAGAATTTTCAATCACTTATTAACATGTATAAAATTTTGAATCATTAGTATTTATTCAAGGTTCTCGAACAACAATATCCTCTTGTATACTATTTAGAGATTCTATTAATCGTAGTTATGATGATACTGGTTTTTAGGCCACTTAGTGGGGAAGTCTAGATTTTTTTCCATCTAGGGAGATAAAGGTTTTCTTAGATATGTTTATCGTACCCATAAAATGGGATACCTATGTATTCTTGTGAAAGGAAACAGAACCCTCTTTGTTCAGTGTCACCTAATGGGTCAAATCATACCTTTTATGGTTAGGTGATAAGGACATAACCATGCGTTTTATTATCATGCGGTAAGTACATCTAAGAAAACAATGATTATTCAATGTTTTTTTGGGACTTATGTCAATGTATATCATGGACATGGAAAGAATATGCGTTTCCAAGAAATATTAGACCCTTTTAGGAATATAGCCCATAGAGAACAAGGTTAATTTTAAGTGTTAGGTTTGAACCTCAAGAAGAATTCTTATATATCATATGTGGATGGGAATCAAATCCCAAGTAGTTTGATAAGTCTCAAATGAGATTATAGTCTTTTGAGAGAAATTATTTTGGGATTACATACTGAAATGGATGACTTGATGATTTGGGGGTTTAATTAGGGGCTTACTCATTGGGAAGATGCCCAGATTAAGGGAGATAGGGTTGAATTCATGAAGAGGGTGTCCAATGAGCTCTGGCCCTGAGAAGGCTTCCTACATATCCAGGTTTGAACATGAATTAGAATTATCAAAGTTCAAGTTTGTGTGAAAATGTTGTGATCATGACAAATATCTAATCCAACGTGAGTCATACTCGATGTGAGAAATAAGAGGATGTCAAAGATTCAATAAAGGCCCCCACACATTTCGTCCTCTGTAGGTGGAAGAGGGAGAGCCTACAGTGGTGATGGTGGATGGGGGAGAGGAGACCTGAGAAGAGGGTGCGTCGAAGATCCCTCCCACTATTCAATTTACATTGGACAATGGTCCATTGTATCAAAGGAGTTATGGTGATGGATGTAGAGATGAGAAATATAGAAACCTCCTACTTGAAATGTTAGGGGCATACACCAGGATGGATTCCCTAAAATCGATCTTGGTAGGGGTGGGCGATATTTTTTTTTGCTTTCATGGAAATGAAAGTGTGAAAAATACCTTCCCTACTAGTGACCAGAGGTTCCGGGTCTATGAGATGAAAAGGGGAGGACATAACAAAAACCCTAATCCCCCAAACCGGGAACATCCCAACCCTATTCCTGGGAGAAAGGTCCATCTAACTATGGATATACAAACCCATAGACAATCCATGAATCCAAACCCAATTTTTAATCAAATGTGGGAAACCTTTTACTATGGATATTCAAACACAAATAGGAGACATGATGATGTGCCATTCCCTAATGTTTTAATAAGTCAGGAGGTTTTGGTGGAGGCTTTAACAAAGTCCCTTTTAGGTAAGGGAACCGAGGAAGGAGATACCCTTCCATAAGTGGCCTTATATATGGTACCTATGCTGATATGTTGGAATTATAAAAAACTCTTCCACGTAGTTACATTGGATAGGTATGCCACGTAGGTACTCGGTTTAGGTATGCCGCGTAGCTGTACCACCCAGGTGTGTCACGTAGGCCTTTATGATGACTAAAAAGTGCCTCACATAGGAGAACCATGCCCACTTGAGCTAAAAATTGTGAAATACATTCAAACCATTCTTATACCATCAAATTATACCTTCTATCATGTTTTTAGAGAGATACATGAGTCAATTGGAGGGATATAGGTGAAAGAGCTTTGTAATGGGTGCTTCAGGAAGTCTTTAAACTTTTTCCAGTCTCGGAAATGGGGAACCCAAAGGTCGAATTTATAGGCATGGAGTGGGCATAGTCTTAGGGATGTTGTTCATGTAGTTCCTCCATGTAGGCCTTCACACAGGTATTCTATGTAGGAGTAAAAAAAGTATACTTTCGCATGGGTATGATGCATAGGTCTATTGCGTAGATCTTCCATGTATGTATTTTTATTTCTTTTGGATTCGTTGAACCTTGTCTTGGGATTTTGAAATTTTCAAGGCTATCGTCATAGTCTTTTTGTATTCTTAAGGAGTGTTAATAGACACCTATGTTGAGGTACTGGAGAAAGTGTTGCTAATAGAAAACTTTTTGTCAGAGAGACACCATACATCTAGTTGTGGTAGTGAGCGCAATAGAGTTGAGATGTCTTCCATAGCTAGTAGACACCAGTCTATAAGATCTTGACATAAGAGGAATCCTAATAATCGGTCCCGAGAACATTTTTGTATGGGGATGAGGAATCATAGAGTGTGAGGATAGCCTAAGGAGGGATTGTGTTATTATTGTGACAGGTGAGGTCAAATGGAAACAAACTTCCAGACCAGATATACTGAAAACACAAGGAAGGAAGCAGGTGGACCACCATGGTGGATAAAACACCATGATTAGGGTGGACCCTAGGGAGGTGGTTCTAGTAGAGAAGTCAGAGGATTTGGAGGTGGGTTATTATGTTATGAGGTCTTTCCACCCCTGCTAGGCAGCCTATATCATGAACATGAAGTTGTTTCAAGGTCTATAGATAGCCGTAAGATTTGGATGTATATGATCCTGCAGATAATGAGATGATAAGAGGAATGCCTTGTTCCTTTTTCTAATTTTTGCAATATAACATGATAGAAACTATGTGAAGTACTCTTTTCTCCATACTCTGTGCTTGAATTTTTAATGGGGTGACGTGGGGTGTTAGTACAACCCTATGTCAGTGTTGTTCGACGTAACTTTGAATGCACAAAGAAGAGGGGTCCTTCTCCCACAGAGATTCTTTTTTGTGACATGAAAAAACTGTGAGGGTGAGTCAGTGCCGCACAAAGTGGATAATATCTATGTGAGGTGGAAGAGTCACTCTAAATTGTGCATTTAGGTTGAGGTTGTGTAGAGGAGTTTCAGAGCAGGTCTTGGCATTGTCAGCAGAGTCTTTTTTATTTACCCCTTTTTTCTGGGAATTCCACTACTGGGATCAACAGAGTTCCTATTTTGGGGATTACTCTTTTTTCAAGAATGGAAAACATGCATAGGGTATGAAACTTGATTTCTGTGTATAGCCTCTTACAGTTGGATGAATTTACTCACCTTCCCTGTTCGTTGGTGCCTTGCATGTTCGATGTAATATCCTGATACTACAGTTATCAAGTGAAGGTTGTGGTGATGGAGAACCCATGAAGAAGAATGTCCTAACTCACTATCTGGTGATAGAAATTGTATTCTTTTCTTTAATAATGTGGAGACACTACCTTCTGGGAGAGCACCTTATGGTTTTCACATACCACCAAAGTCTCTGGTACGTCATCACCCAGAGAGACATAAACCAAAGGTGGTGATGCTAGTTGAACTTCTTATAGTACTACAAATTGAGATAGTCTATACACTGGAAAGGGGTGATATTATAGAATTTTTTCCTAATCCAGAAGTCCCAGGCTCGCCTAGTGCGGGAAGTTTCGAGTATTTAAGTTTTACGCAGCTGACCCTGGTAGAGAAGGAGGTTATAGATTTTATTCAGTCGATGGTGTGGAATCCATCACTTCATGAGCCTATCATGGATTCTTAGTTGTGAGACATCGATTGTGAAATAATTTGTGAGTCGATACCCTTAGTGGTTTCACCAGATAGATATATTGAAGAGGGGAATCTCTAAACAATTTTCTATGGACAAACAGTGATTCCAATCATGATGTGGAATGTATAGGTTCATCCTTGGAAGTAAACTATCCCTTTATTTTCTTTGGGTAATTTGGAACTATGCAATAGATGTTGAGGTTTCCTACCGCCTTATCCTACCCCATATAGATGGAGTGGGTGAACAACGTCTCCCACATGTCATAGTTAAGCATATTCAAGTGTTATCCTATGCAAGTCGCCGATAGGATAAGACCATTTGAGGAAATACCATCCCTTTTGGTTCATGAGTTTTTCCAACATGGTAATGTGCATGTTTTCCTGGGAGTGCGAGATCCGAGTTTGAGATCAATATCCCGAGTTCTTTTACCTAGTTTTTCTTTTTGGGAATGAAATAAATTGATGGAGGGAATGATTTATAGTCCTAGTTTTCACTATGTATTACTTTGGAATATTTCTACATATATTTACCTATATTAGTGCTTAGAAGGCATGTAATTGTAAGGCTCAGTGTGTCTGGATTGAATTATAAAAAAATAATATGTGTTTTTTTAACTATGCACGTGATGGAAATGGTATATCTTGAAAATGGTAGCTTAGATCAGAAATATGAGACCACTGTTGAGTCCATAACATGGAATTTACCCAAGGCGGGGTATAAGTTTTGTCAGTGCAAGAAATATGTGAGAAAATTCACCCAGGTGAAAATTGAAAATAAAAAAATTAAACAAAATGGTTTTATCTCGAATTTTGAATCAAATCACTTTCAAACAAGGACTCAGATTGAAAAGTCTCAGACTGTAGTTGAGTTTAGAATGGGGTGTTTTTTCTAGGCACGGGATAAAAAGAGGGGTTGAAGGAATTTCAGATTATTCACTGAGATGAATTTCTATAAATAGAAGTTTAAGAGTTCCAGATTAGGGTTAGCCATAATCCTCTCTCCTCTCTCTCTCTAATATCTCTCTCTCTAACAACTTTTAATGATTCGTTCTTCATCGGATCGAGGATTGATCATCACCGGAACTTTGGAGGATCAAAACATGATCACAGCAGATGTGTCTTTGGCGATAACCAGATAAATAAAGACAATATTTATTCTACTTTTGAGTTTTGGTTCATGTTTTTAAATGAATATATTTTTCTCTTGTTTTTATTCATTTTTTTATCATCATCGATGGTGGTACTAACTTGGGAATTGATCTATTCTTGAATCCATTTTATATTGGGAGTTATTTGTCCTTCTTCGTGGAGTTCGTGTTATTTTTTTCGACATGTCAAAACATCAATAGATTTCCAAGTGGAGGATAGTGTTGTGAACAACTCAATCCAAGGATCTTAGAATAACATTTGGATCGAAAATTGTGCCACTAGAGGAGTCAGTACTATGTGCGGAAGAAGGTGGTCGTGCAGGTCTTGTACAACGGCACCAGTAAGGGTCGACTGGAGGTCGGCGGTGCATTGAGGTGGATAGTGTTACATCACAAGAATCCATAGTACGTTTATCTTTGAACAATGAAATATCTTGCATTGTATGCAACTTCGAGTTCTATCACACCACGACCAATCAAACTAGCCGTTATGAATAGTAATACCCACTTTTCAAAATTCTTTAAATATTATTTTCCAATAGGGACTTAATTTTTGGATTCAGAATATCAACATTCTCTTTGGGTGCATTTTTTGTATATTTCTAAAAACATTCAATTTTGGATAAATAGTGAAAAACACTGCGTTATTATTTAAAAACTACAATTTATTTAAATAATTATTTATTTTAAATAAATTTATATGAGGTAAAAATAGATACATAATACCTATATTATTTCAATGTAATTCATTGGAGTCATTTTATAATTAAATTAGATTTATTAAATATTTTTGAATTTTTTAACATTTGTTACCCACATTCTAGGAACATTTGAAAATTTCCATAAAACCTAATTTTACCGCTTCTGTGAATTGAATTTCAAAAATCCAAGAATCAATGTTGACTCCAGTAAGTAAAATTTGGTTCAATTGAATTAAAATAATTTTTATGAATAGTAAGTGTTGAATTTTATTTACCACGGTTAAAACTAAATGGGGTAATTAAAGGTAAATATGATATTATAATTTCCATAACACATGAACTAATTCTATTGCATAAGTGTATTTCTACCAAAATCATCCTTAGTAATAAAATATGATCATTTTTGTCCACTAGTATTAGATTAAAAAAGTTATTATTATTTTATTTTAAGAAGAGTTAAAAGTGTTAAATTCAATGTTTAATATCTAAACCATTTTTAATATAGGGTTATACATAAGATAAATTCAAATATATATATTCATTAGAAATATAATAAGATTTAATACATAATGGTATTTAATTTATAATTTTTAGACATTAAATAACTAAATTTAATTATGAAAAAATGATGATGCAGTAATTACCTTATTAATGAAAGATTAAAATAATTGGTATTATAAATATCCAAATAAATTAAATTTGAAAATTATTATGATTTAAAATAATTTTCTAGGTTAATATGACATATTAGGGTTGACTAAATAATTTTTCTGATGTTATAAAATTGTTATGACTTTCACAAAAACAAAATACCAAATAGTGGAAAAATTGACATAAATGAGTTTTTAAAATAAATACTATATTATTAATTGATATAATATTTATAAAAATATAAAGTTAAACAAAAGGACATAGATAAGGTTATATATATATATCAATAATGAACAACTTTAGGTTTTCATGGCTTTTTATAGTAAGTTTATTAACCATTTATTATAATAATACAAGAATACATGGTAAAAGATAAACTATTTAACTAAGAGTTAAATCTGAATGATAAGGATAATTTGGTGACCTAAACCTGTATAAAACCTATTGGTTGAGTAGTTTTCGACCCATAACCAATTTATCCTCTAAATAAATTATTTTGGAGCCATTATAAAACCAATATGATTGTATAATAAAATAATATTTCAAGCTTTTCCTAAAGTTACCCTCACCTCTCTTATAAAAGGGTACTTCTCCTCTCACAAAATCACTCCTCCAAAAAAATTTGTCTCAGCCAAAACCTACTAAAATATCCTCCCAACAACACTCCATTTGACCTAGAGTCCTTACTTTTTTTATAAATTCAACCTAAGGAGCCCTTTGATCAAATCAGAATGAAACACCCGAAGAAGAGGTAATAATTTCACCACCTCTTTCAAAGTTCTTTTCTTCTTCCACTTCCTCTTTCTTTGTTTTTTCCATTAAAAAATATTAAATCGAGTAACCTATACATATTTTGATGTTATTATAAATATGGTACAACCAAATTCATTATTCTTTCCATCCTATGGATGACAAGTCACTATACATGCGTACGTACGGCTTACCATCTCCACGTTGTGGTATAGTTTGTTATTCAAACACTTCATTATTTGGATTGACATAATAATGAGTATAACTGATGTAAATAATAAATATAAAATTTTAATTAATATCTATATATGATATACCATCTGATTATATAAAATTTCACCATCAATAGAATGATTTTTTCCCTCGTGTGTATGTATGGATTGTCGTCTCCACGAACGTGATGAAATTCATTCCCCATCATAACTATTCGAGAATAATTTTTATTTTATGATTAAATATAATGTTTTAAAACTTAATAAATTTCGGGATATGAAGTATATACATCCAATCCATAACAAACATGGCTAATGTAACCAAGAATATAAGGGAAAACTAATCTGTTAACACCCGAAACAACGATACTACTGAAATATTATTAACAAAGAAATTTTTGAACATCATATATGATATAATATTTATGTATGTGGTTATTGTATTATTTAATAACAATTATTTTTCTATTATATTGTAGGTTAATGAACCCTCGATCAAGGAAAATTACAAGGTAAGGCTTAATTCTACAATCTCTTCATTATCTGAGGCTGTTTATACATGAGTATCTACTCAGACCTCTTTATCATCCACATCCGTGTTTCTTAAAAATGTATTTAATTTTTTTTAATATTTGATAAATTATTTATTAAAGTCATTGATACCCTTTTTTACTTTTTATAAAATTTTTATAAATTAATTTTTCCTTCATTTTCCAAACAAGGTCCTTTACGACATTTTCACCTTTTTCAACAAAATTATGGAAAGAATGTTTTTTATAACATATATGGTGAGTACAGCTATATTCCACCATTATAACACCTTCAAATCTTCCCCTAAAAGATAAAAAATATTTTAATAATAAATGTTTTATTTTATAATTACTTGACTTTTAAATGATTTCAAAATATAAAGAGATATTTGTCTCAAGTATTTTTGATTTAATCTATGTCAATATCCTTTGATGGATTTTACATTTGTTTGAATTTGATTTATTATGATAAAATCTTCAATATTTTTTTGATGTTTTTGAGATATGTTTGACTATGGATGTGTTATTTTTATACCATTCATGGTTTATGGTTAATGTATTAACATTTCATATGCAATTTTTAATATAAATGTTTAATTTATGTTTCAACCTTTTCATATGAGGAATGTGTTGCACTTAGTAAGTGGCGGGTGAAGCCCGCTATAGCTCCTTGATGCATTGGTTGTTGTAATGAGACAAACTAGTGTCTTGGCCCAATATCTTGATTATATCTTTTTTGTAGTCTTGGTACAAGGACGTGACTATGTGGTTATGATGTCCAGCATTATGCATTCCATCATTATGAAATTGGCTATAGATATTACATGTAATTATTAGACTAGTAGAATATCCATGTGAATATGTAAATGACATTATTTGATTTATATTTTCCATATTATGTTGATGTTTAAGCTTAACCGGCTTGTTTTTTAGTCTTATATATTACCTTAAATGTTTATGATTATTTATGATAGTTTCCGCTATATTGTTATCCTTACTGGGCATATGATATCACCCCTTTCTTATGTTTTATTTTTATTAGGATGTGAAGAAGTATATTGCGATTTAACTGCAAAAATTGGCTAAGGGATATAAGAGAGATTAAGGGGAAAAAAGGTTTTTTTATTTCATGATTTAATGTAAAACTTTTGTATGTATCTAGTACTTCCAAGGCTAAAAAACTGATCGGTTTTTTGGGACATAATTCCTTATATCATGACAATGTTATGTAATAATTCACTGAGTCTATGTAACTGGGGTTGGGCCATTACAGTTGGTATCAATGGAAGTTTAGTATAAACCTTGTATGCTAGATTTAGAAAAAATCTAATTAGAGAACAATTCCCTAAGATATACTTCGAGGATTGGTATAAAAGAACTCCCTAGAATTTTGGTAACGTAGATATTTTGTGTATTTTCCTAAAAATATGTCCCTGTCTGGATACCAGCAGGTAGAGGTGGCTCTAAAACAGATGTAACTCGGAGTGAAAACTCCGGAAAGGAGTTTCAGGCTTAACCCGGTGTATCTTGGTACATGAAAATGAGCCTTGGTGCACTTTTGATTATGAAACTACAAGGGGATATGCTTAGGATAATTCAATTTTTCTTTACAAACCATTATGAATTATTTATGAGTATATACCTTTTAAAAGTTTTTATTATTATTATGGATTATATCAACAAACTATTCAATTTATGTTAATTGTTTTACTAGTTTGGAATTTTGTATTGTGATTTATAAACTAATCTATTGTATGCCATTGTTTAGAAATGGAACATGGTGGAAGGAATGGAAACCATATCAATATACATAATCTATATAGGGATTTAGATATTAGTCAAATAATTATAGTGGAGTTTTTTATGCAACTAGTGCTGAACAACTTATAACAATACTGGGACAACTCACTCAGGTTATGAAAAATAACCTTACCCTTATGGAGAACCATGATCCACAATTCAGAGGATCAATATTAGACCAATTCATGAGGACACTACCCCCAACATTCAATGTGACTATAAATAAAATTGTAGCAGAGCAATAGATATGTTCTTTAGAGAAAATATTTCATGCTTTGGGGAGTATCGAACGGAAAAAAGTTGTCATGGAAATTTATCACCTCACGGGAGATGCGGATCAATGGTGACCATTAATTCAAAACACAAAGGAAGATGAAGAAGTATAAAATATGGAATGGAGGGAGTTTAGAGATATTTTCTTAGAAAAATACCTTCTTCTTGACCATTGAGCGGATATGGAAAGACAGTTTCTGAGTCTGAGGAAAATGAAGGATTAGAATGTCGCAATGTATGAGGCTAACATTACAAGGATAGAATGGCATGACACATATTATATAGGTAAACCAAAGAGTAAGATTGATCAATTTTTGGATGGGTTAAAACCATTTCTCCTTCGAGAATTAGTCTCACAGTCCTTCTCATCATACAAAGATATTGTCACATGTGAATCAAGACAAAAAATTAATTCTCTATGTATTATGACTTTAATGAAAATAAAGGTAAGAAGAGATCTGTTGAACCCTCTATGAAAAAAAATTAGTGAAATAAGGGAAAAGTTGAATTTCCATCCTGCAGTAAATGTGGGAAGAAAGACCTCGGTACATTATTGAAGGGAATGGGAGTCTATTGCAAGGGTGGGAGAAAATGCCACCATGCTCATGATTACAATGGAAAGAAAGAGGTTGTCAATGTTGAATGGTACTATTATAGAAAATTGGTCATTATGAAAATTAATGTCTTATGCATCAGGGAAACATACCTTAGAAAAGGAAAATAGAGAAAGTCCAAGATAATGTGATCACAACTACTGAGGTTTAAGCTCCGAATGACATGGTGGCAGGTAATTTAATGGCTTCCTCAAGTTAATCCAGTACTTTATTTTTATTCTAGATCATTGAATTATTTCATAACTTCTTAGTTTGGAAAGAAAATTAGTTATTCCCGATTTTATTTAACAAGGTAGTTTTCAGTCAAAACTTCTGAGGGAAGTATCATTGCAACAACGTTTTGTGAATCAGTTCCTATTAGGGAATATAAATGTGCTTTATCGGATGATCTCATCATCATAATCATGATTGAATATGATATAATCCCCTATATGGATTGGCTTTCGGACCATGATGTGAAACTTTATTTTATGATGAAGGAGGATACTATTATCAATGATGATAAGGAGTACCTTATCTTTAGAGGAGAAATGTCACCATCTGATTCTCATCTAGATCCATCCCAAGTACCTCTACAAAATTTAATTATTAGAGAGGAATAGAATGAATCAAATATGGGTGAGTAAGGGAATGCTCAAATAGAGGATGTACCTATTGTGCCAAAATATGTTGAGGTGTTTCCATAGGATTTACATGGACATCCTCCAGAACAATAAATTGAGTTTTCCATTGAATTAATTCTTGGTTCAAGGCCCATATCAAAGACCCCTTATAGAATAGAGACTATGGAATTTGTGGAACTAAAGAAACAACTAGAGGAATTGAGTAATAAGGGATTTATTCTCCCTAGTGTTTCTCCATGAGGATCCCCTGTTCTTTTGGTTAAGAATAAATATGGAACTATGAGGCTGTGCATTGTCTACAGGGAGATAAATGCTATAAAAATAAAGAACAAGTATCCCCTACCTCGCATTGATGATTTATTTGATCAACTGCATGGAGATCAATATTTATCAAGGATTGACCTTCGATTTGGGTATCATCATTTGTGTGTCAAGAAGGAAGACATTTCGAAGACAACATTTCCTACCAGGTATGGGAATTCTGAGTTTACAGTAATTCCTTTTAGACTAACTAATGCACCCTCTGTTTTCATGGATCTAATGAATAGTGTTTTCAAGGAATATCATGATGACTTCATAGTGGTATTTATTGATGATATCATGGTTTACTCGAAAATCTATTAAGATCATGAAAATAACTTGCACACTATTCTAATGACTCTTAGAAGAAATGAATTATATGGGAAGTTTAGAAATTTTGAATTCTTGGATTCAAGAGATTTCTTTTTATGGTCATATTGTCTCTAAAGATGGAATCTCTGTTAATCCTTCTAAGACAAGAGAGATACAAGAATGGACCCCATCGACGAGTATAACTGAGTTAAACTATTTTATTGGTTTAGTAGGTTATTATTGGCGTTTCGTCCAAGATTTGTCCCCATTGGCTAACCCATTAACCAAGATCACACGTAAGGGGTTAAATTTGTTTGAAAAAAGAATGTAAAGAATGTTTTGATGAACTGAATAGAAGATTAGTCAATGCTCTTATCTCGACTCTACCATCGGAGAATGATGGGTTTTTTATTTATAGTGATTCTTCAAAGAATAGACATGGTTGTGTCTTTATGTAGAATGACAGGGTTATTACCTACGCATCGCGATAGCTAAAAATTCAGGAAAAGAACAATCATACTCATGATCATTAGTTAGTAGCTTTAGTTTTTTCTTTGAAGATATGAAGACACTATCTCTATAGTGAAAAATGAAAGATATGTACTGATCAAAAGAGTTTGAAGTGTATTTTCAGAAGAAAAAAAACTTAACACGAGGCAAAGGAGATGGATCGAACTACTTAATGATTATGATTGCACTATACGCTGCCACCCAGGGAAGGAAAATATGGTGGACGATGCATTGTGAAGAAAGGATCATGGAGTTTTGAAAAAGTTGAGAGTTTAATGGGATCCTATGTTCATGGGACTAGTAAATATATATATGGGAATAATCATGGATGTTGAAACATCAACAGTTTTTCAAATGGTTTCCAATCCAACTTTACTATAAAGGATAAAAAGTTCTCAAACTGATGATGAGGAGTTTCAAAAGAAAATTAATGTGATGAATGATGGGAGATTTATTGACTTCGTATATGAATATTGAATTTTGAAATATGGGAAGAGACATTCTGTTCCAGACATACCTGATCTAAAAAGGGAATTTTTGGATGATTCCCATAGCTCTAATTTTTCTATACACCTAGGTTGAACTAATATGTATAGTGATTCGAAGGAACATTTTTGGTGGGACAACATGAAGATGGAGATTTCTGATTTTGTGTCAAAATTTATGGTTTGTCAATGGGTTAAGGTTGGAAGAAAACATCATGGGTGAGTCATGAAACCTCTTCTCATAGGTGATTGGAAATCGGATGATATTACAATGTACTTTTTTATGGGGCTACCAAAGACTCCTAGAAGGAATGATTCAATATAGGTCATTTTTTATCATCTTACCATGTCGGCACATTTTCTTTCTATAAGAGAAGATTTATCACTTGATCTTTTAGTAAGACTATATATTAATGAATTTGTAAGGCTTTATGGAGTGCCCCTATAGATTTTTTTATTGGGATCCACATTTTACGTCAAGATAATGGAAAAGTCATCAAAAGGACTTGAATATTGACCTTCATTTTAGCACTACCTACCACCATCAAACCGATGGACAATCAGAATAGACTATTAAAATCTTAAGAGACATGTTGAGATCTTGATCACTTGACTTTCAAGGTATATGGGATCAATATTTACCTCTGGAAGAATTTTCCTATTACAATATCTTCTAATTAATTATTCAGATGACACCATATAGAGATTTATATGGAAAGAGATGTCACACACCAACTTGTTGGGATGATGTTGGTGAAAGAAAACTCGTAGTCCCAGAACTTGTCGATGAAACAATGGAAAAGGGGAACGTTATCCAAACCCACATCAAAGCAGCTCAATGTAAGAAAAAGATCCATGCTGATAACCGAAGGAATGATTTGGAATTTCAAGTTGGTGATCATGTTTTCATGAAGGTATCTCCATGGGTAAGTGTTAGACGATTCGGTAAGAATTGAAAATTAAGTCCCAGGAACACCAGATCTTTTGAAATTCTAGAATTAATTGGAGTTGTAGCTTATTATTTGGTAATGTCGCCACGTCTCTTCAAAGTTCATGATGTGTTCCACATATCACTATTGAGAAAATACATGCCTGACCCAACACATGTACTCACCTGTGAAGAAGGATAATTGGAACCTGACCTATCTTATTGTGAATACACTATCAAAATTCTTGATACCAGAGAATAAGTGTTGAGAATCCAGAAGACTCATCTGGTAAAACGACATTGGTGAAACCATAAGATGGAAGAGGTAGCATGGGGACCTGAGAAACTTATGATGTTGAACCACACAAATTTTTTTATAAATTATTACTATATAAATTTTTAGAATGAAATTATTTGGAGAGAATAATGTAACACCGCAAACTTTTAGGATACGTTTCTCTTTGAATAATGCAATAGCTTGCACTGTACACAACTTTGAGTTCTAGCACACCCTGACCAATCAAACTAGCCGTTATTAACTGTAATACCAAATCTATGAAATTTTTTAAATTTTATTTTCTAAAATAGACTTAATTTTTGGATTTGGAATATCAAAATTAGATTAGGGTGAATTTTGGGTATTTTTCTGAAAACATTCAATTTTGGATGAATAGTGAAAACACAACATTATTGTTTAAAACGTACTTTTTATTTAAATAATTATTTATTTTAATTATATTTGTTTTAGATAAAAATAGATACATAATACCTATATATGTTCAATGTAATTCATTGGAGTCATTTTATAATTAAATTAGATTTATAAAATTTTGTTGAATTTAATAACTTCTTTTACCCACCTTATAGGCACATTTGAAAATTTGCATAAAATGTAATTTTTCCACTTTTGTGAATTGAATTTCAAAAATCCAAGAGACGTGGTTGATATAATTAAGTAAAATGTGGTTCAATAGGATGAAAATATTTTTTTGTGAATAATAACTTTTGAATTATTTTTACCACGGTTAAAAGTAAATAGGGTAATTAAAGGTAAAAATGATATTATAATTACCCTAACACGTGTCTTAATTCTATTGGATAAGTGAATTTTGACCAAAATCAACCGTAGGAATAAATTATTATCCTCCTTGTCCACTTGGATTATATTAGGACATTTTTTATTAATTTATTTAAAGAAGAGTTAAAATTTGTTAAATTCAAAGTTTAATAAATAAAAAAAATTAATATAGGGTTATACATAAGATAAATTCGACTATAAATATTCATTAGAAATATAAAAATATTTCCTACATAATTGTATTTTATTTATAATTTTTTGAAATTAAATAATTAAATTTATTTATAAAACAATGATGATGCGGTAATTACCTTATTAATGAAAGATTAAAATAGTCAATATTATAAATATACAAATAAATGTAAATTGAAGCTTATCATGGATTCAACTAATTTTATAGGTTAATATGACATGTTATAAATGATTAAATAAATATTCTTCTAAGTGATAAAGTTGTTATGAATTTCTCAAAAACAAATTAGAAAATAGTGTCAGAATTGTGATAAATGAGTTTTTAAAACAAATACTATATTAGTAATTAATATAATATTCTTAAAAATACAAGGTTTGAATAAAGGACATATAAAAGGTTATATATATCAATAGTTAACCACTTTTGGTTCTTTTGGTTTTTTATAGTAATTTTATTAACCATTTATTATAATAATACATGAATAAATGGTAAAAGGTATAATATTTAACTAAGAGTTAAATAAAAAAGATAAGGTTAATATGGTGACATAAACCTATCTAAAACTTTTTGTTTGAGATTATTTAGACCCATAACCACCATATAATAGACATAGATTCATTTGGATCCATTATAAACCGAATATGATTGTATAATAAAATAATATTTCATGTTTTTTATAAAGTGACTCCTACCTCTCTTATAATAGGGCACTTCCCCTTCCCTCAAAATCACACCTCCAAAGCAATTTTTCTCATCCAAACCCTACTCAAATATCCTCCTAGCTACCCTCCCTTCTACCTAGGGACCTATATTGATCAGAAATCCAACCTAAGGAGCCATTTTGATCAAAACAAAAGGAAACACCCGAAGTAGAGGTAATAATTTCACCACCTATTTCAATGTTCTTTTCTTATTCCACTACCACTTTCATTCTTGTTTCCATACCAAAATAATAAATCAAGTAACATATACATACATTGATTTTATTATAAATATGGTACAACCATATTCATTATTCTATCCATCATATGAATGACAATTCACCATACGTGCGTACGTACGGCTTGCCGTCTCCACGTCATGGTAGTTTGTTATTCAAACACTTAATTATTTGGATGGGTATAATAATGAGAATAACTTATCTGAATAATAAATACAACATGTTAATGATTCTGTATTTATATGATATACCATCCAATTACATACGATTTCTCAATCAATATAATGATATTTTCACTCATGCATATGTACAGATTTCCGTCTCCACAAATGCAATGAAATTCATTCCCCATCATAACCATTCAAGAATAATTTTCATTTTATGATTAAAAATAACATTTAAAAAGTTAATATAAATATGGATATATATTAAATACATCCTATCCATAACAAACAGGGCATATGTAACCAATCATATAAAGGAAAATAAATCAGTTAACACCCTAAACTATGATACTACTAAAATATTATTAACAAAGAAATATTAGAAGATAATATATGATATCATATTTATGTATGTAGTTATTATATAATTTAATAACAATGATTTAAATTTTATACAGTAGTTTAATGTACCCTCGATCACAGAAAATTACAAGGTATGGGTTAATTCTACAGTCTCTTCATTATTCGAGGTTGTTTATACGTGAGTATCTACTGGGACCTCTTTATCATCCACATCTGTGTTTCATTAAAATGTATTATAAAACATTTTTACTATTTTCTAGACTATTGATTAAAGTCATTTATACCCTTATTTTACTTTTTATAAATTTTTTATATAGGAATCTTTTCATCATTTCCCAAACAAGGTCATTTACAACCTTTTTGAGTAAAATTAAGGAAAGAATGTTTTTTTAACTTATACGGAGAGTGAAGATATTTCCTGATGTTATAACACCTTTGAAGCATCCCTTAAAAGATTATAAAAATATTTTCATAATAAATTATTTCTTTTATAATTACGTTACTTTTAAATTATTTCAAAATATAAAGATATATTTCTCTCAAATATTTTTGATTTAATGTATGTCAACATCCTTCGATGGATTTTACATCTATTTGAAGTTTATTTATTATGATACAATCTTCCATATTTTATTGATGGTTTTGTGATATGATTGACTGTGGATGTGCTGTTTTTATACCATTCATGGTTTATGGTTAATGTATTAACATTTTGTATGCTAGTTTTAATATGAATGTTTAAGTTATGTTTTAACCTTTTCATATGAGGTATGTGTTGGACTTAGTAAGTGATGGGTGAAGCCCACTATATCTCATTGATGCATCAGTAGGTCTCATGAGACAAACTAGTATCTTAGCACAAGGCCTTGACAAAATATTCTTTGTAGTCTTAACATAAGGCCTTGACTATGTGGTTTTGATGTCCAACATTATGCATTCCATCATTATGAAATTGGATATTGATATTACATTTGATTATTCGACTAGTAGAATATCCATGTGAATAAGTATATGGAATTATTTGATTTATATTTTCCATATTATTCTGAATTTTAAGATTAAAATTCTTGTGTTTTAGTCTTATAAATTTCCTTAAATGTTTATGATTATTTATGATTGTTTACACTATATTGTTATCCTTACTGAGCATCTATACTCACCCATTTTTTATGTTTTATTTTTCCCAGGATGTGAAGAAGTATATTACGATTAACCAGAAGGAATGGTATAAGGGATATAAGAGTGTTCAAGGAGGACACTATTTTTTTTTAATTTCATGATGTAATGTAAAACTTATGTATGAATCATGTACTTCCAAGACTACTTAACATATCGGTCTTTCGGGACATGATTCCTTCAATCATGCCAATATTATGTAATAATGCACCGACTCTGGGTAACTGAGGTCAGGGCATTACAAATGGTGGTAAGAGGCAGCTAGTGAGATGAGCAGGTGGGGTCTAGTGGGGTGGTTCTGTAGCGATAGGTTGGAGCCATGGGGTGAGCTAGATTGTGAGATGGTTGCGAGGTGAGGTCGGGTGTGAGCTGCAGTGTGGCATCGGAAGGACAGTGAGGCGGAGAGTAGGGAATCAACGAAGCACAGCTGAGGGTAGCTGTAGGTCTCCAGGGCGACCGGGGGACAACGGGGTTGCGGAGCATGACCCCAGGAGGTAGCAACCCACATGATGTCGGTGGTCACAGTGACCAGCCGACCGACCAACTGGTCGGGTTGACTGCCGCATTAGATGGGCTGTGTGGCTGGGCTAGGGGGCAGCTCCAACAGACTAGGACCACCAGTGTGGGTCGGCCCATGTGAAGGTGGTCTGGCCGGTTTTGTTCTAGACCATCCCAAGTTTGATCAATCCCCTTTAAATGGTCTTATGTCTTAAACAACGTGTCTATTTGTTGCATCATCATCAGCCACACATCCCTCTCATCGAGATGGATCATTTTAGAATAGTTTGAAACTTTTATAGTTTGGTCTTGAGGCACGGTTAATCAAAAATAAGAATTTTAAATAATAATAATAATATAATTATTATTAATAAGAAATCTTGTAAAAGACCAATCTACTAAACAGAGTGCTCGTTTTACATGCCGTCTGCAGCAACATAACCATAATTCTGAGATGGTCCTTTTAGTCCATTATATAATTTCATGAAATCTAGATCATTGATTGGTAAAACGAGGCCTGTAATCTTAATAATAATAATATAATAATTATTATTTGGGCTTCTTCTTTCAGACGTAGAACATACATCTGAAGTCTGATTGATGCGCCGTCGGAGGCACTATGACCCTAAAGCTTAGCTGTACTTTTGAAGATTACTTTCGGGCTTTTAAACCAAATATGAGGTGTGTTTCCCAGGAGGTCCGATTCCCACACATTGAGATGAAATTCAATATTTTCACCGGGTATCCATTTTAAATGGATGAGTAGTCCATCTCATGTGTTTTCCTTGAGGATCGCTGTGATACGATACATATAATTTGTTTCAAGATTGATTTGGGGATACCATGGTTTTTCTTTCGATTGCAATAAAACTACTTGCAACTTTTCCATCAGATTTCCATTTGGAGCCAATGAATAGTCGATCTTGCATGTTTTTTTACATGGATTGCAACAGTGTGAACTGTTTGGATGGGCAGATACTTTTTATTGATATAATTAAATTTTGAAACATGAAAGGAATATTTGTGGGATATCCTTCTATTGTGATTCAAGAGAAACCATGACATAGGTCAGCTTTGACTCTTGTGAGAGTGTAGAATATCTATGAAGAGAAGTTGTCAAATGTTTTGGGGATGTTGAGGAGGAGAGTCAACAAAGTTTTATTTTGACCCTACGAACTGAAAATTAGAGTCATGCACTCGCCATCCTTCTCAAAATATATGTCGTGTACTCTAGGGGTACTTTGGCACACATAGTGGTACTTGATCGAAGTTTAATACCTAATAATGTCGAGGTACATGTACATGTGATGAGGCAGGGACACATGACATGTGGGACCCACCCACATTGTGCACTACTTTACAAATTCTTCTATCTCTTGTGACTTCTTCTTTTGGACTCATATTTTGGAATTCGAGTAGCTCATCCTGAGCGTTCATTCTGCATATAATGCGATGGTGCCCTCTATAGTGTCTTTCGAGATACATTACAAGATGTTTAGGATGTGAAACCTTTTCAGGAAACGTACGATGATAGAAGTGATCAAAAACTGATATATTAGTGCATTCTAAGAGGTACCATCTAGCAAGGATGTCCAATATATTTCATCGATACCTTTATAGTGGAATCTTCCAGATG
This sequence comes from Viscum album, assembly GCA_963277665.1. Taxonomy (NCBI): domain Eukaryota; kingdom Viridiplantae; phylum Streptophyta; class Magnoliopsida; order Santalales; family Viscaceae; genus Viscum; species Viscum album. Next base: position 1,270,292,003 of record OY728119.1, read on the forward strand.
CATCAGGGCATTGGTACCCTCTATGAATTATATCATAGTGGAATCCCCCTGATGCAGTAGGGCATGGGTAGCCTTAAAAACATCAATCAGAGTGGAATCCCCCAGACGCATCAGGGTGTGGGTAGCCTCTATGACTTCTATCAGAGTGGAATACCCCAAACACATCATGGAATGGGAAGCCTCTACGACAACTATCAGTGTAAAATCTCCCTAAAATACTAGGGTGTGGGTATACTATACTTTGGGTTTACACCTCGGTGTGTGGTTCAATGATGAGACATGTTTGATGTACCTTTAGACTCTAATGAAAGAGGGGAAATTTTATTACCAAGATGCATCCTAGTGTTGTGACCTAAAACGATGAGGGAAATATAATGCCATCCAAAGAAGATAGTATCATGTTTTAGTGGTTGAGTCCCTTTGACTTACTGTTAAGAGAATATGTGATGGATTCTTGGGATAGATGGATAAATCTGAGATTCTTGGCAACTCACTTTCTTATTTTAAGATGTGAGATGGAGACCCTCTTAATCTCTCATTTGGGTTTCTTTGACTGAGCACACACCCCCAGATATATATATATATATATTCTATTTCTATAACCCACATCTTGGGTTTTGGTTAGTTTCCATTCAGAAGAGGAGAATACCAGTGGGGTATGACTTTTGATTTCTGTGTCTAGCTTCTCATGGTGGGAGGAGTCCACTCTCCGAATATTTGTAGAGAAGAATCGAAAAGAATTTCCTTTTCTCACTATTTCTAGATCCTTGTGTTTGGATGAGCATATTTCACTCTATTTTCAAGTTAAGCTGAATTCCTTTTTATGTGCCTTGTTCTATCTACTACTCCCCTCATCAATACATCTTTTTCTACTCCCTTGAGCCTACAGGGAATCCTACTTAGTATTTTTATACTCACCCCTTCTTGGTATTTTCCCCCATTTGGTGTTCCCTTTCTTATAATTGATAGGCTTATCATGACATCATAGTATCTTAGGGACACAAGAGCTTGTAACGTTTTTGGGGGTCATAGCATGGGATTCGAGAGTGGTACTCTCCCTTCTATTTTAATTTTTCACCTGTTATTGGGTTATGAAACTTTTCTAGTTGGGCATGTATTTCACCCCTTTACCTGTAAATTTACTATTCACACCTATACTTGTACTATTTAGAGGTTGATTCATACTTGTGGTTTGTTTATAGTAGTTTTGAACTATATTTTCCATTTACTCTGAACTTTTTCATTGTGTTGGATGTGTGTGCGTGTGTACATTCTTAGTAAAAGGCCACCTCATGTTTTTCGTGCCTTTAATGCTACTGGCCAGCCCCTATCCTATGGAGGCGGGCATAGGGTAGTTGCGCCTCAAGCCCCATCATGGGTTAGGTCGTGACAAATCCTCTCCTTTTTGGAATAACATTCTTGGATATTTGTTCTATTCTGATAGATATACAAAACGAATAACTCTACCATTGTGTTGGTAGTAAAGAATTAAGTTCCAAAATTCAACGAGGATAAATGATTTTGATATAAAAGATGATTAAGAGATGGTAGAGGAAAACATATCAAAATTGTAATATATTGTAGTAGTTGATTAAATTCCTGAGGATTCTAAAATCATATAAGTGGACATTTAAAGAATTTTTGTTGAAAATAAAAAATTAAAATAATAATAACACTAGCAGGGAATGAAATTCAATAATGTTTGAAAAGGTATATGAGTTATGGTTGCTACACAACCATCCATTTAGTTCTTCTGAGTTAAAGAAACACTAATGAATCGGTACAATTATAGTTGAGTGGTTGTTTCCCATAGAAATAATTAAGCTATTTTCAAAAGGAAATGCACTGACCTATATGGATTGGTCATAAATGAGACCCTTTTTTGGACTGACACTGGGAACAATCCTTCAAATCAGATTTCACTGGAGCTAAAAATGTATGTTTAAACCAATTATGTTAAAAAAAGTGATTTCAGGTGGAAGCCCATGTTTTCATGAATTATTTTTAATTTTATATTTTTATATTCATGCACACCCTCCCCCAAATATTTTTAAATTTCATTATATAGAGAAACTATTTCAAATTTTCATTCCCATTTTCAGGTCCAACAAAGAGACACAAAGTATACTGAGAAGAGGCTTTAAGAGAAATTCACATCATGATATTACAATTAACACCATAAAAGGATCATTCCCATCATGAACATAGTATATACCGTACCAACATATCCCATGATTAAATCTACATTAAAAATTGGTGTAAGAATTTAAATTATAAATTTTTCTATTGTATTCTCCATATTAATTTATTTTTAGAAATTTTAACTACTAATTGCATTACATTTCATGAATGTTTTTATTTAATAAAATATTCTACATAAAATTATTTGGATAATTTCTATATAGTTCTTGTAAATTTATATATAAAAAATTTTGGAATTATAAAATAGGTGAAACAATTTGATATAAATAATAGATTTTATATTTATCAAATTTTAATTTAGGAAGGCGGTTTAATTTTTGAAATTGAAATTTTCCTATGATTTAACTATCCTTAAATTTATAATATTTGTGTTAATATATTTTATTATTCATATGTATTTCTATAATTTGTTTTCCCCAAACTTAATCTCATTATAGATAAAATATATTAGACTAACTTTTAACATTATATCTTGATTATATTTCTTGAGAAAATCTTGGACATACATTATTCTAAAAATTTCATTTTATCTTGTTGAAGGTATAATTATAAAAAATGAAATTTAATATGGTCGATAATTTTTTTTATTTTTCCTTTTATTCATAGACTCACCATATATTATTAATTATTTTTCCCACACAATCAATGATCAACATTTTTTTGGAAAAGATTCATGTCACTATATTATTTTTTCCATTCCCACCACACTGTAAATATTTTTCATGATTTGGAAGAAATGATGTTGGGGGAGATGATGCCATTTTTAAGAGACATGTATATATAAATGCATATGTGTGGTGGATGTTTCTTGTGATATTTGGGGAGAGGTTTATGATTTTCATACATTGTATTCAAAACACATCCACTCCAAAAAAAATGAAAAAAGGGGTTATGTCTTGGTAAATTCAAAATTCAATATTTTTATACCTATGATATTGTAAAGACTATTAAAGATAGTTTCATGATGTGATTATTTGGGGTTAGGTGGTGGATGTGAGATTTAAAAAAATCTTTAACTTAAAAAAATAGTGAAAAAAATCTAGATGGTGTTTCAATCATAGTATGTCAGTATTTCATAATCCCACATTAATATTTTATGTGAAATGAGCTATAACATTTACATAGAATATTTTTATTGATATTGTTTTTGGATAATCATGTGAAATAATTTATAAATAATCTCCCATTTAGAATAACATGTTTTCACACTATTCACTTACCTATCATAAATCCTCAATGTCTTTTTCAACATTCAATGAAAATCTCATGATTATTTTGTAGTTTATATACAAGGGGTGGAAATGAAAATACATTAGAATCCTATGGGTAATAAGAATTATTTTAGGATAGTTCTAAACTCTAGTTAAAATTTTATCATAACAATGACTGTAACATTTATGTAAGGTAAATTAAAAATGACATTTCTTTGAATTGTTTTTTGAAAAAATAGATTAATCAAGTTGAATGGTTAATTTGAAAGGGAAAAAGTAAAATAAATGGTTTAATTATTTCTTTGAAAAGTGAGGAGTAAATGAAAATTAACATTATTATATTTGAACATTTAATTACACATTTAATCAATTTTTTTATGGTAATGTTACTATCCTGTGTAGTATGTTGAGATTTCACCATTCTGGAAAAATCTGAATTAAAGTGTTTTTGATTTGATACTTATTTATAATACATACATTTTTATTAAATTAATTATGATTTATTATTTCATTGATAATTATTTATCATATTTATAATGATCCATTTTTCTATGGAATGCTAATAAATATTGTAAAAAATAATAAAAATGAGTAATTATTATCAATATTTCCACTAAAAGAAGACATTACATGACATGGGTTGTCTATCTGGTGTTTACAAGGCTTGAAATTTATGATTCATGAATAAATTGATCTTTATAAACTAAAAAATCACATTTAAACCATTTATTTCTTATTAATTATGTTAAAATGATGGAAATTTAATATATGGAGTGATGAAATACAGCCTATGGAACATGATGCAAAATGCATCATGTGACACATATTTCATTCCACGATAATGGCTATAATGAACTAGTAATTGATGTTGACATGATTAATTTGAATAAAATCACATGCTATAACCAAGAACCCCCATATAACATTGGTATTGACATAAAACTAAATTATGACCATATTAATTGGGTAATTAAAGAAAAATCAATCACCTTTGACGCTTATAAAAAATATCCAATATTCAAATATAGAGGATCTATATAGAGAACAAACCCTAGGGTGGGTAGTTTCACTGATGTAGATTCCTCCACATGCATTTCACTCCATTTTATTTCTTCATTATTTTTCTTTTCCCCTTCCCCCTAACTACCTCGTAGAAAACATGAGGATGTAACTCATACATTATGATGGGTGATGGGGATGATGGGGATGATTCTATTTGTTTTCATTCTTATTTTGATCATGATCTGGGTTTTTGAATTAATTAATTCAATGTATTTTTCTTTGATTTTGATCATTCATAATCATTTATATAATAATTTTTATGGTCAATTTTTTAACATGGGTAACTAACTTAAATAAATTAGGCATGACCATTTAATAGTTTAGGGTAGTTACATTTCATAATTGTATCGAGACAAAGCCGATTTGATAATACCCTAAAGTACCTGAACATGGGAAAATGAGAATTTCTTCATTTATGAGGGCATAACAAGACCAGGATCTCTTTCATATCAACTATGTCACCAAACATAAAAATTAGAGTTAATTAGTAAATTTATAAGCAATGAAACCCGAAATCTACCAAACCAAAAATGTTTTTCAAAAATTATTTTCAAAACCAAATATTCTTCTTTATTCCTATTTAATAAATCCCATAAAATAAATTTTTAAATTCCAAATTAACTACTTGAGTAAAATCATGTGTTTGATCTCAAACTAGACTCTCTATATATTAAATTATTTAAGTTTCCATTTTTATAAATTATTAAATTTGGTTATCCCTATATGAAACTAATGATTACCTATAGGTAGTCATTTCACATGAATATTTACTCATTTGTTCTATTTTTTAGTGATGATCATTAATGATTGGATTAGTTTATCACTAGGAAAAATTTATCGTCTTCTTGAGATCAATAGAATACATTTAAGGCCTTGTGTAACTCAAATTTATGTATTGGGATTTAGGAACCTAGGTCAAGATGTTATATTCATCATCCTAGAAATAAAAATTTACAAAATTAAAATCAATCCTATTATCAAAATAATACCAAAAAAAGGATTTCATATTGTCAAATAATGATTTTCATCAATATTTACAAAATATATAAAAATAGAAAATAATGAATGTTATGGAAATCATTTCCAATCAACAACAATCCTTTAGGAGTTTTGAAGTGTAAATAGGAAAATTTGAAAATAAAATGGAGAGAATAAATGGTACATTTCCTAAAAACACAAACATAAATCTAATGGAAGAAGTTAGTGAAATTATCATGTGAATTGGTAATGATGCTGAGATATTTAAGGGGGATTAGAATAAACAAAATGAAAAAATGATAAGAAAAAGGTTAATGATGTGGTTAAAGTGGTGGATCTAATTGAAAATAAAAATAAATAAAACATTTCATAGAAATGTTTAAATAATTAAAATAAAAGGGAATTAAGTCCTCATTCTAGACCATTTACTCTTTCCTACGGTGATAAATTAATAATAAAATGATCTTTAATTTATAAAATCTAAATAAATGATTATGAAAATAAGGAAAAATATACAATTTGCTTAGCCCATGGAAACCATACCATTATATGTTTAATATTTCAAATAAAAATAAGCTTTAATAAGTGTGGATAATTAACAAAAATTTGTATTTCACAAAACAAATCACAAGAAACTGTCACCATAGACACAATACATGTGGGGTTTTACAATACCTTGCAATATTAGAGAATATTAATGTGATAAATCATTATGTTATCCTACTAAATTTGAAAATGGGGTTCGAAATATATTACTTAAAATAGTAAAAGTGTGTTAGGTAACTTTTATGGGGATGGATTTATAACATACTTTTCAAATATTTAAGAATTTCTAAATAACACTCAAATATGTATTGGTAAATGTTTATAAATATTATCTTTTTTGTAACAACATTAATTTCCTTAATTATGTAATTTGGATATTTATACATATATCAATGAACTTTTATTTTGATTTGGAACTGTGTTTTGGGTGTCACTTGGCCCCTAAATTAATAAATTATAAATATTAGTATATATTAATGTGCACACACATGTATTTTTGGAATAAATGACTTTATTATTGATTGGGTCCTCATATAGATAATTAAATACCACGATTTTTTGTTGAAGGTTGGGAATACCCAGTGCATGACATAAGGTTATTCGGTGATGAGTGTTCTGCTGAAGGTAGACGTTGATGGATCTGTTAAATAAATTAGTTGAATATTTAATTTAATCTATTAAATAAGTAGAAATAACATAAAACCAATATTTATATATAATTATGATGAATCCCTATAGTTAGATTCAAAACCCAATGAGTTTAGAGAGGGGGAAGGGAGATATATGTTGTTATTTGAATCCTATGAAAGTGGATGGATGTTGAATGCTAATGGATTCACCAGATGAATGATAAACACAATAAGGTTTTCATCATCATTTTTAGTGGATGTGTACAGAACCAATGATCAATCCATTATCAAAGAATGGTTCATTATTTTTTTGGATTTATACCATTTTTAATTAGATTTAAGAGAATTTTCACTATATCATTTTTATTTCTTGATTTATGTTCTTCACTAAGATAAGGAATTAAATTGATTTCTTAAACACACTTTTTTCTATTTTTTGTACCCATAATTTACCCATATGATTTTTTTAAATTTTGGATCATTGGTCGGGATCACATCATCCAATTCGGTTCATACTTTTTTAATATTAGTTTCCCCAAACTGTTCTATGTGTTCTTTGTTATTGGCTGATGGGGTAAGCAGTTCAGTATTTTCGGGCTTGTTTGAGCACAATTGAACCCCCAGAATAATAAATAATATATAGTCGAACTAGGGATAGAAATTTTATGGATGTATTGAGGTTGATTTTTGGAATTAAAGTATTTAATTCTTGGATAGTAGTAACTCTTTGTCCCTAAAATGTTGGAGCTAGTACATTATTTTAATAAATTGGCATGATTACAAGGAATAGAATCAAAAAAGAAAAATAAGTTTAGCAGTATTGGAAAACATATTACATACCTAAAATTTACATTTAAATTAAAAACATAATATCAAACATAGATAATTCTTTGATAATGACATTTTTATCATCTCTTAACCCAGAATATCAATCATAATACACTTCTCGGTGTCATGGGAAAATAAAACATAAGAAAGAGGTGAACTTAGATGCTAATTAAGGGTAAAAAATGTTTCATAACCCTTCATAAATAACCTTAAACTTTAAAGTAAGTATAAAACTAAAAAATTATTTTTAAACATAATCTTATGTGTAATATTTAAATAGTAAATCAATTAATTCCATTCAAGCATTCATATTGATATTTTACTGGTTGAATAATCATATGCAATATCAATAACTAATCTTATAGTAAAGGAATACATAATGTTGGACATATGAAACAAACCGTCGAGGCATCGACCAAGACATATAAAAATAAATTATTAAGGCCTCATCCAAATCCATATGTATTTTGTCTCATGATACTTACTGATGCATCGAGGGGATACATCAACCTCTGCTTGTCACTTACTAAGTCTAATACATTCAACATTTGAAAAAGGTGGAACATAACGTAAAAATTCATATTAAATCTATCATATGAAATGTTAATAAATTAACCATAAACCATGAATTGTATCAAAATTGAACATCCACATTCAAAAAAATCATAAAATGTTTTGGATCATAATATAGATGTATATGTGTATTATATGGAAAATTAGATGGGGGTAAATTATAAGTTTCAAAACATTTTATTTAAACACATAAGAAAGAACTTAGTTTAAGGAATCTTAAACTAATACAATTCACAATAAATACAATTTACCATAATGATATGATGTAATACTATAATTAAGGTTAAATAGTCGTATTCTAATTGAATACAGTGATCAGAGTAATACAAGTGAAAAATTATCTACCATACAATGTATAGAATATATTAATACAATATGCGTCAAATGAATCGTAATTGAAACAATTACAATTGAATTGAATATGAAAATAAATTAGAAACAATAAAATTGTCATTTCTAATATAAATATCATTAGATATGTAAACGTATTATAATTATTTTTACCGAAAGATAAGGGTATCCTTTCACATGGGATAGAAGGTTTTTCTTACCAACACCTTGGAAAGCCCTAGATAAAATGATCGGTATAACTATCTTCATATCCACAGAAGTCCTTTATTAAGAAGGTAATTTAAAACATTGTCCTTCAAGTAATTGAAGTCCCTTGATATGATGATTGGAAGAACACCTTCCTATCTCTGAAAGCCCTCGATCGTTATCACCTAATCAGTCTCATGAGAAAAAACAAATCATTTACTGGAATGCTGAATCTAAGAATGATCCATTCATGTTTTGTGATTCCAAGGATTTTACATGAAGTAAGAGATATGTCATAGTGTCTCTCTCTCTAGAAATTTATAGATGAAAAAGTTAATTAAAATCTATTCACTATTTCAAATGACATCCTATTTACAAGCGTCCAGATCCAACAGTCATTTTTTCTCTAATAGTCGTATTTCTCCAAAAAACCTAGAGGGACTTGTACACCTAGTTTTATAATGGTCATATTGAAATAGAAAAAATGAAATCTTTTTGATTAAAAATAGAAGATATATGAAAATGATAACATGAGTGTGATTTATATGGAAAAAGTGATTTGATAAAAAAAATCATGCATGAGATAAAAGTAAAACATGAGTACAATTAATATTACTTAGTGTAATGTATTGATATGATGCAAAGTGAGTATGACGCACAATGTGGGTATGATGAACATAGTTAGTATCGTAGACAAATTTAGTACGATAGACAGAGATAGAGTCAGTACGATAGACAAAGACATTATGATAGATAGACTCAGTACGATTGACAGAGCCATAGTGATAAAAAGAGTCAGTATGATTAATAGAGTCAGTTTGATTAACATAAAAATCTTATTCAAAGTAAATAAATTATTTTATAAATGAGTAGAAAGATATTTTTAATTTCCAAAAAAATGTCAAAAAAGTCAAAAGAAGACTTTTGACTAAACAATCTACCCCTTCTTGGAAAGCACAAAACACAAACTAAAACTAGAAATAAATACTTATCCCCCTCTGAGTTGCATAAACTCATCTAAAAATGATATTGAAGACAACTAACTCCCACTTAGGTATACACTCTCATAAGTATTGTATTCGTAGATTTTTCTTGATATATATATATATATATATTACAATAAACAGTTATCCCCCTTTGTGAAACATTCTCTCCTTTTATAAAACATTCTCCCCATTTTATAAAACAGTCTCCCCCTTTGTGATTTACAAAAAAAATGGGGTAATATTGAGTTTCCTTAAAATGTTAGAGAGAGAAAATATGCAATCAAATTGAAATTTAAACACACAGTTCATTGAATCTTAAAAGATTAACCGATGTCAAGACAAACAAAGATTGATACAACAAAACATTCATTTATTTTCTCTTTATTTATCTGTCTTGATCAACTCATGAAGAATATACTTTAACTTATTTATCTATTTCATGTCTTATGAGATATAATCACTTTGATATTTGAGAATCTCTTGTTGGTCTATAAAAAAATGATCATGTTTTTTGGTAGTCTCTCCTTGAACTTTGATAAATTCTTCAAGAGTAACAATTTTGTCTTGCATATTCTTATTCTCTTGAGTCAACACCGTACTTTGTTTTGTTAACAGAAATATTTCATCAGTGAAATATTAAACCATCAAAAAATTTGATTGGAAGGAATTCATCCTTTATTTAAACTTTTTTATGGAAGGTATATCAATTCCATGGGTTTTTGAAATTTGATTCAACCAGTCAATAGTTTCTTTGTAAATCATATTAAAATAAATGGACATATCATTTGAAAGTAACTTTAAGTACTCAATTAATTCCTCATGTTCATTCATTGAGATTTCTATTTTATACGACTACTTAGTCATCTTTTTTCAATCCTTCTTATGAGCAACAGAACTATCAATCAATACTTTTAAATTAGATTATATTGACCTTACTCTCTTTCGGAGCTCTTTTACTGAACCAAAATTACTCCTTTGATTGTGTATAATAAAATAATTTTTTCCTTCAATTATAGGAAAATAAAGAATATTCTTTAAAATTCTTCTTAAAAAATGAACAATTTAATCACTTTTCCTTAGTGAAATTGGGTGTTCTGAATCAGTATCATCATCATACGATTCCAACTCAATTGATCGGCTAGAGTCTTCAGCAAGTTGTTTTCCATTTCCTTTCTATTTTTTATTTTCAACCCATTCTACTACTTTTTTAGATCTTTCTTTTTCAACTTTATCACTGTTAACAATTAATTTCTCAACATGAGAACTTTGAGCCCCTTTCTTTATAGGAGATGGAATTCTTTCTAAATGGGTTTCTAAAGATTTATCAGGTTCTTGATCGTAATGAAGATTTTTTTGTTTTATTCATTCACTTGGTTATTGAAGATATGATTATTCTATACTATTTTTAGAACTCTGAAGACACTCCAAAATAACATCTTCTTCTTCTTCTTCACCTTTCTGTTGGGAAGTTGATCGTAAAACATCTTGAAATATTTCATTCCCTTTTTCTTTATCTGGAAAAGTCTGTATGATTTGTTCTTGTTGAACTACTTCTATCAGTTGGGAACTTTGAAACTCAATAATTTTTTAGATTTTGGCAACATCAAAATCTTGATCTTTTCTTTTCAAAATAATTTTCTTCTTGTTCTCTGCCTGTAGTGTATTATATATTCTTATCATATCTTCTAGAGCTTCAGCTTAGTCAAGACCAAATTTAGGATCATATTTTTTTCTTTGTTTTTTTACATTCTACACTTGGATACTACCTATTTACTGTATTTGGTTTTCTTCTTTGGATTTTCTTTGATTGGAGGATCTGACATTTGAGAAGAAAAAAATGTTGGAAGTGATTCTTTTAGAATTGGTGCCGATTTATTTGGTGCTGATTCTTCTTCCACATCATTGACAATGATTTTTGATTCTTCATAAAAATACAATATCTTCAACATATTCCTACTTATCCAAGAAGGATTCATATCATACAATTCCCATTTCAGAGGAATATTAAAAAACATACAACTTTCAACAATGTACTTTGTGAGAATAGACGGTTACATGATAACATGAGACTTGATTTCTCCATACTTCACATTCTTGATAGTTTCAAAAATTTATCCCATGATATTTACCTTTATCATGTTTACAAGATAATCTAGAATACAAATTTTATAAAATTCAATATTTTATTTGTCCCATTTTCATGGAATTAGAAAACCAAGAATCCAAAGGACAAAAAAGGGGTTTTCTGGAGATAAATGAGCTACATTAATTTTCTCCTCATTTATATGAAATAACAATTTTTAGATATTTTCTTACTAAACATACCAAAATCCTCAAGTAGTTTATGATAAGGACTAAAAGAGTCACCTTCTATAGGAACATTGAGGAAATTATTTGCTTGTTTTATAGACATTGAAAATTACCTATCATACACAGTAAATTCAATCATCATATAATTATGAAAGAAAACTGTATTTTTTGAATTTTCTAACCTCTTCAACAATAATCTAGTCGTGAGATATGGGTTTCTCAACACAATGATGTTCCTAGATTTAGAATAAAATAATCCTCTTGATTGTTGAGTCATAATTGTCAACAAAATCTTGGGAAACTGACCTTTCTCTGAAGAAATTATTCTTTGAGAATGTCTTTGAAGACATTTTAGTAGGAGTGTTGGAAGAAGACTGAGACATAAAAATGATTGAAAAAATAAATGATTGTACTGAGCCTTAAAGAGGAGAGGCAGTGCTTTGCCAAGATATCTAAAAAACCAGTGTGGGTTTGATGAGGGGGTCCTCTATTTATAGGTAAATTTTGATAACTGTTAGTCATCTGCGATTGAGATTATAAAATAAAGAATCCTATGGTGGAAAATTAAAGAGGCATTTTTAAAAAAAATATTAAAACTGGGAAAGAATAATAAGAACGAAAGGCAATACAAAATGAAAAGAGAATGTACCTGTAAGAGATTTATGGTAAGTTGTTGGTTTCATCGTATTATAAAATTAAGGAAATTATATAACACAGAAACTAAATTGTTAAAATAATGAGAAGAGAATACAATCAAATATCAAACTACTGAAAAAGAAATTGAACATGATCGATTATCAGATCTATCGAAAAAAATATCATTACTATTGATTGTCATACCAATGGAAAACAGATTTGTTACCATTGGTTGTCAAGCCGATGGAAAACAATTTTCTTACCATTGGTATTCAAGCTGATGGAAAATAAAGTCGTTATCATAGATTTTCAAGGTGATGGAGAACAATTTCATTTCCATTGTTTGTCAAGCCGATGGAAGACAAAGTCGTTACCATTGTTTTTCATTCCGATGGAAAACAACGTAAATACCATTGGTTTTCAAGATAATTGAAAACAAATTCATTACCATAGGATGTCAAGACGATGGGAAAATTTTTGTTACCATTGGTTTTTAAGCTGATGGAGAAGACATTGTTAGACCGATTAATAGAATGTAAAAAGGATAAACTAAAATAGAATTTCAAAATGAAAATGAAGCTGAATGACATAACTAAAGAAAAAAATATTACAAATATTACAAATATTAAAGAATTAATTTAAAATAAAATATAAAATATAAATCAAAATAATATAAAATAGGTAAAATAAGTAGAAAACGACAAATGTTCTCATCTTGGAAAATAAATGTTTTAATGTAAGATGAAATATAAAAACAGAAAGTAGATTTGAATGATTATTTTAGTGTAATCCTTCCTAGATTATTTTTAATAAATTCAAATCTATAGGAAGGTAATGGTTCTGTTAAAATTTCAGCAAGTTGTTCTTGCATTCCTATTAATTATAAGACAATATCTGCTTTTTATGTGTGATCTGTAAGAAAGTGATGCCTAATATCTATGTGTTTTTCACGTGAGTGATGTGATGGGTTTTTATTAAGAGATATGGAACTATTATTATCACATACTAGTTGAGTTTTGGAAAAACTCATGCCATAGTTAGTGAGTGTGTGTTGTATCCATAACACTTGAGCACAACAACATCCATCTTATATATATTCAGCTTCAGTTGTGGAAAGTGCTACTGAGTGTTGTTTCTTCCGTGACAAAGAAACTAAAGAATCTCCTAAGAAATGACATGTTATAGAAGTACTCTTTATATCACTTCTACAACCACCAAAGTCAGCATCTAAAAAAATCAAAACAAAATCATTTCTATAAGAATAAAAAAGAACTAATCTAATGTACCTTATAAATATCAAAAAATCATAGTCACATCTTTTAAATGTGATTCTTTTGGATTTGATTCATATAATGCACATAAGATCACGGAAAACATTACGTTTGGATGACTATATGTCAAGTATAACAAACATCTTATCATGCCTCTAAAATTTTTATGATCCACTTGATTCCCAGCTTCATCAAGATCAAGTTTATTTGAGGTACCGATTGGAGTGCTAATACTTTTACTATTGTCATATCCATACTTTTTGAGTAAGTTATTGATATACCTATCTTGAGATATATATTTTCCTTAAGGTTTTGATAGATTTTAAAAAAATGAAAAGAATGTTAACTCACCCATAATAGTCATTTCAAACTCCAATTTCATTATATTCTCAAAAGAATCAGTTAGAGATTGCTGAGTTTATTCGAATATAACTTCATTAACATAAATTTTAACAATAAAAATATCTTTTTTCCATGTTTATAAAAAGAGTTGGATCCTCCATACCATTTGCGTAATTATTCAAAAAATTAAATCTTGTAAGTCTATCATAATATGCTCAAGGATCTTGTTTAAGTCTATATAAATACTTGTTAAGTTTACAAACATGATCAGGATGTTTTGAATCTTTAAAACTAGGACATTATTCTATAAAAACTTCTTCTTGTAAAAAACCATTAATAAAAGTACATTTTACATCCATTTGAAATAGTTTGAAATTGATGTATGCTGTAATGGTAATAGAATAAGAATAGATTCAAGTCCAGCTTCCAGAGCATAAGTTTTATCGTTGTGTATTCCCTCTTGTTGATTATCGCCCTTAGCAACATGTCTTACATTATTTCTTACAATGAATCCATTTTCATCCAATTTATTTCTGAAAACACATTTTAAACCAATTAAAGTTGTTTCTTTAGGTCTTTCAACCAAAGTCCATACTTGATTCCTTTCAAATTAATTTAGTTTATCCAGCATTTCTTTAATCCAATCATCCTAATCTAAGGCCTCATTGGGGGTTTTAGGTTCAAATCAAGATAGAAAAAAATGATGTTGTATTTCATTTCTCAAGGAATTTCTATTCCTCACAGGTTGATTTACATCACCAATGATATTATCATTGGGATTATTTTTAATAAACAATTGGTTAGGGTTTTGTAAAACATGATTTACTATATAACATGTAGTCCTAAAAACTTTAGCACAGAAATTCTTAGCAATTGAATATTCTCTCAACATGGTTCTGGTCATTTCCTGAACAATATGATTTCTTCTCTCAACAACAACATTTTTTTAGGCGTTCTTGGAGCTGAAAAATTGTGAGTAATACCTTTATTACTACCAAAAGTTCTAAAACCGAAATTTGTAAATTCACTACCATGATCACTATGAATAGTTATCAGTTGTAGGCTTTTGTCATTTTCAAATTGGGCTCTAAATGTTTTGACATAAAAAAGACATTATATTTCTTTTCTAGAAAATAGACCCATGTAAATCAAGTGTAGTAATCAACTAAAACAAATACATATTATTTTCCTTCAATGCATCCAGTTTCTATAAGACTGAAAATATCCATGTACAAAAACTATAATGCAGCAGAAGTTGAAACATCATTGATTTATTTAAAGATAGTATTATGTTTCTTTCAAAATTAAAAAGTTTCACAACCTTTTAATGAATCATACCTATGATTTGGTAGATCCTTAAAAAGTTTTTTATTTGAATGTTTATAAAGGTTTCTATGTTTACAGTGTCCTAACCTTCTATTCAATGACCAATATTGGTATCCCATTGCACTTAATCAAGGTAAGTCATGGATCTTAAATTCTTCTAAGTTAATTGTGTATACAATATCATAATTATGGGTAGAAAGAATGAATTCCTCCTTGTAATTTTGGACTAAACACTTTTCATTCCTAAAATTCACAAGGTATCCTCCATCACATAATTTACTTATTCTAATAAGGTTGTGCTTAAGACCATTGACAGACAAAAAATTTGAAATTAAAACTTTACCCAGGAAAAAAATATTACTTATACCAACAATCTTCACTTGAGAATTATCTCTGAAGGTATCTTTTCTACCTTTTGTTTCAATAATATTTTCAAAGAAATCTTTGTTTCCAGTCATGTGTCAAGAACAACCACTATACATGTACTAAATGTTCTTGTAGGTACACTTCTTATTTTTTTGAAAAAGAAACAGTTAGTTTTTCAGAACCCAAACTTGTTTGGATCTGGAAATGTTAGATAAAAGAATTTTGGGAATCCAAATTTGTTTTAAAATATGAGAATCATAAGAACCTAATAATTGATTAATATTAAGAGAAAAATTTCTTTCCCAATATCCACCACATTTAAATTTACTATAGAATGGGGCACATTGAGAAACAAAATAGTTATGATTAAAAAATGGTTTTTAATGACTATGAACAATTCCATAATTGTTCTTAAGAGGATTAATTATATAATAAATTTTACCAAATTCTTTTCCTCCCAATGTGAATTTAGATAAAATATTCTTAATATAGAAGATTTCAGATTTTAATCTAATGACTAAATTATCATTATCATAATAAATTGATTTGCAATTTTTTTTCTAAAACATTTTTCGTTAAAACAAGTTGTTTAAAATCAATAAAAAGTTTATCCATCTCAGAATTTTCTTCCATAAGATTTTTTGAAATATTTTTAAATTCAAAAACATTCATATTAAGATACATTGAAGGATTTGATATTTATTTTATGAGAATTGTTATTCTATAATTTTATTATCAAGATTTTTTTTGAGTTTGGAATTTTCATTCTTAAGTAATTTTGAAAATCAGGATAATTCTTCAAAAGAAGATAAATTTTCCCCTAATGAGGAACATTCTTCATCCAAAGAGTAAAAATGTTTCTCATCAAGGTAATTAGCATTAAAATAATCAATTTTAAGTGATTTATCATTGAATACCTTATCCATGAAACAATGATTTTCATTAGGTAGTGTTCCTATAAGTCTAATATTCCTTTGTCTGGAAGATTCATATTCTGAAGAATCATCTGATGAATCACCACCACTAACACTTCAATTATCATTTAACTTCATTAATATATTTTTCCGTGACTTATAATACTTTTTAATTTTTATTTTAGAATGTTTATCCTTCCTATATTTTCTTTTTAGTAAAGGACAATCTAGCCTAATATAACCTTCTTTTTTCATTCATAACTTGTTACTTCAGAATATTTCTTATCATTCATATCTTTATTTTTAAATCTGTATTGAAAATATTTATTTCCCAAATTTCTTTTTCATCCTTCTAGAAAAATTCTCTTACTCATTCTAAAATTGTTCACAATCACTTGATTCAAATATAACAACTTTCTTTACTTTGGATCTTGTAACCCTTTCTGGTGTCTTAGCTTTGGATGTAGTAGTAAAAGCTAAACTTCCATTACCATTTATATTCTTATTAAAATCATCATCTCATTTGATTCTTGTTTCATGCTGAAAAAGAGTTCCAAATAACTCATTAAGAGTTATTTGAGTAAATTTCATCTTTTCATCATTACCTGTCCTTTTCGATTCCCATTCATTTGAGTTTATATCAATTATCTTATCTACAAGTGCTTCATCATCAAGACACTTTTCACCCATAGATATTAAAATGTTTAGGTTTTTCATAAATCTTTGTTTCACCTTATATAATAGTTATACTTAAGTAAATATAAACCCATGACATTTTTTCTGAAGAATCTCTCTTCTTGTTTCTAAAACATTAGATTTTCCAAAATGTGTGACTTCCAATTTCATCTAGATACAATTGGATGCTTCACATGATGATATATGGCTATATATATTTTTGGTCATGGAACATAAAAAAATATTGTGTACCTTGTAACTTAGTTGATATTCTTGCTTCTCTTGATTGGTGAAAGTATTGACTTCTTTGTTAGGGATTTTGTAACCACCAGTAAGAAAAATAAAGTTGTCTACTCTTGTATTAATAACAAATGTATTCATTCTATCTCTCCAATACTCGTAATCATTCTCATAAAAAATAGGTGGTCTAGTAGGATTTAGGCTGTTAATTGATTAAATATTGATTCATACCAACATATAAAACAATAATTTTCGACTACACACGTTAGTATAGTAAGTAGTTATAAACTAAAATTTTATTAGAAATACAATGTTATAGTCAAAAGAAATAAATAACACAATACATATCAATGGAAACCTACCTTTGATACCAATTTTTGGATCTTAATATAGATGTATTTGTATATTAGATGGCACAATATAAGAGGGTGTTAATTGTAAGTTTAAAAAATGTATTCAATAAAATCAGAAAGAACATAGATTAATAGGGCTTAAACTAATACAATTCAAAATCAATACAATTTACCACAATGATATGATGTAATAATATAAGTAATGTAAAACAATTGTATTATAATTGAATACGATGATCAGAGTAACACTGGTGAGAACGATTCTACCATGCATAGTATAGAATCTATTAATACAATATGTATCAAAAGAATCATAATTGATATAGTTACAATTGAATTGAATGTGAAAATAAAGGGGAAACAATATAATTCCCTTTCTAATACAAATCGTAGTGGAAATGTAAATGTATTACAATTATTCTAACCCATTGAGAAGGGTATCCTTTTACCTTGGATAGAAGGTCTGTCTTACCAACAACTAGGTAAGCCCTCGATATGATGATTGGTACAGCTGTCTTCATATCCCCATAATTCCACAATTAAGAAGGTAATCAGAACCTATGTCCTTCATGTAATTTAAGGATCTCGATACAATGATCAGCAGCACATATTCCTATCCCTGTAAGCCCTTGATTGTGATCACCTGATCGATCACACAAGGAAAAACAAATCACTCACTAAAATAAAAAATCAAAGAACAACCCGTTCACGTTTTGTAATTCCAAGGATTTCACACAAAGAAAGAGAGAAGTCACAATGTCTCTATATAGAACTTGATAAAAGAAAAAGTTGATCCAAATATATTCTCTGTTTCAAATGACCTTCTATTTAGACTCCTCAGGTTTCAATAGTCATATTTTCACCAATGGTCATATTTCTTTGAAAAACTAGGAGGGACTTGGACACCTTGCATGGTAATGGTCACATTAAAACAGAAAACACAACATTATTCTGATTAAAAACTAAAGATATATGAAATTGATAACATGAGTATGATTGATATGGAACATGTATTTTGATAAAAATAATAAAAGCATGCCTGAGATAAATGTAAAACCTGAGTGTGATTAATATTACATAGTGCAATGTATTGATATGATTCAAGTGAGTACGATGAGCAATTTGGGTACGATAAACATAGTCAGTACGGTAGAAAGATTCAATATGATACGTTAGACAGAGTCAGTATGATAGATAGAGTTCGTACAATTGATAGAGTCAGTACGATAGATAGAGTCAATACGATTCACTGAGTCAGTATGACAGACAGAGGCAGTAAGATTGACATAGAAATCGTATTGAAAGTATATCCTTTATTTTATAAATGAGTGAAAATATATTTTTGATTTCTAAAAAAATGACATAAAAGTCCAAAGAAGAATTTTGACTAAACAAAACCATCAATAAATCAACCTTAATTAAGCATAAAATCGAACAAATAATTTTGACATAGATTAAAATAATCTGGCCAAATCATTATTTTTTTTAGAAATATGCATTTTAATATAAAAATCATTTAAAAATAGTGAAATTATAAAATAAAACTTTTTTTTAAATAAGATTTTAATACTTTATGGGAAGATAAAATTTTTTTGGGGGACATAATGGTGTAAAAATCCCCTCGCACTGTATAATATAAAAAAACATTCTTTCCTTAATTTGTCGAAATGGTGACAAATTACATTATTTGGAAATAAATAGAATTCTTCCTCTTAAAACATTTTATAAAAAGTAAAACATGGGTATAAATGACTTTAAAATTTTTTATAGAAATAGTAAAAATATTTTTAAAATTAATTTCTTTAAAACATGGACATGGATGATAAATATTCCCCACTAGATACTTCCTATAAACAATATCGAAAAAAATTAGATTGAAAAATTTACCCTTATATTGAACTTTACTTTATTAAAGGGTGTGTTTACCTCCTTTATAATGGTTAAATAATTTTATTAAACTATAGCATAACCATATACATTTTTATGATATCATATAAGATCATATTTTATCATTTTATTTATAAAATTTCAATATTACCATTGTTTCGGGTGTTAACTGCTTCGTTTTTCTATGCATGTTTGGTTGTTTATGTCATGTTTCTTATGTATAGGACATATTATATTCATATCCAGAATGATATTAAGTTATAAAATATTATATTAAATATCATATTACATTTATAACCATTCTTGAATGGTTAATGTGGAGAATGAATCTCATCGCGTCATGGAGACGATAGACCATACATACGCACGAGCGACGATATCATTCCATTAATGGTTAAATGGTATGAAATTGAATTTTATAATAATTATACCAAATAATTATTATGTCATATTCATTATTTAGAACCATTATAAAAATTAATATACTCATATAAATAAATTAGTGTTGAATAACAAGTTACCCCACAGTTTGGAGATGGTATTTCATACATACACACACATATTATTATTGTTATTAGTCGGATGGATAAAATGAGAAATATTGCTGTTCCTTGATTAAGATAAAATATAGGTATATGTATTATACTGTATTTATTTCTTTGGTATGTAAACAACATATAAATATGAAGTAGATGACTAAATTAACTTTGAAATTTGTGATAATAAAATTACCTCTTTTTTGTGTATCTCTTTTTTATTTTCTCAAAAGGACTCTATAGGATCGATTTTTTCCCAAAGTATGGAATATAGAATGTAGTGAGGGAATTTCGGAGAGGAAATGGGCCAGTTTTGGCATAACCAAATGGGTTTGGAGGTATGAAATAAAGATAAGGAGAACTGCCCTTTTAAAAAAGGGGTGATGGGCACTTTTGGATGATATTAAAATATTATTTCATTATAAATTTATTTTCGTTTTTAAATTTCTACAAGGTGATTTATTTCTAGTATAAGATTCTTATGGGTCGATATCCCATCAACCAAAAAATTTTAGACATGTTTAGGTCATAAAATTAACCTTATCTTTTAAATTTATCCCTTTGTTAAACAGTTTAACTCTTATAGTGACTTCTTGTATGTTTACACTATTGGGATAATATAGTTTCCATGAAATGACAAAAGAACACCAATTGGATCCTTTATAAAATATTTGACAACAAAAAAGATAGTTGGAATAACCTTAAGTTCTTATGACTTGTATATCATTTAATAAAACAATATTTTCTAGAAAATATCATTTATGTCAATTTTAATACTATTCACTATCTTAATTTTAAAAATATCAAACCAACCTGATAACACCAAACAAATATATCCAGTATTTAATTACAGGTCAAGTCTATCTATAATTTAATTTTATGTCATTAATTAAGTCAAATTATAGTTATATTAATTTTTTTACTATCATTTTTTTGATATTTATATTAATAAAATAATTTCCACATCAATATCGTGACATCATTAATGGAAATTATTTAATAACTGAAAATTATAAATAATTTTTTTTGAAGTAGGTAATTATATTATATTTATAGTGAATATTTAACGTATATTTTATCTTCTAGATATATCTATATTGAAATTATTATACTTATAAGATATGTGAGTGTGACATCTTGACACATTCAATAAGAATAAAAATATTCGTGTCATATTCACAGAGAAGGGTCCACTAAATGATTCCATTTAGAATCTCAGATTACAAGGGAAGGATTTAGTCATCTAGTAGTATATTTATAGGTGTTAAGATAATTTTATAATATTTTGTTTACCTTTAATTACCCAATTTACCCTTAAACGCGGTAATAGAAATTATTAATGTTATTATTCATGATGCCCCAAAATAAAAGGAAACTATTTACAAAACATGAAACCATAGATTAGAAATATGGAATCTATTTTTCAAAATTCAAAACAAATTTTTTTTATAACTAATTTAAAAGTAATCTCATTTTCGGAATAAAAAATGGGGTTTTAAAAATTAAATCATAGCACAAGATTGAAATTTTTTTATTTCAAAATTCCTCTTAAAATTATTCTTAATGGCCAAAATTATATTAATATATAAATATATATTATATTTATAATTTTAATCCAAAAAAATGTATAATTTAACACTGTAAATTATTTTGGTGAATAATGATTTTTCCAATTATAATTAAGTATTTTTAACTATTCATTAAAACGTGAAACTTACCAGAAAAATACCAAAAATTAAACCAATGTGAATTTTGATATTAAGCTATAAAATAAGAAGTTTTTTTGTAAAATATAATATATAATAGTGTAAAATACTGGATTTAAAATGGTTTCTCAATAAAAAGGTGTCAAAACTACATTATTTGAAAAATAATTCATTTATCCGAAAAATTTAATTTTTTCTTATATCATGTCTAAAAAATACATAAGATTAATGTTAAAATTATATCGAGTATATAAAATTCAATATGTGGTTAATAATATTTACCAAAACTAATTTAATTTTGAGGTTATATATTATATTAAATAATAATATTTTATTAAAATATTGTTGTTCGGTAAAACTGTGTCTTGTGTGAAACACAAGACAATTAATTGTTGTTAATTGCATAAGATTAACATGGTGTTTCGATTAAAAGATAGAAATAAATATTAAATTTATTCAGAAAAGAATATATTATGAAGTCTTTGGGTGTTACATTCTATCATCCTTCATTAAATTGAGTCCACCTATTTTAAACTCGGGATTTAAAACTATAGGTTTTTTATTTTAAAACATGATTGTGGAAATACCACATTTGAAAATGGATTAACGAGAACTATAGTTTAAAATAAATAATGAGAGGTATGATGTTCACTAGAGATAATGCATATTATGGTTTTGTGTTAGAACGTTTCGATATAGAATTAAATGTAACCATCATGTTCTGATGGAGAGTGATAGAGAACATTAATAGGGAAAAAGGTATTCTACCACAATTCTATAAATCAGTGATGATTATAGGGGACATTTGATTCATCACAAAAGAAATTACTAGGAATTTATTTTTTTTCATGATCCTTTAACTATATTTGATGATTTCATTTACTTCATACACTATGAATATATTGAAACATACTTACATGAAAAGTGCAGTTCCATAAGTTAATTTCTACCAAAAACTCATCTTTATTTTAAAAATATAATAAAATTTAAAAATATTCTATTTTTCCTAACTGTATAAGTTTCCAAAAAATAACATATACCTCTTAAATAATGAAAATTATGTTATACTAATCAGGGAATTATCGTAGGCCAGTGGCAGGTGATAAATCCTTGTCACACTTTGGTTGTGGGTTTGATTCTCATAGCCTTGTCTGACATGACGGGTTGTCACCTGACCTGCAGGTTGTCCATTTTTTAAAACTATATTATTATTATATTCCCAAAATATCCTTAAAAAAAATTTACTTAAAGAATTCTATACATTTTTCATATTAATCTATTTGTAAATATTTTTTTTCTAAATTAATAGTCCAAAAAGGTCTTTGCATTTCCAAATCCATCGTAATGTATCACTTATTGAGAAATAACTTTATAATCTCAAAAGATTTAATGAAATAATTCATGATTAAAAATACTTAAATAATAAGTACTGTGGTACAATACTTATATATCACATTATTTATATAACCAAAATACAATAACACAATTATATAATCCAAAAACATAATTCTTTAATCCTAAAGCAAAATTACATTAATTATTACACATTGACTATTGTAATAGCATAAGATTAATCTTGATCCACTTTCTTCTTATAATCCATATTTCCTTGACGATTAGTACAATCATTTTCATAATATACCATATCATTACAATTATATCATTACAAATTGGCATCTTCTTTGTCTCCCTTACAATCATGAGCATGATAACCTTTCTCATGACACTTGGAGCATACTTTTTTTCCTTTTATGAAATATTTAGGGTGTTTCCTTCCACAATTATCATATGTGGAAAAATCCTTCTTTCCATTATTCCCATTATCTACCCATTTCTCCATCGCTATCTTCTTATCTTTTATTCCCTTAAAGTCATATGACTTTGAAAATAATTTCTCTATCTTGATCACATATGATACTATATCATCATATGATAAGAATTCTTGAGTGACCAATGCCTATCAAGGAAATGGATTTAACCAACTAGTAAAATGATCAATATTACTCCTTCGTGTACATATGTAGTATTTATCATGCCTTTATAACATTGTAATGTTAGCTTCATACATTGCAACATTCTCATCCTCCTTCAGCCTCAAACTCAGAAATTGTATCTCCATATCATCTTATTGTTTAGGAAGAAAATATTTTTCTGAGAGAAGTCCTTTAAACTCCCAACATTCAATATTTTATTCTTATTCATCCTCTATGTTTTGAATTAATGACCACTATTGATCCACATATCCTAAGAGACAATAAACTACCATGACAAATTTGTCCCATTTGTTACTCCCTAAAGTAAGAAATATCTTCTATAAGGAACTTACCAATTGGTAAGCTAAAAATAGATGTGTTGTACCATTGAATGCTGGAGGTTATTTTCTCATGAATGAGTCAAAAAATTTTCTTCCATATTGTGGATTAGTCAGCTTCATACGGGCATTATTATTGTACATAACCTGAGTCAATTGTCCTAGTATAGTTATAAGATTCTCATTACTAGTTTCATCTCATATTCCAACATAATTATATTTAAAAGGAGGAAAATCATTATATTGATTACATGCCATGATATGATTTCCATTTCTTCCACTATGTGCCATTTCTAAAACATGACACACACTATATTATGTAATAAATAAGAATGCATAATTTTGAACTTGTAAAACTCTTAACATAAATTGAACATTTATGCATACCTAATCTCATAATCACAAAAATGTTTTCATTTGAGGAATATTTAATTATAAGTCCTTCATAATGGTATGTATATAAAATTTGAATTATACCAATAATATCCCTCAGGAGTGTCAAACTAGGTGAGAATTAATGCCCATTGTCGTGTACTAGGTTTCCCTGAGTCAAGCTCAGAACACCTTGTTGGAGTTATTACTCTTATATACATCTGTTCTGGTACCATGTCCACTTTTAATATCTAGACAGGGATGTATTTACTAGAAATAAAAATATAATATCTACCCTACGAAAAGACAAGAATAATCTTCTATACTTATCCTCAAATTCAATCTTAGTGTTTTGTTCCATAATATATATTTTCTATATGTAGATTCTCAGGTTGTTCCTAAACATCCTTTCATACTAACTACAACACCCCATTCCCAGAATGCAGGAGTATGTGAATTATTATAATATATTTTCATGATTACAGGGAATAAAATCTTAAAGGACCGATCAGTATGGTAGTCTTGGAAAATATATTATATACATGAACTTTATATTTCAATTCAAAACACAATATGAAACATATATAATTATTTTAGAATGCGACTATTCTGGTAGATTAACCATTCATATCAATCATAATAGACTTCTTAGTATCCTGGGAAAATAAAACATAAGAGATAGGTGAGATGAGGTTCTTAGTATTTTTAAACAATACAACATAAAACTTTATAAATAACCATAAACTTTAAAGAAAGTAAAAAAATGAAACAAAATACTTTTACATATAATTTTTTTCTATAATATGGAAATAATTAATCAAATAATTCTATTTAGACATTCACATGGATATTCCACTAGTCTAATAATCACATTTAATATCAATAACTAATATCATAAAAAAGGAATTCATAACACTGGACATCTAAAACATACCATTGAGGCCTTGGCCAAGACATCTAAAAATAAAAGGTTAAGTCCTCATACTAATCCCCCGACTTGTTTGTCTAATGAGACCTAAAGATGAATAGAGGGGCCATAGCGAGCCTCACCCCTGACATACTAAGTCCAATATATTTTTAATATGAAAATGGTGAAACATAACATAAACATTCATATTAAATATAGCATAAGAAATTTTTATAATTTAACTATAAACCATGAATGGTATCAAGATAGGACATCTAAAGTCCAATATATCATAAAATATCTAATAAATCAACCTCTATTAAGAATAAAATCCAATAAAGGATGTTTATATAGATGAAAATAATATGACAATATCATTAAAACTTTTTGATAGACGTTTTCCTTTTTACATTGAAGTATTTTAAAAGTTTTGTAATTATAAAAGGGAAATTATATTATGAAAATAATTCTTTAATATTGTAAGGGAAGCTAAAAAATGTCAAGGATAAATAATGTTGTAAAAATATGCTCGCTTTGTATATATTTAAAACACATTATTTTCTTAATTAATAGAAAATCTCATAAAGTACGCTGTTTAAAAATTACAGAAAGATTGATTTCAAAAAATTATATAATAAGAAAAAAATGGGTATAAATGACATTAAAAAATTATAGATTAATAGTAATAATATTTTAAAATACATTGTTATGAAACATGAACAAGGATGACAAATATTCCCGAATAAATACTTCATATAAAAAATATTAGATAAAAATGAGATTGAAAAATTAACCATTACCATGTTTTTTTCTTTTAGTCGATGGTACATTAAACTCATATATATTGGTTGAAGAATGTTATTAAATAATACCAAAACCATATCCATTTTTATGATCTCAAATATTATCCTCCTATTTCATTTTGTTAATAATATTTCAGTATTACCGTTGTTTGGGGTGTTAACTGCTTCATTTTCCTATGCATGTTTTGTCATGTAAGTCATGTTTCTTATGAATATGACATATTGTATTCATATACAGAAAGATATTAAGTTAATAAATATTATATTTAATTATCATATGAATTTTATAATCATTATTGAATTTTTAACATGGACAATAAATCTCATCGCATCGTGGAAACGATAGGTCGTAGTACGCACGAGCGACGATATCAATCCCATAATGTGTAAATGGTATGAAATTGAATTTAATAATTATTATACAGAATAATTATTATTTCATGTTATTTATTTATCTCCATTATACTCATTATTATACCCATCCAAATAAATTAGTGTTGAATAACCAATTAAACCAAGGTGTGGAGACGGTAAGTCGTATGTATGCTCGCATGGTGATATTGTTATTCGTTGGATGAATAAAATGAGGAATATGGTTTTACCATGATTATAATAGAATATTATTATATTTATGATATTGTATTTATTAATTTGGTATGGAAAAAATATATAAATAAGAATTATACGAAGAAATGAACTTTGAAAGAGGTCAAAAATCAATTACCACTTTTTGTGGTATCTCCCATTGATTTTCTTAGAAGGACTCCTTAGGATGGATTTCATCGAAAAGAATGGACTCTAGGATATAGTGAGGGAAACTTTTAGATTATATGGGTAGGTTTTTTCTTAAATAAATATATTTTGTGGTGATAATTAAATAGAAGGAAAAGTTATATTTTATAATAGGGGTGCAGGGCATTTTGGTAAGAACAAAAAATATTAATTTATTATAAATTTATATTTGGTTTAAAATAGCTCTAAAGTGATATATTTATAATATATAATGAGTTTGGGTCTAAATATCCTCAGAAAAATTAATTTTAGGCATTTTTATATAATACAATTAATCTTTCCTTTTAAATTTATCCCTTAGTTAAACAGATTAACTATTACCGGGTCTTCTTGTATTTTTACACTATAGGGCTAATATATTTACTATAGAATTCTAAACAAATCTCAATAAGATAATTTATAAAATATTGGATATTTTACAAGTTATTTTACTGAAATTTATATTGTTATTACTTTTATATCATTTAATAAATAGTATTTATTTTAAAATATCATTTATTTGAATTTTATTACTATTAAATATTTTAATATTTAATAATACAAAAAGGTAAATTCGTAACCATAATGTAAATATTTAATTAACATGTATATGTTATATATAAAATTAGTTTATGTCATTAATTAAGTCATATTATATTTATATTAATATTTTTTATATCATTTATTTTAAATTTCTATTAATAAAATAATTTCAAATTCACTATTTTGGCCTCATTAATGGTAATTATTTAATCTTTAAAAATTATAAATAAATTTATATGTTATATTTAATTACTTAATATTTATATATGCTATTTATAATAGGTATTATCTCCTAGGTATCTCAAAAATAAAATTATTATACTTACACAAAATGAGAGCGTGACATTTTGTCCAATTCATTAATTTTAATAATATTCATGTAATATTCCTGGACAAGGGTCCAATAAATGATTAAATTTCTAATCATAGATGGTAGTGGTAGTATTTAGTTATCCAATACAATTTTCACAGGTGTTATTATATTTTTAAAATATTATTTTTCCATTTAATTACCTGATTTACCCTTAACTGTGGAAATAAAAAAATTACAAAAGTTATTATTCATAATTCTAAAAAAAAGATCCTATTTACATAATTTTTACCCACTTATTCCAAATATAGAATACATTTTTAAAAATTTAACACACATAAATTTCATTAATTAGTAAAAAAGTAATTCTATTGTCGAAATGAAAAACAGTCTTTTCAATGTTAAAACATTGCAAAAGATTTAAATGTTTTTACATCAAAATGTATAGTAAAATTAATGTCAATGACAAAAATTAAATTAACTGATAGAAATATATTATATTTATTCCTTAAAACAAATCAAATTTATCATTTAACACTATAAAATATTTTGATGAAAACAGTCGTTTTCAAATAAATTTTTTTTTTTAAATATTCATTACAAATTGAAACTTGTCATAAAAATACCCAAAATTATATCAAAGAGAATTTTGATATTACTATTTCAAATAAGAAGTTTATTTTCTCAATAAAATATATAAAAGTGTCAAATATATGATTTAAAATGGTGTTTCCATTAAAAGGAGGGAAAACTACTTTATTTAAAAAATACTTCTTTTATTTGAAAAATTGAATTTTTTCATATATCTTGTACAGAAAATTCATAAGATTAATGTCAAAACTATATAGAATATATAAAATTAAAAATGAGGTTAATAATATTCATAAAAATTAATTTAATGGTTAGGATATATATTATATTAAATAATAATACATTATTAATATATAGTTGTTCTGTAAAACTACGTCTTGTGTGTAACACAATGCAACTCCTTATTGTGTGTAGAATAAGATTTATATAGTGTTGCGAAAAAAGAGGAAAATAAAATAATTTTTTTTTGAAATGAAAATATTATAAAGTCTTGGTGTGTTACATTATTGAAAGCAACAAATGACTATAACTGTGATAATTTTCACCTAGGAGATCAGAGTTTCTATTTCAGGCCATCGAAGGCTGGGGATTGGTAAAATAAGGTCGTCCCTTATGATTTTGGATACATTAGGAAAGTAAAATGGTTAGAAAGTGGTAGAATGAATGAATCTGGTGACCCTAAGAATACCATGTATTTCTAAACAATCATTTAATACACATCATGTATTCTATAGGGATACACACCATCTTCCTCAACATCTTGTGGTCGATAAACCTTCTTTCCAAGTTAAGTATCACATGTTGTGTGTCCATGTGAACCCTCCAACTAACACTACATAGTTAGCCAATCCATGACCCAAGAGAACCTAAATAGAATACTAGTAGAACCAAAATGTTGTGTCCAAATAGGGACACATTGTGTGGAGTTATATGGAAGGCATATATTTTTCAAATAACGAACACTTATTGGACTTTTAAGGAAATTGCACTCATTGATTCCTTATATACATACCATTTAATTTTCCTAGAAACTTCTCTCTTGTATATCTTATTCTTTAGGGATAATACTTAGCCTTGAGAGTATCCAATTCGTAG
Organism: Viscum album; assembly: GCA_963277665.1. Lineage (NCBI taxonomy): Eukaryota > Viridiplantae > Streptophyta > Magnoliopsida > Santalales > Viscaceae > Viscum > Viscum album. The sequence goes on from OY728119.1 coordinate 1,270,321,820, forward strand.
TATTTTACCACATAGGATGTGATCGTGGTATTCATTTTGGCATCAGAGATACAAAACAAGGAATTATGATTAGGACACTTCTTATCAGTATTTCTAGCCAAAAACGATTATTGAGTTTGAACATTTGAGATATTTTAGGGTTAGTACTCCCATATCACGCTAGAGAGTAATTACACCATACCTTTAATACAATAAGATTTTGTTTTCCCCCATTATATAGAGGGTATTGGTCTTCAATCAATAGAGCCATACACCCTAGTCATTGAGCTCTGGTAGGGAGAAGGACCTCCATTAGAGATAATGGATGGTAATATATGGAGCATAGTAGCGAGGAGTGTGCCCTACACTCAAATTTTAGCGAGGTTTTTCATGGTTAAAGGCATTATAGATTATACATTTAGAGAATCAAGCATAAGAACAATTATAATTACATGACTGTGGAATTGAGACTTCTTTATATTTTTAACTGGGGTTTCATTATGTCACATCCTGTCCCCTGGGGCCCGTGCCGTGACTACCCCAAGCTCGCCTTCCATAGGCTATGGCAAGGAAACTAGCACCGAAAAAAATATTCCCTAAAACGGGGAAGGTGTTTCCTTTAAACTTGTACAAACACAAGGTCCGAGAACACAACAAGAAGCAATTATGAAGTAAGATATTGTAGTAAAAAAGAAGTACTGAAAGTAAAAGGGGCCAGAATACCAGCCCTACTGAAAGTACGAGTACAACTAAAAGTACAAATACAAATGAATGGAACAATACAATTGAAAAAGGGAAAATAGCTACTGAGTCATCCTCTAAAAAACCTACCTGAAGGGTAGGTACAGATCGCTTCTTCAGGACTCCAAGTCCGCATGTCTCTTCTGTGTACCACCTAGTCCTCGCTCCCCCAAACCTCAGCCCAGCTTCTCGTAATCTGCACAAGACACAACAAGGATCGTACGAAGCCCGTGCAGGGTTGAGTATAATGATAATCAGTAGGGACCTTGATACCCCCAAAGGTCTCTCATAATTCCACAGTAAAAACACAAGGCATGATCCCAATCACAAAGTAGAAATAAAAAGTCACATCTCAATTAGAGTCTCAGCTCCAACCAGGTATGCAACTCAGAAAAAAAAGGATTATTATGCTGAACCATGCAGGATCACTATGAATGCTGATAGATAACCACATATTCTCTAGGCCTGGGAACAAGTAACATTCCCAGTCACAACGTTGAACACGTCGACTGCTGGGGAACTCCTCCTCTATCGAGTACAGTGGGATTTCCACGTCACACAGAGGAGTTTCCCACTAACCTTCAACTACTGAGGTACTCCTCCCCATCGCGTACCATGGGTCTGCCGGGTCACACAGAGTCACTCTCCCATCGTGGACTCCTGAGGTAATCCCCCCCATCATGTACCGTGGTCGGTCCCCACTATGGCCGACTAAATTACTCCTCCCCTTCGTGTACGGTGGTTGTCGAGTCACTCTGATTAGAAAAGTTAGCAGTTGTCAGTTCTCAGCCAGTTGCAGGGTTCCGTACATAGCGTGCTTGGGAGAACTTCTCCCCAAGCCATCAGTTGTTTTTCAACCAGCACAAAGTCTCGCAAAGAGGTAGCCCGATGAACCGTTGTGTCACAAGTGTTCCAACGCAACAAACGGTGCATCAACCAGAGGCCCAGTCTGTGCGTTATTGGCATCTAAGTGTCGAGGCCCCGGTTGGGCCTGAGCTCGGTCCAAACCAATTGGACCAACCTATCCTAACCCAGTTTGGGAAGGGTCGCGGCGGACTCAGCCTGCTGGTATCGGCCCACTGGAGGGCAGTCATGCCGCAAATGGCGCGGCCCGCGGTGCTTCCGCCAGGCAGCTCGGGGGTGCCGCTCCCCTGAGATCTTCAATGTCCAAAGGTCGTTCGAACATTAAAGTGGCAGCACCATGTGGGCACTTCCCAGTCGCTGCAGAACCCACTAGAGGTGTTGTTTCCACCATTTCTACCGTGGCTTCGGTCATGGTCTCCTGGTAACCGGCAGCGCATGACAGCGCACCTCCCATCCCTTCTACGGCCGGCCGACGAGCCGACCACCTTCTCCTTCTATCGCGGCTGACGAGTCACAACACCTTTGCACACCAGTGGCTTGTGATGGTGTGCAGAACCTCCTTTGTGGCCAGCCAGTGCCAGCCGCTCTGATGTCTTCTGTGACGTCGTGTCGCCGCCTCCTCTAGTGGTGTGCGTTGGTGCGTCCCCTCTTTCGTAGTCGGTTGGTGTCGTCACACTGGTGGTCTTCCACATAAGGTACAAGTGTAACAAAGTTGGACAGGGTTTAGGCCAGGTTCATTATGTTTGTGCCCTCTGCGTTAGATCATGACCGAAGGGAGGATAAAATGGGATTAAAAAATTCTTTAAAAAAACAACAAACAAAACCCCACAAGGATTCCCCATAACAACCTCCCACCAAATGAATGAATAGTGTATCAACCCGTTAGTCGGTTGACCCGCGTTTTTCATATAATTTTCATGAATGGGGATGATGGAATCATTTAAGGAAATGTAAACGAATAAACCCCCTACTAGGAAAACCCGTTGTAGATCGTCTGTGCTTGAAGGGGGGTCATGTTCTTCGTTCCCACAACCGGTTACCAACGACGCCACTCGTACGTCGTCCATTGTTTTGTGGTTTGGTGTCCTCCATCAACTCCCGTTGGGTTTGGCTCCATCCTCTAAGGGTCTGGCATCACGGTTCTCCTTCAGCACTTCATTTCTTGGTGATGTTGTGCCGATACCTCTCCCCAAGCTCCGTATATATTGGAGAGGGGGAGGGTAATTAATGAAATTAGAATTTAATGGGAATCATTAATTATGAAGATTTCAAATTCCCCAATAATGTCGTTACATAGGGTTGGCAGTTCAAGCCATTTATTTGTTTGACACATCGCTAGCCCTACCCCTTATCTTGTCTGTTGGAGGATATGAAATAAAATAACAAAATTAATTTATTTCATTTCTTTTAAAAAGTAAAAAAAACATAACTTTTTCTCCGGACCTACAAAGGTCAAATTAAATTCTCGCTTAAAGAGAATCCAGGTGGTGCATATTCAATGATGTCCCCATATTTTTAATCTAAGAAATGGTTCAAAAGTTAGAAAATTCCACTCACGTGTTTATTGAACGTACTGAAAAAAAGGTTTATAAATTAATTATGGTCACCATCAACCTGTGCCGATCGAGGTTAGGCTCTACCTAAAGAGAACATGCACCAAAAAACTCAACGGTACCCTTGGATTTTCAATCTCAGATACCGTTTATAAGTTATGAATTTTACAATAAAATAATTGTCACTTAATTATTTTATTTACGAGCAAAAACTAACTTTAACCGGTGGCCTGCACTAGCCAATGTTATTATCACCCTAAGAAAATCATACCCTCATAAGTTATGCGGCGGTATCAGATTTTAAATCCAAGTTACCATTCGTGAGTTATAAGAATTTGAAAAATAAAATAATTCTGTTTAATTATTTTCTTTAGAGTTATTCCATTATTGGGTTTTTTCACAGGAGACCTACGCTGACTAAACTTCTATCGTGCCTAGTGTAAACTTTCCATCTTGAACTCAATGGTGCCCCCAGATTTTGTATCCGGGAAACTGTTTAAGAGTTATTCCAATTTTTTGTAAAATAGTTTACGAGCTCTAATTAATGCTTAACAATACTTCGACGGATCATTCCGGGCCCTCTGGGTCTCGGAATCATGTACTGTCAGATTTCACAATCTCTAAATAATTCCATATAATTAAAAAAACAGAAATTTCGGGAAATTACATTCTTACCACCTTAGTGATTTTCATCCCTAAAAGCCAAAAGACAGACCAAGGAAACAAGTGGGGGTACTGAGCTCGAATATGAGCCTCCCTCTCCCATGTGCTCTCATGGAGGTTCCTGTGCTGCCAGTGAATGCATACCAGAGGTACCGACCCCCCATGAAGGACCCACTCCGTTCGATAATCATTCTCTACTGGAACCTCCGTAAAAGTTTCCCCACCATCTATGTCCATCTCTCCATGGATGATGACATGAGAAGGGTGGCACATGTATCTCCTCAAATGGGATATGTGGAAGATGTCGTTCACCTTATCCAACTGCAGTGAAATTTCCAAGCGGTATTCCACCTCAACGATCCTCCAAAGTATTAGAAATGGCCTAATAAACTGTGGTGATAACTTTCCGCTTCGTCCAAATATTTATAGTCCTCGTCGAGGAGAGACTCGTAAGAAAACATGGTCCCCCTCCTAGAACTCCTGGGGTCTCCATCTCATGTTGGAATATGACTTATATCTACACTGTGCGGTCTTCATCCGCTCCTGTATGGTCTACGCCTTCTCAGTGGTAGCTTGTACCAACTCTACACCCATAAGTGCTAACTCTCCTGGGTCTATCCAGTATAGAGGTGATCTGCAAGGTTGACTGTATTGGGCCTTGAATGGTTTTATACCAATGGTGGAGTGATAAATATTTTAGTATGAAAACTCTACCAAGGGAAAGTGATCCTCCCAACTGCGGCCAAAATATAGGACGCATGCACGAAGAATATCATCCAACGTCTAAATGGTCTTCTTCGTCTGACCATCAGTCTAAAGATGAAAGATAATGCTCAAATGCAGTTGAGTCCCAAACACCTCCTGTAATACCTTCCACAATCGTGATGTAAAATGTGAATCATGATCAGAGACGATCGTCGATGGAACCCCATGGAGTCGTACAATCGCCTGCACATAGAGGTGTCCCAAGACCTCTACGAATCTATACTCTTGGATGTGTAGGAAGTGGACCGACTAGGTGATTCGGTCAACGATAAACCAAATAGAAACATTTCCCCTATATGTACATGGAATACCGGTCACAAGGTCCATGTAGATCCCATACCACGTCCACTTCGGCACCTCAAGTGGCTGGGCTAAGCCTATTGGAACCTGATGCTCAACCTTCACATACGGACAAGTGAGGCATCGGAAAACAAACTCTGCCACTGCCTTCTTCATCCCTGGCCACCAATACTGATATCAAAGGTCCTAGTACATCTTCTCCACACCAGGATGTACCGCTAGAGGGGACTTCTAAAACTCTCTCAACAACTCCTCTCGTAGTGCCACTAGTACCATGGTACAACCCCTGAAGAGAATAACATGATCCCTGCCTTCCTAAAATCCATTAGGTGCCTGCCCTAAGGATATCTGATCACGTCGATCCTCAGAGTCTCTATCCCCAAGCTGCACGTCCCTAACTCGCTGAAGGATTGGGGGAGTGACTATCAAATACTGGAGGTTTTCTCCTCCATCTCTATACATTAAGGATATCTACAACGCGACTAGCTAATATGTCTTCTCACCTAGAAACTGCAGAACCAACCTTTTGTTGAGTGTGTCTGCTACCATGTTCCCCTTCCCAGGAGTATAGACTATCTCAAGGTCATAGTCCTGAATTAACTCTATCCATTTTCGATGTCTTAGGTTCAGGTACTTCTGTGAGAAGATACACCAGAGACTCTTGGGATCAGAGTAAACATTAAACCATTCACCCATAATGTAGTGCCACCACATCTTCAGCGCAAATACCACTGCTGCTAACTCCAGGTCATGGGTGGCACCGTTCATCTCATGATGTCTTAGATATCACGAGCTATAAGCGATCATTGCTCACTCCCGCATCAGGACACACCCACGTCCAGTCCCTGATGCGTCTCAGTAGACTACATACTCAACTCCCTTTTCTAGTAGCCTCAAGAAGGGGTCACTCGTCAGTCTCTACCTCAGCTTCTGGAAACTCTGCTGGTATCTCCCCTTCTAAATGAAGGGCTGCCCATTCTTTGTCAACTTTGAAAAGGGTTATGCATTTCTGGAAAAGTCAGCTAAAAATATCTTTTAGTACCCAACCAAGGCAGAATTCCCTACCCTTTGGAGAGTTAAACCTTGAAACTTCTTTTGAAAAGATTTCCCCAAACTCATGTTGGGAACTAAAATCTATAACTCTTGCCGACGCGAGGGTAAGGTTGGCTGACTCAAGAGTGATTGGCTTCACCCTCCTATGCATGAGTTTATCCTATTCTGCCTAGGATTCCTTTTCACCAACCAAAGTAAAACCCCATCCCAATGTTGTAGATAACCCACAACCTTTTTTCCTAATACAGTCAATATGAGTATGAACTGTCGATGTCCAATCCATACCCAAATTAATATCGTAAGGCCTCAATACTGCCACCAAGAGGATCAAATAGAAACTCTCACCTCAAGGGTCAGATCACACCGTCATTGTAAGTGTGATTATTGAGTCTCCTCCCAGCGGTATCTCTAGATGTGAAAGTCAATTCAATGGTTTAACCGGATTACCGAGTCTCCTCCCAACGGTATCTCCTAGATCCACTTCCACATCTTCTGCCTTGCAGATTCATCTTTCCCTATCACTACCTCATCCCAAAAAATTTTACATGCCCAAGTCTCTAAGACTGTCGTCATTTTCCTACTTTCCCACTATTATAATTCACTGGCAGCATCTGCTCATCCAAAGAACATTCAACCAAAAATGTTCTCTCTAGCACCCAAACATAAGTAGGAATGCATAGTGGAATATTTCTTTCTTGTATGTCCTTAACAACACCTCACTTAGAAGTCTAATCCCTAAAGCATTGATTTTATTGTATTTATCGTGTACCATGAATTGTCAGTACACCTCGATCTACACTCAGCTACTGATATGTCATATTGCTGAAGATATAGAAGCACCAGGGAACCCTTAGCCACCTCCTCAAGGTAGTCCGTAACAAAATGTGAGTCAGGCTCACCTTAGAACCTCCGGGGCATCTGATGCAGAATCATGTGTATGGAGCCGAGCCTACATGTATCCTCTATCGATACTTCCGGTTGTAACTGCTGACCAACAGGTAGTGATATAGCTGGCACACTACCTGAAGGTACCATCTCAAGAAACATTCCATATACTGAAGCCTCATCACCCTATAGACCATACTCAAGGTCACATACTATAAAATACCAGTAGATAAGATCACCATATACTCAACTGGTGTCCCAACTTGGTGGAAAACTCTAGCCATAGCCTCCAGCGAGTCCTCAGCAGCCTGGGAATCTTTCTCACCTCAAAGCCTTGAAGGCATCTTCCATTGGATATCATGAAACGTGCTCAGTCGGCATGCACCGTCCTCCAGTGCAGCTGGTGGTAAATGCTACCCAATGGGTGGTGGTGCTTTTAGTATACCACCTGAATGTGCCAACACAGTAAGAGGGCCTTGCACCAGAGCCTCATCGCTCGGTGGGCCATCATTGTATACTCTCTCGGGAATCCTAGATGGTTTTCTCTATAGTGGAATCATGATAAGGAATTGTTGTGCCACAGTCATTAAGATATACCTGGTGAGCTAACTCCAAATAAATCACAAGAAAAACACTTCAAAAACACATGCAATCTATGTTTCTATGCACTAAGTTAGAAATCCTAATTTAGGGTCCTGTTGTATGGATATGTCAGCCACTACACCAACACTGGATTCCCCAAACTAAAAACCACATTCATTACACTTAATACTATTATCAAACAAAAAATATCAGTGTCCTAGTTCGTTGGTAGAGACGAACTCCTGTGATACCACTTTGCCACGACCAGTCCCCAGGGGCCTGTGACGTGACTACCACATGCCCACCTTCCATTGTCCAGGGGCTGGCGACTAGCATCGAAAGGAGTATTCTCTAAAATGGGGAAGGCGTTTCCATTAAACCTGAATAAACACATGGTCCAAGAACACAAAAAAAAGCAATTGTAAAGTTAACTGTTGTATTAAAAAGGAGTACTGAATGTAAAAGGGGCTGGAATAGAAGCCCAAATGAAAGTACGAGAACAACGGAAAGTAAAAATACAACAAAATGAATCAATACTACTGAAAAAAGGGAAAAAACTACTGAGTCTTCCTCTGAGGATCCTACCTGAAGGGTAGGTACAGATCACCTCCTCATCACTCCACGTCTACATGTCTCTTCTGCGTACCACCTAGTCCTAGCTTCCTTAAACCTCAGTCTGGATATTTGTCTTCTGCACAGGAAACCAGAGGGTGCGGTCAATGCCCGTGAAGGAGTGAGTATAATGATACTCTGTAGGGACCCCGAGACCCGTAAAAGACTCTCATAATTACACAAGGAAATCCACAAGGCATGATCTCAATCACAAAGAACAAAGAAATAGACATATCTCAATTAGAGTCTCATCTCAAACTAAATATTCAATTCAAAGAAATAAGATTATGATATTGACCCACATAGGATCTCTATGAATGAATATATCTAGCCACAAATTATCTAGGCTGAGGAACAAGTAACATTCTTAGTCACAACGTAAAACACCTCAGTTACTGGATAAATTCCCCTCTATAGAGTACAGTGGGCATGTCGCATCGCATAGAGGTGCTTCCCACGAACCTTGAACAGCTGAGGTTCTCCTCCCCATCACGTACCATGGGTCTATCGGGTCACACAGAGCTACTCCCCCACTTTGGCATGTTGAGGTACTCCTCCCCATCGGTTACCATGCTTACTATCCACCATGTCCTACTCAGGTACTCCTCACCATCATGTATCGTGGTCATCGAGTCACTCTGAGTTGAAAAGTCAACATTCGGCAGGTCTCAGCCAGTCGTAGGGTTCCGTACGTAGCGCACTTGGGAGAACCACTCCCCAATCCATCATTCCTATTTCAACCAATATAAAGTCTCACCAATAAGTAACATGATGATCTGTTATGTCACAAGAGTTCTAACACAATGGACGGCGCGCAAACCAGTTGTACGGACTGTGCGTTATTGACATTTCAGTGCTGCGGGCACAGTTGGATTCAGGTGGGATCCAACCCAACCATACATCATGTTCCTCCAAAACTCTCATAGAGTAAGTCAAAAATACCATCTTTATCCAAGGATCCTAGTATAGTATAAGGTTCATCAAATGGACTTGTGGTTATCGAGATAAGGCCCTTTATGTGTTTCTGGGTCCGGTTGGGCCCGAGTCCAGTCCGACCCCGTCAGACCAACCTGAACTAACATGGTCTGGGCTAGGCCACGGCAGACTCGGCCCACTGGTCCGTGGTCCGACATGGCCCGAAAAAATGGGTTGTCTGCAAGGGCGGCCCGTCCCTCCAGCGGCGGCCCACTGGAGGGCGGTCCGGCCGTGAAGGGTGCGCCTTGCGATACGTCTACCCAACCACTTAGTGGAGCCGCTCCCCTGAGCTCCCAATGGGAAAATTCCATTCGACCATAAATTGGTGGCGCCACGTGGGTGCCACCCAGTCACCGTGGAACCCACCGAAGGCGCGGGTTCCACCTCCTCTACTGCAGCTTCGACCGCGTTCTCCTACTCATCGACAGTGTCTGACGGCGCACTGCCCTTCCCTTCCGCGGCCAACCAACATGTTGGTTGCATTCTCCATATGTCGCGGATGATGAGCCATGACCCCTTTCCACACTAGCGGCATGCGACGGCATGACGCACCTCCTCCGCAGCCGGCAAGTGTCGGCCACTCCATTGTCTGCAGTGACTTCGTGCCACGACTTTCTCTTGTGGCGTGCATTGGCGCGTCGCCTCCTTCGTAGTCGGTTGGTGTCATCGTGCCAACACTCTTCCACTGAAGGTGAAAGGGTATCAATGTTGCAGAGGGTTCGGTCCGGGTTCGTTATGCCCGCACCCTCCATGTTAACTTGTTATCGATGGAAGGATAAAATGGGTTTAACAATTTTCTGTATTAAACAAAAAACCCAAAAGGATACCCTATAACAACCTCCCGTAGATATAATGATTCTTGGAACAAACTATTAGATATTTGACCCACATTATTCATATAATTTTTATGAATGGGGAAGAGGGAATCATTTAATGAAACTTAAACGAATAAACCCCCTACCTCGAAAAACCCGTTGGAAAGAGTCCACACTTGAAGGTGGATTGTGTTTTTCATTCTCGCAACTAGTTCCCAATAATGCCACTCATATGTCGTCCTTCGGTTCTTGGATAAATGTCATCTGTCACCTCCCGTTGGGTTCGACTTCTTCCTATAAGGTTTGGAATTGTTTTTCTCCTTCAACAATTTGTTGCATGGAAAAGCTGTGTCGATACCCCTCCCCAAGCTCCATATATATCAGAGAGGGGGAGGGTAAGTCACAATGTTATAATATAATGGGGTTCCATAATTAATAATCATTATAATTCCCCAACGACGTCATTACTTAGAGTTGACAGGTCAAGCCATTTATTGGCTTGACACATCGCTGGCCCCACCCCTTTGCTTGTCCGTTGGAGGATATGAAATAAAATAACAAAATTATTTCATTTCATTTCGTTTAAAAAGTCACAAAACATAAATTTTTATATGGACCATCTGTGGTCAAAGTAATGTTTCCTTTAGCGAATCCCAATGTTTCATATTCAATGGTGCCCTTATATTTTAAATCTGAACAACAGTTTAAAAGTTAGAAAACGCTGCGCATGTGTTTACTGAATGTACCTTAAAAAAGTTTGATAAATTAATTACGTTCACCCTCGACCCACACCGGTCAAGGTTAGGCTCCATCTAAGGAGTAAACGCCCCAACGAACTCAAGAGTACCCTCATATTTTCACCCTGAGTTACTGTTTAGAAGTTATGAATTTTATAATTAAATAATTTTTGCTTAATTATTTTATTTATAGACAAAAACTAACATTCACTGGTGGCCCGCGTTAACCAATGTCAGTATTAGCCTAAGGAAAGAATACCCTCATGAGTTCAGCGGTGGTCTCGGATTTTCCATCCGAGTTACTGTTTCTGAGTTATAAGCATTTGAAAAATAAAATAATTTTATTCCATTATTTTATTTATGGTTATGCCATTTTCGGGTTTTTTCACCGGAGACCTACGCCAACTAAACTTATGTCACACCTAGGGTAAAACCACCATCCGGAACTTAATAGTTCCATTAGATTTCTGATTCAAGCAACTATTTAATATTTTCTCTAATTTTTCCAGAAAACAACTTATGCGTTCTAATTACAGCTTAACAAAACTTTAACGGATCATTTTGGGCACTCTGGACCTCAAAATCATGCACCGTCATATTTCATAGTCTCGGAATAATACCATATAATTAAAAATATTATACATAAATTACAGTACATTACACATTATGATCATGTATGCTAATGGGGTTTCCTTTTCATAATTTCATATGGGTTAAAATTGCTATTTTATTCTATGTCTTCCCCCTTTTTCTTCATGGTTTCGTTCTGATTATGATTATACTCACCTCTCCATGGGTTATACTCACATGTTTATTATCTTGTTGAAATGATAGGTATATCAAAAAATGACTTTAGTAGAACTAATATGAGAGGATCGTGGTGTGAATTGGAGGTACTAGGAATGTTTGGCGGTCAGTCTCAACGATTTTGATTCATTCCTTCTTTAGATTACCCCTTTCTCAATTGTTTTCATGTGGGGACATCTATTCTAATTGTGTGTGTATTTTTCCCATTTATCTTTTTTATATTAACTTTTCATTCTTTGATGTATTTCCTAGAGAAATTTACATGCATTTATTTCTCTCATGATGTTCAATTTTATTCATATATATCATTACTATTTCATGGAGTTTGGTGTGTGCCTATGTACATGTAAATTAGACTAAGGCCTCTGATTTCAACGATATACTTACTCGATAATATTCACCATACCAAAAAAATTGGTGGTAGTATTGGGGGGTCACTCTCGACTTACTGCTAGCCCTAGTGGTGCCCTACTGGGCCGAGTCATAACATTATTTAATACTTTTTTATTCTAGTGGCGAAATATGATATTAAAGTCTTTATGAATCACAACAGACAATTTATAAAAAATTCTATAACACCAATTAATGTAAATTATGGAAAAATGGTAGTCTGAGTTGTTAAATAATAAAATATATTAATATATATAATTAAAATATGGATATAGTTGATAATTTTAATTCAATAATTGCGATGTTGAATTATCAGTTCACATGAGATAAGTATGGGAATGATTTTAGAAAAGAGTAAAATAGAATATCTGATGATTTTAAAACTATGGGGAAATTGAAAATGTTGAGATCCTACTTTCCATAACCATAATACTTGAAGAGTTAAAGTCAACATTTGAAAATGGTGAATACTAGAAATCCATCATAAATAGAAATCATTAATAATTTGAGGAAGAAAATGATTAGGATAATAAAATATATCAAGGTAATATCTTTAAATTTTTAAAGTTGATTTATAAAGTATATTAATTATGGGGTTATATTGATAGAGAATAAAAAGGTTGAGATAAAATATTCCCCCAATAAATGTAAATAAAAAAATAATTTGAAGAAAAATTAAAGGTGATTTAATAATAGACCGAGTAAAAAATACATCCCATGATACACAATCATACTATGGGTGGACATATATTTGAAAGTCAATATAATAACTAAAAAAGATGTTCTTAGGAGGTGAACTAGCAAGAAAAACCATCATTATTTGATAATTAGATATTGGGAATAAAACTATTAGTCCTCTATAGAGTTTCACATAGTAAGGGTAAAACTATCATGGTTTTAGACAAATTTTTTTAAATTTTGACATAATAATATTACTGTTATGTATATTAAATATAATATGGCTCATGGCCCCCTATATAAGAAAACATTCTTAATGAAATGTTTTATAGAAAAAAATTAGAGATATTCATGGGTTTGTGTTATATATAGAAGTAGATTTTCCATTTTCATGTAGTTATAAACATTTGGGTTAGCTCTTTAAGACTTCAACACATGTGTCCAATTAATTTATTCCGTGGATCTATTTTATTTTAGCACCATGATGAAATTATGGTTTAAAAATAAGGTGCATCCCCCAATCATTTTACACAAAAAATACTACTCCGTATATCTGTTCACTATTTTCTCACCCAAAGTGATCATAAATTCTAAATACCATGTAAATATGTATGATATATTACTTAGATTAATTTTATATCAATTTAGTTATTTTTTTATATTTTCTTCTATTATCTTTCTCTATTTTTTATTTGATCATATAAATATATATGTGTGTGTGTGTGTGTTTATTTCTAAATTTAATTTTTATAATTTTTTGTTTTATTTTATTATGATCTTATTTATTTTATTATTACATTATTAATATTCTTTGTATATCGATTATTTTTATTTTGAAAAATCAGTTTTTTAGTTTATATATTTTATTTTATTTTAATCTATATTATTTTATTTTATTTTATTTAATTTTAAATTTTAAATTTTTTATTTTATTATTATTTATTTTCTTTTTTTAATTTATATGATTCTATTTATTAATGGTTATGAAATAAGAAAAGACCACTGATCAGAATTATAGTAGAATGAAGATTTATAGGGATTAGTGATAACAATAATTGATGTTTAGGATATGACCGACTGGATGACCTTTCTAAATTGAATTGGATATCAATGATCTATTTAATATGAATTAAATGGTTATTATAATCATCTCAAATATTGGATGGATGACTTTTAATGATTTCATAGTTCCAATTTATGCTATATAATCACTAATTTTTATGATCCTTTCAGGCATTATTTATAGATTCAAAATGCGATTAGGTGGTCATGAGGAAATATATTCTGCAATGTACATTGTTTTTTATACTTTTCAGTGAGGATAAATTCATTATCATAAACATATTTATGATCATGATCCATCTTCCCCACTAATGGATGAGGAAGATAACATTTAATTTTATTTAATAAGAAATATTGAGAAGGATGAAACTCTATATTATATTCAAAACATAGATTGTGAAGGCCTAATGACTATGACCATAAGTAAACATCCACATCATGAGGCTCATTAATATGTTTTTGTTTATAATGTGGGATATTACCAATTTTTAATTTGAGGAAAAGAGATAAAATTTCAATTGTACATTTAGGAATGTACCCTGATCAATTTTACATGATGTATCTTAAGACACATGCTTTGTATGGTAGAAATAGTTTATCTGTATATCTTAGTTGGATGGTTTATCACAATTATAGGTAATACATTGGGATATGAGGTTTGTATTGATCTATTTGAACCCATTATGATGATTTTTGTGATAAAAATATATTTTTTACATATCTTATGGAATTATATATAATTAATTTATAAACAAATAGAGTAGCATGACTAGTATGAAGAGGGGTATTTTAGGTAGATGATTCCTCATCAAAAAGATTATTTTTAGTCGTATGAGGAGAAATTAAAGAACACTTATATTATAGAAGGTTTATTTGAGATTCTATTCAATCTATTTTGGATAGTGTTTACTCTTTATATATCAATACCTATTACATGATATAAACTGACTGGTGATCTAAAAATATTTATTAGACATTCGATTCTCTATGAGATACACAATTTGATGGAAGGTAACCATTGCATAGACTAGTGGTTTTAGAGGATTAAAGGTATAAAAATAAATTCATCTTCACAATTCACCATAATATAGAATACCATTCATGGTTTCATTGAGGTATTTCATTAACCACCTCCAAAACCTCCCCCAGTAGATTTAGAAGTATAGGTGATAAAGGAATAATGAAAATAAGTGTGGATCATTTTATAGATTTTATCTGATAATAATATGATTAGTGGTCATGTGGTGACATTAATAGGGGTAAATCGGTGTAAAAAATTTATCCATTACATAAATTATGATTTTTTTATATATTTATAATCCATAAACATTCAAAACCACATAACATTCAATTAATAATAAAGATACACCAACACATAAGGTTTTTATAATTATGGAATCTAGTATATGAATCTACTCCAAGATTAGTTTGGTTTATGTCCAAGGAATAATGTTATCACTAATTTAGAAAATTAGTTTTAGATGGGTGAAAAGGTATCTTATGGTAATCAAAAACTAAATTGTTTATAAGAAGGTATCATCCTAAACCCTTTGGAATGTATCATCATTTTCTCAAATAATCTTTTATGGTAATAGGTATCACTAAATATACTTTCAGTCTCCCAAATGGTATCGATATTTGTTGGAACCATAGTTTTCATATCTAGAAATGGATTTTGTTTTTGTTTTTGTTAATATATATTGGGTTTATCAAGGAGTTTGAAATGTCAATGATCTTACTGTGTATGTGGATTTATTGTTGAAGGTGGATATATTTCATATCATTTGAAATAAATTGGGTTCTAAATTTTAGAGGATGAAGAATGTTTTTTTGGTAATGAGATTATCATCAAACAAATAAAATAGATGTTTTAAAGGATAAAATAGGCTTGTATAGTTGTTCAAAAAATATGATTCGCTTCCATCGCATAAAAATTCAGATAAGGAAAGCATCACATTAAAAATAAAATGTTTCAAGAAAATTAGAGTTCTGCGCACCATAAAAATATAGATAAAGTTGCACGCAAAAGGGGATTTGAAAATGTTGGAAGATTAGCAAACTAAGAGGTTTCCCATGAGGGGGATAGTTCACAAGAGAGTTGTGTGTATATGAAGAATCTTGTATAAATATGTGAGTACCTTCAATCTAAAACTTAATGCTCTCTCTATGAATATCCATAACCCTTTCCTATCAAAATAGTTTCACATCTCATTGTAGCGCATATTGGATTTATGAAATAATATACCATTACATTTTAAATAATGTTGAGTTGAGAGGAAGAGAAAGAGTTTCACATATGTGAAATATTTTCATGATAATAAATTTTTAAAAATAACGTTTGTTTCATCAGTGCATTAAATTTCATCAATTTAGGACTATGGCACCAGAATAGACTCATTATAATCATGTAAAAAGTTATAGCTTACCACTTTATTCAAGAGACCTTCAAGATGATAAATATATTAGGATTTATCCAAATATAGTGAGATAAGTGGAGTTAATAGAAATGATATAAGGTAGGATGTGTGTTATCCCTAAAATTCATATAAAGGAAGTGGGTCTGACCTAGAGTAACCATGTCAAAAAGTGTATCCACAATACCTAGAGAAGCTTAGTGGATTTCAGTACGATCAATGTTGTGTCAATGTATACTCCTTATAAAATTCATTAGTTTTAAACCAAGTTTAATTGTTGAATTTCTCTTTTATTTCTTAATCTTGGTTCATGAAAGTTACATGATTTCATCAGATAGGTTTATCAAGTTCCTAAAAATGTGGGGACCATATATATTTCATTTGAAGAAAATGTTGTCACCGAGATTCATCCCAACCCTCTAAGGTTTTTCGACATTCCTGAAATATAATTATACTAGATAATTATAATCACCCATTCACCTTAAAATTCCATTATTTAAAAAGATCATCAATATTATGAAGAAGTTAATGCATAATATTGAGATATATTATCACTTGGAAAAAATTATTCAAGTGCCAATACATAAATAAATTCAATAGGATGCACTCCATCCCTGTTCTTCTAAACTCAATATCATAATGATCTATTCAAGTAGATAATAGTGTACTCAGTATTGTTTTCTTCCACAGTCTTCTTCTTGTTAAGGTTCCACAAGACAATAATAACATTGTTGGCCTTTATCAACAAATTTATTCTCTATTATGTACCATATTATTTGATATGTAGATATTAGCGGTGTTCTATTTATTCCTTCTTATTCATCTTCCTTAATGAACAAGATTTAATATTTAGAATATTATTGGCTTCTGTCTCTTCATTTATTAGATTATTCATAGGCGTGTAGTATATGTTTCTCAACACTTCAAATTATATATCTATCTTTCCTCTCACCTATTATTTACTCTAAACAATGCGAATACATTTTTTATATTTGAATAAGAAAATATCTTTTAATGAGGACATTGTGACCCTTTAATTTTAGCTGTTCAATAACCATTATGAAAAATCCTTATTCCCTTCATTATAAGTTAATACCAATAAAATATGATTATATTTAATATATAGAGACCCAAATCTTGACGTACATTGACATTAGATTACTTTTTCGGAATACTTAATACATAACAGACATAGACACACAAGGACCGTAATAGTTTAGTGTCTTTGGAAACTCGGAATTTAATCTTCTAATCGTGGTGAAAGATCTTTAACATCTCCCCTAAAGATATTCCCCTTTTGTATTCTTACATAAACATTTATTTATATCATGGGGAAAAGAAAACATAAAAATGGTTAGTTAAAATTCTCAATAAGGGTAAGCATAGGGAACATAAGATAATCCATAAACATTTGAATGCAAAAGCTTGAACATAAAATCTAAACATCAAAATCATGAGAAAAGATATAAATCTTGGAAGTAAGAAAGGTATATATCATAAAGGAACATCAATATTTATAAAATATCATGGGAATAAATCATGTAATTGTGGCAACCATTAAGAAAATGTTATGATTTCCATAGTATCCAAGGCATTGCGGCCTATACCATCTTAGTGGACAAAGTCCCTTTCCAAATCGAGTTCACTCCTCGTTCCAGTCCTGTAACACTGAACCAGATTAACTTACCATTCCAGAAATGTCTATCTCATGAGATAAAAATCTTTTCCCAATGCATTGGAGGGAGATATAGGTCCCACCCATCTCATAATGAAATCATTCTAACATGTGCCACAAAATCATGGATCATACATCATTCATCATAACCCAAATAATAAAATGGGTTTCATAAATATCACCCTATTATAACATAATCCATATAAAAAAAATGGATATCATTTCATCATAACAGAAGTTAAACCATGTAACTCATAGAGAAATTATACTTGAAACATACACATATGAAATAATTTCATCTTAGATGGAAAATGGTTTTGATAAAACACTTGAAATAAATTCATGAGGAAAATATCCTTTCTTATTCAAAATCATTTTATTTTAAAAAAATTATATGAAATTTTAAAAGAAAAGGATTTTTTTGAAAATAATAATGAAATATTGTAGAGTAATCTTCTTGAAAATAAGGCATTATGAAACCGTAAAAATCCATTCGATCCGTATATGTTAAAAAACATTCTTCTCGTACATTTTCTAGAAAAGTTAAAAAGTATCTCGTAAAAGAATGATTTCTTACATAACATGTAGTAAAAGTCAAAAATGGGTAAAAAGGAATTTAAACATACATGAAATTTTTTTTATAAAACTTTTACATGGATGATATATATAACCCCAGTAAATACTTATGTATAAGCAATCTCGGATAAAAATGAGATTTGCAAAATTATCCCTTACCTTATGTCTGATATGCTTCGTATGTATCCGAACCTCCTGTATAATGATTTAAATAATGTCATTGACTTATTAAAGAATCATATTCATTGTTATTATATTATATATGGTTCACTTAGGTATTTATATTACCCGTCCATTTTTCAATTCCATGTTAAAGTTGCATTTTGGGTAAAATTGTTTCATTTATCGTACGTGTTTGGACTTATTGGTCTTGATATTATTATTACTTATATCATGATTTACTTACTTACAGAATGAAAAACATGATTTATATATCATATATATTCAATATATATATATATCATAGATAGATAAATGAAATGAAACACACCATTCATGGAGACGGTAGGTCGTACATACACATTAACACTATTTTCCTTTCTTTATTGACTTGAATGGAATTAAGTAGATGACATATATATATATATACATAAATAAATTAGTTTCATTATGTCATATATTTCATTATTATTCATTATATATACTTTATAATCATTCTTGAATGGTTAATCATGGAAAATGAATCTAATCGCGTTCGTGGAGACGGTAGTCCGTACGCACGCACGAGCGATGATATCAATCCCATGATCGTGGAATTGTATTGAAGTGTATGTATAATATTACAGAATCAATATCACTTTACAATAACCATATATATTTATTTATTTACACCATTATACCCATCTATGTAAGGTGGTGGTCGAAAACAGATTACACCATAGCGTGGAGACAATATTCCGTACGTACGCACACGTGGTGATTTTATTTTCTGTAGGATAGATAGAAGGTGAAATAGGGTTGTTTCATATTTATAATAACATAAAAGTATATAAGTAATACTTATTTTATTACATTATAATTAAATAACTAAATAAGAATATGTTGAAGAAGAACAAAACTTGAGAGAATCGAAAGAAGAGATTACATATTCTTTGACGCACCTCCTTTAAGCCTTCTCTTAAGGAAGTATAGTTGGTATTTTGAGAATACCAGAACCTCCAGAATGTTTCTAGGGAAGTGGAGAAGAGAAATGGTCAGGGTTTGGCCGAGCTTCAAGGCTGAAAAGGGTTTGAAGAGAAGAGGTAAGGGTGCCCTTTTTATAAGGGAGGAGAGGGGCACCTTTAGAAAAACTCAAAATATTATTTTATAATAAAGTCATATTCAGTCTATAATAGCTCAAAATTAATTTATTTAGAAGATAATGTGGGAATGGGTCGAAATACTCTCAACAAATAGATTTTAGACATGTTTAGGTTACAATTTTAACCTTATCATTTAGATTTAACTCTAAGTTAAATAATATAACTTTTGCTGCATCTTATTGTTTTCTTACACTATATGGTTAATAAACGTACTATAACAAGCCAAACGAACTGCAAGTTGTTTATTATTAATATATATAACTTTATCTAAGTCATTTTGCCGAAACATAGATTTTTAGGAATAAAATAACAAGTAATAATATAATAATTGTTTTAAAAACTATTTTATGTTAATTTTGACACTATTTGTTAATTGATTTTTGTAAAAATCATAACATCATTATTAGTTATAATAAAGGTAATTCAATCAATAATAAAATGTCATATTAACCTATTAAATTAGTTTAATTCATAAAAAGTCTCAAATTACAATTATTTGGGTATTTATAATAATAATTAATTTCATTTTTCATTTTTTAGGTAATTACTGCATCACCATTGTGTCATAAATAACATAAATTATTTAATGTCTAAAAATTATAAATAAAATTCCATTAGGTTGGAAATCGTTTTTACTTTCTAATTAATATTTATAGTCGAATTTATCTTATGTATAACCCTATATTAAAAATGTTTTAGTTATTAAACTTTGATTTTAACTATTTTAACCCTTCATTAAATACATTAATAATAAATGTCCTAATCCAATCCAAGTGGACCTAAATGGTCATATTTTAGTCATAATTTTTATTTTGGTCGAATTACACTTATCCAATAGAATTAGGACATGCGTTAGGGTAATAATAATATCATTTTTACCCTTAATTACCCTATTTACTTTTAACCGTGGTAAATAAAAGTAAGAAGTTACTATTCACCAAAAATTATTTTCATCTCATTGAATCACATTTTAGTCATTGATATTAACCATGTCTCTCGGCTTTTCAAAATTCCACTCACAGAAGCAGTAAAATTAAGTTTTATGTGAATTTCCAAATTCTCCTAGGAGGTGGGTAAAAGACGGTGAAAAGTTCAATAAAATTTTAATATATCTAAAATTATTATAAAATAACTCCAATTAATTACATTGAACGTATATAGGTATTATGTATCAATTTTGACATAAAATAAATTTATATAAAATAAATAATTATTTAAATAAAAAGTCTGTTATTAAATAGTAACCCGGAGTTTTCACTAATCATCAAAAATTGAATGTTTTTAGAAAAATACCAAAAATTCACCCTATGTTAATTTCGATATTCTGAATCCAAAAATGAAGTCCATTTTGAAAGATAAAATTTATAAATTTTTAAAAAGTGGATATTACTATTCATAACGGCTAGTTTATATAACATATCGTTGTTTAGTGAAACTCGGTATTGCATATAACACATGCTATCGTGGAAGGTCACGATTGCATGTAATGCAAGCCACGTCAGGGATGCGTGTAGTGCAAGCTCCTTTTGGTGTAGCATACAACACAAGACATCAAAAAAATAAAAAAAATATTTTTCATAAAATCTCGGGGTGTTACATTCTACCCCCCTTAAAATGAATATCTCCCTCGATATTAGTCGGGGTTATAAATGGTTTACTACTCGAAAGATTCTTTAATAGAAACCCACATAGTAAAATGGAATACCAAAACCAATCTTTAAAAACTAAAGTATGAAACGTATCGGTTACCCAAGTTAACTAATCGCTGGGTTTCCATGTAGGAGAACATAAGTGAAAATATGGATATGGAAGAGAAATCTAACAATCATGTTATGATGGAGAGTGGTAGAGAACATGGATAAGAAAAATACAATAATCACAAACCCATAAATTTGTGATGATCTAGGGTACCATCTGATTCATCTGATATAAGGGCACTAGGACAACATTTTTTGTTTTCAAGATAATTTCCCTAAAGTTGAAGAATTTGAATTAGAAGAAATACTTACTTTATTTTGGTAAAATCTTTGTTCGTGCCTTGAACAATTTCCACATCATATCTTTATGAAATGAAGTTGAATTTGTCTTTCGTGAAGTTTTAGCAGATCATGCGATAGAATGATAGGTCATTCCATCTATCTCAAACATAAGTTAGCAAAATTTATATACATAAGTCTATCTATGGTGAGATTAATCAGATATGGTTCCTAACATAGACTTATACTTCATATTTCATACTTCTTAATATAATAAAACTGGTTTCTACTAAACAGGGACTTCATGTTGGCCAGTGGTAGGTGATAAAGGATTGTCGCACTTCAGTTGTGGGTTTGATTCCCATAGCCTTGTCCGACGCAATGGGTTGTCGCTCGTCCTACTGGTTGTCCTTTTTTTAAAACTACATTATTATAACTTTCCATCAATAATATTAAAAAAGTTCTAGCCTTAAAAAATACTAACTTATGTCCAATCCATTCCAATATTTAGGCTTATCCAAAATACTGTTGTCCAATCTTATAGTATAAAGAAAATGATTACTAGAAATGTCATCTACCGAGCATGTGAATACCATCATTTATCCCCCATATAAGATATATCTAGTTGGTCACATTCCAAACATGTGAATACTTTAATCATGTATTCTCTTGAAAAATGAATACCCATTGAATCCTAGTGAAAACATGAATGCTATCAAAAGTTAACTCTTTCCGCATAACAAAATCCAAAAATTCTATATAATCAAACCATGATATAACTTTTTCCTTATATCAGTCATGAGCTCATGAATACTATCAAACATTTCATTTTCTCCTTATCCCTTCATTATGCGTATATCATCTTCTTTCATAAAATATCTCAATCACTTTACATGGTTATCGGTACCATAAAATTATTGAAAACCACAATAGACCAATACATAAATATTCCAATATTCCACGATACTATATAAAACATTATTTTTGAATCCCATTACATAAACACTTAATAATTCCACCACATCATTGTCATATTCAACATCACCAATAGTGATCACATATGACTTCCCTTTGTCCTTTTCCTTAAGTGGTTGCTCATGTAGATCATCATTAACCCTGGGATTAGGACATTGATTAGCATAATGCCCCATTTGATTGCACTTGAAGAATTGAAGTGTTGGTGGTGCGTTCTCTGCAGTCTTTTCTTTATTCACATCATTAGAAACCCTTTTTCTATTACTTTGACACTCACCTACTCGATTAACTTCTTTTCCCCACTTAAAACATTTTAATGTCCCTTTAAGACAATCTCCACCATGCTTTTTTCCACACTATGTACAAAAAGAAACATTCATCTTCATTTCACCATTGTTCTATGATTTCTCCTTGAAATCCATCTTTCGGTTTTTGTCAAAACCATGAGATGCATATGTTACACCAACTTCCAGTTCTACCTTGATAGCACAATGCACAATTTCTTCAATTGCTACTGAAGTCTCTTATCGGTAATGCCCTTCGAAGACTTGGTTTTAAACCACCAAAAAATCGATCAACTTTACATTCAGGTTGGATGATAAAGCCATATGCATACCTTGAAAGTCTTGTAAAATTCTCTTCATTTATACCAACTGATTCATCATCCTTCTGATTAATCTCAAGAAACTCCTTTTCCATATCTGTTCGAAGAATACGAGAGAAGTACTAATTGAAAAACAAGTTATTGAACTCGTCCCATTCCATGGATTCAATTTCATCTTGGGGCCTTGTATTATTAATTAGAGTCCACCACTGGTCTGCTTCACCTTCTAAATGGTAAACGGCCAAAATGACTTTTTCATGTTCTGAACAGCCAAGTATGGAAAATATCTTTTCAATTGTAATGATCCATTGTTCAGCAATACGTGGATCATAAGACCCACTGAAAGAAGGTGGGAGTTGCCTCATGAAGGACTCAATAGAATATTGTTCCATTCTCTGCTCATTTGGAAGTATAGAAAGATTCATAGCTTGTGTAAGTATAGCAATAAGATTTTTCACTCCATCTCCCATAACATTGGTTTGTTTAGGAGGAAAATCATTTCATTTTCCATTACATTGACCAACAAGGTTCATTCGGGTTCTAACCATCGTCTGAAACCCATAAAGGAATAGTTTGAGAGGAAAAAATCATGCTAGGGAATAAAACATAATAAAGGGGGAGTACCTTTGATATCTAACATCTTAGGTTTAATTATAATATCGTTTCTGTAATTTTAGGACTATAACCTATACGTATACTTAACCTTAGTGACATCCCTAGACATACCGTAGAAATATCTCTAGGGATCTCACTAATGTTTTCGCATCCTAGTTTCCAAAGGTTAACTAATCCTTTCTTATCATACCAACTATAGAGACCCAAAGCTTGACGTACATGGACATTACATTAATTTTGAGGAATACTTAATACATAACAAAAACAGACACACAAGAACCTTAATAGTTTTCTATCTTTGGATACTCAGAATTTAATCTTGTAATCGTGGTGAAATATATTCAACTTCTCCCCTAAAGATCTTCCCCTTTTGTTTTCTTACCTAATTAATTTATTTATATCCTGTGGAAAAGAAAACATAAAATGGGTGAGTTCAAATTCGTAGTAAGGGTAAGCATAGAGAACAAAAAACAATCCATAAACATTTGAATGCAAAAGCTTGAACATAAAATTTAAACATAAAAATCATGAGCAAAGACATAAATCTTGGAAGTAAGAAATGAATATATCATAAAGGAACATCAATCTTGATAAAATAGCAGGGGAATAAATCATGTAATTGTGGCAACCATTAAGAACATGTTATGATTTCCATAGTAGCCAAGGCATTGCTACCAAGACCATCTTAGTGGACAAAGTCCCTTTCTGAATCGAGTTCACTCCTCGTTCCAGTCCTGTAACACTGAACCAGATTAACATACCATTCCAGCCATTTCTATATCATGAGATATAAATCTTTACCCAGTGAATTAGGGGGAGATATAGGTCCCATCCATCTCATAATGAAATCATTCTTACTTGTTCAACAAAATCATAGATCATACATCATTCATCATAACCCAAAGAATAAGATGGGTTTCATAAACATCAACCCATCATAACATAATCCATATAAAACAAATGGATATCATTTCATCATAAGAGAAGTGAAACCATGTACATCATAGAGACATTATACTTGAAACATACACATATGAAATAATGTCATCTTAGATGGAAAACGGTTTTGATAAAACACTTGAAATAAATTATTGAGGAAAATATCCTTTCATATTCAAAATCGTTTTATTTTCAAAAACTGCCATGAAATTTTAAAACAAAAGGATATTGTTGAAAATAATCATGAAATCTTGTAGAGTAAGCTTCTTGAAATTAAGGCGTTATGAAACCGTAAAAATCCATTCGAGTCGTATAAGATAAAAATCATTCTTCACGTACTTTTGCTAGAAAAGTCAAAAAGTACCTTGTAAAAGAAAGATTCCTTACATATCATGTAGTAAAAGTCAAAAATGGGTAAAAAGGACATTAAAAATACATGAAAACATTTTTATAAAACTTGGACATGGATGATAAATATAACCCCATTAAATACTTATGTATAAGCAATCTTGGATAAAAATGAGATTTGCAAAATTACCCCTTACCTTATGTCTGATATGCTTCGTATGTATCCAAACCTCCTGTATAATGATTTAAATAATGTCATTTACTTATTAAAGAATCATATTAATTGTTATTATATCATATATGGTTCACTTAGGTACTTATATTACCTTTTCATTTGTCAATTCCATGTTAAAGTAGCGTTTTGGGTAAAACTGTTATATTTATCATACGTGTTTGGACTTGTTGTTCTTGATATTATTATTACTTATATCATGATTCACATACTTACAGAATTTAAAACATGATATATATATATATATATATATATATCATATATATTCAGTATATACATATATATCGTAGATAGATAAATGAAATGAAACACATCGTTCATGGTGACGATAGACCGTACGTACGCATGAACGTTGTTTTCCTTTCTTTATTGACTTGAATGGAAGTAAGTAGATGAAATATATATATATATATAGTAGCTTCATTATTTCATATATATAATTATTATTCATTATATATACTTTATAATCATTCTTGAATTTTTAATCATGGAAAATGAATCTCACCGCGTTCATGGAGATGGTAGTCCATACGTATGCACGAGCGATGATATCATTCCCATGATCGTGCAATTGTATTGATGTGTATGCATAATATTACATAATAAATATAACTTTATAATAACCATATATTGTTTTTTATTTACACCATCATACCCATCTAAGTACGGTGGTGGTCTAAAACCGATTACACCACAGCGTGGAGACCGTATTACGTACGTACGCACGCGTGGTGATTTTGTTTTCCGTAGGATAGATAAATGGTGAAATAGGGTCGTTTCTTATTTATAATAACATATCAGTATATTATTAATACTTATGTTTTTACTTTATGATTAAACAACTAAATAAGAAGTAGTTGAAGAAGAAATAAACTTGAGGGAATCGAAAGAAGAGATTACCTCTTCTTCGACGCACCTCCTTTAAGCCTTCTCTTAAGGAAGTAGAGTTGGTCTTTTGAGAAGACCAGTACCTCCAAAATGTTTCTAGGTAAATGGAGAAGTGAAATGGGTAGGGTTTGGCTGAGCTTCAAGTCTCAAAAGGGTGTGAAGTGAAGAGGGAAGGGGTTCCCTTTTTATAAGGGAGGAGAGGGGCACCTTTGAAAAAACTCAAAATATTATTTTATAATAAAGTCATATTAGGTTTATAATAGCTAATAATTGATTTATTTTGAAGCTAAAGTGGGGATGGGTCGAAATCCTCTGAACTAATAGATTTTAGACAAATTTATGTCACAATTGTAACCTTACCATTTATATTTAACTATATGGTAAATAATTTCACTTTTACCGTGTCTTCTTGGTTTCTAACACTATAAGGTTAATAAACATAGAATAACAATCCAAACAAACCCAAAGTTGTTTATTATTAATATATATAACCTTATCTAAGTCATTTGGCCGATCCTAAGATTTTTAGGAATAAAATAACAATTAATAATATAATATTTGTTTTAAATACTATTTTATGTCAATTTTGACACTATTTGGTAATTGATTTTTTTAAAAATCATAAAAGAAATATTAGTTCAATAAAAGTTAATTAAATCAACACAAACATGTCATAGTAACCTAGAAAATTAGTTTAATTCATAAAAAGTCTCAAAATACATTTATTTGGGTATTTATAATATCAATTATTTTAATATTTTATTTTTTTTGGTAATTACTGCATAACCATTGTGTCATAAATAACTTAAATAATTTAATGTCTAAAAATTATAAATAAACTACCATTAGTTAGGAAATCTTTTTAGATTTCTAATTAATATTTATAGTCGAATTTATTTTATGTATAACCCTATATTAAAAATGTTTTAGTTATTAATCTTTGATTTTAACTAATATAACCCATCTTTAAATAAATTAATAATAAATGTCCTAATCTAATCCAAGTGGACCTAAATGGTCATATTTTATTCATAAGGTTGTTTTAGGTCAAATTATAGTTATACAATAGAATTAGAACATGTGTTAGGGTAATAATAATATCATTTTTACCCTTAATTACCCTATTTACTTTTAACCGTGGTAAATAAAAGTAAAAAGTTACTATTCACCAAAAATTATTTTCATCCCATTGAACCACATTTTAGTCCTTGAGATTAACCGTGTCTCTCGAATTTTCTAAATTTCTCTCACAGAAGCAGTAAAATTATGTTTTATGTGAATTTCCAAATTCTCCTAGTAGGTGGGTAAAAGAAGGTGAAAGGTTCAATAAAATTTTTATATATCTAAAATTATTATAAAATGACTCCAATGAATTACATTGAAATTATATAGGTATTATGTATCAATTTTGACCTAAAATAAATTTAAATAAAATAAATAATTATTTAAATAGAAAGTCGGTTTTAAAATAGTAACCCAGTGTTTTCACTATTAATCAAAACTTGAAAGATATCAGAAAAATACCAAAAATTAACCCTAGGATAATTTTGATATTCTGAATCCAAAAATGAAGTCCATTTTGAATGATAAAATTTACAAATTTTTAAAAAGTGTGTATTACTATTCATTACGGCTAGTTTATATACCATATCGTTTTTTAGTGAAACTCGGTATTGCGTACAATACACGCTGTCGTGGAAGGTCGCGATTGCGTGTAATGCAAGAGAAGTTATGGATATGTTTAGTGCACGCTCCTTTTGGTGTAGCGTATAACACAAGACATCAATAAAATTAAAAATAATATTTTTCATAAAATCTCAGGGTGTTACATAATAATTCTAGAAACTCAAGATTTTCTTTCTTCAATACTTTTATAAGATCCATATATATTTTCCACATATTCATGAATAATAATAGAAAGTCATGAGGGAAATTTATTCTCATAATGTGAGGGAATTATCACTTTTCTTTGGGATTTCATGGTCGTAATGTGGCATCTCAAATAATAGAGTTATTATATCTGGGGATTATTATCCCATATCTTCCTAGGACATGTATATTTTATCAAAACATGAGATGAACTATATTTCTCTCAGAATATTTCATGGTTTTTATGTGACCTTCATCTTCATGATGTAAATATGATATTTTCCATACTCATAATGAATCACAATATCTATTTGAATAAGTATGAATCTATTAAATAACAACTTCATTATCAATATACTTGATCTATGGTTATATCTTTTAAATTGTATTCATCACCATTAATTTTCTAAAAAAATAAAACCATATATATGAAATATAATGTCTTATGTATCATATTGTGGTACCCAACCCTATTTCAAATTTCAAGTGGGAACCCCTTATAGAAGAGATTATTACTCTTATGTATTACAATATTGATCTTCACTATTCAAATTTCGCATTTTTATGTTTAATAGAACATTAACATATTATTCGGTCAGTACCCCTATGTATTGACTTTCTATTTTTTTATATTCCCAACTTATAGATTTCAAAACAACAATAATCATACATATGGTTTGGGTAACTCTTATGTATCACATTTGGTTTTTTACTTCACTAAATTTCCTCAAACTATTGAATCTAATGTAATTATTTAGTTATCAACACATATCATGTAATTTTTATTCCTTTTAATTATTTTCTCTTTTCGATGATCCTTATGTTATGATTTTTACTTTTACAATTTTCCTAATAATATTTATAATGTATCATCCATATACATTGAAATGGATTATGTATCAATGTAAGATACATTCCTTTATTAATTTCAGCATACTTCAGACATCGAAATACCTTAACATCCGAGTTTTTGAACTTCACTAGCATATGAACTTTGGACATAAGTAATTTATTATCATGAAACAACATCCAAGATTAACATATAATGTAAATTATAGATTATATTTTGGTTTTTATTCAATATACACATCTTCTAAACATAATTACTACAGAATAAATATTTAGACAAAATCTATATACCATAAATCAGAACAACAAGTTGTACACATTCTTTCGTATATTGTCTTCTAGATGCACATCACCTTAATATCCATACATTATCTTGAATCTTATTGATAGTGTACTAACATGCCTTATTCACATCATTATATCATTTGAATATACAAGTTCATAAATAGTTACTCATCTCCTTTTTCTAATAATCATCCAAGGTGATATCTATATAATTTAGTACCCATTATACTATATAATCGATTAATGGATTATAACATTACTTTATTGTTATTCTCTTCAACCCAACAGCTATGTTCTCTGTCAATCATATTTCCCTTCTCAAAGATATGTTGAATGTATTTTAATATATACTATTAATTAAAATTCCTCACTTATCATCAACTCATGTTAAGATCAAATATACAATCATCTAGTGTGTTGGATGATTCCCTGAATATGTCTACACAAGAACTATAAGCAGTAGAAATCCTTGACCATTGTAAGGGGTAACATATAAAGTATCTCTATTTCCAATATATGAATGAATATTCCTTATCATATCTAAAAAAACTTCTTCCAAATTTTATCCCACACTATCCAACTTTTTCATCTATTTGGTTCTTCTTCCATCACCCAACACATATTGGAATTTATATTTATTCATTAAAAATTAATAAAATCCTCAGAAAACATTGGACTCATTAATATACACCTTTGGATTAGTATTCAACATTATAAACTAATTCACACGAATTACTATAAATATATCTTCAAGGTTTCTCCTTTTCTATCCCTTTTATTATTAACCAATAAAATGATGTATTAATAATAGAAAGTAATAATCATATCACACATTGCTAAAATTTTCATCTTATCACCCTTTTGAAACTAAAGCCAATTCAATTTGAGAGAAGGGTGGAATCAAAAATTTATTTGAAATGATTAATCAATTAATCATATCTAAATCTAATATATCATTCTCTGTATAGAAAACAGAAATGATTCAATTGGACAATAGAGTTATCTATTGAACTATAAAATATGTTATAAAAACTCAAATGTCCCTTCCAAGTGAAAATTAACATAGTTTTACAAAACAAAAAAAATCACATTGAAAACACATTAAAATAATTCATGTGATAGAAGAAATATTCCCCTTTATAGCTCAACACATTTCCCCATTAATAATTAAATTAAATTAATTCTATACAGGATTAGGATTGTTTGATATATATAACTCAAAGTATGAATCATTTATTTAATAACTAGAATTCAACATTTAGATTAATTATTAACATCTGGTAGGGGTTTTTCTAGGGTTAGGAAGCTAGGTTTCCCTGGATATTTTATATTTTAGGCAGGATAACACCACTCAACTATGGATATCCTTTATTTACTCAACTATGTTCTTTTAGAAAGAGGTTTTAATGCTACAAAAGCTCTTCAAATGGTGGAGGTGGGTACCATCTAAACCCTTCAAATAAGCTTCAGAATAGTTGAAGTGGTTGAGGAGGCTAATGATCGTATATTTGTGATGATTGAGTTGTCTTAGATTACTGGAGATCTACGAAACATGATGAAGGTAGATAGAGTGAAAGGTGACCGTCGATCCACAGTAGTGTAGCAGAGATGAATGATATGTATCGGTCTACAGTGCTGGAGAGATAGTTGATTGAGGCTTGTAAAATTTTATAGGTGGTGGAATAATCAAGTAGAGTTATCAGATCTATGGTGATTGGGGTCATTATGAACTACCATTGATCTATAATGGCATTAACTATTTAAACAGGAAGGATTCATTGACCCTGTTTTCTAGCACCAATTAAGGCGGAAATATCCATTTGATTTTGATTTTAGTCTAAATTTACCAAAATATATAATCTATTTTTTTAGTTATATATCTAGTATTATGAAACATGATAGAGACATAATTAAATGGAATTATATATATATAAATGTTGTTCTTCTAGAAAAAAATTCTGAAAAAGGGGGACACTACCCATGTGATTTCTAATAGGGAGACTATTCTAGATAGATTATAGATTTTTGAGAACTCTAGAATTTCTTGGATATTTCTACCGATTGGAGGAAAACCTTGGAAAACCAATGATCTAGTAAAAAAGGAAACTTTTATATATTTCTCTACTGATTGGAGATTTATAACAATGGGATGATGATTTTTTTACATTATTTTCCAATCATATTATTTGAAGTGAAAGGATTATGGGATTATATCCATTTTTTTAAATCCAAGTATGGTTTTATTTTGGGAATTAGATTATCAGTTCAACACATCCAGTATAATTTATAATAGGGCTCTAGTTTTGAATAAAATATTTTGGTTTTAACCAGATCGTATGGTATCCTATGATTTTATTTCATTAATATTCTACTATGAAAATCACTAGAAAAATAAATAGAGATACCAAGGTTTCCAAATTCGGTCATTATTCTAGATTACTTGTGGATGTAAACTAAAGTTCATTATTGAATTATAATTTAGTTTATTCTACATTGTAAGATAATATCCCTCTAAAATTTGAATATAAAAGACTGCCTAATTTATATCTAGGATGAAAAATTGTTGGCCATTTGAATGTTGATTGTTATAAATATGTGGGTTTCTATTTTTTTTCTTCTTTACATTGAAATCATAAGGAATATTGTTGGAAGAATATGAGGTGGAAAAACATGAAAAATAATTTTTTTCTATTAGAGGAAGACAATATCCTCCTAACAAGAACAAGGAACATGTCTGTGTTGTCTTTTTACCAATTCCTAAGGAGTATTTTCAAAATGCCCATGTGACTTGGGTAACATAGAATAATAATAAATAGTTATAGATTCATAAAATAGAGTAATGACATATTTACATGATTGGAATAAGGTTTTAAATGACACTATCTTGGGCTCGAGGAGGAGAGAACTAGGAGGATGAGGGAAACATAAAACCACGAGAGCCTTTGGAAATATTTCGATATTCACAGAAAATTATTATTCATTTTAAGGGGAATTCAAATCCTGGTGATTGGGATAAGATCTCAAATATTCAGGACGAAATCAATAAATGAATATAAATTCAGGGCATCCATGGAAATTAGTATGTTATTGAGGATGAATTCGAAATAAATATGTCTTTTATTCAGGCATTTCCAGAAGATAAAAATGTTCTTGTGGGTGATGAATGTTTCTAAAATGTCCCTCCTTATAAAACAAGACATAGAAAAGATTACTCTTATTTGAATAAATCCATGCTAACCAGGTCTCATAGTCCCATTAACAGTAAATCAGATGGGGATGATTATTATGATTCATTATATAACATTGATTATGATATTTGATGCTTATTTTTCGTAGTGTTTTTTTGGCATGGGGGCATAAATTCATGTATGACCCCATGCATTTTTTCCATCTTTCCTTTTTCTTTTTAATAATGTGTTTTCCATTTCCTGTAAAAAAAATAGCATTGTTATATTATTTTCATATGAAATCCCCTGCATGGGATACTCTCCATCATTATTAATTATATCCAGTCTTATCAAATTTAACTCTTAGCACATCCTCACTATACCATTTGATATATTATAAGGATGAATCATGATACTTGTCAACACATTCCATGATGGATTTATTTTCATGCTACGTAGTTATCATCAAAATTATCATGTTATCCCCAAACATGTTTCCCCTTTAATTTCCATAAAAAATAAGAACAATAAATAAATATATTTGAATAAGGTAAATTTTACATCATCTCCTTATGGAGAGAAATATGGTTGAGATTTACCTATGAACCTATAAACCCACGTTAATTTAGTTTCATCTAAGAAAGAACATTTCTCCCTTTTACCCAATTTCATCATCTAAACATTAATATCCCATGGAATTATGGTTTTCCTTTTGTTTTGAGTAGTCCTCTTATATGAAATATATTTTTTCACACAAGCTAGAAATTTAAATTCCTTATTTTATACATATGAAATCCCATTTCCCTTTTCCAATAATGCGAGAGATATGATAATATAGTCCTTATAATTTTTTTTAGCATTCTCCTATGTTGGAATTTTTTTTTCACAATCCCATTTTTATTATGGCTGTTATGTAATTAAATTTCATGAAGATTCTAAAATTTGTTTTCACATCCCATAGAGTTACTCAAGAACACCTGGGATATCCTTTTTAGATAGCCTCTCATGAAATTAGAGTTATTCAACTTATAAAATTACTAATTTACCTTTATAACCATTTTGTACTATGATTACTCGTTATTTTATTTTTTACATTCTTTTCTCAAGAATAATTATGTCACAAAATTTAGAAAACTTTTCATGGGACATACATTGATCTTCATGGAATACTTCTACTAATTTTTTTAATACTTCTCTCTTGAATTGATTCTCATTATCGCTCTAGATTTCATCTTGAAGCAACAATATTCACTACCTTATTGGAGATATCCATGATGTGTCCATTTCTAAAATAATACAAATATCTATTCTATAATAAGGAATCCATCTTAGACCTCTTCTTGGGTATTAGTTTTTTTACTATCATATTTTTTTACACCTCATGGGAGACTTGCTATATTTTATTTATTTCTTTATATTTTGCGGTCTTATCTTATAATTATCATGTGATATGTTCTTGGTAGAAATAAAACTGAAATCATATTATATGTGGACAAACATATTTCAAATTCTATACAATATACCAAGACACTCAAATATATTCATAATGAAAAAATTATTTTTTTTATTGGTAGTTTACTTATTCTCAGTAGGGTTTTTAATCTCAAATAAATGTCCCCTTAATCCATGCCATATATAATATTTTGTAATTGAATGATTATAAAAACATTTAGTGAAAATATAAAAAGAATACTAACAATATGAACAATGACCAACACAACTTACTCTATTGACTTTTATTGTTGTCTATCCAGATGTATCACCCATCTATTTTTGGAAAATACTTATATTGTTTTGAGACTCATTTAGGGAGCCATATAACATTATATTTATCACATACATTAATGGTTTATCTGTGGGGTTTCTCATCAATATTTTCACTCATATTTATCCATATATTGATTTGTTACATGTACCATCAAAATAAATAACATTTGAGAAAATGATATCTTCATAAACATCGGGTTTTTTTTCTTATGAATGAAATAGATAGATATTTAGATTATCTCAATGGATTAATTCTAAAAATTTGATCTTTTTAGAAACAAAACTCTTCTAACGAGCTTTCATGTTAACTAATATAATTTTCATAGTATCTTGTTAGGTACTATCTTTTTCACCATTATGTTTCTCAATTTGGATTCCATTTAATTAAAATTTATTTTGAGACTATTTTTCTAATACCCAAATAATCTAAATCTACTTAATTTTTTTAATATTATCAATATTATTATATTCATTTTTTCTTAATTTTTTCATGAATTTGTTAATATATTTCTTTAATTTTTCATTAAATTCAAATTGAGACATACTTTCATAAAAAATATCATAATGAATTTATATTAAACCCTTGATCTTATATGAATTGATTATATATACTTAATATTCTCATTAATGATTAATTTTAAAGAATATTCTTCCATAGATGGTTTTTATCAAATGGTCATTAAATATTTTTCCTCAGCTTTCACTTCATTGATGATAGATTTCAACTTTGAAATTATACTACTAATTCTTCTTTCATAGATTCCCAATCAACTATAATTTGTGATTTTTCATCATGTAGTTCCTAAATAAAGTACAAAATGTACGTTAAATATTCATTGGGTAACTTTTTTCAAGAAATCCTTATCCTCAAAGAAGATGTATTCAACTAAATAAATACAACTATTCTCTTAGTACTCTTCATAGATAGGACATGATTCATCAAAAACATCATAATCAATTGATTTTAGAAATGAACTACCACATTGTTTAGTATAAAGTAGTGGTGAATCCACTTTATTAATTGAAATTTTCCTTAGCTTAATTGCCTCATTATTCTATTTATTCTTATTGGTTTTGGTTGAATCATCCATAGTGGTACTCATAGAGACATGAAATGTCTTTATTATTTGAGGAAAATATGAACCTTATTATAATATGAACATCATAGATATAAAATAAATATAATAGGGAATTAATATAGATATATTCATAGTAATCCTAAATTATAATTAATACCAATTGAAGTGTTTTCATATCATGAAATAACTCCATGGGGTGGGGAGTTTAGAAAATTCCACTTTCTATTTTAATTATCTCTACTTAGTATTCAATCATCTATTGTAATTATGATTTATGGATTTTTATGAACCCTCCATTATCCCCACTACATGTGTTAAATAGAACAAAAATTTTCCAATAGCACATATGATTCATTAATGTTTTTACCCCGATGTGTGAATTTATTACATTATATATTCGGGTTGTGTCTAAGAAACAGATTCATCAAGAGTGTAGAAAAGTGACAACAAATTGGTGAGAATATATCATCATATACTCTAAAACTACACAGGTTATTCAAAATTATCATCCTTAACATTAGGTAAGAATCATGATTTTACCAAATACAATCCTGAAATAACACCCATCTCATGAAAATTCTTTAGTATCTTAATTACTATAGATAAAATTTTATAAGATAACTCAAGTATCCCATGTTCCTCCAACTTCCATTGTTTTAAAATATATTTATTAAGATTTGGATTTGGATGCTTCAATAAAGTATGATATTATTTGTCACGACCCTCCTTCACCTTAATGAGGGAAGGGACATCAGATTGTCGAGCCCTTCCTTCTTTATGTTGAAAGAGAGATAATGACCCCTGAATCCCGCCTTCAATAGGTCCCGGAGTGGCGACCAGCACCAAGGGTATAGAATCTCACACAAAAAGGAAGGCATTACCCTTTTTTATAGGATTGGGAGAGAAGATAGAAACCCCAACAACACCAAAGATGAATGTAAAGGTAAATATAAAAGTAACACATTCCCATATACATGTTCAAAAACAAATGATACAATCCAAAAAAACTCCAAAGGTAAGTACGAAGAAAAAGGAAAAAGATAACAGCAACTGCCCCAAGGTCCGAGCTAGTACGGTCCAACACGATCCCTGAAGTCCTCCTGGAAACCTGAAAGTAGTTTTATATACATAGGGTGAGCATACAACTATACTTAGTAGGGAAAACCAAAAGCTCTTGTGCACAAGTGGAGGGAAATTCAAATGTCTTGTGAGAAAAGAGATAACCAAAACATCTAACAAGGTTAACTATCCACCCAAGCCTCACCAAGGCACACTCCCCAAATAACGCATTTCAAGTAAAGTTCAGTAATAGGACATCTATATCTGGGTACCCTACGCCACTTTCCCACTAGTTATTGAAGACATCCTCCGCATTGAACCTATATTTCCGTTCTCACCATAGTCCCACTGCCAAACCCTGCTCGCACACACCTGGTCCATAACATCACCGCAATCCCACTGCCAAACCCCTCCCCCACACACATGGGCCATAACCACACATCCCGCCCGCAGAAACCTGGGCCACAACTGCCATGCATAACCACACCCACAAACACCTGGGTCAAAACAAGTACTTCCATACCCGAAGACACCTTGGCAGAAAGCTATTGTCATGCCCGAAGACACCTGGGCCTTATCCCGAATACACTTGGGAAACAACCTGCCCGCAAACACCTGGGCCAACCACCAAAACTACCCTACCTGAAGATTCTTGGGATAATAATGGACTTCAGGCCATCACAGTCTACCCGAAGGGTCTTGGTCTATTCGGGAAAGGGAGCAGAAAAGAGATAACAACCAGCCACTCGTAGGAGTGTTGGAAAAAACACCTCCCCATGAAATTGGGATATTCGGCACTAAAGTTCTCAACTTAGGTGGGGCGCAAATAAGAAACATAAGAGCTGCAGATATATGTATAGGTAACAAGCACTCATCCCGGCCTAGGGTTTCCAAAGACCAACCTAAACACAAAAAACCTCGTGAATCTTCATTCGTAAGAAACACAACACTCACAGCCAAGTCACAACTCGTTCTCAAAACCAAATCCTCATTTAAATCATTCTGTTTTTATGTTCAATCAAACCCATTTAAGTGAATTCTATATTACTGGGCAACTAGAAGGCATAACCACAAGCCAGAGGAAAAGAGAAACAGCCAACATCAATTTAAGCATTCACACCTAGTTCTCTTGTAAAGTTACACCAACAAAAAAGGGGATTAGTGAGATCCCTCAAAGTACTTGGACCAAAGAAAAACTCACAACAGGGATAAGTGAGATCCCTAGAAGTATTGG
Organism: Viscum album; assembly: GCA_963277665.1. Classification (NCBI taxonomy): domain Eukaryota; kingdom Viridiplantae; phylum Streptophyta; class Magnoliopsida; order Santalales; family Viscaceae; genus Viscum; species Viscum album. Next base: position 1,270,359,133 of record OY728119.1, read on the forward strand.
AAACAAAGAAAACCCCAAGACATAGCCCCATGCCCCCAACTCCAGGAAACAACGATTTCTCAACAATTGAGGATCCCACCTGAGTTCGTGTCATAGCAGAGTAACCGCACAGCTTCAGATTCACAACCAACATCCGTACCACAACGAAGGATCCCATCCTCACCCACATCACCACATAAAGAAAATCAAATAGGACTACATGCCTAATACCAAAACAAAGTAGGGAAACATCCAGGTTCAAGCATATAATTCATTATTTTATTCTTTTTGTTGGTTAGCCGGGGTGACCACACATGGATTATATTTACTGGGCATCCACTTGATCCACCGAGTTTACGTAGTCAACCAATTTCCAATTTACAATCATTTAATAATCTTAGAAGAAAAGGGTTCATTAGTGCGCAAAGAAAGACAACCAACGTCCATGATTTTCAGTGAGCATAGGCCTACACAATTCACAACACATTTCAACATAAAAGAGTACAAAAGAATATCTATCACCCCCCCCTCAGTCTTTGAAATATGTTCATTATCTTCGTTAAGTTTGGTTTCATCAGTCCCCAAAGAAAAAATAGCGTATCCACCTCGCATGATTCACAATAAGGAAAGATGAAGGAAACCCCTACTTGATTGATCAAATATAGATGTTTTTATCCACGCGCCAAAATCAGGGGATGCACGGCTTGAAGGGGAGGAATTCTGTGGACTCTAAGAGGAGTAGAAATCTCCAGAATAGGCACACCACAAGCCACGGGAAGAAGGGACTCCAGGCGCATAGGGAGAAGAAAAAATCCGACCAAAAGGAAGAAGAGGCAAAATGAACTTCCCATGCAGTATATAGATAAGATCCTATTGTTATGGGATATGGGAATTTTGAATGCCTAGAAAGTTGGATCATGGTTTCCCACGTGGTTTGGCAGTTACACACGATGGAATTAAGTTGTTAATCAATATATCCCATCGAGGAGGTTTCCCGGGATTTTTAGGAATTAATTATGGGATTTAAATATCCTTGAAAGGGGTAAAAGAATTAATTTATCTCAAAAATTACATTGCGGGAGCGGGACTGGAAAAAGAAAATGGATGGTTGGGTGAGGACACAGTGTTGCCGTCACGGTGCCACTATTTTGGTGGAGCCTTATTTTGGAATAGTAATGGGCCAGGAGGGTCTGGGCCACTACATTAGATACCTCTCAAACTATTATCTCCCTCGAGAATCAAAAACAAACCAGAAGGAAAGAGAGGGTCCGAACAACCACCTTGAATGATTCCTCTCTAGAGCGAACCCGAACAATTACAATCACTGAAAAACAAAAGATTAAACAATCTGATCATGTGGTGAAGAGTTTCCCTTCCTCCATGTTAAGATAATATCCTCTTTGGGAAGCATTGAATCGCCTGCATTGGTTTAGGGACATCCACTCTAACGCATATTAACTAGGGATTAGGTCCTACCCTCCCCACATTTCCGGATACTTCAAACACATCCACAGAAAACGGAAAACCACACATTTCATAGCCAACAAGGTAAAGCGTTCCATCACAATCAGTACAAACAGAACAACAAAAAACTCAAAAAAACTATGGGTACTAGGCATGCATCTGTGCTCCCCGTTCCTTGGTACTCTCCTCAAGGCCACCATGCCTCCACAACACACTTACCAAAAGAATGGTTCGTCCAAGAAGCACCTTCCCTTCATGACCTTTGATCATCACTAGTCACTCTACGGACATTGCATCGTCCTCGACATCTAACTTTCCCCAGTCGAGGACGTGTGAACCATCGTGTAGATATCATCGGAGTTGGGACACATAGATGACGTCGTGCACCCTTTGCAGTGGTGGTGGCAATGCCAGCTGATAAGCCACCCCGCCGACCCGCTGTAGTACTTCGAATGTTCCAACAAACCTGGGTGAAAACATACTCCCTATGTCGATCCTCCGCTGCCCATGCCAGCGGGAGACCTTTAAGAATACATGGTCCCTTACCCCAAACTCAAAGGGTCTCCTCCTCTTAATGGCATATGACCACTATTGGTCTCGATCCGCCTTCATCCTCTCTCATATAAGCTGATCCTTCTCTGTCGTGCTCTGCACTTCTTCCGGGACAAGAACACTCACTTCCCTAACCTCAGTCCAGCACAAAGGTCAGTGACATGGCCTCCCATACAAGGCTTCGAACAGATCCATCCCAATGGTATAGTGATAGCTATTATTGTAGGAAAACTATACCAGAGGCAAGTGTCGAACCCACGATCTTCCTGAGTCCAGAACACATGCTCGCAACATATCCTCCAAGGTCTGGATGGTACGCCATGTATGTCCACCTGTCTAGGGATGGAAAGAAGTGGTAAGACGTAGCTGGGTGCAAAAAACATGTTGCAATCCTCTCCAGATTTGTGAGGTAAACCGTGCATCCCTATCTGAGACTATGGATCTCGGAACTCCATGCAACCGCACCACCTCATCCACGTACCTTTGTTCTAAGGCATCAACTACGCCCAACTCCTTGATCGCTAGAAAGTGGGACGATTTCATCAACCTATCCACCACTACCTAGATAGAGTCACAACCTCCTTGATCCTAGGGTAGCCCCATTACGATATCCATTGATATGTCATCCCACTTCCACATGGGAACATCTAAAGGTTGCAACAATCCACCTAGAACACGGTGTTCAACCTTAACTTGCTGACACACTAGGCACATTTCCATGAACTCTGCTACTTCCCATTTCACCCTAGGCCACCAAACCTGTCTCCTCAGACCCTAGTACATCTGGAAACTCCTGGGTGCACCGCTAGGAGTGATTTGTGGTACTCACTATGAAATCTCTCGCGCATCGCCTCTAGAACAATCAGCTTTCGTGAGAAAAGCACCTGATTCTGACCATCCTATGTCCACCCTTCCGGAGCATCACCTTGGTTAACCTGGTCATGCACCACTTTACTTTGTGAGTCTCCCCACTGAGACTCCTCCACCTGCCACTGTAGAGAAGAATGCACTGCCACCTGATACAGTCAACCTCTTCAACCTTCCACCCTTGCATCCAGGTGTAAGGTAGCCAACTCCTCTATCTCCTTCCAAGTATCTGTCGACTCTCAAAATGCAACCTTCCATGACTTCCTTTTCAAGGAATTGGCCACCACATTCCCCATTCCTGAGGTGTAGGAAATATAAAAGTCGTAGTCTTGAAGGAATTCCATCCACCTTCGCTATCGTAAGTCCAAGTCCCCCTAGGAGAAGACATACTTAAATCTCTTGTGATCAGTGAAGACCACGAAGCGCTCCCCGACGAGGTAGTTCCGCCACAACTTTAGTGTGAACAAGACTGCCGAAATCTCCAGATCATGGGTGGAATAGTTATGCTCATGGGGGGGTAACTACCTAGACCCATAGGAGATACCCCTTGCCGCAGAATCAATACACATCCAAGGCCTTGTCCTGAATCATCATAGAACACCTCATACGCTGCCTCTTCTTCTGGAAACCACAGCACTGGAGAACTAACAAACATCTCCTTCACATAACTAAATGCCACCTCACACTGCTCATCCCACACGAAAGCCCAGTCCTTCTGGGTCAAAGATGTCAAAGGTGCTGCAACTCGGGAGAATTTGGGCACGAATCTCCGGTAGTAACCTACCAACCCGAGGATACTACGAACCTCCACCACGTTCTTGGGTGCTGCCCAAGAAACAACCACCTAGACCTTTGATGGCTCCACTTCTATCCCTTTCTCGGACACCACGTAACCATGGAAGTGCACTTCTCGCGTCCAGAACTTTCACATGGACAACTTCCCATAGATTTGGTGTCGTCGGAGGACCTCTAAAACCGTTATCAAGTGCTCAGCATGATCCTCCTATGTTCTTGAGTAGATCAAGATGTCGTCAATAAACAATACTATAAACCGGTCCTGATATTCCCGGAATATGGAGTTCCTGATCCCCATGAACATCGTTGGTGCGTTCATAGTTCCGAACGACATGAACACAAACTCAAATTTCCCATATCTGCACCTAAAGGTAGACATTGAGATGTCTCCCTCCTTCACCCTCACTTGGTGATATCCTGACCGCAGGTCAATCTTAGAGAACCATCCTGCCCCTTCAAGGGGTCAAAGAGATCGTCTATCCTTGGAAGAGGGTAGAGATTCTTGATCGTTACCTGATTCAGTCTCTGGTAGTCTATGCACAACCTGATACCTCCATCTGCCTTCCTCGCGAACAAGACATGATCACCCCACGGTGACACACTTGGTCGAACAAAACCCTTCTTCATCAGATCGTCAATCTTAATATGCAACTCCCGTAGCTCCGAAGGTTCCATCTAATAGGGGGCCATCGAAATCGGATGAGCACTAGGTTGCAAGTCTATCCTAAACTCGATGTCACGTCGAGTGGGTATAATTTTCACCTCTTCAGGGAAGACATCCATAAACTCACTAAAGACCCCTGGAACATCCACCATCTCTGCATCCACCGACTCCACTGATAGCTCAGCCAGCAAAGATAGGAGGGGTTCCCCTCGCTTACTGCTTCCCTAGCAATTCTGATCGCCGATGAAAGTCACCCATTGGCCGCCCAACTCTAAAAACACAAACCTTACTCGGAAGCAGTCAATGACGACACATACAGAGAATATCCAGTCAATGACTAGGATGACATCGTATGGATGTATATGCAACAGTAGAAGATACCTGACTGACTGGTGTGGCCCTATCATCAGTCTTCATCCTCGATAAACATATAACAAGTCAGTCCGACCTCAGACTGGTGTGCTCAGCACCGGGGGTACTGGAAGTATCTTAGAGTATAATTCCAGATCATGGGATAGACTAGGTGTAACAAGGGAGTGTGAACCTCCTGGATCAAACAAGGCATACGCAAGGGTACTAAATAAGATGATCGTACCTTGAACGACCTCTGGCCCTGCTGGAACTGCTACCTCCACGGCATGAAACTACCCACGCCCAGATGCACTGACTCTCGGCTATCAGCCCCCTCCCCGACTATGCCCTGGTCGAGGTCCCTGAGTTGTGCCCTGAGGTCGGCCTCCTCTTGCAACGTCTTACCTCAGTGGAGCGGGAGCCCACTGCCCCTGTTGTTGCTGCTGAAAGTGCCTAGCTGGGAATTACTGCTTCTGAGGTTGGTGTTGGACCTGCCCACCCCAGCTGTACTGTACTCTATCGAGGCACTGGTTTCAAAGGTTCCAATGGCTTCCACAGATGAAGAACCTCGGTCCCAGTTCCCAAAGGAAAAGGGCTAGGACCGGGATATTGGAACTAGAATTGCTGTGGCTTGCTCCCTACAGGTCAGAACCTAGAGGGCCCTGATGCAGGAGGCCTTCTGCTGATATCCTTCCCCTTTGACGAGCCCAACTGGTTTCCCTCTCGTGACACGCCTCCCCGTGTGTGCATCCTCTCCACCACTTCATCCTTCATATGCACCTATATGTATGTCGGTAGGGTGAAGGGAGTAACAGCTTACTAAAGAGAAGGTTGGAGTGCCTTCTCTAAACGTCTTTCCCGAGACTCCTCATCCAGAAAGAGGTCCGGAGCAAAGAGATGGAGATCCTTGAACATGATCCCCAACTCTCTCACTGACATTCCCCCCCTGTTGTAGGGAGAGTAATTCCTACCTCTTTTTATCCTTCATCATGGAAGAGAGGAATTCTGCCCGGAACTCCTTCTCGAAGTCAGCCCACATCACCTCAGCCTCCCTCTTCTCTCCAAGATATAGTGTCCACAACTGATGCGCTGCTCCACGCATCTGGATGATATCCATAGGAACCCAGTACTCTGTCGGAGTCGGAATCAAGCTGAAGGCTATTACCAGCTCCTCTAGCCAGCTCTCTGTCTCCATATCTGAGATGCTACCCTCATACTTCCCGAGGGTCTGTCGCTGAAAGGCACGAAGCATCTTCTGCCACTAATCATCCTTCTCCTCTCAACCGGTCCTCTGTCAATCGGCCAAGTCAACCACCTGGGCCTCGATCTCCCACACTACCCATGGTCGCCTCCCAGGTGCCATAGTTGCAAGGTAAATAAGGAATGCATAAGCCCGAGTAGTGTAGAATATTGTTATTAATTTTTCTTAGACTTTTTCATTTATTTTGAATACCCAAGACACCCATGAAACATAATAACACAATTCATTATGATGCATGTACCTTTCCTAGGGTCTCTATCATGCAATCAATGTAGCCTCACTTGGTCGTTCGGTGGGTCCAGAGTCCTTACATCTAATCACAGGGGGACCTAAAATCCCATGTCCTAGCCAGTCTTCCCTGTCCTAATTCACGCACCAAGGTCACCCAACACGGTTTCCCTACCAACCCATTCAATCCTCACTATGCCTAACTTTAGACTCCATCCTACCTCTCAACCTCAACCATTGATACCATTCTATCACGACCCGCCTTCAGGAAAAAGAGGGAAGAGATAGGAGATTGTCGAGCCCTTCCTTCTATAAGTTGAAGGAGTGATAATGACCCCCGAAACACTCCTTAAATAGGTCCCAGAGTGGCGACCAACACCAAGGGTATAGAATCTCACACAAAAAGAAAGGAATTACCCTTTTTATTTTTTTATAAGATCGAGAGATATGATTGCAACCCCAACAACACCGAAGTTGAAAGTAAAGGTAATGCCAAAAGTAACCCATTCACATATGCATGTTCAACATTAAATGATACAAGCCACAAAAACTAAAAAGGTAAGTACCCAGAAAAAGGAAAATGACAACAACAACTGCCCCAGGTCAGAGCTAGTATGGTCCCGCACGATCCCTGAAGTCCTCCTAGAAACCTGAAAGCAGTTTTATATACGTTGGGCGAGCATACAAGTATACTCAGTAGGGAAAACCAAAAGATCTCAGGCACAAGTAGAGGGGAATTCTAATGCCCTGTGAGAAAATAGATAACCAAAACATATAGCTAGGTAAAATATCCACCCAAGCCTCACCAAGGAACACTCCCCAAATAACGCATGTCAATTAAAGTATAGTAATAGCACATCGATATTAGGGTACCCCGCACCACTTTCCCACTGGTTATTTAAGACATCCTACGCATTGAACTAATCTCGCCATTCTCACCGCAGTACCACTGACAAACCCCGCCCGCACACACCTAGGCCACAACCACACATCCCGCTCATAGACACCTGGGCCACAACCCCCACACATAACCACACCCGAAAACACCTGGGTCAGAGCAACTAATGCCACACCCGAAGACACCTGGGAAAAAATATATTGGCATGCCCGAAGACACCTATGCCTTATCCCGAAGACACTTAGGAAACAACCTGCCCGAAAACACCTAGGCCAACCACCACAACTACCCTACCCGAAGATTCTTGGGCTAATAATGGACTTCAGGCTATCATAACATGCCCGAAGAGTCTTGGGATATTCGGGAAAGGGAGGAGAAAATGAGCTAATAACCAGCCACTCATAGGAGTGTTGGGAAAAACACCCTCCCCCATGCAATGGGGGTGTTCAGCACTAAAATTCGCAACTTAGGTGTGGCACGAATAACAAACATAATAGCTACAGATATATGTATAGGTAACAAGCACTCATCCTAGCCTAGGGTTTCCAAATATCAACCTAAACACAAACAACCTCATGACTGTTCATTCGTAAGAAACACAACACTCACAGCCGTGTCAGAACACGTTCCAAAAACCAACTCCTCATTTAAATAATTCTTGTTTCATGTTCAATCAAACCCATTTAAGTGAATTCTACACTACTAGGAATCTAGCAGGCATAACCACAAGCCATAGGAAAAAAGAAACAGCCAACATCAATTTAAGCATTCACACCTGGTTCTCTTGTAAAGTAACAATAAAAAAAGGGGGATTAGTGAGATCCCTCAAAGTACTGGGACCAAAGAAAACCACACAAAAGGGATTAGTGAGATACCTCAAAGTACTAGAAACAACGAAAACCCTGAGACACAGACCCATTCCACCAAAACCTGGAACCAACGATTTCTCAACAATAGAGGATCCCACCTGAGTTCATGTCACATTAGTGTAACCACACTACTTCAGATTCACAACCAACATCCCTACCACAATGGAGGATCCCATCCTCACCCACATCACCACATTGGAAAATCAAACAGAAAAACTCACCTACTACCAAAATAGAGTAGGGAATCATTCAGGGTGAAGACCATCATTCATTATTTTCTTCTTTATGTTGGTTAGTTGGGGTGACCACACATGGATTATATTTACTGGGCATCCACATAATCCACCGAGTTTATGTAATCAACCAATTTCCAAGTTACAGTAATTTAATCATCATAGAAGACACGAGTTCATTAGTTAAAAAGGAAATACCACCAACGTCCATGATTTTCAGTGAGTATAGGCCCACACAGTTGACTACACATATCAACATAAAGGAGTATAGCAGAATATCGATCACACCCCCATCTATTCTTTAAAGTCTTTTCATTATCTTCGTTAAGTTTGGTTTCATAAATCCCCATAGAAACAATAGCATACCCACCCCGTATGATGAACAGTATGGAAAGACCAAGGAAACCCCTACTTGATTGATCAGTGATCGAAGTTTTTCTATGCGCGCCAAAATCAGGGGATGCATGACTTGTAGGGGGAATTCTGTGGACTCCAAGAGGAGCATAAAGCTCCAGAAGAGGTGCACCACAAGCCACATGAAGAAGGGACTCCAGGCGCACAGGGAGAAGAAAGAATCTGGCTAAAAGGAAGAAGGGGAAAAACGAACTTCCTTTGTGATATATAGATAAGATCCCGTTGTTATGGGATATGGGAATTTTGAACACCTGGAATGTCGGATCGTGGTTTCCCATGTGGTTTTGCAGTTACGCACGATGTCATTAAGTTGTTATTTAATATCCCCCATCGGGGAGGTTTCTCAGGATTTTTAGGAACTAATTATGGGATTTAAATGGCCTTGAAAGGTGTAAAAGAATTAATTTACGTCAAAAATTATGTTGCGGGAGCAGGACTGGAAAAATAAAACGGAGGGATGTGTGAGGACACGGTGCCGCCGTCCCGGTTCCACCGTGACCAGTGCCACCGTGACTGGTGCCACCATCATGGTGCCACTTTTTTGGTGGAGCCTTATTTTGGCAAAGTAATGGTCTAGGAGGGTCTGGGCCAGTACATTAATCCTCATAAATTAGTCTTTAACTATCAATACATAATTAATTAAAATACTATGCATGTTATCCTTGTTTTTTTGACATAATGAACAAATGATCAATTAATGTGGATAATATGTTACTCCATGTTATTTTTTATTTAATCTTCATATTTTTCAAGATTCTTAACATTGTAGTAGAAGTATCAAAATTTCTCATTACTTATATTTTTTCTTCTAAATCATCTACATTGATAAAGAGATATAATAGGTCTTATTCATCCTTCTTCTTCGTCTCCCTTGATGAAAAATATATTCTCTTTATATTATCATAGGATTGTATCTCTTTTACACTCATAATATTTAAATGTAAAAAATATAAATTTCTCAACTCTTATATTCTATTTCTTTCATTCTTTTTATCCATTTTGATACTCTAAATCAAATTAATATATTTTTCAAATTGAAATATGGGAATTTAATTCAATCTCAAAAATGTGACATTATTATTTCATATGACCAATAATATTTTGAGAAATCAAATACCACTTTATTCTGATTTGATATTAAATAATGACATCTCTTTTTAATATTCCAAGAGGTTTGGGATTATCCTTATGTAAATTTACTTGAATTTATATATATTTTCCACGCATGCATAGATAAGCAAAGGAATTTATGATAAAAAGTTTCCTGTGAGGACATGAGGGAATTCTATATTTTCTCCTAAATAACAAGGTTTTGATGTGTCATGTCATTTGATACCATGACTGAAACCCACTCTTCTCACTATAAAACTTAATATGGTGTGGTTATATCATCATAGAGTTAGAAAAAACTCTATTATTTACAAGATATTTCTTGGTTATTATGAAACCCTCTTCTTCATGACATGAAGGTAATATTATCAACATTAAAATTGAATCAAAATATCGATTTTAATTTTTTTTAATCAATTGAATAATAAAATTCAACCTTGATATACATGACTACTAGATATATATTTTTGAATGTTATAAAATTAAAAACTTCTATTATACTATAAAACCACAAAAATTCAATAAAATTTTCTATGTATCATAGTAAAAATCCCAAAATAAATCCAATTTTTATGTGTGAATGCCTCTTATAAGAGATTATTACTATTACATATCATAGTATAGTTCTTCTATAGTCCCCCTTTTCCATGTATTAATGTACCCATTTGTATTTTCCTTTGAGTTCCCTTGTATATTGATATAATGTTTTACCTCAACCAAATTTGTAGTTTACAAAGTAGAAATACAATTACATATGGATTTTATAACTCATTCATATCATAAAGGGTTTTTAATTTTCTATAATTCCATTAATAGGAGACTCTTATATAATGATTTTATTACCCTTATATATCATGTAAGGTTTCTTCCTTTTCCATATTTTATAAAACTGATAAACATCATGTAAAGAATGATCATTTTTTAATTTCTTTAATAGTTTTTCGCAAATATATTCCTAATTAATTCAAATATCTTATGTATCAATGTAATATATTTTCAAATTATAATGTCACTATATATAAAACATTAAAAACACTTAATTTCTTGTATTTTCTCCTTATTTAGATTCAATACTCGTAAATTTATAATCTTACAGACTTTGGAATTTTATTATCTATAAAAACATTATATTCAAACTCGTCGTGAATATATAGTGTAAATTATTTTTTATCTTCAATATATATATATATATATATATATCTTCTACACATTGTTCTTTTAGACTCCATCTCTAGATGACTTTCTTATACCTTAGCAAATATCAATTGGATGTGCGCATCCATGTATAAATTATCTACTGGATACACATTAGATATAAATCCAAAATTAACATTGTTACATTTGGATAGTGTAATCTAATACCATCTTCAATTATATATATCATTTAAAAATATGCCTTCAAGGACATTTCTACTATCCAGTTTATTTCAATGATCATCCATGGTGATTTCCATCTTATGTAGTAACCTTAAAACATGATAATCAATGGATAGATTCTCCCTCTTCCTGCCATCTATTCTCTTTAAAAAATGATCAATATTCTACATCAATCATAGCTATCTTGTTAAAAATATCATGGACATTTAGTAAAATAGGATATTTATCATCCTTAAAAAAATTCAGTATTTCATATTAAAATCATCTTTATAGTCATAAGAGTTTATTATGCTTCATTGAATGTATTTTTAAAAGAACTCAAAGTAGAAAAAAACCATTCCCAATTTATGGAAAATATATTCTTCTTCTATATTTCAATAATATGAATGATTCTTCATTAAAATTTCCAATATAAGATAACTTCTTTGATGTTGTATCACAAATTTATCAACTTCTTAATTTATTTGGATCTTCCCCAATCAGAAATCACAAATTGACATATATATTTCTTCACTGAGAAAAATTTCAATCATCACAATATATACGACTCTTCAAATAAATTAGTTTATCTTTTATTTTAATTTATTGTTTTTATATATATTTATATATATAAAATATTCTCATAAAAGAAAAAATATATATAAGATAGAAATACTATAAATATAAAGTATTATGAATATTAATATACTTTTGAGTAAAATACGCATCCTTTTACAAAAAAAATCATAATTATTTTATCAATTATATCAATAATTAGATTATTTTTTAAAATTACTTTATATATAAAAAATATTGTTTTATTTTTTTATTTTTGAAAACATTATTAGCATACATTCTCATAAATACTATCTAAAATTTCAATTGCAATCCTAAGAGGACTCTAGAACTTTTCAACAAATTCTTTACATCTTCTCATTGATAAAATTTTAGAACAAGTAATGTGGTTTGGAACAAAATTTGATTTGTTATAAATCAATTTAAAATTTACTAAATAGTGATAAATTGAATCATTAATTTGATTACCCAAATTGAATAAAAACCCATCATTTTCATTTTAAAAATTATAATAGAAACTTTTTTCATTCCACCCATATTTCTAATTTAATTATAGGGGAGTGAATATTAACATAAAAATATTATTTAGGGGAATGTGAGTTGATAAATTCCATGATTTCATTCATATAATATCTTGTTTTATATATTTAAATTTCATTAAATAATATAGAATTTTTTTTGTTAATATAAATATATATTATATTTATTTTTAATACATTCATGAAATTGAAATTTACTTATAAAAGTAATTACACATTACTTAATAAATAAGGAAATCTAAAATGAATCTTTTTAATTAAATTTTAGTTGTATATCACTTTTCAATGAATATTGTTCTCTAAGGATGATAGTCATTATTTATTAATGAAAATAAATGTTTTAATCATAGTAGAGTGAGTTTTTAGGGGTTTATTAAATTCTTTACCAATCATTAAATATTTATCCATATATTTTACCCAAAAATTCGTGAATTTATAACTTTTACAAAACATCCCACTACCTATATAAAATTTTGATCCACTTTAAGTGATCATGGGATTATTTGAGTTATAATGTGTAATTTATTTAAATAATAAGTAATGCTTCATAATTTTTAAAATTGTGTATAAGTATGAAAAAATTGTATTTTTAATACTTGGGTGATGATAAGGATGGTCACAATGATGCATGAATGATGATAATTGTTTATGGAAATGTAAATTTCTTGCTAGGATCATTCAGTGAATAGAATGAGATAATTAATAATGTTAAGATAATTACTAAATCAAAATGGGTTGTGAAAAGTGATTTAGATCTTGATTTATAATTGCATAATTTTTCACAAACATAAAACAAAAAAATTGTCCAATTCCAGATTTTACCAAAAACAATGCATTAGCCACCTTTACAAAAGAGATTTCAAAAAAAATATCCTCTTCCAAGGGAACAATATATCATAAAGGGTTAATGGTTATATGAAAATAACTAACATCCTATGTTAATGTATCCATAAAAGTATGAGATCATCCAAATATATATAATACCAAAAAATTCCATAAATTTAGAACAATAGACTTGAACACTACCAATTAATTCTACGCAATGAGGAAAAATAAATTATAATACCAAACAAGGACTCATATGGTCTCACTCGTTATGGTGACTAAATATTTGGAGCCAACTTCAACCCCAATCACCCAATAAGCATCCAAATGGCAATAATTTTACAAGTGTATACATAAATTGAATTAAAAAGAGTTTTATGTTTAGTGAATTCCTTAAGAAGGGTGTAAGTACAAGGACACGGTATGATCTATCAAAAATATTAACTCACACATAGAATAACCATATTTATGCATTAAAATATATCCAAAAATTTAAATATATAACATTGAGATATTAATAATTGAAATTTTTAAATGAATCCAAATAATTTGAAATATGAAAAATTATACATCAATAATAACTATAACAGGTAACTCCCTAAACCATGAGGGTTGAGAACCATTATACCTTCACAAATAATTGTGTAATAATTAAAATTTATACCATATTATTATAGTCTTACTGAAGAGGGGATAATGAACAAAATATCAGTTTACATCCTATTATAAGGGGCAAAATATTCCTTTGAAAGATATTATGACCTCTTAGATTGATCTAATGAGGGAAAATATATATAGGGGAGATGAATTAATATATAACTATAACATGTTCCAACACATCTATAAACTATCCTATGTCCAACCACTAATTAACATATAGTTTATACAATACTAATTTTCTACCAGTAACTTAGAGTTTCAAAATAGCAACACCTATAGGTATAGCTATTGACCAATGAAATATAACACTATCCATCATTCCATATTATGGAAACATAATAATTAGTTAAAAACATGTATTAATTATATCATGAAAATAATAAATGAATCATTTATACACATGTATAAATAATCACACAATACAAGATTGACATAAGTTGTTATTACATCTGTAAAAACTATATATTATAATAAAAAAAATTATAATTTATAACAAGAAGATAATAAAAAATACAAGTCAAATGAAAAAAAATCATGTAGTATGGTATATAACACTACTAAGACATACTAATAATTTCAAAAACCGGACACAATACATTGAGAAATCAAAAATAAATACAAATTAATAAAAATGGTAGGTTTATTATACGAAAAAATCAATAGATATTGAAAATTAATTTAGAAAAAATAATTTATTAAAGTTTGGATTTCATTTTCAGTTAACCTTACCCAATTGACATGTATCTAATAAAAATATTTTTTACATGATAAGATTTTAAAAATCTAGAAATATTCTATTTGGGAATGTTTTATCAAGATTAAATAAAAAACCATTTTCTACCACTTCAAGAAAACCAACCATTGCCTCAACATCAATACAACCTCTTAACCGAGGTAAATTTTTTTCATTCATTTTTAATTTATCTAGGTTGTTGTGGAATGATATTATTCACTTGTAAATATATAATAATGAAACAAAATTAATTTATTTTAAAAATAACAATGACAACATATATAACAAACCCTTTATTGTTAATATAACATTTTCACTTATTCATTATTTAGATTTTATGCAGATACATTCATTATAAAAATAGTATAAAATTTTACAGTCAAAGGAAAAAATTGTTTCTAACAAAATTGGGTTTTATACAATATATGGTTTTGTTTTAAAACATTATTTTTAAATTATTGAGTGTTAATATCTAATAATTAATTTAATTTTTTAGTTAAAAGTGAAAATAGTATAATAGAGTTAATTTATGGAATTTTTCAGTCATATTTGTTTTTAAATTAATAATGAAAAATACTAATTTTTATTGAAAAATTGATTATATTTTCGATTATTTACAAATTAAAATTCTATTTTTGATTATTTTTAAAATGAAATTAGTTTTTTTGAATTTTTAATAATCCAATTATGTTCCTAGATATTAACTTTATACATGAATTTAGTATAAAAACATTTTATACTTAAAAAGGTAAATTTCATTAAAGAAAACAATTCCCCACATTTGTCTCCATTATTTTTAAATTAAACTATTACAATTATGTGTTTTCAATCTAAAAAAATGGATTCAATATTTTGAATTATTATTTCCATATTTGTAAAATATTCCCCTTTTAATTTTTGGACATTATGAATAACAACTATAGTAGATTTTGTAACCTTGATAATGGGTAAATTCGATAAATAATGATAAAAATTAAATAAAAAGGACTATAAAATGACCATAACACATGGAATAATTTTAGTTGATTATTTTACCTCATAGTAATCATCCAAATGTTGAATATATAGATTTTATTCCATTTGGATATTATTTTTACCTTTACAATATTCAAGTGAATATAAAGATAAAAATGTCACACTCTTACTTTTAATAATTATAATATTTTGAACATAGTGACAAAGAGAGTCTATTCTTAGTTACAAATTATAATTTTAAAAGTAAATATTTTTTAATCATAGTTATTTATATTAAATTTTAGTGAATAAATAATTACCTTAAATCTTATAAAAATACTATCATTGTAATTATTTAGTTAATAAAAAAATAAAATAAAGGATTTGAAAAATGTTAAAAATAACATGATTTAAATGAGTCATTGATTTAAAAAACTCTTTTAGGTAAAAATAACATATTATAAATTTTTGGATTCACTATATTCAAATCTTATTTTTTTTCTTGTAGTTTTAAAAGTTTTAGTATTTAATTTCTTACCTTTCCATTCGGTGACAAATGCTAACGTTATTCGTTTGTATGTGTGGACTACCACCTCTATGAAGTTATGTGATTCTATTTGCATCAAAACATCACATGAATGATATATATATATATGAATATTTAAAAAAAATATGTTATTTATGATATTATTATCATTGTATAAATATAAAATTATACATACCCTATTTCCATACTGGTCATTGAA
Source organism: Viscum album (assembly GCA_963277665.1). Taxonomy (NCBI): domain Eukaryota; kingdom Viridiplantae; phylum Streptophyta; class Magnoliopsida; order Santalales; family Viscaceae; genus Viscum; species Viscum album. The sequence goes on from OY728119.1 coordinate 1,270,375,207, forward strand.
AAATGTAAACGATACAATTGTGTATATAAGACATACTATTTCCATGATTGTAATGTAGTTAATTTTTAATAATCATGTTCCATGATTATTTGTAAAAGAATAACCAATGTATAAAAATTATTATCATGTTATTATTATAAATTTGGAGGTGATGTAATAATTATGTCTTTTACCATAGTCAACATACTAAATCCATTTTCGACTTATAAAATGAATATTGTCAAATTTACGACATGAATTTAATGGATTAAATAATAAAATATAGAATGGTATGAAATAAATTAAAATTCATAATAATTATTCCAAATATTTGGACGAAATTAAATAATTTACATAATTTGTTTTTATATTTAAGAATATAAATAACATTTGTGATGAGATAGAATAAAGGTAATTGACATTATTTAAGAAAATTTTGTCTTAATGATTACCATAAAACTAATTTTCTTCCATGTTTAAATATTTAATATTTTTATAAATGTATTATTATAGTTAAAAAATATTATATTGGAAATTTTATATCACATTAAATGTTTTTTCAAAAGGACACTTTTTTGGAATGTTTTGAGTTATATTACAAAAGACAAAAGGAATGATATATTTTATTTTATATGAAAAGAATGAGTTTTCCCATCACCATAACAATTATTTTATATTTTAATTAAATTATAATCTTATACATTTTCTTAAAATAAACAACCCAATTCCCTTTATTTTATGACTTTTACTTTTTAATGTTTTGTTTTAAAAGAAAATGATATATCAATATCTGAAGAAGCATTCTTATGGGTGCACTAATTGTTGTTTCTGATGTAATATTTTATGTGTTATGAATACATTCTGTTACATGGGATTATTTTATAATAATTATTTGTTCCATTATAAAATAAGGACATGAAGTTCTATGATTAAAATCTAATGCATTGGTTAGGATTTATGTTTGTTAGTATAATGTTATAGTTATTCCAAGTATAAACATGATGGTTATTTCAAGTGTAACTTTGATAGTTACTCTATGTGTAACCATGATAGTTACTCTATATATAATTGTAATGGTTATTCCATATGTAATAGTAATATTAAAATGATCTATTATGTTACATACAAGTTATATCTATTAATTATTTGAGTTTTCTTGGAAATATTATAATTTCTCAAGGAAGGATAGTGATTATATGTTGAAAGAAAATTATATACTAATTTTTAAGGGTGAAATGTGTAACTTTGTGAAAACGTTATTATGATTTATTTAGGAATTCAAATTAACATTTATGTTTTTTTCCACTATGGTTTATTATGAAATGTTTTATGAAAATTTTTAGGTAGAGTGATTGATTTGTGGGTAATAAAATTTTTATTTTGATCCCAAAATTTATATTGAAAATGGTATATTTTTATATGTATTCATGGGATAATGGTTTCTTTCCTTATTTTTGTGACCCTTAGTATGCTTTTTTCTGCTCATCCCATATTTTAATATTTTTTAATAGGACTTCAGGATTAATAGGGACAAACACGAGGCCATAATAATTTTTTTGAAGATATTTCATGAAACAAAAACCTATAAATTCATAAAAGTGTAGTTTTATAGGAACATAGTTTACTAATTAAAAGTGTACACATTGTAATTTATGGGATTTTTATGCATGATTTGTGACCTAGATGTCTAAAAATATAATCCTAAATGATATTTTGGAATGTAAGAAATTTAATTCTAGTCTAAATACACTTGAATATGTAATATTTAAGGTTCAGTCTTTATAGTCTGTATCACAGAAATGTTTATATATCACTTGGGTTTATAATAATATTAACAACATAACCTTGAAATATTATACCTTATGGTTAATATTAAATGGTATACAAATTTAATACTACCATGTTTCTTTATCTAAAATATATTTGTTTAGAATGGTTTTATATATAAGAAATAGGGATTGTGTATTAGGAAAAAACCAAAAAGAAAATATCCTTACAAATCAAAATCTATGAATCTTTGGAATTGGAATATAATAGTTTTCATATAGTGTTGTATCAGTTGAAATATTCTATAAATGGTGGTGATATCCATTGATTTTGACCAACCGGATATGTTGAAAAGGAATAAGATTATAATGGATTATTTAATGAGGTAACACCCTCTACTATTCAGGCGATCTCTTATCACAATGGTAGCTGAGGTATGGATTAAATAACAAGAAAACATAATATATTTATAAGGTTTTCTAGAGTATCAAAATGTAACACTTTCCATTAAAAATTTGGAAGTTAAACCCAATAAATGGTGGACAATGCTTACAAATACTAAGGAATGTGGATAGAGTTACAACTTAGAATGGGATAAATTTAAGATCATTTTCATTAATATATATTTCACTATGGAAGTTCAACATAGGGTAGAAAAAAATCACGGAATTAAGGTATAAGTATTAATGTTTTTTGGCCACATATAAAGAAAAAAACACCCACTACGTATTATATAAACCAAATTTTATATGGGATATTGATTGAAAATTTAATCAGTTTCAGTCTGGATTGAAATAAATATACAAAAGAATATTTGATTACAATGAGTTTAGGTGTCATGAGAAACTTGTTTTATGCACTAATAATGTGAAAATGTAGTTTTCTGATGAATTTATGGTCTAAAAAATTTGAAAAAAAAATTCTAGGTGGAAGTAAATGTGAAAAAACCCATAAAATAAATTATAATGTAACAAAATATTATTTCTAGTTTGTGGTAGGTGTGTTAAAATCACATCAGAAAATTCCTTATGAAATTTTGAAAGAGACTCCAATGTGGTAAGCAAGAGAATATGGCTCATGATTCTAATGAGAAAGATTTTGGTAGTGGTAAGGGAAATTTTTATAACATGCAATAAATTGTTTAAAATATCACGAGAAGGCTCATTATGCATATGAGTTCCTTGAAAAGGATAGGAATGATGTAAAACATAAATATTATATGTAAAAGGGTGTGTTAAAATTCATTTCAAATGTATCAGCATATGTTGGGTCATCAAACGAATTTTTAGAATGTATACTTGTTGGTTATTCACATTATTTTAATGTCTTCTTTGATTTTGGGTCTCAATATTCTATAAATTTTGAGAATTTTTTTGGTCAATTGGAAATTCCACCATGAAAATTAAATCAAGTTCATATAGTAAAAATACCCAAGGTATGCATTAAATAAAAAAATTTATAAGAATAAACCTATTGTTTTCTATGGAAATACATTAGCTAAAAACACTTATTTCATTCCCCAAAGAGTATTTGATGTTATTATCGTTATGTATTAGCTCTCATTTTAGTATGATAAGATATATTATAGATCTAATGAATTTGTTTTTATAATAATAATAATTTGGTATGAAATAGTTTATTTAATACCTTTGATAACATATCATGAAGCTGAGAAAACGTGAAAAGATGGAAATGACTTTTTTCATGCATATATTCTTGAAAATACATGAACTATTTATATTAATGATTTTCTGGTTGTAAAATATTACCTAAATTTTTTCATGATGATTCACCAAATCTTATACATAATTGGAATGTTGAATTTCCCTTTGAATTATCACATTATACTAATCCAATTTCAAAACCCCTTATGAAATGGATCAAGTGGAACATCTGGAATTGAAAAAGATGTTACATGAGTTTTTTTATAATGGTTTCATCCATCAAAAAAATTCATCATGGGGTGTTTCTTTTTTTATTATATAATAATGGTTCCATGAGGATTTTCATTGATTATAGTGCGTTGAATAAAATGACATTTAAGTACATATATTTGTATCCTCGTATCAATATTTTGTTTGATTGGATCTAGGGAGAAATATTTTTTTTTTAATATTGACTATATGTATTGGTACTATCAGATGAATCTGAAGGAGGATAAAATTCTAAAAATATCATATTGGACTAGATATAGGAATTATGTGTTTTTAGTTATTCACTTTGGGTTCAAAAATTGCTCAAAAATATTTATGGATCGTATTAATATAGTCTTCCATGAATATTGGAATATGTGTGTGGTTGTTTTTATTTATGATATCTTGATTTATTAGAAATTTTAGGAGGATCATGAAAAAAAATCAATGTATTGTTGTGACTATCCTAATAGAAACGAAGTTATATTGACAAATTTTCAAATGTGATTTTTTGTAAAAAAAAAACTCAAACCAAGGAAACATCATAAATAAATATAAAATAATTTTTTTTACATCTAATATAAATAATTTGTTGAATTAAAATACCTATAAGAGTTATTTAGATTCATAGTTTTCTTATATTATCCAGATATTATTTATGGTTTTTTTAAAACATTACACAGTTATCTAGACCACTATGTTAACATAAAATGGGGATATGTTCGTCTAGAAAAAGGAATGTGATGGATATTTCTAGGGATTTATATAAATTTAATTGTATGATATTGTTTTATCAATACCATCTATTAAAGGTGAATTTTTATTTTATAGGAGAACTACATTGAGAGGTATCAATTACATTTTAATACAGAACTATTAAGTAATTACTTTTGATTCATGTAAATTAAAACCACAAGATAAAAATTAACCTATATATGAACTTGAACTTGTATCAATAATATTTTCTTTAAAAAATTTGAGACATTGTTTATGTGGATCAGAATGTGAAATATATCCAAATCATAAAATTTTGATGTTAAAATTCAGTCTGAAATATAAGAACATGAGTTATAGAAAATGGATGGAATTGATATAGGATTATGACTACATAACTAATTACCAACAAATAAAATATAAAATTTATTCGATCATTTGATTTGGAAATTAATGATTCATTAACCATGTTAATTTTGGAACATGACCATATAGTTAATGATTTGATGCATTTCAGCCCAAAATTTGTGCATGTAGGAATTTACACTATATTGATTTAAGGGTCATTACAATTTCCATATATTAGATAGAATTACGATTTCTTAGAGGGAAGACCTTGAGATTCATAAAAAGGTATAACTGGGAAAGAAGGTTTTGTTTCCCAAATTTAATGTTGAAATATATTGTGTTTTGAGATTTGGAAAGTGATTATGTGTTCCTTGTGACTCCCAGTTGGAAAAAATATTATTAAGCGAAGGACATAGTTCCTTGTTTCTAATTCACCATAGCATTCATAAGATGTATGAACACAATAAATAGTATTATGAATGTGAAGGAATATAAATTGATATTGCATACTCTACCATGAATTTTTTTACTAGTCACTAGGTTAATGTAGAAGGAAAATTATTAATAAATATTATTCCTCTATTTTCCTTTATCATGTTTGAAATGGAATAATATATGAATTGTTTTTTTGGGGGTATTTCCAAATATTTCTCGAGGTAATAATGTAATTTTGGATATTTTTGATCAATTAATTATATCTAAACATTTCCCTCCCATCCGAGATACTCTATATTTTGGTAATCTTTCTCAACTATATCTCATATTGATAGGAATGTTACATGGATTTCATCAATCCATTATATCTATATGTGATCCTAGTTTCTCATAAAAGTTTCCTAAAGAACATAATAAGTCATTATGAAATGGACTAAATTTCAATACAACCATTTATCCAAAATATCATGGATAGTCTGAGTGACAGATTTTGACTTTGGAAGAAATAATTCATGATTTCTCATTAGATTACCTGGGAAGCTAGGATCAATATCTTTTAACATTTGAGTATTCTTATAATTATTTTTTTCATTCAAATATATAAAGGTTACACATTTTGAGGCATTGAATGGGAAGTGTAATTTGACTCTATCTTTTTAGGATGAAGTTGGATAGAGGAAGTTGACAGGATTGGATTTGGTAGAGGAAATAATTACGAAGGAAAAGGTTATTTAAAATCATATGTGTATGGATCAAGAATGATGAAAATCTAAATAGATAACTGGATTACATATCAATATTTTCAAGTTTGTGATCATGTTTTTCTAAATGTATTTTCATGGAAAAGTGTTATGTATTTTAGTAAAAATATTAAGCTGATTACATGGTTTATTATACCATAACAATTCCAATATAAAGTATGATATTTTTCTTACTGATTATCCTTACCTATAATTTTACCAAAGATAATTTTTTTTAATGTTTCAATGTTAAGAAAATATGTAACTGATTAATTTCATGTTTGAGTGATAATGCAGTTCAATTGGATGAGAAACATTCTTTTAAAGAATATCTGATTATGATTCGTGGAAACATAAATAAACTCACTACACCAGGTATTAGATAGACCTTATGATTTAAAATTACATTCTATGATCATTATATCCATTGAACTAGCAACAAAATGCACGAATAAAAAATATAAAAATATGTAATAACAAATAAAACTGCATCCATTGTCACTAAAATTCACGACTAAATCAAAAACTAATAAAATTACCCCTACTCTAAATTAAATTGATCATGTTTAAAAATTATTCCACTAATACTATAAAACAAATGAGGAAAATAATTAATCACTATATAAAATAATTTAATTTATAATTATAGATAGATTCTGACCCAATATTATATGTTCTATTGTATCACTAAATCATGACCAACACTATTCATTCTATTCTAAGGTACTCATTAATATTTTGATCCATAATTCCCAAAATGAAGGCCTTATATTAAATATTTGAGGCTCTAACACCAACAATATTATCTAATAAACTGTGGTTTTCAAAATATATTGTGTTAATAAAATTTAAACCACTTCATACACCCTGCAATGATATTTAACTATGGGTTTACATTTACCACATGTAGTTAGATTTCCAGTTTTCAAAAAATATTTATTAATGAAATTATAATTTACCTTGGATTTAACTTTATTTTAAAAACAAAAAAAAAATTCATATTCAAACCCCTTTTATTTCAAAAAACCAAGTTTTTTTCAAATATAGTTTGAGAAAAACACCCCCAGTTTCCTTTATATAAATTAATAATTTAAAATTTTAAAATAGAATTTAAATTTGAGATTCATTTAAAAAATTTCCCACAAAAAATAAATTTAAATAATTTTCATGTAAAAAATAATTTCTCTATATCATAAATAGTAATTTATAAAATTAATATAGAAGTATTTTATAAAGTAGATAAAATGTCAGGAAAATTTTATAAACACATTAATATAAATATTGTTTCTCTATATTTTAAATAACATTAATATTCAACCAATTATTTTAATATCAAGATGACATAATTAATTTAGAGAAATAAAATTAAATAAATAGATATTCATGAATGAAATAATAGATATATATATATATACATATAGAAGACATTTTAATTAGTTTCATCACCCATAATAAGGTATTCGGTAGAACAGTAATTAATTTATTAGATATATAAAACTAATTAATATTATTGTCGTAATAAATTCATAATGTAAATTAAACTCAATTTATTTATGTTTCAATATATTGATAATGCATGACCAAATAAATTATTAAGAACATAACCAAGCACTATAACACAAATGGTGTCTCATTATGTGATACTCCATATATTCAAACTAAAACCACATACATTCCTAAGGAGAAATTCTTAAGTGTATTTTTTCATTATATCTACCTCTATATAGAGGTTAATGGGTGCCATTTATGTGTTAATTCAAAAGTCCTTAAAATTCATTATTTAGAATATAAAATAGAATCCCAAACTCCACTTAATTAACACATATAATGACTTAATATAGGTCTTCTAGGGTTCGGAACATGATCATTACAAACACTAGGATCATTCGTTGATTTCATTGTGTTAGATAATAACATCATATATTTTAGTTTACAATTTAGGAGTAATTACCTAAATAGAATATTTTATTATTCAATAATATATGATAATGAAAATTAAACATGGCCCATATGCATATTGGATGTTCTAAAAAATATAACCTTTTTCCCAGAAAACTACTATCATTTAGGTTTATATAAACTAGGAAATGATTGCTAATGAATCATATCTCCAAAAAAATTCATCATATGTTCTAAATCCTTATAGATATAAACATTCACATGAAACAATATCCCCAAAAAGTCTATACATATATAAATAACCTTCATCATACATTTTTATAATTCAAGTGAAATAAATGGATTTGTATGAGCACTAAAGATTATATGCAATGTGGGAGTAAAATGTATTAAAACAGAACAAAAAACATCTCAAATTACGTATAGAAAGAAAATTCATGTATCCATATCTATATATAAATTTATATATATTATAATAAAATTGACTTCATATATGATAGTAAAATTATGACAACAACTATCCATTGAGGTGTTATTAATTCCAAGCATGAATATTTTTCCAAAATTTATATTACTCTTCCTTAAAATTGGAAAAAATAATGTCTCAATCTGAGGTAAACCCTACAATGACAAGGATCCCTAGAATCAAAATTAATTCCAAAAGTTAGGACTCAATATTTGAGTGATTTAAATTTAATGTAAAAATATGTGAAAGAAATATGAAGAATTAGAATGCACATTTTTTTAAATATTGTATTATGATATGATTAAATTCCAAACCTATTAATTAATGATAATATTACAATAAAAAATAAATATATGTTAACCCCTAATAATTTATTTTACTCACTAATTACTAAAATATTATTTCCTTATGGCTAGGTACTTTGACTCATTTAATAATTAAGCGATCCAATAACATATTTATAAAGAACTACTAAATAAAAAAGAATTAAATTCATTAGTTAATCTATTAAATAATAATTTATCAACAAAATAAAACACGAAAATCATATAATGAAATACTAAAAGATATATAAGAACAAATAATGTAAAAAACTATTACGAATCACTATTAAGAACTAAAAAATGAATAATATAATCAAATTTTATTTCAAAAAATAGCAATACGTTTTCACCTCATTATGTTTTTAGATAAAAAATTGACCCCTATTAGACATGAAAGAGTGAAAATAAAAAAACCTAATATAAAATATAATAAAATTATTCATGCACAAATAACCTCAATCCAAATTTCATTCCACTTGATTTTATGTATTAATGTGTGTCCCCAATACACAAACCACCATTTATAACGAAATATATTATATCTATTTATATCCAATATATGTTATTTCCTTTCATTGTGTCAAAATCCCTCTTAAAATAGGCCTTAAACCGAAATTGGGATGTGCTAAATAATATATAAATATTTCTCTATGTATCTACATCTTTTGGAGATATAAAACAATTAAAATGTTCCACATATAAAACTAATTAAATTATATAACTTCACAATGACATTGAAACATTATTTATGGAGTATTATATAATAGAACAAGTTGTATAAACCCATAGAAAACATTTTTGGCTCACCATATGGCCCCAAGCACATTCCTGATTTCCACTGGATAGTGAAATGCACATGGGTATCATAAAAAAGAAAATATGGGAATGATTTCAACCTAAAATGAAAATGATAAGATACAAAAAAAAGTAACATTATAGATAAATAAAGTATATAATAAATCAAAAAACAACACAAATAGTTCACATCCCACATTTTGATAACACATTCTCAATGAACAAATGGAATACCCAAAAAAACATAGAACCTGAAACAACCCATCAGTCCATTTCCATATGACCACTCATCACCATTATCTCAACCCAGCAAAATGTAAACACAAGAAAGGGGATCTATCAAATACATGCTTCTCTCTAATTTACTTATTTCTGAAAAAACCAAGTCTTCATGTTCCCAAATCTAAAATTAGGATTTAAAAAGAAAATATTAATAGGATACCCCCAAGAATCAATTAAATGTCTAATAACATACATCGATTAGTGCATGAATATAACATGTTTTGAAAACATTTAAAGGGAAATCATTTTACATATTTGAAACATCATTTAGGGTTCTTTTCAAAAACAAATTATTCATTACAAAATCATATTATAATAGAATAGATATTGTTTGATGAAATTTCTCTTATACAAGAAAATTAAAAAGATAAATAATTAGTTTTGATAAATCCATAACTATATAATGATCTATTTGGAAAATAATCATATAAAATGATCATTCACATAATGTAGTCTCAGTGAATTCATAATATAAAATCCATGATGCATGGGTGTAAATAGTCAAACCACTAAGACACATAATGGAACACTTGATGATAAATGCGACTCCTAATATCTGGGTCCCTTATTCCCTTGGAATGGTTACCCTAATCCGCATGTAATTAAGGTAACCTCCAATTTGAGAGATTACACTGCTAGGGATATTTATTTCTTAATTTTACATACAACATAAGTTTGGCCCAATGTTTTTTATTTCATCATTAAATTATTCAAACGAAAACCATGATACATAAAACATTTTTTTAAGGAGAATGAATTTAAAATATAAACCAAAAATTCATAAAATATTTCGTATATTTAACCTTACTAATTCCACACTTGGAAATATATTTTCACTTTAAAACCATCGTTGAAGATATTTAACAATCCTATTATATGGCATAATCGGTTTCCATCAAAACCACCCTTTTGAAAAAAATTCCATATCCCCAAGAATAAAAATCCATTTCCAATAATCAATTTTATAATTAAAACCAAATGAAAAAATTATAATAACTTATGATGTAGTAAGGGATAGACTATTGGATAGAGACACCTATATAAATATTAACTATAAAGAAGTTTCCTTTTAAATTGGTGATAGGAGAATATGAGATCTAATTCTAATGAAAAAAGTTTTGAGGAAATGAAGTTTAATTCAACTTTTTAAAGATAGATCCTATGTCTATGTATTATAAGACATAAAAATTATCGATAAGAAGATATAAAACATTAATAAATAGGTCTAACTCACAAGATTAATTTTAACAGAAACCCAATTTTGAAGTGGAAAAGGATTTCACACCTATGGAATGGAGATATAAAAGAACATGAATTTGGGTCCTCAAAACTATGTTAAAGTGGGTTTGGTATGAATGGTCGTATTAAGGTATATATAAATCATAGTTAGGGGAAAATTTACCATTCAAACTTACTAACCTACATGACCTACAACATCACTAGTGAGTTGTGGGGCCTCTCCTACTAGCCGGTGATATCCCACTAGTGGGTTTGTGGGTGTCGGTTGAATTGTTGTACATATAGGCATTGAAAAAATGGGATGGTGGGTCAATAAGATGTCTTGGTCCTCTGGAAACTCCATTATTAGGCCAATGGAATCCCATTAGTGTATTGGTTTCACATATAGACTTAAATGTGTCATTCCTACCAGAAGTGGCTAACTATTATCCTGTTGTTTCCACTAACAACCAAAAATCACATACAAAAATAATATTGATAGAAAAATTGAAAATTAAAAAAATTAAATGGAGCTACATACCTAACTAAAAATAACTTGGTTGGAAAATTCTCCCCGCTAAAAAACTATTTTGTCGGTAAAATGGCACACAATCAAGAACTGGTGAAATGGTAAAGCGAATAATAAATCACCAGTTCCTCTCTCTCTCATGTCTCATTATTTTCCCTAACACACTACCATATCACATTATATAATGATATCCCTTTTCTATAAACACCTTTTCCTATTGGTCTGCTATTTGAAAAGATCTCTCAACCATTGAGTTGTCGAGATCAATCTCAACAACCTCATAGTCAATCATATGGGAAAGATTTAGCTGATATATACTCAACAATGAATCATGGAACACATCAGACTGACATAAAATGTGTAGGTAAGTTCAAATAGAAATCCACTTCCCCATATAATCCCACAAATAATAAATGTGATAACATGTCAAGGTGTTAACTTACACTTCCTTCCAAATTGTCCAAGTCCCAAATAGGGTAAAACTCATAGAAAAATATGATCTCATAACTCAAAATCCAATAAATGATGATGTGGATCATCATAGGATAATTGTAGACTCTAATTAATCAATAACATCTTACTATTCATTTTTCCAATACTCATTATCTCATAGGTCATTCTCGTTATAACAAAGATCCATTCTATAAAATATTCCCAATATATAGGTATCATGAAATACCTTACATTTAAATCATAAAATGAACACATCTAGACCAATGTTTCATCATGAATGTTATAAAAAAATCTACTAAAGTAAAATGTTTCTCCCAAGAAAAACTAAATTCAAGAACACACACTTGGATCATAGCCTCATGAATCTAGATGGCTCACGTACTCTATCCATTAACATATCGATGGTAGGGTATAATAAACTTCAAATGAGAACTCATAACTATATAAAAACTACTCAAGAACAAGGATGTAAAAATAGGGGTTCTATTAGAAATGATAACTTATTGAACATCAAGAATTCTTAAAATTTCCTACACATACAAGTTCAATAGATCATATATCCTAATTGACTCCTTAATAGGAATGGAATGCGGTAAATTTTTTATTTGATTAATGGTAACCCATATAATATCTATATTACACAATGTACGAGTATCCTAATAATAAATATAATGGATATCTCAAACCATCTCCACGTTGGAGTAGGTAATGGTTGTTTCAACTTGGCAGGTCTCTAATTGTTTTCCTTAATTTTTTTTCACATGTGAGGCACCAAGACATAAAACCCATAGTTGATTGTCTCATTCTGGGAAAACAATAATTATGTTTCAAGTCATGGTACATAATAGTAGGACATGGTTTTAAAGTAAAACTCTATCATTTTAACTCCCCAAGCTTCCACGGTATGGTTCCCTTGGAATAGTGCAATAGCTTTCATTGTACGCAACTTTGAGATTCTAACACACCACAACCAATTATATTAGCCGTTATGAATAGTAATATGCACTTTTTAAAATTTTATAAATTTAATTTTTCAAAATGGAATTCATTTTTAAATTCATAATATCAAAATTAGCTTAGGGTGAGTTTTTAGTATTTTTCTAAAAATTATAAATTTTGATGAATAGTGAAAAGCACTACGTTATTGGTTAAAACCGACATTTTATTTAAATAATTATTTATTTTATTTAAATTTATTTTAAGTCAAAATAGATACATAATACCTTTATATGATTAATTTAATTCATTGAAATCATTTTATAATATGCTTAGATATAAAAAACTTTTATTGAACTTTTTACCATCTTTTACCCACCTCCTAGGAGCATTTACAAATTTGAATAAAATATAATTTTACTACTTTTGTGAGTTGAATTTCAAAAATCCAAGAGACAAAGTTAATATCAGTAAGTAAAATGTGGTTCAATAAAATGAAAATATTTTTTGGTGAATAGTAACTTTTGACTTTTATTTACCACGGTTAAAAGTAAATAGAGTAATTAAGGGTAAAAATGATATCATAATTACAATAACACATGTCATAATTCTATTTGATAAGTATAATTCTCCCAAAAACAAAATTATAAATAAAATATGATCCTCTTTGGTCCACTTGGATTAGATTAGGATATTTATTATTATTTTATTTAAAGAAGAGTTAGAAGAGTTAAATTCAATGTTTAATAAGTAAACCATTTTTAATATAGGGTTACACACAATATAAATTAAATAATAAATATTTATTAAAAATATAAAATTATTTCCTACATAATGGTAGTTTATTTATAATTTTTAGACATTAAGTAATTTAATTTATTTATGACACAATGATGATGTAGTAATTAACTTATTAATGATATATTAAAATAATTGATATTATAAATATCAAAATAAATATAAATTGAGACTTTTGATAAATTATACTAATTTTCTAGGTTAATATTACATGTCATTATTGGTTAAATAAATTTTATTTGAAGTTATAAAGGTTTTACGGCTTTAAAAAAATCAAATCCAAAATAGTGTCAAAATTGACATAATTGTGTTTTTAAAACAAACAAAATATTATTAATTTATATAATATTCCTAAAAATATAAGGTTTTTCCAAAGGAATTATAAAAGTTTATATATATTAATAATTAACCACATGGGGTTTTCTTAGCTTTTTATAGTAAGTTTATTAACCATATAATATAAAAATACAATGAGAAATGGTAAATGTCTAACTATTTAACTAATAGTTAAATCTAAAAGATAAGGTTAATATGATGACCCAAACCTGTCTAAAAATTTTTGGTTGAGAGTTTTTCTACCCATCCACACCTTATCCTAGAAATAATTCATTTTGGAGCCATTAGAAACCGAAAATGATTTTATTATAACATAATATTTTAAGCTTTTCCTAAAGTGACACTCACCTATTTTATAAATGGCCAATTCCCCTTCTCTTAATTTCACTCTTTCAAAGCCTTTTCGCTCGGCCAACCCCTTAACTAATATCTTCTCAACTATAATCCCTTCAACCTAGAGGCATTTGATCAGAAACCCAACCTAATAAGCCCTTTTGATCAAATCAAAAGGAAGCACCTGAAGAAGAGGTAAATATTTCATCACCTATTTCAAGTTTTTTTCTTCTACAACTTCTCCTTTCATCGTTGTTTCCACTATTAAATAATAACTTGAGTATATTATATATACTGGGAATTTATTAAAATGGTACAACCATATTTATTATTTTATCCATCATATGAATGACAAAGTCACCATACGTGCGTACGTACGACTTACCGTCTCCACATCGTGGTGTACTTTGTTATTCTAAAACATCATTATTTGGATGGGTATAATAATGAGTATAACTGATGTAAATAATAAATATAACAAGTTAATTATTCTCTATATATGATATATCATCCAATTACATACTATTTCACAATCAATATAATGATATTGTCGCCCATTCATACATACGGATTACCGTCTCCACAAACACGATGAGATTCATTCCCCATCCTAATCATTCAAGAATAATTTTCATTTTATGATCAAAAATAATGTATAAGAACTTAATATCATTTAGTATATGAATATAATATATCATATCCATAACAAACATGGCTTACATAAATGAACATATAAAGGAAAACAGATCAGCTAACACCTGAAACGATGATATTACTAAAATATTATTAACAAAGAAATATTAGAGGATCATATATGATAACATATTTATGTATATAGTTATTTTATAATTTAATAAAAATTATTTAAATATTACAAAATATGTTAATGTACCCTCAACTAATGAAAAGTAACAGGTATGGGCTAATTCCACAATCTCATTATTATCTAAGGTTGTTTTTATGTAAGTATCTATAGGGACCTCTTTATCATCCACATCTGTGTTTTCATAAAAATGTATTTCAAATAATTTTTACTATTTACTAGATGATGGGTTAAATTAATTTATACCCTTATTTTACCTTATATGTTTTGAAAAGAATCTTTCCGTCATTTTAGAAACAATGTACTTTATGACCTTATCGACAAAATTAAGGTAAGAATGTTTTTTTAACTTATACAGTGAGTGCGTCTATTTTCTTCCATTATAAGATCGTCAAAGCATCACTTAAAAGTATATAAGAATATTTTCAAAATAAATGTTTTGTTTTATAATTATATGACTTTTAAATGATTTCAAAATAGAAAGAGATATTTCTCTAAAAAAAGTTTTGATATCTTCTATGTCAACATCCTTGTGATGGATTTTAAGCTTGTTTGAAGTTTATTTATTATGATACAAATCTTCTATATTATATTGAAAGTTTTGTGATATGTTTGACTGTGGATTTTTTATTCTTATACCATTCATGGTTTATGGATGAAGTATTGACATTTCATATTCTAGTTTTAATATAAATGTTTATGTTATGTTTAAATATTTTCATATGAGAAATGAATTGGACTTAGTAAGTTACGGTTGGAGCCCGGTATAGCTCCTCGATGCATCAGTAGGTCTAATGAGACAAACTAGTGTATTATCACAAGGTCTTGACAAAATATTATTTGTATTCTTCGCACAAGGCCTTGACTTTGTGGTCATGAAGTTTGGCATTATGCATTCCATCGTTATGAAAGTGACTATTGATATTGCATGTGATTATTCGACTAGTAGAATATCACTGTGAATAAGTAAATAGAATTATTTGATTTTATCTTTTACATATTATTCTGAATTTTATTTCAAAAATTTTCTTGTTTTATTCTAATACATTGCCTTAAATGTTTATCCTAATTTATGAAATTTTACGCTATATTGTTATCCTTACTAAGATCTGAGCTCACCCCTTTCTATGTTTTATTTTTCCCAGGATGTGAAGAAGTATTTTATGGTTGACCTGTAGGGATAGGATAATAATATTAGTGTGTTCAAAAGGGGACAAAATGTTTGTTTATGTTTTTATTCCATTATGTAATATAAAACTTATTAATATATCTAGTACATCTAAGGCTACTAAACTGATCGGTCTTTCGGGACATGATTCCTTGTATCATGAAAATGTTATGTAATAATGCACCGACTCTAGGTAATTGGGGTCAGGGCGTTACAATTGGTATCAGAGGAAGTTTAGTACAAACCTTGAAACTAGATTTAGAAAAACATTGATTAGAGAACACTACCCTAAGATAGGCTTTGTGAATTATTATAGAATAACTTCCTAAATTTTGGTAATGTAGAGATTTGGTGAGTTTTACAAGAAATTCATCTTTTTCTGGATACGAGCAAGTATAGTAATCACTGGAACATATGTACCTAGAGGTAAAACCCGAAAACACCTCTTTGAGCTAAACTTGAACGGGAACTGGTGCACGACAACGGGCCTTGCTGCACTCTTGGTTATGACACTCCCGAGATATATGCTTAGGATAATTCTCATTTTATTTACAAACCATTATCAAGGGTTTATGTGTATATACCTCCTAAAAGAAAATATTTTTTTTGACTATTGATTATATTCATAAACTATTCAAATTATGTTAACTGTTTTACAAGTTCAGAATTATATATTGCGATTTATAAACTAATCTACTGTATTCCATTGTTTAGAAATAGCGTCTTCTAGAAGGAATGGAAACCGTATCAATAGACATAATCCCTGTTGGTATTTCCCTCCTACTCAAGATAATTATTGTGGATCTAGTGATGCAACAGGTGCTGATCAGCTTATCACTATATTGGGACAACTCACTCAGGTTATGAATAATAACCTTACCCGTATGGAGCACCTTGATCCACAATGAGGATGATCAGTGTTAGACCACTTCATGAGGAAACAACCACCAAAATTTAATGGGATTATAAATCCATTAGTAATTGAGAAATTTATAAGTTCCTTAGAAAACATATTTCATTCTTTGGGGAGTTGTGAAAAAGAATAAGTTGTCAAGGCATTTTATTACCTCACGGGAGATGCAGATCCATGGTGGACATTGATTCAAAACACAAAAGAAGATGAAGAAGTATCAAACATGGAATGGATGGAGTTTAAAAAGATTTTTCCCTGAAAAATACTTTCCTCATGATCATCTAGAGAATATGGAAAGTCAATTTCTGAGTTGGAGGAAAAAAGGATGAGAAGGCCACAAAGTATGAGGATAACATTACAAGGTTAGAAAGGCATGATGAAGATTATATATGTATCCCAAGGAGTAATATTGGTCGATTCTTTGATGGGTTAAAATTGTTTCTCCATTGAGCATTAGTCTCACAATCCTTCTTATCATACGAAGATATTGTCTCATGTGCTATCAAGACAGAAAAATAATTCTCTAAGTCTTATGACTTTAATGAAAAGTAGAAGATGAAGAGATCTATTAAACACTCTGGAAATGGAAATATGGGGAATAAGGGGAAATTTAGTATCCATCTTGTGGTAAATGTTGGAAGAAACACCCCAGTAATTTCATGCAGGGAATGTGAGTCTGTTACAAGTGTAGTGAAAAAGGACACCAAGATCGTGATTGAAAGGGAAAGAAAGAAGATTTCAATGTTGACTGCTACAATTTTAGATTTAAAGGGTATTATGCAAATTAATTTCCTAAGTGCCAAGGGAACTTACCTCAAAAAAGTCCAAGGGAGCAAGGCCAAGCTTATGGGATCACTACTGCTGAGTTTGATGCTCCGAAAGACGTGGTGGCATATAATTTAATGGTTTCCTAATGTTTAGTCAATGATTTATTTGAATCTGGATCATCGCATTTTTCCATATCATCCCAGTTTGCTAAGAAAATTAGATATTTCCAATTTTATTTAATAAGAGATTTTTCAGTCAAATATTCTATGGGAAGTATCATTACAACAATTTTTTGTGAATTAGTTCCCATTATGGCATATAAATGTTCTTTATCTGCTGATCTCATCATCACACCCATTATTTAATTTGATATAATCTTTGCTGTGGATTGGCTTTCAGACCATGATGCAAAAAAATTATTATAATAAGAAGGAGGTTACAATTATTGATGATGATAAAAAGTACCTTATCTTTCGAGATGAAACATCACCATCTAATTCTTATATAGATCCACCCCCAATAAATCTACTAAATTTAATTATTAGGGAGTAATAGAATGAAATAATTATGGTTGAGTAAAAGAATGTTTGAATAGAGGATGTGCCTATTGTGCATGAATATGCTGATGTATTTCCAGAGGATCTACTTGGACATCCTTCAGAATGATAAAATGAGTTTCCATTGATTTAATTCCTAGTTAAAGGCTTTTATCGAAGACACCTTATAGAATGGCCACAGTGAAATTAGTGGAACTAAAGAAACTAATAGAGGAATTGAGTAATAAAGAATTTATTTTCCCTAGTGTTTCTCCATGGGGAGCCCCTGTCATTTTTGTTAAGAAGAAAGACGGATCTATGGGGATGTGCATTGACTACAGGGAGATCAATGATATGAAAATATAGAAAAAGTATCCCCTACATCTCATTGATGATTTATTCGAAAAAATTCATGGAGTTCAATATTTTTCAAAGATTGACCTTCGATCTGGATATCATCATTTATGTGTGAAGAAGGAAGACATTCAGAAAATAGAAGTTCGAACTAGGTACATGCATTACAAGTTTACAATAATTCCTTTTGGATTGTCTAATGCACCCTCTATCTTTATGGATCGAATGAATAGAGTTTTCGAGGAATATCTTGATGAATTTGTAGTGGTATTTATTGATGATATATTGGTATACTTCAAAATCTAAGAAGATCATGAAAATAACTTGCGCATTATTCTAAATATCTTAGAAGAACCGAATTATATGGGATGTTTAGAAATTGTGAATTATGGCTTCAGGAGATTTCTTTTATTGTCCATATTGTATCTAAGGATGGAATCTCTATTGATCCTTCAAAGACAAAGGCAATACAATAATGTCCAGCACCGATGAGTATAACTAAGGTATATAGTTGTATTGGTTCAACATGTTATTATCGGTGTTTTGAGCAGGATTTTTCCCAATTGGCTAACCCATTAACCAAGCTCACTCATAAAGGGGATAATTTTTTTTGAAAAAAAGAGTGTAAATAATGTTTTGAAGAACTGAAGAGAATATTATTTAATGCTCTTATCTTAACTCTAACATCAAGGAATGGTGGGTTTGTTATTTATAGTGATGCTTCAATGAAAGGACATAGTTGTGTTTTTATGCGGAATGATAGAGTTATTACATATGCATCACAACAGCTAAAAATTCATGAGAAAAACAATACCACTCTTGATCTTGAGTTATCGGCTATAATATTTACTTTTAAAATAGGGTGACAAAATCTCTATGGTGAAAATTTTGAGATCTATACTAATCACAATACTTTGAAGTATATTTTCTCACCAAAAAAACTAAACATGAGGAAAATGAGATGGATTGAACTACTAAAGTATTATGATTGAAAAATTCACTACCTCTTAGGGATGGAAAATGTGGTGGAAGATGCTTTGAGAAAAAAGGATTATGGAGTTTTGAACAATATGAGAGTTGAAAGGAATCTTATTTTCATGGATCGAGTAAAGATGTACATGGGAATAACCATGGAAGGTGAAACATAAATACTTTTTCAAATGTTTTCAAAACCTTCTTTACTAGAATGGATAAAAAGTTCTAAGACTAATGATGAGTAATTTCAAAAGAAAATTAAAGCTATAAACAATGATATATTGATAGACTTCGTATATAAAGATGAAATTTTGAAATTTCGAAAACGAATTTGTGTTCCTAATATACCTGATCTAAAAAGGGAATTGTTTGATGATGCTCATAGCTCCAATTTCCCTATAAAACATGGTAGCACTAATATGTATATAGATTTGAAATAACATTTTTGGTGGGACAACATGAATATGGAGATTGCTGATTTTGTGTTAAGATATATGGTTTTTCAACAAGTGAAAGATGGAAGGCAACATCCTGGAGGATTCATGCAACCTCTTCCCATGCCTGAGTAGAAATGGGATAATATTACGATGGAAGTTTTCATGGGGATACCAAAGACTCCTCGAAGGAATAATGAAATATGGGTCATTGTTGATCGTCATACCAAGTCAGCACATTTTCCTGCTATAAGAGAAGATCTACCACTTGAACGTCTCGCAAGAAAATATATTAATGAAGTTGTAAGACTCCATGGTGTAACCCTATCGATTGTTTCTTATCGTGATCCCCATTTTACATCAACATTCTAGAAAATTCTATAGAAGTCCTTGGATACTGAACTTCATTTGAGCACTGCCTACCACCCTCAAACTGATGGACAAACAGAACGGACTATTCAAACATTAGAATACATGTTGAGATCTTTCTCACTTGACTTTCAAGGTATGTGTGATAAATATTTACCTCTGGTAGATGTTCCTATAACAATAGCTTCCATTCAAGTATTCAGATGGCACTAGATGATGCATTATATGGAAAGAGATGTCGCACACCAACTTGTTGGAATGATGTTTGTGAATGAAAACTCGTATGCCCAGAACATGTTGAGGAAACGATGGAAAAGGTGAAGGTTATCCAAACCCTCATCAAATCAGCTCAATGTAGGAAATACTTCTATGTCGATAACCGAAGGGAGGATTTGGAATTTCAGGTTGGAGATCAGGTTTTCTTAGAGGTATCTCCATGGAAGGGTGTTATATGTTTCAGTATGAAGGGTAAATTAAGTCCCAAGTACATTGGACCTTTCAAAATTCTAAAACTAATTGGGGTTGTAGCTTATCCTACGGAAATTCCTCCAAGTATCTCTAAAGTTCATGATGTTTTCCACATGTCCCTGTTGAACAAATACATGCCTAACCCAACGCATGTACTCACCTATGAGGAAAATGGACAAAAACCTGATCTGTCTTATTGTGAAGAGCCTGTCAAAAATCTTGATACAAGAGAACAAGTGCTGAGAAACCAGACGACCCATCTGGTAAAATTTCAATGGAGAAACCATAAGATGGAAGAGGCAATGTGGGAACAGAGGAACTTATGATGAAGAACCACCCGAATCTTTTTGTGCGATAGTACAATATTAATTTCTAGGATGAAATTATTTGGAGGGAAGAATGTAACACACCAATCTTTCACAGTACGTTTCCCTTTGAATTAGGCAATTTCATGCATTGTATGCAAATTTGAGATTTTAACACACTACGACCAATCAAACTAGCCGTTATGAATAGTAATCCCCAATTTTTGAAATTTTATAAATTTTATTTTTCAAAATAGACTTCATTTTTGAATTCAGAATATCAAAATTAGTTTAGGGTGATTTTTTTGTATTTTTCTGAAAACTTTCTATTTTTGATGAATAGTGAAAACACTTCATTATTTGTTAAAACTGAATTTTTATTTAAATTTATTTTAGTTCAAAATATATACATAATACCTATATAAGTTCAATGTAATTAATTGGAGTCATTTTATAATATGTTTAGATATATAAAATGTTCATTGAACTTTTTACCATCTTTTACACACCTCCTAGGAGCATTTGCAAAATTGAAAAAAACATAATTTTACCGCATATGTGAGTTAAATTTCAAAAATCTGAGAGACATAGTTAATATTAGTAAGTAAATTTTGGTTCAATAAGATGAAAATAATTTTTGGTGAATAGTAACTTTTGACTTTTATTTACCACGGTCAAAAGTAAATAGGGTAATTAAGGGTAAAAATGATATCATAATTACCCTAACACATGTCCTAATTCTATTGAATAAGTAAAATTCAACCAAACACAGCCTTAGGAAGAATATAGTATCCTCTTTTGTCCACTTGGATTAGATTAGGACATTTATTATTATTTTATACAAGGAAGAGTAAAAAGAGTTAAATTCAAAGTTTAATAACTAACCCATTTTTAATATAGGTTTACACAAAATATAAATTCAACTATAAATATTCATTAGAAATATAAAACTATTTCCTAAATAATTTTATTTTATTTATAATTTTTAGACATTAGATAATTTAAATTATTTATGACACAATGATGATGCAGTAATGACCTTATTAATGAATTATTAAAATAATTTATATAATAAATATCCGAATAAATGTAAATTGATACTTCTAATGAATTACACTAATTTTCTAGGTTAATATGACATGTAATGATTGGATAAATAAATTTTATTCGAAGTGATAATTTTTTTATGGCTTTCAAAAAAAATCATATTCTAAATAGTATCAAAATTAACATAACAATGTTTTTAAAACAAATAGAATTTTATTAATTGATATAATATTCCTAAAAATATAAGATTCTACCAACTGACTTATATAAGGCTATATATATTAATAATGAACCACATGGGGATCTCTTGGATTGTTATAGTATGTTTATTGACCATATAATATAAAAATAGAAAGAGACATGGTAAATGTCAAACTATTTAACTAAGAGATAAATCTAAAAGATAAGTTTAATATGATGACCTAAACCTGTCTAAAACCTATTGATTGAGAGGTTTTCAACCCATCCCCACCATATAATTGAATTAATAGATTTTTTATCCATTATAAACCTAAAATGAGTTTATTATAAAATAATATTTCAAGCTTTTCCTAAAGTGACCTTCACCTCTCTTATAAAAGGTCACTTCCCCTTCTCTTAATTTCACACCTCCAAAGCATTTTTCATCGACCAAACCCAGCCCAAATATCCTCTCAAATATCCTCCATTCAACATAGAGGCCTTACATTGATCATAAAGCCAACCTAAGGATTCCTTTTGATCAAATCTAGAGGAAGAACCTGAAGAAGAGGTAAATATTTCATCACCTCTTTCAAGTTCTTTTCTTCTTCCACTTCATCTTTCTTTGTTTTTTCCATTATAAAATTATAACTCCAGTATAATCTATATAATTTGATGTTATTAAAATGGTAAAACCATATTTATTATTCTATCCATCATGTGAATGAGAAAGTCACCATACGTGCGTACGTACGGCTTACCATCTCCACGTCGTGGTGTAGTTTGTTATTCAAACACTTATTATTTGGATGGGTATAATAATGAGTATAACTGATGTAAATAATAAATACAAAATGCTAATGATTATTTATATATGATATACCATCCAATTACATATGATTTCACCATCAATATAATGATATTGTCGCTCGTAAGTACGTATGGATTACCGTCTCCACGAATGAGATGAGATTCATTCCCCATCGTTATCATTCAAGAATAATTTTCATTTTATGATTAAAAATAATGTCTAAGAACATAATATCATTATGGATATGAATAAAATACATCCTATTAATAGAAAACATGGCTTATGTAACAGATCATATAACAGAAAATAGATCAGTTTACACCCGAAACGATGATACTACTAAAATATTATTAGAAAGAAATATTAGAGGATCATATACGATATCATATTTATTTATATATTTTTTTGTAAAATTTAATAAAAATTATTTAACCATTATACAGGAGGTTATCATACCCTTGAACAAGGAAAAGTACAAGGTAAGGGTTAATTCCAAAATCCCTTTATTATCCGAGGTTGTCTTTACGTAAGTATCTATTGCGACCTCTTTATCATCTACATCCATGTTTTATTAAAAATGTTTTTCAAAATTATTTTACTATTTACAAGACAATGGGTTAATTTCATTTAACCGTTATTTGGACTTACATGTTTTTGAAGGAATCTTACTGTCATTTTCCAAACATGGTACTTTATGTCATTTTCGACAAAATTAAGGTAAGAATGTTTTTTAACTCATATGGCGAGTGTGGATATTTTTTGTCGCTATAACATCATTGAAGATTCCCTTACAGACATATAAGAATATTTTAAAAAAAATGTTTTCTTTTATAATTATATTAATTTTAAATGATTTCAAAATGGAAAGTGATATTTCTCAAAAAAAAAAATTAATTTCATCTATGTCGACATCTTTGTGATGGATTTTAAGGTTGTTTGAATTTGATTTATTATGATACAAATATTCCATATTGTATTGAAGGTTTTGTGATATGTTATAATTTGGATGTGTTATTCTTATACCACTCAGGGTTTATGAACAAAGTATTGATATTTCATATGCTATTTTTTATATGAATGTTTATGTTGTGTTTAAACCTTTTCATATGAGGAATGCATTGGACTTAGTAAGTGATTGGTGAATCCTGCTATAACTCCTCGATGAATCGCTAGGTCACATAAGACAAACTAGTGTCTTGGAACAAGGCTTTGAAAAAATATTATTTATAGTCTTGGAACAAGGACTTGAATATGTGGTTATGAAGTCTAGCATTATGCATTCCATGATTATGAAAGTGGCTATTGATATTGCATGTGATTATTCGACTAGTAGAATATCCATGTGAATAAGTAAATAGAATTATTTTAGTTTATCATTTCCATATTATACTGAAGTTTAAGTATAAAAGTCTTTTGATTTAGTCTAATACAATGCCCTAAATGTTCATGCTTATTTATGAATGTATTCTCTATATTTTTATCCTCACAGAGAATCTGAGCTCACCCCTTTATATGTTTTACTTTTCCCAGGATGTGAAGAATTATTTTATGGATGACCTGTAGGCATAGGCTATGGATATAAGTGTGTTCAAAAGGGGGAAAAATGTTGTTGGTGTTTTTATTTCATGATATAATGTAAAACTTATGAATGTATCTAGTACTTCTAAGGCTACTAAACTGATTGGTCTATTGGAACATGATTCATTGTATCATGACAATGTTAGGTAATAATGCACCGACTTTGGGTAACTGGGGTCAGGGAATTACAATCATTTCCCAATATCCATCAAATATCACCTCATTTCTGTCAAGACAACCAAATTGACCCGAAAGCCTAAATCTCCACAAGTAGACTGAGACCACTCACCAAATCTATCACCACAATAAATTTTCCCACTTAAAAACTAACAATATTCTTCCTCAGACTATCCAAGTTGAATATGATCACCCAAAATTTCTCTAGGCTTAGTTTAACAAAGTAACCCATGTCTATTACAATCCCTTGAACCATGTGAAAAACATAAAAAAAATATCTTCAAGACACATTCTTCTACTGATTCCATTACAGCATACATTTTAAATTTCATACCGAATGCATATTTTTCCCACATTCACTTTACCAGATGTGTAAAAAAACAATTAAAATAAATTATTTTAAGGTACTCCACTGACTCTATCTATATCATATTGGGAACCCTATAAGTGTGATATACATCAAGATCCTATAGTCATAATAAACTACAAAACTCACCTCGCTGATATAGTTCTTCCATGTCTTAAGAACATTAATCACTAACAAAAACTCAAGATAAAGAATGTGATAGTTATTCTTATGTATGAATAAATAATGAAACCAAATAGCTACTACTTTTCTCCATTGCACCATAACATAACAGAAAAAATAAATGAGGAAACACAATAGACTTCAAAACCAAGATCCATTATAGGTAGAATCAATAATAGAGATAAATTCAATCTTACTTCAAGCTCTTTAAGAGATATTTTGAACTAATTTTTACAAACAAACATTACACCATTACATTTCAACTATATCATAGGGAATTCAATCGTGGAGAATTCCTCAAAAATTTCATATAATAACTCGATAATCCCATGAAATTCTTGACCTCAAACACATTTCAAGGACACTCCCAAGACATCGCCACCTGGATCGTTTTAGGATCCAATAAAACAACCTTCTAAAAAATAAGAAACATATAAATATATGCTTCTAAATATAGAATTGGAATTTGGATAGATTCTCACATGAAAAAATTTCTCTCATGATTCCAATGAATTTTCTCACACACTAAGTACATATGTACTCTAACATAGGGTAAACAAGAATATAATCCATTAAACCAACCAAAAAGGTATCTAAGAACTGATGGAATATTTTGACCATTAATTATATAAACACCATATGAGTTTATTTAAATCCAAAGGATATAACCAAATACTCAAAACTCCTATACCTTCCCTAGAACATCATATTAGGAATTTATTTATCTTAGACCCTCATCTGAAGGTAACATGACCACAAAATAATTTTCAATCATTACATTTTCTCCTTAAGTTGATAAAAAAGGTAATCAATCCCTTTCATGGGATATATTTTCATTATTTTAATCTGATTTCATTTTTGGTAATCCATATAAATATAATGATTCACATATTACTTCATTGAAAATATCACATGTGATACTAAAGTAATAAATCTAATGAAAATAAATCCCATTACATCAATATCATAAACACAATCCTTTAATTCTTTCAATTTATTTTTTGAAGTACATTATGAAGAAAAAAATTAGTCTCATCCCTGGAATATGTCTTTATAGAACTCAACATACCTGTGAGGAAGTAACCTAGATAAATCAACTAGAGAAACATTGGGATACTCACACACCACCATAGGAAGAGGGATACTATGATGTGGAATAAAAAAACAAAGAATAAAATCTAATATTTGTATGTATATAATATCAACACTTATGAGATGTGATTTACCTGCTATTTATTCCCAATTTCAATGGAAGACATTAGTGACTCTATCTGTCAAATGAATGTTTACCGAATGATGATAATAGTTGATAAAGGATTTTAGATAATCTTTTAATCTATTCATATTGTGCCCCAACCTCTGTATCCCTTATCTAGTGTCAACATTGTAACATTTTCATGTGATATAAAGGAATTGCATCATGAAGGTCCAAATAATTTAGTATTCCAAATAATCTAGATACGTATTTGAAATTCACAATAAATTTTAAATCATAAAACACATGAATAACTTGCTTGGGGAATTCAATTATTACATATAGTTTATCACTATATATCAATCAAAAAACCCTTCCTAGTATCTCAGATAAAATAAAACATAAGGAAGGGGTGAGCTTAGCTGCTCAGTAAGGGTAAGCATACAGTGAAATCGATGAAGAAATAAGAGATCATTGTTATAGAAAGGTAAATAATTGAAACAAATTCAATATATTAAATATATTTCTTATAAAATGGTAGGAGTAAATGATGATCAAATAGTTACAAATAAATAATCACATGATCATTAAATTCAACCACCAATATTCTACCTAATTGAATAATCACATGGAATATCAGTAATTTTTTTTCATAATGATGGAATTAATAATAATGGACATCTAAAAAAGTACAGTTGATCCCTTGTTCCAATAAATATAATACCCTTGATTCCTTGTTCCAAGACATATAATACCATCAATTCATTGTGTGAATACTTCAATATAAATTTGTAAGGACTCGGCCATAACCCTATCTAGTTTGTCCCATGAGACATAGTGATGCATCAAGGGGATACAGCTCATACCACTTGTTAGTTAAAATGTCTAATACACTCCTTTTATGATAGTGGTGAAACAAAATCAACATAAAATTTACAAATGAAAAACTAGAACACAAAATTTTAATACTTTTCCCTATCAATAATCATAATCATAAACCACCCCGAGTAATATTGTGAATGCTAATAAAATTGTCCATGCTTATGAAAACTAATCATAATCCACCACAGAAAGAATTTATATGATATTAATAAAACATATCACCAGTGGATAATAGGTTCAATAATGGATTGATTTCATTTATGTGTTTAAATATAATAAAAAAATCATTAAAAACAGTTTTGAGGAAAATAACATTTTAATATTGAAAATAATTTTCAAAATAAGATCTCAAAAAATATATTGAAAACCCTTTTATTTGATTTTTTCTGAAAACCTATAAAATAATATTTGAAACTTTTATTGGTCATGATGGTGTAAAATTCCATTCCTGTCATATACATTAAAACAAATATTTCATCTATATTTTTGGTAAATGAAAAACATTCATTGTTTTAAAAATAACATGAATATTTCATTTAATTTATTTTTTTGAAAAATAAAAAATGGGTAAAAATTTATTTAATATGATATTATAAAATGTTTAATTTTTTTAATTTTTTTTGAAAAATATGTTTTGTTAAAATTTATTTTTTTTGACCGAAAAGATAAATAATGTTGGACTTTCATTAAAACAATTTTTACTCATTTTAAGTATCAAAGAGAGAGAAAATGAAACTATTACTTGAAATTGTTCATGAATAACCATAGTACAAGAATATATATTGACTTAAATGTTGAAATATCAAATGATTCCCCCATAGTTGACTTAAACAAAAGCAATTCCCATAGAATGATAAGATTGTGAAACAAGCTTTTACCACTTTGGTAACATTCCTATCAAGAGCGCATTGAAATAAATAACAATAATTGAAACATTCAATATAATGAAGATAAAATAATTAATAATATAAAATAAAAAATGGGTTGTATATACAACATTAATGATAAATAATTGGTGAATATGGTGTATGTATCACAAAAGTAAAAGTGTGTCATAAACCCTTACCTTGAGTCCGACTCATCACATGCATTTATAACATCCTGAATGATAAAGTTAGTTTAATTATTTAAATTATTAATAAAGATTTCAAGTTAATTATTCCATTTATTTCACATATTACCATGTCATATCTTATAACATAATCAATTAGGTTAGGTGTTTTGACTATATTTTTATTATTTGTCAAAAAATACCTTTGGTAGGATGAGCATGGTCAAAGTGGCCATTATTTAAACATATCCAGATTGATAATCATGAAATAATTATCAAATTTATATATAATTTATAATTTATGACCAACCAGGTATTTGGGATTAAAGGAATTGTGTATTATATAATCATGGAGATGGTAGTCTATACGTACATCTTAGTACGATTCAATTTTTCAACGATCATTATGGAAATGTGGAAAGAAATAATTTTCATTCCATAAAATTAATAATATCATAAATAACACTTAGTTTCTTAAAATATACATTTATATATCATCCATGCAGTTTATTGAGGAAACATAGTCACATCGCTTCATGAGGGCGATGATCCACACCTACACAATTGACATTATCATCTTTATGTGACTGAAATGGAAAAAAATAAAATGAAATATAATAAATTCATAAGGACACATATTCCAGGAATATCATAATTATGTAAATTATATCACATACATGGATTTAAATTATCCATATTACCTTCCATGTAAAGAGTTGGTGAAAGACGAATCTCATCGCTTATCAAGGTGGTAGTCGGCCAGACACATGAGCTACGTTATTCCATCCTCAATGGAATGGAATGTAAGAAAGATATATATGATATATTTAATTTATCAGTATATTTATGTTATAAATATCATATATATAATTTATATCCTTCATCATATGCAATCATGATATGTGTTAATGGAAGAAATAATGACATCGGTTCGTGAGGCGGTAGTATGTCGTACACAAGAATGGTGTTTTTATAACCAATTTGATGAAGGTGGAGACTATTATAGGTGATGACCATAACATAATAAAATATTAGTATATAGATGATATTGATGTTATTATATATAAATTTTTAAATACAAAATTAATTATGTTTAGGAATAAATAAAATAGAAATTCTTGTTGAAGAACATTACCTCTTCTTCAGGTATCCTCATTAGGTTTGAACCAAAATCCTTCATAGATTAGCATTATTCCCAATATATAGATTCTAATATGAGAGTAGTGATGTTGGTAAGGGGTTTATATAATAATTTTCAAAAAAAATTGGTTTTATGGTTTGAATAATGGATGAATGTGGGTGGCCTTTTATAAGTGTGGTGAGTGGAACACTTGTATTTTATATGAAGAAAATGATGTACCCAAATTTGTTACATGGAAAATGAATCCAAAATGGAGTAATAGGGATTATTATAAATGTTAGTTTATATATATTTCAAAAAATATATTTTAAAATAAATTTATATCATTTGATCCTTATCTTTTTCGTTTAACCCTCGATAAATCAGTTCTTATCTTAACCATGATAGAAAAATTTATTGTTTTTAATATTCATTATGGTAAAAAATTAAGTTGAAATAATTATATAATATAAAGTTGTATTATTAAACATTTTGAATAATTTTTTTCAAAAATCTATTCCATTAAATTTAAAATTTTAATTTAAAATTTTAATTTAAAATTAATCTTGTAGACACAATGAGTAAGAAAGTTCATAAATATAAATTGTTCAAATATTTTCAAAACTATTATATCAAAATCCATTAATAATGTGATTTTAATGAACTACATTGGATTAATAGCTATATAAATTAACTAATTATACATTAAAATAAATTAAAATATAATTTAACATTATAAATATATTATCAAAAATGAAACTTATAATTAAATTTTATTGTTTTTCACTATTCGTCTAAAAATTAAATAAAATTAAAAACATCTAAACATTTCACTATAATATAATTCATATATTATTATTTTAATAATAATATTCAGTTTGAAAATAAAAATTTATAGAAATGGTAAAAACTATTTATAAATTATTCCTATAATGCGTGACTAAACATTTATTTTAAATAAATGTATTTCAGAAAACATTTCTTTTTTATTTCAAATTGCTCTAGTTTTATCTATAACAAAACAATATACATTTTATTTACTTTATACATGTGTAAACAATATTAT
Organism: Viscum album; assembly: GCA_963277665.1. Classification (NCBI taxonomy): domain Eukaryota; kingdom Viridiplantae; phylum Streptophyta; class Magnoliopsida; order Santalales; family Viscaceae; genus Viscum; species Viscum album. The sequence goes on from OY728119.1 coordinate 1,270,406,220, forward strand.
TTTCATAATTTAGTTACTAGTATTTATATTCACTTATATAACGACAATGTGAAGATGGTATTGTTAAAATAATAATTTTTTAATTGAGTATTATGTCCCACACAGACCCGATGTTACCTGCATTGAATGATACCAAATAGATTTAATTTATTCAAAAATAAATATATTGGGAAGTCCCAAGATGTTATATTCTTTTATACACTTGGTTTTTCGTTTCATATGTGGTATTAAATATGGTGTTTATATTTTAAAACCTATGTGTGACACATTCTACCCCCATTAAATAAATTCCATCCCGGTTGTTTAATCTTTGTCCCAGTAATACATGGTTTTTAATTTCAAAATAGACTTCCTGAAATCACATATCATGATTATAGTTAATAAACATCCTCTTGAGAAGAGATAAATTGATGTAAAAAGGTCATATGGAATAACACAAAATTTTTTTTATGTTGGAGATCATGTGTGGGATGTGAAGATATAAACAAGGAAGAAAAGTGTAAATAAATATAGAGAGTTATATAGGTCATCGATCACAATAATGTGAATGATCATTGGAAATTCAAGGACCTCAAAACCATAAATATTTGATGACTTAAAACACCATCAATTCAATATAAATTAAGGCATTAGGATGGAATTTTGTTTCAATGTTGTTTTCCTAGAGAGAAAGAATTCCTTTACCATCATGAATGAAACTATTTTAAAATATAATTGCTTGATATATCACTATTTAATTAGAACAATTTAATATATTTTATGTGATTAATCATTTTTTACTTCCTTTCTTACTATAATAATTAAATATCCAAGTTGAATTTTGTTATTCTTCGAGCACTAAAATTAAATTTTAGTATATTATATGAACTACAATATAATGATAAGTTATTCCTCAAATCTATATTTGACATTATAGATAAATGTTCTATACATGTTTTCCAATATGCATAAAAATTTATATGGATATGTAATACATTAATCTCTAAAACATTGGTCAAAGTTTAACTTATCCCATTTTATAAAATGATTTACCTTATTATCATTCTAAAATATTACGAACCAAAACATTATAAAGATGATCACTAAATTTCCAAAATGAATTTATCATTAATCCCCCAATCATCATGATGTAGTTTGTAATAGTCCCATACAAAAAATGTGAATACCTCCATTATTTATTCTATTGAAACATGGTAATAACTTTAATTACCAAAAAAATTATTTAAAAAATGAATAATTCCGTATTCATTATAAAAAACATAGATAATTGGATATATTCCTTAAATCGAACAATTCTAGTAATTAAATAATAGATAGTATAAACTTGATTTTTAACACATCATTAATCAGTTTCAAAGTGGTTAGTTCTATCAAATTTAATTTGACCATATTAATAATCTCATTATTGCAATATTGTTTTCTCAACTATAGGAACATATTAAGGCATATAGTTCCCTCAACCATGTATTTTACAAGATATTCAACATTCCATTTAATAAGTTTTCTACATAATCACTACCATTAAACACATGATTTCAAATAAATAATAAAAAATTACTACAATATAATCCTAATGAATTTTATAATTCTTATAACTGGGATATCATTGGTAAAATAATCAAATGACATAAATGTTTAATCAAAACAAAAGAAAACTAATCACACCACTCTGTATCTAGTAATAACATAAGCTTGATAATCATACATTAGCTACTTTTTAAGTATATTTCTATGATGTTTCAGGTGTTCAATGTCATGTCAATCTATCTTCATATAGTTGAAGAATAAAACATTGGAATCGTTTTTCATTCCCTTTCATTCATGAGAACAGTGCTATTTCTCTCCACACATATAGTAGACTCTCATTCCATATAAAAAAGTTCTAGGATTTTTATTTCAGAAATTATCACATGTAAAAATTAATTCCTTCTATTCTTCCCTTAATCAAAAATTTTCTATACCATCATATTCATCTATTACATGAAATTGAATTGATAATACATAGAGAATTCTTAATCATCCTAGTTATCACAAGATATTATGTCCTAAGATGATTAAATTGATGAGGATAATTGTTCCCATTGAAAGACTGGCATAATCCCATTAAATATATAATCATTCTTATTCTATTGACTATGTACATTGATGAGGTTCTCATTCCTTTTACCATATTCAATTTCGAAATAATGGAAGACACCAGATTTGGAAATATCATTATTAAAACAAATTATAAACCCAAAAGTAGTGAAGTACATTACATAAATTGAAAAACATATTCAAAGGTAATTTCATAATCATAAACATGGTTTCTTTTGGGATATACCTATTTTCAAAAGATTAATAATGGTTTTTAAATAAAATGTGAATTATCCTTATAATAATTCCCAGGAGTGTCAACTGGTTGCAAAGTATGGACCATTTCCATGCTCCATGTGATGATTGGGTCAAGCCTAATTCTCCCTTTCCATAGTAATTACCCCTAGGTACATCTGATCCAAAACCACATCCACATTTAATATCAATAAAGGGATTTATTTACTATAAAAACCCATATAATATATTTATTAACAAAACATTACCAGGTTTTTATATTCTTATCTTCAATTTATATCATACAATTATGTTACCAGATATATTTTTTAAATACATTTCCCTATGATTCTACTATCCTTACTAGGATACCAACTATAACACCCCTAACCCTAGTAAAGGAGAGAAAACATCTATTTTGTTACATTGGCATATGATACAAGGAATACCACCCCAAAGGACCAAATAGTTTAGTAGTCTTTGTAAACTGTATAGACACATGAAATTATAATTACTTTCTAAAACATAAAATAAATAATATATTTATCTTATAATACCATTATTCTGCAGGTTATAACCATTCACATCAATCACAAAACACATCAATGTATCCTCCAAAATGTAGACCATAAGATAATGATGAGCTCATATATTTGTTAAGGGTAATCATAAAAAAATATTTTTGAAAAAATAAGATAAAATAAATATGGAAAGGTAAATAACTAAAAATATTCATTTAATAAATAACTTGAGAATAATATTTTGGGAATAATTGATGATCAAATAACACCATATAAATAATCTCACGATCATGATACTTAACCCTGAATATTCTAACTAATTGAATAATCACATTTAAAATAAATAATTAAATTCATAATGATGGAATGCATTATTCTGGATATCTAAAACATGCAGATGACTCCTTGTTCCAGGATACCTAATATTGTTAAGGACTTGTTCCAAGACATTTTATATCATTGGATTTTGTTCTAAGAAATCTATATAGATGTGTTATGCCTCATCCAAAACCCAATCTAGTTTGTCTAATGAGACCAACCGATGCATCAAGGGGAAATAACAGGATACACCAATCACATAAAAACTTAAATGTGTTCCTCATATGAAATAGGTGAAACATAATCAACATAAATATTCTTATTTAAAAACAATCAGGAAAAATGTTAATACTATCCCCAATCAAAAAAACATAATCATAAACCATCCAGTGTAATATCATGAATAGAAATAAAATTTTACATCCTCAATCAAACAGGTCATCAACCATCAAAAGAGTGAATTAGGATTACATAAATACAAAATATTCCCAGTCGATCATAAGTTAAAAAAACGTTTATGTCATTGATGTGTATATATACCATAAAAATATCATTAAAATTTTTATTGATTAAAATAACCTTTTCACTATGAAAATATAAATAAAAATTAAATTTAAAAATTACTTTGAAACCCCTTTAATTTGAAAATGACCTTTTGAAGGTTGTAAAATAATCTTTTAAAATATTTCTTGGCCCTGGTGGTGGAAACATATTTGATTTCATACATGTTAAAAAATATTCCATTTACATTTCTAGTAAAATTCAAACATGCATTTTTTTGAAAATGACAGAAATATTCATTTTAATTTTATAAAAAATTTTAAAATTGGAGAAAATTATTAATAAATATTTTTTTAATGTTTATTAAATCATTTTTTTTCACGAAAATATGGGTTTTGATGAAGACATATTTCTGATAAAATGTAGAAATATAGTTTTATTTTCCTAAAAATGTTATCTTTATCATTTTAAGTACTAAAGAGATAAGAAATAGTACTATTACGTGAAAAATTACCTGAATAACCATAGTATAGTAATACTGATTGATTTTATGATATAAATAACAAATAATTTCTCCATTGGAGAGTTAAACAAAAAACACAATCATATAATGATGAGATTGTGAAGTGAACCCTTAACACTTTGGTATTTTTTGTATCATAAGCCCCAAGAAATAAATTACAATAAATGATAAATTAAATAACATGAAGACAAATGAATTCATTATATAATATAAAATAGGTCATTGTATACAAAAAACAAAAGAAATTAGTGGTGAATGTGACATATGCCTCAGGGAAGTAAACGTGAGATGAGAAACCCTTACCTCTAGACGAACTTATCACACATGTTATTTATCTTCCTGAATAATAAACCTATACTAATTATTTTTATTCAAAATAAATTTTTTCAGTTTTATTATTCCTTTAATATAAATTATTACCCTGTTATATATGATTACATAATCAATTATATTTATATGATATGTTTTGAAGATATTTGGAAAATGTGTCAAAAATGACATTGGTAGGTTTACTGTGGTCTCAGAGGTCATTATTTAAAAATATAAAAATAAATAATTGCGAAATAATTATAATATTTACACATAAATTATAATTTTGTGACCAATAATGATACATGGTTTTGAGAAATGTCAACTGTTATGATCATATTGACTGTAGGTCGTACGTACGCATGAGTAAATTTTCCATTTTCTAATGACCATTATAGAAAACTAGTAAGTAATATTTTTCATTAATTAATAATAACTAAATCATAAATAACATAATATTTCATTAAATATATATATATATATACCATCCATTTTTATGATTATAAAAAGATAGTAACATCTCATTGTGAAGCAGGAAGTCAACATGTACACGAACGATGGTATCATCTTTATTTGACTGAAAAGGTAAGAATGAAAATGATATATTATATTTTCATAATGATAAATATGTCATTAATATCATATTTATAGAAATTATATCACAAAAATTAATTAAATTTATCCTTATTACATTTCATGTAAATCCTTAGTGAAAGACGAGTCACATCGCTTCGTGAGGTGGTAAGTTAACGTGTATACGAGTGATATTATCGTATCCCCTAAGATGTGGAAAGTAAAATGGAATATATGATATATTGAATCCATAGGTATAATTATGCCATAAATATAATATATATATATATATAATTTATATCTATCATTATACACTAGCATAAGAGGTGGTAATGGAACAACGAATGACATCATTTCCGGAGGTGGTAGTTCACTATACACATGAATGCTGATTTTCTAACTCATTTGATGAAATTGGAGGTGTTTTTAGGTCATGTAAATGAGATAAAAAATATTAGTATATGGAAGATAATTATTTTATTATATGAATTTTTTTTATAATAATTGAAGGACACAAAGGATGAAATAAAATTAAAATTTTTATTGAGGAACATTACTTCTATTTTGGGTATCCTCTTTTGGTTGGCACCAATAGCCTCACTAGGATGACTATATGACAAATGTAATGATTTTATAATTTGAGGAGGAAATTAGGGATTTTATTTGGATATGTATTGTATAAACAAAAATGGTTTTATGGGGTGAATAATAGATGTTTTTGTGTGCCCCTTTATAATTGAGATGAGTGTCACAGTTATAATTTTTGTAAAGAAAATTATTTAAAAATGATTTTCAAAACATTAAAAGATGAAAATAAATTATTATCGAGACATAGAAATTATAAGGTCGATGTATGGAAATGATATATATTTTAGACAAGTTTTTTACTCAATTTAACCCTTCTTTTTCGTTTAACCACTGGTAAATCCATTTTTACATTAACCGTGGTAAATAATTTTTTAAGTTTTTACTATTAATTATGGTAAACAATTAATTTGAAAATATTAGAGAATATAAATAATTATGATTCAAATATGGAATCATATTTTTCAAAATTCTCTTTATGGAAGATTCAAGATTTAATTTAATGTTAGTCCTACAAACATGATGTGAAAGAGGGGGTTTCAAGAGAAACTATTCAAAAGTTTAATATGATTTTATATAATAATAAATTATAAAAATGATTAAAATGAAGTAAGTCTGTTTAATATATATAAATATATAATTAAATTAATGTTTATTTATTAATAATTTAAAATATAATATAAAATTATAAATAATTTAAACAAAAACACAGTTTTCAATTATAATTTTGTATTTTAACTGCTTATCGAAAAATGAATCTTATCATAGAAATAAAAAAATTACTATATGATAATTTTTATATGATGTGTTAAAAAATTAAAATTATTTTTTTAATATAAATTATTCTTAAATTTGAAAATATTAATTGTAAAATATATGCTCAAAGATTGAGTAAAATTAATTTTAGAAAATTACCATTTTTCAAAAAACATTTTTTTATTTAAAAATGTTATAAATTTATCTATAATAAATAGATATACATTATTTTTATTTAATAAATGTGAAAACCATATATTTTTTTTATAATTTTGTTATTAATATTCATAAAAAAAATATTTCAACTTGGTTATTATGGTAATGTTTAAAAAATTATATTTTAATAGAGTATCACATTTATTTCATACCCACTATTGTGTGCTTTGCAAGCTATAAAAGAGATAAAGTTTATTTTAAAAATAAATATATTGTAAATTCATTGGTTGTTATATTCCCTTATACACTTATTTCTTCATGTAACACATTCTATCAAATATGATGTTCATATTTTATAAACTCTGAGTGTTTCCATTCCAATAATAAGATCAATGATGTGATGATCATGAATTCAAAATCACCACATAGTTTCATAGTTTGAAATTATCACCTGACACTTTAGAAATTTCAATCTCTCCTATGAATTATTTCCCGAAGGAGTGGAAATAGTCATCAAAAAATGAATAATATATGAACATAATCTCATCATATGGATAAGTTTTAATGATTTAAATTGTTGATTTTTACCATTTTTAAACAAATTCTGACCATAAATTATGTTAAAAAAACAATACCTATCATTGTAGAAATTCCTACCTCTATATCCTATGGTGAATTTTTTTTTCCAAATAGATTCTTAAAATCATTTTTGACTTTTTTTATTACCTAATTATCACAAATAAAATTGGGTTGTGATCCTGACCCAAATGCTACATCAGGTCTAAGGTGAGTGACCTTAAAAAGGCAAATTTAGAACACTACCCTAGGAATATTTCTCAAAAATTATTATGAGTTGAAAATATTTTTTATAATTTTACACACCTTTGATGAAAATTTAAAATCATATTTTAAGTTTCCCTTTTTCCTACACTGGTAATAGCCTGATTGACTATGTCCTGATGTTCATTGTGCAATTTTTCTGCTACCTCATTGATAGTCATCTGATTTCCTTCTCTAAATAAAAATTTATACTTGGATACCTCATACTATTATTGAATCATTAAAGATTCCTAAAATCCAAGATAATTTTACCTCATATATATATATTACTAATTCACAACATCTGCACTAGTGGGTAGGAACATAAGAATTATAATATAATAAATATATATTTTTAAACTAATTTAAAAACATTATTCCTTGAGATAATAATTGTGATCACATTCTAGATAAAAGTGTAATAACTCAAAAAATCGAGTACCACCCTCTGTGATAGAAAGATATCTCTACTCTATGGTTAATAACATATATTCCTTAATATTTTTCTAGTGTATTTGGATAGAAAAATTGTTCGAATTAATTCATTAGGTTAGTCTAGGTAAAGTATTCATGAATAATGTCTTGCACAACATAATATAAACACATAATTCATTTTCCATCAATCATATAGATGTAAAATCCAACCATGAAGTCTTCTGGATATGTCAAAAATTAAAAAATACCGTCTATACGCTTGATCCATTCCTCTACAAACTATAGACATGTGTCACCATGAATGATTAGTTGATATTTCTTATTGAATTCTAAAGTAGGATCCACATTTAGTTTTAGATTAAAATTGGTTACTTGATGTCACACAATTCCCTCAGATACTTCTTATTTTAATAATTTTCTTAGTTCTGGATCTTTGGGTTGTGGTTTGAGTATGATTTCTGGTCAAAATTTTGAGTTTTTTGAGTTTTTGGATATTTTTTCAAGGGTAGCACGGTTTCCACATGGTTTGTGGTTACCATTTGGACACTGTGTTGCAGGTGATGGTTAGAAAAAACTAACCACATGCCTTGTGAACAATCAAGTGGTTTATCCTAGGTAAAAATGTGGCCTTCCCTCTGTGCGTAGAGGGGTACACATGGTTACCACCGGGTTTGAATAACTGTGTGGCCAAACCATGCGGTCGGCCAAATATATTTAAAAACTTGTTTTTTCTATTCCGCCCTCGCTTTATATTAGGTTATTTCATACCCCTTCTTCTTTTCTCTATTTTTTCACACTAGGGGTTGTGAAACTCCTTTTCCCAAGTCCTCCCCTTCTCTATAGATTCTCATGTATTCATTCTAAAGTAATTTCATAGATTTTTTGCTCATTTTCCTCCCCTTTCTCTCCCCCATTACTTATTCCTGAATTTCATTGGGGTTTACCACCCTTGGACGAACCCTAATATTTAGGGTATGATTTTGGTTTGTATTCCTTTGATTCTAAGGTCTGTGAATGGTTAGTGGGGCATAGGTATCCCTTCTCTGAGAGTTTCCTCGCTTTCACACAAGGTTATGGTTGGTGATTCCAAAATTTTCCTTTCCAGAACATCCCATGTGCAGTTATATGTTCCCAATTAATTTAAAAATATGGTGTCCATCCCTAATATATCTATTTCTTTATGTGAATGGTAGTTTCGTATTGGTATAATTTAACAAAAATATATTTACAATGTGTTTGTCGCGAATTGCCTAGGTATAAGGTACCTAGTGTGTTTATTTCGAAATTACTTTTTTCATATAAAGAGGAATTTAGTCTTTTATGAAATTTATAGCCCGTTGAGATATTTTTATGGTATTTATTGATATGTGAATTTGGTTCGGAAAATTTTATGTCATGTTGTGTGTCTTAATATGATTAAAAATGGGTTTTGATGTTTGAAAAAATGGTTGTATTGTGTTGTTTTAAGAATGTATGTGGTGGTATTGATGAAAATAAACTGTGACGTTGAGGAAATGGTTTTTTAAGGTTCTTATAAAATTTAAAATTTCCCATTGGATATTGGAACATACATGGGCACACTAGGTGCACACAAGGAAGTTCCCTCAAATAAAAATAGTGCCTTGAGTTTTTTTTGAATCCTTAGTTTCTTAAATGATGATTATTTTCTAAATATGGTTGGGTTAATTATGAGGTTACCAAAAATTATTTTAAACTTCTTTCCTAAGGCAGTCCCATTGGACCTGAAACTTAGTTTGGTGTGAGTTAAAAACTGTGAAGGCATGTTTTGTAATTGTGAGGAGTTTGGATGTGTGTTTGGAACATAAGGGCATGTTTGTAATTTAAAATTTAAAAATGTTAATTGTTTGATGTTTTGTGTAATGATTTGGTCATGTCATATTAATGTTATGTTTGGAACTTCAAACTCAAAGGTGTCGTGTGTGTTACTTTTTGGAGAGGATTTGGGTTTGGATAAATTTCTGTTCCAGTTTGGCAACCTTAAACATTTGTGAAATGTTTGAAATGTTTATATGCTATAGTGGCCCGGTTGAAACCTTGTTTTATGAAATGAATATTCATGTATATGGGGAACCATTATAGGAGGGATTTATTTATAGGGTTATCTTATATCAGTGTCCATGTTTGTGGTAGGTAAGATCAGTGGTGACATCCGGGATGAGTCACATGTGTATTGGACTCCTACTTACATAGTATTATTATTACCACCATGGGTTCCTAAGATTATTTTATATGAACAATTGACGGTATCATAACAACCCTGATTAAACATGTTGGAACCTAATGGTAGATAAAGAAGCCAGATTCAGAGTGCTACTGGTTTTTTTTGTGAGGGCGATCCGTTGGTTATAGACTATAGGGATTCACCATACATCGACAGGTTCTTTTGAACTGAGTACGTTTAGGGGTTTTCTAGTGATTTTTAGGATCACACCTGGTTATTTTCTATTTTTCTGGTTTACTTTCAGCTATACGTGTTTCTAGATTACACTTCATACCTTTTTTCATTATGGAAAAGACTTGTAATTCAATGCATATGTTTTTATACTGAAAATTTTTTTTGTTTAGAAATGACGTGTATTGTGTGTTGTTTTGTAAAATTTGGAAAACCTTATTTTTGTAAATATATTTTCAAACTGGTGCTTGTTTTGTTTTGGGAAAATAATACATGGATTCACTGTCTACCTTGGAATCCCTACTGAGTATCTCAGTGCTCACGCTTATCTTATATTTCTAGTTGCAGGTTCTATTTCATATTCAGGTTCATAGTCTAGATTCTCTGTGTTGGCGCAGGTTTGGTTTGATGTTGGAGGTGACCAAGAGGTCACATGGAGATTGTGTGGTGGTGGTGTAGTTTTCTTGTTTCAGTTTTCTTTCAGTTTATTTGTATATTGTATCTTAACCTGTTGTTTATTCAATGTAATTTAGTTGTTTAGTTTTGATATGTTGTTAGTCAATTTTATTTATTCATATTGTCCTAGTTATTCCATTCAGGATTAAATTGTTACTATTTGAATTTCTTTTTGATGGGCGACACTAGTTTTCCCCCTATGTGGATCGAGAATTCCCCTCGAGACATGTTGCGGATCAGGTCGGGTGACCGGTTCATGGTCGACTCATGTTGGTTCTTGTAAAAATGGTATCAGAGGAGGCCCTTTTTGGGGTGTCGGATAGAAGGAGAATAAGACTGTCATGACTCTATAGTTAGGTGCAGGAGGATTTTTGCAAAATCTATCTCACACCAACCTTCAATTTACTAGGGGTAGGTTGGTGTTTTATTCTTTTGTATTGAGTTTTTTTGGGTTGAGGAAGGAAAATGGAGGTGCATCGGGTTATGTTGTGGCCTCATGTGGGGTGGCCACCCATCTAGATTCCAAGTTCCTGGTTCAAGGTCGTCTTACTATTATTCCCTACATGGTGCATGGCCCACCACCATGTCTCCATGTTAGGCACATACACCAATTCCTTATTCCGGTCGCTCATTAGTGTTTTTGTTTTTGTTTGGTTTTAATTTGTATCATTGTGGGTTGAAATTGAATTTGGATTTTGAAAATAAATGTGTTTTTGAATTTGAAAATGGGTTTCTTCAAAATTGGTTTGAAATTGGCGAAGGGGGTTTTTTAAGAGAGTGTCCTTCGATTTGGGAAATTTGGTACACGTTTGGATTTGATATGAAAAATATGTGATTGAACATTAGTATTGTTTATATAGGGTCACATGTGTGTGGGTATGTAAAGAGAGTGTTTGGGGGTACTTTTCCATGTATGATGTAAGCGGGACTGGATAGACGTACATGTGACCGTTCATAAGATACCATGGGTGTGTTTTTTAAATGTGAAAATTTTTCAATTTGGGTTTTGGTATTTCGAAATTGGCCTTGGAAGAAGACAATTTTAAAATTTAAAGGGAAATGGTGGGTTTGAATAGGAAAATGAATTTTGGGAATTGAAATTGGTGTAAAATAGGGTTTTGATATTTTGAATGTGGTTTGGAAATGTGGTTGTATTGAAAATGATTAAGAAATGGGATTTTTGAAAGGTTGTTTTTTGTTGTACTTGTGTTTATTTGGATTCCGGACAAGCTATTTTAGGGATTGGGATGTTTCTCTTGATTATGTTTTTGGTTTGATGCAAGCATCGGTTTTTGTTTCTCATGTTATTCGAGATATGATATCCAAAAAGTGTCCTGAAGGTTACTAATGAGTTGTGTCTAGTTTCTAGTTCTTTTGAGTGTCTCTTGTTTATCATGGTGATCAGGGTCTATAAGAGGCAGTTGTGTTGTTTTTGGAATTAGAGTGTGTCTTCAGGTTATTGGACACTCCTGATTTTGATTAGGTTCGTGTTATCTCGGGTTTGTTTGGATGTCTAGTTTGGGACCAGTGGAGGTTAGATCTCTCTCTATATTTGAATTTTGGGATTTAGTTGGTGGTGGTTGACCTTCTTGAGGGTTCCCCATTTTGTGAAGAGAGTATACTAGAGGAACCTGGAAGTATGAATATATCCTTGTTGGTTCTTATATGTAACTTGTTACACCATCTCCTGATGTTCCTTCAATACTGCTGGTTCGATCATTCTGAACCCTTATGTTGCATCCCTCTAAAAACATACCACCATCGATGTCATTGGAATCAGCGGGAGGAAGAAGAAGTTGGGACTAGGTAATGAAAATTCTTGAATGTGAGGAAAGAGATGATTTGGAAATTATGGCCCCAGTCATAGGTCACTAGGTGAAGATTGGGCAAAGTCAAGAGTTTCAAAGGGTTCATGGAACCTCGGATCGGGGCATGTTTTCATATTTGGGATTGAAATATCAAAATATTCCTTGTTCTATTCTTGTAATCATGGTAAGATCATTCTTATTGTGGTGGCGTGATGAATTTTTTCTACCTCAATCCATGTAGGATTATCTGTTCCAAATGTGTCTTTTCAATGGTTCTTTTTTCCTTGATAATTATTGGGCTCATTAATGAATTGACCTCTACTAGTTTTACGTTCAATTTTAGTTGTGTTCGTTAGAGAGATGTTCAGGTTTATAGATTTGATGGGAATTGTTTTGGGTCCTTTCTTATCTTATGTTCCTTTTCATGGGTTTTCCTCTAGTGTGTCTCTATGTTGTAGAGGGTTTATCTATTATAGTGTCTGGGAATACCAGATTTCCAATAAGAGCTTATATCCTGGTGGTGTAATTATTTTGAAGGCGTGAGGAAGTGGGTTGAGGTCAGAGTAGAGAACCCATAGTTCCCAATTGTGGTAAGGGACTGTTTGGCTAGTATTGAATAAGTTGATTTAGTTTTCGGGTTCCGTATTTGTCAAGTACTTTTGTAGTAAGGCCTTTGTTTAGGTCTCAGGGGTGTTTAAGAGTCCATGTGGATGAATTAAATGAGTTTAGTTTAAGAGATTCCATGTAGCCCCCTAGGGTTGGTTTGTTTAATTTTATGATTTTGGGGTTAGTAGAAATATAGTGGGGGGAGACCCGCCCTCCCCCCCCCCCACCTGACCCCCACGATCTCCCTTAATTCTCAGGCTGTGGTTTTCCTTGAATCGGCCAGGTCTGACGTGTGTTGGAAATAGTCATATTGGGGATTTCGGTTTTCCTCAGTTTATTTAATATGGACTCAAATTGTGTTAATTGTTTGATTGGTAACTTTATGGGGGAAGAAAGTACATGTGGTGGGAAAAATTGTCACACCCAGACCCTGAATACTACATACTTTTATCTTTTCTTTAATCCATGATTTTTGGGTTGAGTTTTTAGTTTGAGTCTTGGTAAAATGTTTTGTGTTTTTTTAGTTTTTATAAATTTTTTCAAGTGGAGCACGGTTGTCCTACATTTAGTGGTAACCATGTGGACATTGTACAGAAGGTTTTGTTTTGACAGGACTGACCACATGACATGTGAATTCCCATGAAAAATATCCCTGTTAAATGTGAAACTTTTCCTCCTTGAGAAGTGGGGTACGTATAGTTACCACATAGATTGGAAATCCGTGAGTCCAAACCATGCGGTTAGCCCAAATTTATTAAAACATTATTTTCCTATTCTAAACAACCCATTATTTTTTCCAATATCGCCACCTTCCTCCTTGTTCTGTTTTGGCACACCATGGGGTCCGGAAACACCTCTTCCCAAGTCCTCCCCTATCCATAGATTCTCCATTCTTCATTCCAAGGTAATTTCTTTGGGTTTTTTCTCATTTTCCTCCCCTTTCTCTCCTCATATCCCTTTTACTTGGATTATTTTGGGGTTTACATCCATTGGCTGAACCCTAATATCTAGGGTATGCTTTTGGTTTATTTTCCGTTGAATATAAGGTGTGAAAAAGATTCATAGGGGATTAGGTCTCCCTTCTTCACGAGATTCGTCACTTTCACACAATTCTAAGGTAGGTGATTCCAAAATTTTCATTTCTAGAATATCAAACATGCACATTTAAGTTTTTGATTAATTTAAAAATATTGTTTTTACCCCTAATAAATCTATATATTAAGGAAAATGGTAGTTTTTTGTTGATATAAATTTTTAAAAATAGATTTCCAAAGTGTTTTGGGTGAATGGCCTAGGTATAAGGCACCTAGGGTGTTTATTTCAAAATTCATTTGTTCTTAAAAAGAAAAATTTAGTCTTTTATAAAATGTATATCCCTTTGAAATATTTGATGGTATTTTTTGATTTTTGAATTTGGTTTAGGTAATTTTATGGCATGTTGTGTGTGTTAAAATGCTTGAAATGTGGTTTTTATTGTTCCAAAAAGGGGTGTTTGTGTTTATTTAAAGAACATAAGTGGTGGGCATGAAAAAATAAAGTGGTTATTTTTAATAAATGGGTTTTGAAGGTTCTATTAAACATTAAAATGTTATATTAGATGTTGGAAAATATATGGGTGTACTAGGTTGACACATGGATGTTCCCTCAAATGAAAATGGTGTCTTTTGTTGGGGTTTTCTCCAAATCCTTGGTTTCTTAAATGGTTTTTATTTTCTAAATTTAGTTTAGCGTTTTATGTGGTTTCCCAAAATGGTTTAATAAATATTTCCTAAGGTTTTCACATTGCCCATAAATGTTATTTTGGTGTGAGTTAAAAAGTGTGAAGGCCTAGTTAATAATTTGAGGTGTTTGGATGTGATTTTGGAACTTAAGAGCCCTTTTGGCATTGAAAATGTAAAAGTTGTAATTGTGTGATGTTTTGGGTAATGCTTTGGGCATGTCATGTTAATGGACCATTTGTCGCTTCAAACTCAAAGGTGTCATGTGTGTTACTTTTTGTAGAGGATTTGGGCATGGATAAATGTGTGTTCCATTTTGGAAGCCTTAAATGTTTGTAAAATATTTTAAATGTTTATATAGTATAGAGGACTAGTTGGAACCTTGATTTATGAAATGAATATGCAAGTATATGGGGAACTATTATAGGAGGAATTTCCTTTTAGGTTTCTCATATATCAGTGTTCGTGTTCAGGTTAGACAAGTGGAGTGGCAATATCTGAGCTAAGTCACATGTGCGTGAGCCTCCTACATACAATGTATTATTATAACCACCATGGGTTCCTGGGTATCTTTTAGATGAACAAGTGATGGTAGCTTACCAAACTCGATTAGACAGGTTGGTACCCAATGGAAGATATAGAGGCCATATGGGGAGTTCCATTTATTTTTCATGAGGGAGATCAGTTGGTTATAGACTATGGGGCATCACCATACACATGTATGTGGTTCCGAACCGCGTACATACATGGGTTTTCTATAGATTTCTAGGATCACCCATTGTTATTATCTAATTTTCTTGTTTACATTCAGCTATACATGTTACTAGATTACACTGCTTACCCATTTCCTTTACATCATAGCCTTGGCATTCCCCGCTTTAGTTTTTATACTGTAATGGAATTTAGTTTTGAAATGAAGTTTATTGTGTCATGTTTTGTAAAATTTGGAAAACATTATTTTTGTAACTATATTTTGAAACTGGTGTCATTGGTTTGTTTTTTGGAAAAGGAATACTTGGATTTAGTGGTTTCCATGGCATCCCTACTAAGCATCTCAAGGGTTACACATATCCTATATTTACAGTTATAGGTTCCATTTATTGTTCAGGTTCTTGGTTCCAATGATAATGGTTAGAGTAGGTTTGGTTTGTTGATGGAGGTGGCCAAGAGGTCACATAGAGATCATGGGGCAGAGATGTAGTTTTCTTGTTTTAGTTTTCAGTCAGTTTAGTTTTATAAAATATCCAAACCTATTGTTTGTTCACTATAATTCAGTTGTTTAGTTTTTCTTCATTGTTAGTCTGTATTATTTATTCATATGGTCTTAGTTATTTCTTTTAGACTAAATTTTTTCCCACGTGTATTTTATTGAGGTTCGACAATAGTTTTCATCCTGTGGGGATTAGGAATGCCCCTTGAGACATGTTGTGCACCTGTTCGCGTGACCAGTTCAGGTTCGACCCAGGATGGTTTGTGACACTTGTCCAATAGATTGCATTATTGGGATGATACATTCCATATAAAATGGGTCAATCATAGGATTAATCTACAGTTCATTCACAATAACATCCTCTAAAAAATTCCAAATCATTATTCTTAGAGGTCATAGAAACTATAAAAAAAGATAATGAAAACCATTTAGAATATATTTCAATTTATTTATTTTAAAATTAATTTAAATTATTGAGACTATAAGGTTAAAAT
Organism: Viscum album; assembly: GCA_963277665.1. Lineage (NCBI taxonomy): Eukaryota > Viridiplantae > Streptophyta > Magnoliopsida > Santalales > Viscaceae > Viscum > Viscum album. Next base: position 1,270,422,731 of record OY728119.1, read on the forward strand.
CAAAAACTAAAACATTGGACAACGCTAATCATTCCATGATAACGTGATTACATTCATAAATGTGAGATATCCATAAACACTCGTACACTACATATTGAGTTTCTACGATCATATCTATCATATATTAAAAACCCTAAGACACAATAGGGTGACATAAATGAATGGGAATAGGTTTTAATAAAACTTATCTCTCATTCCAATTTCAAATAGACCATCCCATGATAATCTATAACATTACTGGAACAATCCTTCCACAAGGCCCAAATCACATTCTTGATCACCAAGGAATTGTGATAGGCTTCTGGGTATCAAAAAAAGGGAAAATGAGAATGATTAACCATAAATAGACATATAGTATCAAAAATAGTGTAAATAAATAGATAAATGTAGTATATCATATGTCAATCAACCACCCAAAATGTCACATCCTTTGATGGGATAACATGGTTATAATGAAAAAATGAACAACCAACAAAACATGGAATCTAAAACCACCCATAGTTCTAGATTTGTGTGACTGTATATCACCACTCTTCTGACCCACTGAAAATAATGAATGAGCTTAGGTGTCATCCACTATATGATGCTTTTGAAATTACATTTTTTCTTTTAAAACCCAGGTAACAAATGACCAAAATAAAAGGTTGGATGTGAGAACTAAAGCTCAATAGGAAACCACCAAGAATATATATAATTTCTAACCATGTAGATCTATTAGTTCATGAATAAAAAAAATTTAAATCATTTAACATGAAATAATTTCCAATTTAAAAAAAATGTTTTTCTTTTAAAAAACATGGAATTCCTTTCATAATCATGCCATAATCAGATAGATATTACAAAATGAAATATCAGTTATCTAGTGAAATCTTTTATAAATTAATAATTTTCAAATATCAATAACTATATTAGGATCATGTGGGAAAATCATATCAAAATATCAAGACTTTAATGTAATATCAAATCATATATTAGGGTGAACCCACAATGAAACGGTTTATGAAACCAAACGAAAAATAAAATCAACGAAACTCTAGCTGACATATATGATTCCTAAAATCTAGGGACCTTAGTCTTTTGGAATTTCTAATCCCTAGCATTATATTATCAAGGAAACCTCCCATAGTGATAGATAACACCACATGGGATCATCTTTTATTATTATTACCCATATTCCAAGGTGTCAAAAATGTTCATTATTTCATCATTATGTTAATCAATATAAATAACATGATTCAAACAACATTTATCTACAGAAAATATACATAAAATCCATGCCTTAATTTAGTAAAACATTTTCAAGAGTGATTTACACCAATTACACAACTAAATATAATTTCGAGATTTATAATATTATTTTAGGAAATATTTTTAAAAATATTATATATCCCAATCAGTTTTTATGAAAATACACTTTTTGAAAAAAAATACTAATATCTATCAAAGTAAAAAACCATTTTAAAAAATAAATGTTGTAATTAAAACCAATGGAAAAAATCAAATAAACCTAAGGCATTAAATGGGTTAGACCATAGATTAGAGAATATTTCTTCAAAATTAATTAAAACTACATCACATTTTATATATGTAATGAGAAAGAAAGATATCTGATTCTCTAGAACATTGTTCCAAAAAATAGAAGGTAAATCCTCAATGTATATGACTGATTTGATTACCTAGTCACATTATACATTAAAATCATGGGGAAGAAGATAATTATAATAATTAAATTTGTCTAAGTCACCATTTTACAATCAATTGAGACCCACCTTCATCTAGGAAAAATATTTTCCACTATGTATAAAGAGATATACTAGAAGGTCCAATTTGTTCCTAAATAATGTGAAAACCATGTTTTTTTCAATGGGGAAGATTATGGTAGATTAAAAATGTAATTTGGGAAAATAATAATTATTCAACTGTTATAAAATATAAAGCCTAAAAGTCTCACTATCTTACCACTATGATATATTAGGTGACTAGTGGTCTATTGAATAACCAATTGAAGCCAAAAAAATCTAGTTTAAGCACACTAGATAGAACATTGAACCTATATACATGAAGGTGTTTAGAAATTCCATAAAGTCATTCTAGTGCCCAATACTAGCTCATTGTAGGCCTCCTAATTGGACTAAATTTCCTAAAATCATCGTCAAACATGAAAAAACATAAACATGAATTAAAGAGAGATCCATACAAAAAATTTCAATCCAAGGTGTGATTGATAATGAGATCTATACTCATTTAATACATCCACCATGTCAAATAAACTTTTATTTCATGACCTAATTATTGGGTAATTTATAAATCTTTTGAAAGTTATTTGATTGGCCTATAATTTCATTGATACATTTCTAAGATTCCCTAACATTATTGTCAACATAAATTGATTAGATTGAATTATTTTATAAATTGGCATCATATTTTATAATATCCTCCAAGACCATCAAATTTTTACATGTTTCTTATTATATTCATCACTATAACATTATGAATTTTGAAATGCCTTTTATCTCTCCATATCTGTCACTTGAGCTGTGAAGACCCAAAAATTATATGTAATTTTTTTAATTAAATGGGAATTTTACTTGTCTGCGAAAATTGACTGCGTGTGATTCCGAGGCTCGGAGTGCCTGGAATGAATTTCTGAACTTTTTTTAGGTACATTTAGTAAACGTGCGAGGGGGTTCTTTTAACTTTTGAACCGGTGCTTGGATTTGAAATATGAGGGCACCGTTGAACTCAAAGCGTCGATATTCTCATAAGGAGACCTTCACCTCGACCACAGTAGGTCGAGGGTGAATGATAGTTTTTCACTTTTTTGTGGGAAAATAAAAATAATAATTATTTAACATTTTTATTTTTATTTGAACCTCCCATGTGAAGGTTATGGACTTGGGGACCACTGAGCCCAAAACCTCCCAATTTAAATTTAAGGGTGGGGACCACCCGAACCCCCTAAACTCCCTCTTTATTATGGATATAACTCTTGAACTCCCCTTTAATGGGAGATAACCTTTGGTATCCTCCCACTTTAATGGTTCCAAACACATCATAATTAATGATGTCAATTTAATTTTGTTCTAACAATTAAATTAATGAAACACAACATATTGGTGACTTTTCATTTTGGGTGGAATTGGAAGAAAGGATTGGAAGAGGAGAGCTTTTGGATGAATTCTTCTTCTCCAATGAAGAATGCTTCTCTAATGAAGAACACCGACATATGACTTCGACTTCTTCCCTGGGACATCCTCCAACATGGGACGTCTTCAATCAATGACCGTACATCCCACCTCATGTCAACAAATGAATGATGCAGGGTGGTTGTTTGAATTTCTTCCCATTATCAGTTCTTGATAATTAATCATAAAAATCAGGAAGAGATTATAGTTGCTTGCTACCGCTCTAACGCGAAGAGTACGGGCCAAACAAACATGGCCCGACCTCTCTGCAAAATCTTTTGTTTAATTGTTGTGTTCTTCGTGATGGAGGAGGATGGAAACCAACCTCGGTGGGGCAGGATAACAATGTATGTCACCACCGTCAGCCATGATGAGGGCGATTGTGCTCCACCGCCCCACGGCCTCCGCCATCCTACGGCCTCGCCGCCCCGCGACCTTCCGTGGCCCCGGCGGCCTTGCCGCCCCGTGACCTTTCGCGGCCCCCGCGGTCTCTCCGCGCTTGCGGCCTCCACACCACCAAGTGTGGGATGGAATGCCCAACATGGGCTAGTCTGCTAATTGCGGGATGGGTCGACCCATCCCGGGTCGCGTCGACCCAAGCTGGGTCGGTCCGGACCCGGACCCACTACAAGCATTTCTCCCTATCGGTCATACCTTTGGCACCAGGTGTCCATTTGAAAAACTGTCAATGGTGGTATAAACCATGGAGCGAGACATTCCCTTTGGTATACCCCTACAAGATTTTTGGCTAATGTTGGGGTACAGTCGGGTTGGATCAAGCTTGAATCCAACCGGGCGCTCGAAACTAAAAGGCTAATAACATACAGATCGGGCATCCGATTGACGCATCGTCTGTTGTGTTGAGACCCCTATGAAGTGAAAATACATTGAGTTAAAACTTATTGGGATTCATGAAAGTTAATGTATCGAACAAAGGATTTAGGAGAGGACCCTCTCAGAGACGAGAAATCATTGTATGGGAACCCAGTAGCTGGCTGTGACGTGAAGAATGAATAGCGATCCTCTGGGGGTCAGCACGGAGCGATCCTATATAGGTCAGTACCGAGCGACCCAATGTGGGTCAGCACTAAGTGATCCTATGTGGGTTAGTACTGAGCGATATTGTGTGGGTCAGCACCGAGCGACCCTGTGTGGGTCACCACCGAGCGATCCAGTGTGGGTTAGCACCTAGCGGTCCTATGTGGGTCAGCACCGAGCGATCCTGTGTGGGTCAACACCAAGAGATCATGTGTGGGACAGAACCGTGATATCATGTGTGGGTCAGTGTCTAGAAATCCTGAGTGGGTCTGACGATGTACTGGTGATGTACTAGGATCTTGAGTGGGTCTGACGACATACTGGAGATGTACTGGGATCAGGTGTGGGTCTGACGACGTACTGGAGATGTACTCGGATCATGTGTGGGTCTGACGACATTCTGACGATGTACTGATGATGTACTACGATCCTATGTGGCTATGATGATGATTTATTATCCTTCGCGGGTCTACCACTTAATATATTAAGGTGATTCAGTAGTTACATCTAATAATCTTTACTTTTGTACCTAAGATATATCTGGTGTGAGCTGAGTCCATACATGTGTGGTACATTCCTTCATGCTGAACCCTTCGTGGTATTCTTTGGTGTGGAATACATGTGTGGTACTTACCTTCATGGTGATACCTTCGTGGTATTCTTCGGTGTGGCATACCTATGTGGTACTTTTACTTCGTGGTATAACCTTGGTGGTATTCTTCTATGTGGCATGCATGTGTGGTACTTTCCTTCATGGTGATTCCATGGTGGTATTCTTCATTGTAGCATACATGTGTGGTACTTACCTTCATGCTAATCCTTCCTTTGTGGAACAGTTGAGATTTTTGAATTTGAATTGGACCTTTTGTTTCTTCATGAATGAGATGGGTATACATTATAACTTAAGTGTATGTATGGGTATATACCTAAGTAGGGTTGTTACGCACATCAGCCTTAGCCCGGTTGGTAAGTACTCCGTAAGTGCATCCAAGTGACCATGGATCAAATCCAGGCGGAGGCAGAATTTCCAGGGTACTGTAGCAGCAATGTAGTAGTACTTTAGTTGGTACTGTAACGGGAACTGTGTAGTACTATAGCTGGTACTGTAGCAGGGACTGTAGCAGACACTGTTTGGCACTGTAACAGCCGAGAATATGCCCCCCAATTGGGTCTTCGGGCCACCGATTTTGTCCATGAGTCATGTAAGGCCTTCGGGCCACCCAGGACTTCGGGTCAATAAGGCCTTAGGTCCAACTCAAGGTCTTCGGTCCACCATTACTGCAGATTCAAACCAGTCAAACAACAAGGAACAAGCTCTACAAGGAGGATGAGCAAGGAGCTTTCACCACAGCCAGAGAAAAATGGATTGCAAGAATGAGAGGGTATGGAACCAGCCATCAGGACAATCTTGTGCATGAACGGGAATACCTAGCCGAATAAGAATGTGAAGGTGGAGAGCTGATTTCATGATGTAGATGTTGTGGAGGATCAGTTCCAAGTAGTTAGTCTGTGTTGTATGTCATGTTTGAAGCCTACGGGCAATGAATTACTCTAAGGCCTACGGTCCATGTAATACTTACGCCTACAGGCCTTGTAAGGGTTCCACCTCACCCCTTGAAAGGTGTATTATCAAAAATCAATAAAAAATGAAGGCCTTCGGGCTATTGGAGAAATTAGGGTTGTTACTGGTTTACATCATTTGAGGATTTTGTGAGACCTTTGAGGGTATTGGTGTCCCTACTGAGTATCGTTTTACTCACCCCTGCATGGTCTATGTCTACACCCTGTTGTGTTTGGTGCAGACGACAGACAGTAATGATCGAGGCTGAGGGTACCAGGACTGGACAGTTCCCGGAGGTGGACCATACGATGTGTTGGTACGTAGAGGAGATGAGCGGGTGTGGAGTGCTGAGGAGGAGATTAGTACCTACCCTTCAGGTAGGAACCTCAAAGGGTTATCTTGTATATTTCTTTCTCATTCTTTAAATGTATTGTATTTTCAGTTGTACTTGTAACATTATTGTGGGGATTGTATTCTGACCCCTCTTACTTTCAACACTCTTTTTGCTATACAGTTTACCCTATTTTCATTTCCAGCTGTGTGCTTGGTTGTGGGTGTTTACATGTTATAAAGGAAATGCCTTCTCGATTTTAGGAAAATACATCTTCGATGCTAGACTTCATCCCCTGGCCTATGGAAGGCAGACTTGGGGTAGTCCCGGCATGGGCCCCAGGGGACGGGTCATAACAAATTGGTATCAAATGAGTTGGTTCAACCGTAGAAAATTAGACTATGATCTTTTTAATGGAAGTACTTTTAATTTTAGAGTGTGTGGTTATCAGTTTAGGGAATCCAGTGTTGGTGCGGCGGCCGACGTATCCATACACCAGGACCCTATCTTCTGATTCCCGACTCAGTGCACGAAAACACGGATTGCGTGTGTGTTTTGAAGAGTATTCTTTGTGATCTATTGAGTCATCTCACTAGGTATAACTAAATGGACATGGTGCACATGTTCCTTATCTGGATGTCGCTGCGTAGACAACCTACTAGGGTTCCCGAGAGAGTACACGATGACGGCCCACCAAGTGACGAGGCTCCGATGCAGGGCCCTCTTACTTTGTTGGCACCTTCAGGTGGTATACCAGGAGCACCACCACCCATTGGGTAGTAGATACCACCAGCCACACTGGAAGACGGTGCACACCGATTGAGAAAATTGCACAAGTTCTAGTAGTAGAGGCCTTCAAGGTTTCGAGGCGAGATAGATTCCCACATAGCTGAGGGCTGGATGGAGGCGATTGCTAGAGTTTTTCACCAAGTTGAGACACTAGTAGAGGAGACGGTGATGTTTTCTAGGAGTCTTTTTCAGTAAGTGACCATGAGGATGGTTTGTATTATGATGAGGCTTTGGTACATGGACCATTACCTGAGAAAGTACATTTTGGTAGTGTGTTAGTAATACCACTACCTGTTGGTCAGTAGATACGACCGATTGTACCGGTAGAGGAAACTTGTAGGCATAGTTCCTTACACATGTTTCAGTATCAGATAACTCTCAAGTTCTGAGGTGATCCCGACTCAAAGGCGGTTGAGGAAGGGCTTGAGGAGGAGGATAAGAGTTCTCTAGAGCTTCTACAACTTCGGCAGGATGACATATCGATAGCTGAATATTCATCGGGGCGTACCGATCATTCCAAATACTCGATGAATACGTTACGATCAGTGCATCAGGGCTCAGACCTCTGAGCGAGGTGTGGTTAAGGACATCCAATCCAACAGTATTCCCTTATGCATTCCTACTTATATTTGGGTGCTAGAGAGAACCTTTGTGGTTGAATGTTCTTTGGATGAGCGGATACAACCAGTGAATGTTTGCAGTGGGGAAGCAGGAAACTGGAACCAGTTTTAGAGACTTGTGCATGTAAAATGTTTCGGGAAGAGGAATTGTTAAGGACAAATTAATCTTCAGGGAAGTAGACATAGAATTAGAACTAGGAGAGTATCATGAGGTGGTGTATATTTTGACATATTACAACCACCCCCTTTTGTGGTCCCCGCTAGGCTTAGGGAGCTGGAGGACAAGAAATGAGAGTAGCTTCATGCGTTCAAGGAGTGAAACCCAAGGGCTCTAGGAATTATTCGAGGTATGATATATGTCTACTACTCACAGTCGTATCAAAATACATAAGTGCAAATCATTCCTACCTTTCATGAATCATGTCCAAGACCTAGAGTTTCTGGTTAAACCATTGACTTGATCCTCACATTTGGAGATATCTTTTGGGAGGAGACTTGATAATCACACTTACACCGATAGTGTGATCTGACCCTTGAGGTGAGAGTTTTGGTTGGAACCTCTTGGTGGTAGCATCGAGGCCTTACGACGTTAGTTTGGGTATGGACAGGGCATCCATAGTTCATACGCAGATTGAATGTATTAGGCCAAAAGGTTGTGGTTTCTCTACAACGTTGGAATGGAGTTTTCCTTGGTCAGCGAAAAGGAAACCCAAGCAGCCTAGAATGGACTCATGCATTGGAGGGTGCAGTCGATCACCCATGAGTCTGCCAGAATTACCCTTGTGGAAGCTAAAGTTTTGAATTTTCAGTTCCAAACAAGAGTAACTACAGTTCTTCCCGGACTATGACTTTGAGATACTCTATACTCCTAGGAAGGGGAAACGATGTTTCAGATGCACTCAGTAGGAGGTATGGTATACAGATACTAGGCAAGGCGACGGAGCAGCTGACCATTTTGCAGATATCCTTTATGGATCAAGATAGAGAAACTTTTCTACAGACTCTTACAGTCACTCCCCCACATCTTTAGTGAGTCAGGGAGGTTCAGTATGGGGACGATAACTGTAAGACTCGACGTGTTTAAATATCCATAGCCCATGCACCTGATGGATTTTATGAAGGTGGAAAGCATGTCATCTTCTTCAGAGGACGTACCATGGTACCGGTGTTACTTCAGGAGAAAGTGTTGAGGGAGTTCCACACTTTTCTTCTAGCAGTACATCCAGGATTGGTGAAGATGTACCATGATCTCTAACGACAACACTGGTGTCTGGGAATGAAGAAATCAGTTGCAAAGTTTGTCTCTCGGTGCCTCACTTGTCAGCAAGTGAAGGTGGAGCATCAGGTATTAACAGGCTTGGTTCAGCCATTGGAGGTCCCAAAGTGGAAGGGATATGGGATATCAACGGAATTCGTGACAGGAGTTCCATGTACATTTAGGGGACATGACTCGATTTGGGTGATCATCGACTAACTCACCAAGTCGGCTCACTTACTAATGATCAGAGAGCAGGGTTCAGTAGAAAGATTGGGACACCTCTATGTGCAGGAGATTTTGTGGCTACATGAAGTACCCTCGATGATTATATCCGATTTTGATTCGTGTTTTACTTCCCAGATATGGAAGGGGTTGTAGGAGGATTTCAGAATGCAGTGTCGTTTGAGCGCCTCCTTCCATCCTCAGATGGATGCCAGACTGAGCAGACCATTCAGACCCTTGAGGACATGCTGTGTTCTTGCATCATCGACTTTAGTCGCAGCTGGGAGGATCACTTTCCTTTGGTGGAGTTTTCATACAACAAAATCTATCACTCTACTATTAGGATGGCACCTTTTGAGGTGTTGTATGGGTGACCTTGTAGATCACCTTTGTGCTGGACTGACCCAGGGGAGTCAGCAATCGTGGAACCAGAGATGGTTCGGGCTACCACAGAGAAGGTGCAGATCATCCAGGAGTGGATGAAGACTACACAGAGAAGGCAAAAGTCGTATAGCAATAAAAGATTGAGACCTCTGGAGATCGAGGATGGCGACCACATCTTTCTACGGGTCTCATCACGACGAGGTTTTCAGAGATTTGGCCGAGGAGGCAAGTTATCTCCGAGGTTAATCGGACCCTTCCAAGTCCTCATTAGAGTTGGATTGGTGTCTTCCCACTTAGCTCGTACACCTCTGTTTCATAGGGTTCATTACGTCTTCTGTGTATCCCAGCTGAGGAGATACGTGGACGACCATTCCCACGTCATCGACCACAGAGAGCTGAACGTCGATGATAAGGAAACTTTTACGGAGGTTACAGTTGAGATTGAGTATCGACTCGAGTGGGTCTTTCGTGGGCGGTCGATACATCTGGAGCGCGTTCATTGGCAGCACGTGAACCTCCAAGAGTGCACATGGGAGCGGAAGGCTCAGATTTGTGCTTAGTACCCCCACTTGTTTTCCAAGTTTTGAGTTGTGGTTTATGGTGACGTAAATCCCTGAGGAAGGGAGAATGTAAAGACCCAGAAATAAAATTTAATTTTTTTTAATTAAATTTTAATTTTAAGAGTCCTTGAAAATTGACAGCACGTGATTCTGAGGCCCAAAGTTCCTGGAATTAATTTCTGAATAAAAAATCCAGGTACGTTCAGTAAATGTGCGAGAAGGTTTTTGTAACTTTTGAACTGGTGATCAGAATTGAAATTTGATGGCACCATTGAACTCATAGTGCCGGTATTCACTTAAGAAGAACTTCACCTCGACAGCAGTAGGCCGAGGGTTAAAGATAGGTTTTCACTTTTTTTGTGGAAAAATAAAAAAAATTGTTTAACAATTTTTTTTGAACCTCCCATGTGAAGGTTATGGAGGTGGGGACCACTGATCCCAAAACCTCCCAATTTGAATTTAAATGTGGGGACCACCTGAACCCCCTAATCACCTTCTTTATTATTGAGATAACTCTTGAACTCCGCTTTAATGGGAGATAACCTTTGGTATTCTCCCACTTTAATGGTGCCAACCACATCGTAATTAATTACGTCAATTTAATTTTGTGCCAAAAATTAAATTGATGAAACACAACATTTTGGCGACTTTTATTTTTGGGTGGAATTTGGAGAAAGGATTGGAAGAGGAGATATTTTGGATGAATTATTATTCTCCAATGAAGAATAATTATCCAACAAAGAATGCCGACGTACGACTTCATCTTCTTCATGGGGACATCCTCCAATGTGGGACATCTAAAATCGACGACCATCCTTCCCTCCTAATGTAAAAAAACAAATGAAGTAGGGTGGTTGTTTGAATTTATTCCGCTTACCGGTTCTTGATAATTCATCGTAAAAATCAGGAAGAGATTATAGCCACTTGCTACCACTCTAACGTGGAGTGTGCGGGACAAACAAACATTACCCGACCTCTCCAAAAAATCTTGAGTTTAATTGTTGTGTTCTTCGCGAAGGAGGAGGATGGAAACCAACCTCGTTGGGGCATGAGAACGGAAATCGACACCACCATTGGTCGTGATGAAGGCGACGGCGAAACGACGTCGCCCCACGGTAACTGCAGACTCCACCGCCCCGCGACCTCCATCACCGCGCGGTCGCTGCAGCCCCGAAGCCCCAGCCACCTCACGGAATCCGCCGCCGCGCGGCCGCCACCGCCCCAGGGCCCACGGTGCACGGCCCTCGCTGCCTCTGCTGCCCCGTGTCCACCGCCGCCCCTGCCGCCGCGTGGCCCACTGAGGCCCCCTGAGCCTTCCACTGCCCCTGTGGCCTCACCATCTCTTGGCCTCGCTGCCCCCACGACGTCGCCATCCCACGGTCCCTCGTGGCCCTTGCGGCCTCTCCGTCGCACAGACTTGCGGCCCTCGCGGACTCGCCGCCCCATTACCCCTCGTGGACCCCAAGTCCTTGTTGCCCTACGGCCCTTCGCAGCCCCCATGGCCTCGCCGCCCTCACGACCTTTGTGCCTTTCTCGCGGCTTCCGCCCCGCCTAGCGCGGGCCGGACTGCCCAGAAAAGGTCGGGCCTCCCAACGCGACCCAAATTGGGTCAGGTCGGGCCATGCTAGGTCGGACCGGACTCGGACTAGCTACGAGCATTTTACTCAATCGGCCATAACTTCTACACCAGGCGATCGTTTGATAAACTGTCAATGGAACTATAAACCACATATCTAGATAGTCCCTTTGGTATGCATCCACTAAAATTTTGTGTAAATTGGGGGTATAGTCGGGTTGGATCGAGCATGAATACAACTGGGCCCTCGAGACTAAAAAGCTAATAACTTATAGCCGGGGCGTCCGATTGACGCATCGTCTATTGCGTTGGGACCCCTATGATGTGTTGGTCCTTTGGGTTACATATTTGTTGAACATCATGACAATTGGAGTATCAAACAATGTCTTGAAGAGTGGCACCTTCCGGAGATGATCAAGATTAGTGAAGGAACCCAATAGCTGGTTGTGACGTGAAGAATGAATAGTGATCTTGTGCGTGTCAGCACCGAGTGATCCTACTGGGTTAGTACCGAGCGACCCTATGTGGTTCAGTATCGAGCAACCCTGTGTGGGTCAGCACCTAGCAATCCAATGTGGTTCAGCATCGAGCGACCCTATGTGGGTCAACAATGAGTGATCCTGTGTGGGTCAGCACCTAGCGATCATCTATGGGTTAGCACTGGGTGATCTTGTGTGGGTCAGCACCGAGCGATCCTATGTGGGTCAACATAGAGAGATCCTGTGTGGGTCAGCACTGAATGATCCTGTGTGGGTCAGTAACTAGAGATCCTGAGTGGGTCTGATGGCGTACTGGAGATGTACTTGGTTTCTGAGTGGGTCTGATGATGTACTGAAGATGTACTAGGATCCTGTGTGGGTCTGACGACGTACTGGAGATGTACTAGGATCCTGTGTGGGTCTGACGACGTACTGACGACGTACTAACATTGTACTATGATCCTATTGGGGTCTTATGATGATTTGAGATCCTTCGTGGGTCTGCCACTTAACAGAGTAAGATGATTAAGTAGTTACATCTAATCATCTTTACTTCTGTACCAATGATATACCTGGTGTGAGCTGAGTCTGTACCTTTGTGGTACTTTCCTTCATGGTGAAACCTTGGTTCTATTCTTTGGTGTGTCGTACTTGTGTGGTACTTAACTTCGTGGGGATTCCTTCGTGGTATTCTTTTGTGTGGCGTACCTTTGTGGTACTTTTCCTTCATGGTGAAACCTTGGTGGTATTATTCTATGTGGTATGCCTGTGTGGTACTTTCCTTCATGGTGATACCTTGGTGGTATTCTTTTGTGTGGTGTATATGTGTGATACTTACTTTCGTGGTAATCCTTCCATTGTGGAATAGTTGAGCTTTGGGATTTTGAGTTGGAACTTTTGTTTCCTCATGAATGAGATGTGTATACTTGATAACTTAGGTATATGTATGCGAATATACCTAAGTAGGGTTATCACTAGTTTACATCCTTTGTGGATTTTGTGAGACATTTTATGGTCTCGGGGTCCCTACTGAGTATTGTTATACTCACCCCTGCATGGGCTATGACTACACCCTATTGTGTTTGGTGCAGACGACGGACTGTGCTGATCGAGGATGAGGGTACCAGGACTAGACAATGCCTGGAGGTGGACCATACAACGTGTCAGTACGCAGAGGAGATGAGCGGATGTGGAGTGATGAGGAGGAGATTTGTACCTACCCTTCAGGTAAGAACCTAGGAGGATGATCCTGTAGTTGTCTTTCCTTTTCTTCAGTTGTATTGAATTTTCAGTTGTACATGTACCTTATCTATAGGGCTTGTATTCTGTCCCCTCTTACTTTCAACACTTTTTTTGCAATATAGTTTACCATGTGTTCGTATCCAGCTATGTGCTTGGTTGTGGGAGTTTACAGGATATAAAGGCAATGCCTTCCCGATTTTAGGGAAATACGCTTTTGGTGCTAGTCGCTAGCCCCTGGCCTATGGAAGGTGGGTTTAGGGTAGTCACGGCACGGGCCCCGGGGGATGGGTCGTGACATTATCCTTGAATATCCTCTAACCACAACAATTTCCCAATATTATTATATATGGTAATAATTTTTTATGTCATGAAAAATTGAAATAATATTGTTGAATATTCCCATAGTGTTTTAGGCTTTAGTTTAACCAGAATATATCTTTCTTTATGGAAAAAATCCTCTTCCTATGTTATATTTTATTTCCTCTATAATATAATCCATGAAAATACACTCCCTGACATGTTTTAAAATATCAAAAAAACTTTTATCAACATATTTTATAAAATAAAATAAGAAATTCATCTATGAAATTTCATTTATAAAAATAAACCAATCATCACAATTAATGATTCTTGATATATATATATATATGTATATATATATATATTCATGATTTTCAATACTCATCCCTAGATTAGCTCAGTTATTCGGTTTCATTACAAATAAAATTTAATTAATGATTTGAAATTATTTCTATAAAAATATTTGTATCATAGATAAATAATATTGTAATAAATTTTAGTCTATCATGAAAATCCATAGAACATAAAATTATAAAATATACATGAAAAGTAAAAGAAATAAATAATTTAAAACAACACAAAAATATCCATTAAATCAATTACGTTCCTTATATTTGTTTATATCTATTTCCCTTCTACATCATATCCTATGGTCTAAAAAATATAAATATTCATGAAAATTTATAAGAAATATTCCATTAAATATCAAAGAGATAATGATTATGGAATTTCTTACTCCTAAAGTCAATTAGTAAAAGTAAATTTATAAAATGATTCATAAAAAATAATTCAAAAATAAGTTAAAAAAATTAACATTCCTCCTATAAGATATTTTTTATTATATTTTAGCTACACATGACCTAACCATGTCACGCAATAAAATAATGGAAATGCCTCACCAATCAGAAAAAAATGAATGGTCTATGTTGAAATCCTATACATATATGGACATTATTTTTTTAAATCATCTTTAATTTCCCATTAGGTATCATATTATCTATTTCCACGGTACCAATCCACCAATACTTATATAATCCATAGATTTTGAATAGTAATCCAAGGAATAATCAAACATATTTCCCACTCATATATCTTTTTTCTTAACACACTTTTGAACATCCTATATGCCCTCAATAAAAAATTATTTCTTATTATTTATACCAATTTATTCTATTATTTTCTCCAAATAATATCCCACTCTTTATTCACATAAATGACTATAACATCCACTACACTTGAATTTATATCCAAACTCAAAACCGTATCACATTCGTCAGTAATTTTTAATCTTGATGAATATTAAACTTCAATTTGTCACTAGTAACTCTAAAATATAACTCCCCACATTGATCATCAATTAAGTCAATTAACATAAGTATAGGTGGAATTTTATGTTTAAGGGATGTTTTCTATTCATATATCCCATGAATAAAAAATTCCCTAGAAAGTAAACATTATTTGATTCAATAAAAAAATCTTTAAGAAAACCTTATGGATATCATACCATTGATTATAAAAATTAAAGTGTAACCTTTTTAGGCTTGATCTCTTATATTAAAATGATTTTGAATATTTTTTATCACATTATGTTCACACTAACACCTAAATCATAGAATGATGTTCCAAACTAAAAATATTTGACATTATTTGGAATTGAAAAACAATTCAGATCTTGCTATTTTTTTTGTAGAATCCATGGCACCATGAATAAAAACTGTCATGTATGTAGTATTGTGAAAATATCATTAAGAATCCTCTTAATTGACAAAAAATAATTCATAATATTATAAAATGTGGGCATTTCTTCCAATTTTTTTAAAATAGGCAATTATAATATTATTTTTAATTGAAATTATAAAATCATTCCACTTTTTCCAAAAAACATCCATACTCAATTCTTTATAGAATTATAACGATGATTTTAATATAGTTAAAATTATTCCCTAACGTCAATATCAGCTTACTTTTACCCCTCGTTACTCTTTTCCTCATCTTTAATCTCATTTTATATATTCTTTTCCATCTATATACAAATTTTTTTAGTTATTGATTCTTTTTTTCTCCACTCATCATGGTGATGGATTTCACATCTCCACATGAGTTGATCTTAGTGTCACAAAAAATTAAAACTTGTGTGCTCGACATGAGCTAATTTTAAATTAAGAAATTGAGGCTGATGATTTTTCATTAAAACATTTATATATAGAATCCATATTAAAATCAGTTATTGTATCCCCATTTCGTATTATTAATTATTCCAAGATTTCCACAAATGAAATTTTTTGAACTTGAATTGATGTTTCTTTATTTCATTGTTGGAACTCATATTCTCTTATTTTTAGTTGAAATCTTAGATTCCTTTGAGGCCTCCAGTTAGAAAAATTATTATCATGGTTAAAAATAAATATATTTTATTACTTTAATATATGTACCCTAGTGTCAGTTCATGTCCATCATGGTATCCATGTAATTTTCCATGCTCACTAATTATAATAATATACCATCTTTGAATCTACCATATAGAATCATTTTAGTTGTTTTAACTCTTATTTTTATTTCATACTATTGTCAAACATGTAATAAAATAATTCACGACTCTATTATAAAATACTTTTCATCAACAATCATCCAATTGAATGGTCAACATTTTTCAATTTTTCAAGAGATAACCCATTATAAAATATTTACATAATTAATCAAATATTTTGACCATGACGGTGAAACATTATTAAATATTCATTAAATAAATCCTTTATAGTACTAAGTGACTCTGAATCATATTTACTGAAAATTATGTTGCTGAACTATAGATACATTATTTAAGATTGGGAAAATAATCTAGATAAAAATAATAGTTCCATATCATCCCTTATATGGGTCCACAAATTGAATCAGTTCTTTGTCCATGTATCATAATGAAAACAAAAATAAACATGGACTTGTTTCATCTATGGACACACCATTAAATTAAAATGTTTCCAAATTTTTATGTAAAATTTCCAAGTGCGTGTTTAGATCATTATATAGTAGCACAAAAATTTGGGAAATTTTTAGAATGTTCAAATAAAAATTGTATTTATATCAATGTTATTTATATCATCATATAGTTATATGACTCTTGTCTTCACCCCCCAAGACATGAAGGTAATCCAATGTCCCTCATAAAACCTTTGATCAGTTTTATCCCATTAAAAAAATTCTATATATATTAATCAATCTACCACATCCATATTTCTTCCATCAATTGTATCTTCAAGATCTTCCCTAACTCATGGATAAAGATTATGATTCCTTTTAGTATTCCCAAGATGATTAATGATGAATTAAGAATGTTTATTAAATAGATCAACATGAGCACACCAAGAAAAATAATAATTTTTGAAGATAAATATAAAAGGGAAAAAGACAGAACTTTTCATAATCTATTAATTTAAATTTTTACTATGTTCAAAAATCCATGTCAATAGTACTAAAAAATTTGACCTAATTAAAAACAAGAATCATGTTTAAAATTTTATATTACACTTCTTTAAAACAAGATTTTTTTTAGTATTATTTAAGTCAAATTATGAACCCATAGAGACCTAAATCCCTGGAATGGAGGTTTAGTTAATGAAGTTGGATGAAGGATTAAAATGATTTAATATAAATCAATAACAACATGAAAGAACTATGAAGAATTAGAGTATAATATGTTTTTATAAATATTGAATCACGTGAAAATTTAAATTCTAATGTTATAAATGAATGATATTATTTTTCATAAATATATATCAATATAAACTCTTGGTCCTGTAATTTATTATCTAATTATTATACTATTATTTTCTGATGTGGAAGCAATTTGATTCATTTGACAATTAGGATTTTGAAAAACCAATTTATATAAAACATCCAATACTCAATCCATTTTCTTGAATTAATTTATGATAGTATTATATAAATTAAATGTAAATTGACCAAAGTATAAACACTGACAATGCATGATGAAATACATAAATATATAAAATAATGAGTCAATCAAAAAACCAAAAAATAATCCAAAATAAAATCAATGGAATCAATAGATCAACCCACAATTAATAGAAATCATAGTGAAAATTGTTTAACAACTCATATTTTCACACAAATCAAAGACTTGATCCATGTTACTAATGTGTTAGTTAAAACAAAAAACATAATACAAAATATAATCGTGGACATTAATCACCTAGATGTATAAACAAAGTCTCTTCCACTTATGATGATGTGTCAATTTATTTCTCCATACCAACACTATTCTTTAATATAGAATTATTTGTCTTAAATCTTCTCTTATCTCCTATATCTTAATGAATTTAAGTGAGTCCAAATAATATGTAAATGATCCTAAAATGTATTCTGGAGATTTCAAAAATATATCCTACAAGTTTCTCCAAATAATATATATCATTTAACTATATCAAACCTATAGATATGGATATATATAGTTGTAAGGTGTATTAAAAGAATTCACCACAACATAGAAACATTTCTTATGGGGGATAAATATCATCAAGCTCCCATTAAAACATCCACTATAGGATAGAAACTACTAGACCAGAACATAGGAAATTGGAGACTTATCTATTAATTAAAAATTCAATTAAATGGCCTTTAATTGGTCTAAAAATTTTCAATGGTCCTTTAACATTATTATTTATCTAAATTAATTAATATAAATTATTTTCATAATTAAAATCGTCCTCTATAATCATGTATAAGTACTTTAACTTTTCCCATTTTTTAAACCATCATAAACATGACTTAATGTGTTTTAATAAACCATTGGTATCTCCATATATATATATAGAAACCTGAATCACTTTAAACTGTAAC
The DNA here is from genome assembly GCA_963277665.1 of Viscum album. Taxonomy (NCBI): domain Eukaryota; kingdom Viridiplantae; phylum Streptophyta; class Magnoliopsida; order Santalales; family Viscaceae; genus Viscum; species Viscum album. Next base: position 1,270,441,133 of record OY728119.1, read on the forward strand.
CATTTCCCAATAATTTTAGGCATGGTAATCTTATCTTTGAACTTAATAGAGTGACATAATGAACATGAAAATGAACATGGTGGTACATATGATAATTAAACCATCAAATTTGATTCAATGTGTCCATGGTTTTATCCGCATTTAATATATGAATTACATTCTTCATTTATCTATTGCATAATATTCCCTAATGTTTTTTTAAATCCCAATCTCCAATGACATGGGGATCCATTTCCATTTTTATCACTACTTTTTCCTCCAACATGGACCATTTCATGAAATCCTAAGAATCATGATATACATTAATATTTTATTATTTATTTTATTCAAAAATATTCTAAAATATTATGCCTCCAAATTTATTAAAAACAAATTGTTTTAGGAAAGATAAACTCATTTATCAATTAATTTATTAACAACAAAAATTATAAATTTTGTGCTATCACCAGCCACTACAAATATGGTAAATCATAGATCAATAATAACCATAATGTAAAACTCCCTATATATGGATGGTTTCAAAATATTTATACCTACTTCAAGAATACATCCACATCTCAAATGATAACTGAATTCTATTGGTTATACCAAATTGGGGGAAATGCTCATATTTTTTTTCTATATCCTCTCAGAATAGGTAAAAAGAACATAAGAAAGGGACTATGTCTACTTAGTCAGAATCACATATGGAAAGTATAAAAAAGTGTGGGTTTAATATATAATTGTAATATTCTCGTAGAACGTCCACCGATTCCTCCATGTCCATATGTCTACATGTAAATAGGTTAAACAATGTAAATGACTTGTCACCTACTTAGATTGATAAAAAAGAAATATATGCATATATTGGATTCGATCGTCACAATGATATAAAATATAATCCATGATTACATACCGAGGAAACCTAATTATTATGATAAACCATTTATAAAGCATATCATGAAGATAAGAAAATATATTTTTGTCAAATTTATTGAATACTCTCACTAACTATCTTGACAAGACCATAAAATAAATATCTATAGAACATATCCAAAAAACTAAACAAATTAAAATTTGAGGAATGAACATAATTAAAACAGAATAGTAATAACCTAAAAAAGTGAGTCATTAAATAAATTTCATCCAAGGAATACTACAATCATGCACAAAAGAGCACGAAACATATCATAATAAATCTTCAATACATAATTATAAAAAAAATATTAATTTTCTTCATGAATAATTAATATTTAAACCATATTGTTCAAAACCTATTATTCAAAGAGTAGATTTTAGATTAATTTTACACTAAATAAACAAACCATTTCATTGAAAAATAATTAGCTCTGGATGATTCACAAAAATTTAAGATATATTTTATTATCTAAATTTCTATCAATGTTAAATCACTAAAATATATCTTCCCTCAATATGAAACTCATATATTACCCCCACTAATTCATACTCTATACCGTGTTTATTTGGCTTCCATCGATTTATGTTTTATTATAGTTCTAGAAGAAAAAATTGACATACTTTTTAATATAGGTCAACAAGATAAAATGAGAACATTTAAAAAAGAACAAGATATTTTCATAATTTTATCAATGTAAATTCCACTAGGGATTATCTATTTAAATTTTTTTCCATTATATTTATTAAATAGACTATTATACTATAAAATACACAAAATGTGTATGAGATTAAATGATTAGTTTTTATACTAGTACAATAATAATAAAACTACAAAAAAATAGTGCATCTAAAATTATAATTTGATTAAAAACTAATTTTATTATTGGAACAAAAATAATATAAATTCAAATAATGTTAATTAAATCAAAAATTTGTTGAAAACCAATTTCATATTAAATATTAATAACTTTTTCCTAAACCCTAATTCAGACCTACTAAATATATATACATAGTGGGAACATCATGTTCAAGGTGCTATACATATTGTTATTCGTTCCATGGCATATTTTGTTAGTTAATCACATGTAGGTTTCGTCTATGATGAAATCAGGGTATCTTAGTGTTCAATCTTAGCCTTGGAAACTGTAATGAACTACAAATCCCGAAGAAGAATATGCCTTTTAGGGTTTTGTGATCAGTCATGGGGTCAATGAAATTAAATCACCTTTTATCCCCACAACTAAAAGTACACCGATGATTTATATAATAGGATAGTGTGATTAAGATTGTTATTTTTGGGGGATGGTTTTACAGTGTTTCACATATTTCACTCACCATTACTTGTAGTTAATGGAAAATAGAGAGAGGGATTTACCTATCATTTTTATTTTTGGGATGAAATGGATTTTCGGTGTAAGGGAAATAATTTTTCCAATTAAAAGGAAAATGTGCATGAGATACTATGTCACACCCATTTTTTTAGTCATTTTATTTATTTTATTTCTCTTGGCATCTGGTGATTTTTCATAACTGTGGGTGAGTCCTAGTTTAAAATTTTAATGTTGAGATGGGTTTATGGTATGGGATAGTGCACGAACATTGTACATTTAAGACGCACAGTCTGCTTGGGCACGTGCTTTCTGCTCAGGTATAGGCAACCCACTTGCAGTCCGCTTGGGTATTGTACAGTGCACGAATACCACACAGTCATCTAGTTTTAACGTTATGTGTGTAGATATATGTATATGTATGTACATATGTTTATATATACGTATATATATGTGTATCTACGTTTGTATATGTTTATGTTTTAATGTTATGTGTATATATATATGAATGTGTATATATGTTTGTAGGTGTATATATATACACATATGTTTATAAATAATTATGTTTTAATGTTATATGATTATGTGTATATATGTTTATATATGTTATATATATGTTTATATATATATATGTATATATGTATCTATGTTTATATAAGGAGGTTTATATATGTTTACATATATTTATATACGTATATATGTTTATAATATTAATAATAATAATAATAATAATAACAATAATAATTATTAATATTAAAAAAGGAAACCTATCTACCCAGGCCCCCCCTCTCAAAATCGCGAACAACCCCCCCCCCCCCCCCCCATGGCTATCTCGGCACGCGCCGGCGACCAGCCACCCCCCCTTCCGACCTCACCACCCCGTCTGGCCCCGTCCAACCCCGCCGCCTCGTAGTCTGGCCGCCTCCCCCATCCGGCCGCCTCTTCCCCTCGCCGCACCAGCCTCTACCTTCTCCGGCCGACCCCACCTGCTCCGGCCGACCCCACCAGCTTCAGCCGACCCTGCATGCTCCGGCAACCTCCGGTACACCACCTTCAACCGGCGGGACTTCTCCCCCCTCTCTGGTATCCTTCTCTCTGTTTTATCTCTCTTTTTGTTGGTGTTTTATTTGTGTTCTCCAAACCCAAATTGAAGGGTTTTTATTTGTGTGTGCTTCTTAAATTTTAGGGTCTGCGAAGGGTCCGGAAATTTCTTATTTACCTTCTGTTGTTGTGAGATTGTATTCACGCACCTCCGAGGTAGGCGAATTCATGTATTTTATTTCTGGAAAAATTATCTAATTTTTTCGCTCTATCATTTAGTTTTAAAACTTGTTTCACATATTTTTTATGCACTTGATTATCTTGTTATAGAGTTCTTAATTATTATTTATATTTGGTTAAGAATATGTTCTGAGTTGGTTCTTGGTTTATGTCAAAATGTGTCTATGTTGATTTACTTGTTTAAATGACGAATATTATTTTTTCAATTTTTAAAATGTGATTTGCATCCCTATGGCATCCTTTTACATCATTTTTGATGATTTAGCATTGGTGGAATTGGTAAATTTGGTCTTTGTTGCGATTGCTTAATTATGTATATGTGAAATTAAATTGATTTGATTTTGGGGGTTTTTCCTTTAGTTGTTTTATAAAAATACTGAAGATGTGATTTAAGTTTTACTTGTGAGCATGGTGATTTCTATAGATATGGTTTTTGAATCGTATCTTGATTCCTTTGTTTGGATTAATTTTATTTTAGTGTCTTATGTTGTTTTGTGTCCCTAGTATTTTTTTTGGTTGTGCGTTGGTCTTTGTCACACTGAATTTTGGTGTCGACTGTTTTGTTAAGGTGTGGCGATGTTACTTTTCTAGTGCATGCACTTTAGTGGGGGTGCATGTACGTGAACAGGTGGCTGTGTGAGTTTGAAAGTGTTGGCTCAGCCAATTCCTTGAGGTAGGTGTTTCAAAAAACATTTCCCTTTTTGATTCAAACCTTGAGCACTTGAATGTTTTCAATTAATCCTTTTATATCGTTTTCATCTCTATTTCATTTATGAAAAATATCTGACATAGTTATATTGCTATTTTAAATTTCTAAATGTGGATTTTAATGTTGGTTTATATGAAATTCTTAGGCTCTTAGTAAAGTTAAATTGAGTGCCTTGTGATGTGTTTGGTTGTAACTGATAGTGATTGTGTTTTGGAAATTTAAGATTTGGGTTGGTGTGTTTGTTTGAAAAAGTGATGAACCAATGGGTTGTTTTAGAAAAAGTTTTGGAAATGGTGGTTTGTTAGGAAGATGCAATTTGCTTTTATAAAGTGTTGTGAAATAATTGGGTTTGGTTTCAATGCTAAGTGTTTTATGAAAATGGTTTCTAAGGTGATTCTTCTAAAAAATAGATGTGTTGTTGGATGTTGGAACATCCATGGGAGCACTATGTGCTCTCATGGATGAGCCTCCAAACGATGATGACACATTAAAGCTATGTTTTCATAATACTATGTTTCAGTGAAAATAATGTGTTGTTTCCAAGGGAATCGAAAAAAGCTGGAACCGTTGGCTTTTGGTGTGAGTTAGATTTTCATTTTGCCTATTATCCCATTTGGCTCTTCCAACTCAATTTTAATATTTGTTTTGACTCTTTGAATAGAATGTGTTTTCACTGACATTTGAAAAAATGTGTGTGCCCATGTGTAAACATTACTCGTTTATGAAATGTCTTCAAACTGCGAAAGCTGTGATTGGCCGGTTGGCACCTTGTTGAATGTGAAAGAATTTCATATATACATATTTGTGGGGCATCACTACAGGGGGACTTCCCTTCAAGGATTGTCGTGTAGTGGTGTCCGTGTAAGGGGTTGGCAATTCTAGTGAGATGAGTCATGCGTGTGAGGTCCTCCCGCTTACACAGTATTATTAAAACCACCATGGGTTCCTTTGTGTCTTTTAGAGAATCGAGTGACGATTGCTGGCTAAACCCGATTAGATGGGTTAGTCCACCCTTGGTAGGTAGACCTTGTTGGGCATGCCACTAGTTGGCTGTTAGGGCGGCCATTTGGTTATTGACTGTAGAGTACCATCCCTGTAGGTATTATGAACCTAAGTACATCCAGGGGTTCTCTAGGGATGTTTAGGATCACCCATGGTTATTTTTTATATCTGCATTTTTTACGTTTACTTGCACTTGGTATCCAATATTTACTTATTACATGTTCTTCTTTTGGACAAATGTGATAAACATGAATTTGAAATTTTAGTTTTCAAGAAATGCATTGTTTTGCGTAAAACGGGTTGTGGCGTGTGTTGGTTTTTTAGATGGTAAAACAACATCCTTTTTCCATTAAAATATGAAAACCCTATGTTCTATCTTTGTATGTGCAAACTAGTGTTTTTTGGATTGTTTCTGGAAATTGTTCATCGATGGATTATGTGGTTTACTTTGTAATCCCTACTGACCATTGTTAATGCTCACACCTATTTTATCATTTTAGTTGTAGGTTTCCCTCGTTCAAGTTTTCTTGGCTGATTTGCTCATTTTTTGAGCCATTTTGGCATTGGTTGGGAGGTGACTGAAGGGTCACATGGAGGTACGCCTGTTGTTTGGTTTTATTTCTTTCCACTGCTAGAGTTTATTTATTTTATTCTGTTTATTCTTATTTACTTATTTATCTTTTTGGGCCAAATCGTTCCCAATTTTTTATCTTTCATGCCCGGCACTAGTTAACATCCCTGGGGGATCGGGAACGCCCCTCACGACTTGTCGCGGACAGGCTCGGGTGACCGGCTCAGGGTCAATCTGGGCTGGTTCGTGACAATATGGTATCAAAGGAGGCCCTTGTTTTTTGGAATGTCTGGTGAATGGAGATTAAGACTGTCGGGGTTTAGGAGGTATGTTATAGGTTGGTGCCTGATCACCACCGCTCACAATGAGACCTGAGTTTCCAGGGTTAGTCTGGGATTTGAGCCATTTGTCTTTGGTTATTTTTGATTGAGGGATAACAATGAGAGAAAGTCGGTTCACATTACGGCCTCATGTGGGGTGGCTTTTAATGTTGTTTTATATGAAATTCTTAGGCTCTTCGTAAAGTTAAATTGAGTTCCTTGTAATGCGTTTGGTTGTAACTGATAGTGATTGTGTTTTGGAAATGTAAGATTTGGTTTGGTGTGTATCTTTGACAAAGTGATGAACCAATGGGTTGTTTTAGAAAAAGTTTTGGAAATGGTGGTTTCTTTGGAATATGCAATTTGCTCTTATAAAGTGTTGTGAAAGAATTGGGTTTGGTTTCAATGTTATGTGTTTTATGAAAATGGTTTCTAAGGTGATTCTTCTAAAAACTAGATGTGTCATTGGATGTTCGCACATCCATGGGAGTACTAGGTGCTCACATGGATGTGCCTCCAAACAAAGATGAAACATTAAAGCTATTTTTTCTTAAAACTAGGTTTTAGAGAAAATAATGTGTTGTTTCAAAGGGAATTGAAAAAAGCTGGCCCGATTGGAATTTGGTGTGAGTTAGATGGTTGTTTTGCTTAAAGGTCTATTTGGATCTTCCAACTCAATTGTAATATTTGTGTTGACTCTTTTAAAAGAATGCGTTTTCACTGACTTTCGAAAAAAAAATGTGTGTGCCCGAGTGGCAACTTATCTCATTTATGAAATGTTTTAAAACTGTGCATGCTGTGAGGGCCCGATTGGCACCTTGTTGAATGTGAAAGAATTTCATATAAACATATTTGTGGGGAATCTCTATAGGGGGACTTCCCTTCTAGGATTGCTGTGTAGTGGTGTCCGTGTAAGGGGTTGGAAAGTGCGGTGAGATGAGTCATGCGTGCGAGGGACTCCCACTTAAACAGTATTATTAAAACCAATGTGGGTTCCTGGTCTTCTTTTAGAGAATCGAGTGACGGTTGCTAGCTAACCCCGATTAGACAGGTTAGTCCCCCCTTGGTAGGTAGGCCTTGTGGGGCGTGCCACTGGTTGGCTATTAGGGCGGCCAGTTGGTTATTGGCTGTGGAGTACCGTGCTGTCAGGTAGTCTGAACCCGAGTACGTCCAGGGGTTTTCTAGGGATGTTTAGGATCACCCATGGTTATTTCTTATATCTGTTTGTTAACTTTAACTTGCACTTGGTTTCCAACATTTACTTATTACCTGTTCTACTTTTGCACAAATGTGATAAACATGAATTTGAAATTTCTGTTTTCAAGAAATTCATTGTTTTAGGGAAAACGGGTTGTGGCGTGTGTTGGTTTTTGAGATGGTAAAACGGGATCCTTCTTCCTTTAAATTATGAAAACCCTATTTTTTATATTTTTATGAGAAAACTAGTTTTTTTGGGACTATTTCTAGAAAGTGGTCTTGGTTGGATTCTGTGGCTTGCTTTGGCATCCCTACTAAGCATTTTTAATGCTCACGCCTATTTTATCATTTCAGTCGCATGTTTCCCTCATTCAAGTTTTCTTGGCTGAGTTGCTCATTTTCGGATCAATGATGGCCTTTGTTGGGAGGTGACCGAAGGGTCACATGGAGGTACGTCTGCTGTTTGATTTTATTTCTTTCCGCTGCTAGAGTTTAGTTCTTTTGTTCTGTTTATTCTTAATTACATATTTATCTTTTTGGGCCAAATCATTCTGAATTTTTTAACTTTGATGCCCGACAATAGTTTCCATCCCGGGGGTATAGGGAACACCCCTCGAGACTTTCCGCGGACCGGCTCGGGTGACCGGCTCAGGGTCGACCCGGGCTGGTTCGTGACATACTACTATTATGATATCACTATATTGGGTATATTTTGGTCCATCTATTCCGCCATATTAATTTCATAAATTATTGTCTATCTAATGATCCTATATCGGGTAATAATGGCCTCTATAGTTTAAAACCCATGCCTTCTCCTCTCCAACCATCATCATAATAAACAAACCTTTAAACAACCTATACTAAAATTTAAATACAATAAAATGTTCTTCCTACCACTCATAAATTAATGAGTTAATCTAAAAATGAAAAATATCCCCAACACCAAATTAGATCCATCTTAGATAAAATTGGTTCCACTATAAACATAGAACCTGAGACTCTATAATAATGAATGCAAAGTCAAGAGATTTTATTTTTTATTTTATTTTATGATGCATTATATTATATGCGATAAATTGACCTATATGTTCTTAACCATATATTATTGTTTTTATCTATAAAATGGTGTTTTTTCTATCTATTTTTCATTTTCAAGGATACAATGGTTTAGTGTAATAGACCACAGATTATGGGCCCATTATTTTGAGAAGGATTTTGAAATTTTGAACTATAAAAGGGGTAAATATTGAATTGGTACTTCTATTGGGAATCCATTGATTTTTATGTCTCAAAATGTTGATTTTGGATAGGTTTTAAGGATTCATTGGTTTATTGGGTGTTGATAAGGGTTTCAGAGAATGGTTGAGTAGCCTGGCTAATAAAAAATATAGAAAAAACTATTTAATAGAATTATACGGTGTTCACACCATGAATGAGTTTCTCCAGGTGCACCAAAGTATTGAATGGGGGAATTCTAACAGGTTCCCTATGATTTCACAATGCAAACCATGGTTCACACAGTGAATAGTGCCTAAGTGGTTTAATGAAATATGGAGGGGGGAATCGACCCCCTTCATTTTGTTTTGACCATACATGAACATGGTGGGATCGATGATCAAAACATCACATTTTCTTCCTAACATCCTTTTCCCCTTGGTATAAGGTATTTCTAAGTGTGATCTACTGATAGTTTGATGCAATATCATTCGTTGTTTCATTTTTTGCAGTTTATAATCTGAATCTTCTAATATCTTTCATGATTTCATTTGGGTTTCATGGAAATTTCCACCAAAGTATGGTTAATAACATCTAAAATTTATGGGGATTTGTTTTAGATTTCATATATGTAATACATAGATGATTCATGCATATCATCTCATATCATTTTGGTTAACATACATCGCAAGGAGAATTTATTAATGGGTTTTGAAATAAATTTTAATATTTGGGGATCAATTGAGAATTTACTTATAGAGATTTATCTAGGATGGAGCCAAGGTTTCCCCAAACACCTTATGCAGCTAGTTTCTTGGAATTTTTGTGTAAATGGAATGAATATTGATTTATTTTAACATTTAACCCTATATAAATTAATTTGAATATTAATTTTATAATTTTATAATTATTTGTCTATTATTATTGATGTGATATAGGTTTCTAGGAGCATGGAAAAGGATCGGTGGGATTGAACAAGGCCTTATGGAGATCTATGAGGGGTTAACTCAATGTTCAAGGTCGATGATCAATTTAATACAAACCAATATATATTTCTATCCATGAGCATTCATACACGAATAAAAATGGGGTTCAAGCATGAGTTTTTCGGAATTGAGAGAGATCCCTATAGATGATATAGGATGGTTTTATACATCATATTCTTGAAAAAAGTGATACACGACACATTAGAAAGTTAGGATCTCTTGAATTATATGTTTCAAAGGGTTGAGAGATTTGGTTGAGTTGATGAGAGACATCTAGGAGGTCCTGGTTTGTGATATGGTATTTAAGGTAGCCTATGTAGAGTTCTAAGGGATAGTAGGTATTCATGGGATGTTTGGGGATATGTGAGGATAAAAAAATATGGGAATACATCTCATTATTGATGAGGGGTTTCATCATAAGTTTAGAGTAACACCATGTCATAATCATGGAGTGAGAGAAGTCATTTGAGATTTTTTAGTAAAATATTGGGGGTTTTAATCTAGGTTTATGTTTGAAATATCTCTATAGGATAAGTGTTTTGAGAACCATTTTAGGGTTGTGGGGGTTTATAAGGATATTACATTGGGATTCCATGGTTCTTTTAGAGAGTAATCAGAACCCACCTATTGTGGTTTAGGTTAGGTAGATGTGATAGCATAGGTTGATAACTGGTTATCTAGATATGAAATGATTGGGGTTTTGGTGAGTTTGGACTAGACATTGGGTTCTAGATTGTGATGAGCCTTTGGGTAGTGTTATCACCACCTAGTGATGGGATTGAGGTGGCATAGATGATTTGAGACTCTGACTAGTCTGGAGGACCCAACGGGTACCTGGATATGATAGTAAAAAGGTGTTGATGAAGAGGGTGTATTTCTCATGAGATTAATTCATTAAGATCATACAATATATTTTTTGAGTGGTTGGAAACTATTCCTTTTTTGTATGTGTTTGTGTTACCTTGTAATATTAGCTTGGTTTATGTTCTAGGTGGACCTTACATTAGTAGGCATGGGCCCATCAGTGAGAGGGTTTGTTCATAGTATACTGTGAGGCATGACCAATGGACCCAACATTGAGTGGCTAGGTAGTGGGTTGTGATATGGATGTATGATAGTTCACAAGCTCTATAGTTACAGGGATGATTAATGAATATTTCCCCACCATAGTCCATTTTTTATAGATTAGTCATTGAAAAAATGAAAGGAAATGATTATATTATGGAATATAGTCTTTGAATTTATGGTTGGACATTGTTTTGGACTAGTAAAAACATGATTTCTTGATGAGTTTGTGTATCTCACCAAGGGAAATGGCATCTTGATTAGCACATGATGACCCAAAAAAAATTTATTTATGTATTTATTTTCCTCCAAGTTAGAAACACATATGAACACATATATTAGGTTTTTTTGGTGAGACCCTATTGATTTATATATCAATATCCTACATGGGATTTTTGTACATTTTCAAACCAAAAATCTATATTTCTATTTGGGAACATGGAATGAATAGGATCGGGCTAGGGAATCTTACTAGGTATTACAGATAGGGTATGTTGAGGCTCAAGTATCATAATGGTTCTGGTGTGTGTATCATATTTTTGTTTAATATTGTATATGGTATGATATCTATGGGTGATTATTTTATGTTTTGTATTATTGTATCATGTCTAATATTAGATGTGATTATTATTTCTGATTACATTTATTTTGATTTTTTTTTGTGTTGTCTGAATGATTTGAGGGAATAATCTCCCCATTTTATGGATAAGGCCCTCATAGGAAGTCAAAATCCTCTATTATATGGGGAGGATCACTTAAGGCCACATGGAACCTTCACTCGGATGGTGGTTCTAGGTCAGGGAATCACAACTTTGTATCATAACCATGTTTTTTCTTACTATTTAGGGAGATGGTAGACATATCATGATGAAATATTTCTATTATGATGATGGATATTGAAACTGTTCATTGATAAAAAAAATTGTGTTTTGGATGAATGATTTAATGGTTTTTGGATATTTACTCATTGGATACAGTTCTATGTACATGAATAATATTTTTCATGTGGGGTTTACATTCCATGTGTATTGAAATGGTTGTTTTGAGAAAAGAGGTATAGTTGTTTCGAGTGCCAATAACAACTTATAGGATTTATTCTCATATAACCTATTAGTGGAATTCAACTCATATGGACCATAGTTTATTTACTTTTTGTGTAATTTCATGTCATTATTATGCGAGGAGGATCTCTAGTGATGGAAATATAGTCCCTTTATCAAGGTATATATAGAGACCCAACCTGGGTTGGTATATGAATTAGTTTTTTATTACTTAGTCAATTATATCATAGTATTTCAATGATTAATGATGTGAGGATGGGAATAATATTCCCTATGGATTTGGACCTTCATGATCCATTTTGATGTGGTTTTGGATACATAAATTGTCAAAAAATCATTTATGTTTTTCCCACATAGATTTCTAGTGGTATCATAGATGACTAAATTGGTTATTAGAGGAAATTAATGGACAATCACATGGGATTTTAGGATTTAATTTACTTTGTGTTCATATAATATTGGGAATGATGTTTGAGTACAGGATTAGATGGACACCTCGACCATTGGTTCTCGAGAAATGATTTTAGGAAGCATGGTGCAATCATGATTAGATTCTCATAGGTTTCATAAATTCATACTTATGGTGGGTGATGATACAGTTATTCTCAGAATTATTGGAATGCATTGGGTGTTGGGTTGAGCCTAAATTGTAGTAGGGAATGATACGCAAGTGAGGTGCATGAAACTGGGTTATATGGGATAGTACTCATGTGATCATGAGTCGAGTTGTGAAATAGTGTTTCCTATGAGTGTGTAGATGTTGGGTTTGGTGCGATTATTTACAATAAAGAAAAAGAACTTTTTAGTGGGTTCTCAATAGACCAATAAAACATGGATGGAGGAATGTGAATGCTAGAGAAGATTTTAAAAGTTTTTTTGGTGTGTAAGGGTAGGTTCATGTTTTATTAATAGTCCCCATTTGATTCATTAATCATTGGATGAGAAGGCATAGGACATTTGAGAATTATTTGTGTTATAGATTAAATTGAGTGATGTTGCAATGGTAGTGTGGTGGTTTGGCTCTACGATCATAGTAAACCTAGGTTTGGTGAGTCAGGATATGTCACTTAGGGGTGATAGATGAAATCAGTGATGGTTCAAGGTATTGTGGTATAGTCAACTCGAGTGGATACCATGGAAGGAATTGTAAGGGAGGAAGGGTGTTGGGCCTAGTTTTGGGTGGTGATCGAGGAGTCAAGTATGTGAAGTCAAATGGTTATGAAAACACCATTGGATGTTATAATATGTGATCCATACTAATAGTGGATCATTGAACATCAAGAATGTCAGTCCAAGAGGTTCATCAATGATTAGTGGTTTGTGTTTCAGGATATCTCTCATGTTTGAGTGGGGCGTCTATGTGATTCCATTACATGTGTTAATAGATTTTTTGAGGGAAACATATATTGTTTATTTGTATTAGTGAGTGATTATAATGATACTCATATACTGGTGAACATTATACGAATCACATAAGGTACAACATTCATGGTTAAAGGGTCGTGGATATGGTTGTACCAGTCGGTGGACGGTCAAGGTGACATTAGGATTCCCATGTGTGGTGATATCCACTGATATTTGGTCCCTCATTAAATAAATGTTTTATAATTTGGATGATGTGGTGGTTAGATTTGACACATTTTAATCAGTTTCATAATAGAGCTGTTGTTATCCATGTGTGGGTAAGATTAGAGTTTCACTAGTGATTGGATAGAGACTATGGTAGGGAGAGTGGTGGATTGTGATCCAAACCTAGATTTAAATTATGATTCAGTTTTTATACTTCAGTGTGGTTGTTGTATGATTTAATAATTCCTATTATGATTAAGGAATCATGTTTGGGCTTATGGTTTGGTGATTTATCAATTTTGGGGGGAAAATGTTTTGAGAGGGTGTTATCATGTGGTGGTAAAACATGGATTATATGTTTAATTTTATGTGATAAAATAACCACCATGTCATAAAAATTATTTTGAACACAGTGGACATAGTTTGGGGATCAGAAAGAATATTTTTTGCGGAAATCTGGTGGATATAGGGTTATTGGTTGGAGTTATGCAACAGAATTCAGATAAATGGTTGGAGGTCCAATGTGGTGGTTTGATAGTGAATTAATAACTGGGATAGGTCTAGTGACAATGTTTTATGATTATTATATCTTATCAGTGAATAAAATCGTTATGGTGTGTTTTTTTTTCTGACCAGTATACTCTTATATCACCATTTTGTTATGGGGATTGAAATTATGATCTAATGAATAGATTAATCCTTTAATCAGGAAATTAAATGTTAATTCGAGTATTGGGATGTAACAAAATTGTAATTTTTTATGGGTTTTAAGTTTGTTTTGTTGTCCCATATGTTTGGTAGGTTTTTATAGATGTTCTAGGTGTCTTGGATGCTAAAAAAACACTAGAAACACTACCCCAGTGTGAAAGTTTGTTCACACAATGAATGGGATTTAATGGGTGCATTTAGGGAGTGAATTAGAGATGTTAAATTGGTGACTAAGAATTTCATTGTGTGAGCCATGGTTCAATTTCTTAAAGGTTTTTTTTGTGGATTTTGAAACAAAATTTTGGTCAACACCCTCCTTGTTTTTAGTTTACCAAATGATCATGGGGAGATACTTCTGGATGGAGCGTCCCCCTCTAACTCCCTATAATCACACTTAATTTGGGGTGCTTATAGGGGTATTTTTGTAGTGTTTTAAATAATTTTTATCTATTATAAATTCCATTATTCTCTCCTAATTAGTTTTCACTGGTCTATTTCTTGATTTGGTTAGGGTTTCTTTGATATTTACACCAGGGTATAGTGGAAATTTTCTATGGTTGATTGTGATTTTATTCGGATTGTGAAAGAGAAACTTGAGGCAATGAATTAATGTCATAAAATATAAATTTTGTGATGTCAAATCACATAAAAAATTATTTATTATTTTTCAATCATTTTATTTTATTTTGAGCTTAACTAAAAATTGTGTTATAAAGATTTTTTCAATGATGGTTCTAGAGATTTGAAAAAACATTCGAAAGATAGTTGGTCATGATATTGGTGTGATAGAAATGCAGGAGGATTTTTTAGTAATTTATTATTATTTAAAAAAAATATAATAATTTATTATAGGTTTTTATATTTAATTAGAATAGTTCATTTTCATCAGATAGGTGTCTAAGAGTATGGACCAGGCTCAATGAATATCATTGAGGGGATAATTCTATTTTCTAGGTAGATTCCCCATTTAATACATAACTATATATTTGTTTATCCAAGTCCATGCATGACATAATACAATATAGAGATTAGACATGGGGTTTATAGACTAAGAGATCAATATATATATATGATATTGGATAATCCTATAGTCATATTCCTAGAATAATTTTTCTTTGTCAAATTGAAATTTAGAATCACTTGAAGACCTTATATCTAAGGAGAGAGGGATTTGGTTGACTTAAAAAAGATAACTCTATGAGTTCCTAGGATTTGTGATGTTATTTGGGGTATCCTAGGATGATTTTTCATGGATAGTGTGTAAGAGTAATAGGTTTTTTGTTTTTTGGTGAAGGGTTGTATGGTCATACATCATGTGAGTGATGATGATATCCCCCCTAACGAAGGAGGCGAGTCTTATTTCATGAGTGGAGTGAGAAATTTCTTATGGTACAAAGTGTGGGAAGAAGGAGGGAGTTTTCATCATGGAGAAGGTTTGGGGATCTCATTAAGAGATATGTGACGAGACTTAGGTGAGGGTCAGGGGAGTTTCATGGGATATGGAATTGACAATACGAGGTGTTTTGGATAGGAATTAGATATTAATCATTGAGACTAGGGTCAAGTATAATGTGATTTATTAATATAGTATCGTGGTAGTAGGACTAAGAGTGATGATGGTATTATTATGTAGGGGCTGGACTATGGGGTCAGAGTTTTGATAAGCCTTTAGACAGTCTTATCACCACTGAGTGATAATATTGTGGTGGTATCACTAATCAGAGACTATGATAGATCTAGGGGACTTGTTGGGTTCTTTGATGGACGAGGTGATATGTATTCATGAAGAGGGACTAGGCCATAAGTGACAATAACCCTGGGATCATCTGAAGAGATATTTTATGGGATACAAGCCTTCCTTTTTTACATGTGATTACATGACATATTATTAGATTCTTGGTTCATGTTATAGGTGGACCATACTGTGTTAGGATTGGGTGTTAGACTGTACATGAGAGGGAAGGGTCATGTTATGTTTTGTGACATGGGTGGTGGACCCATATTCTAGTTATTAGAACGTTGGTTGATAAGTATATGTGTGATCATGCCGAGTATTTTCAATTATTTGGTCATGGTTTGGATGTGCCCATACTCTGAGCCTTCAGGTATAGGCTATACATTAACATGATTTGTATCGATGATTGGATTCCATCATGGAATTGACACATATATGTTTGGCGGTAATGGTGTCCTGGTCAGCAAACAATGATAATAAAGGATTGTATATCTCATCATATGTTGTGTAATCTGGGATAGAGTATGATGACTCAGTGGGGAAGATTATTTATGTATTTATTTTTATGATGAATACACATGTATATAATGTCATATATTGGGAATTCTTGGTGAGTCACAATTGAGTTATATATTGCTTCCCTATATTGCCATATTGATGTGGGTGGAGACCTTATTTATTTACTTCACATCAGGGCACAAGACATATAGAGGACTAAGCTAGTGAATCTAAGTAGTTATTAGTGGCTTGGTGTGTTTATGCCCAAGGATATAATTAGGGGTACAATGTGTATTTTTCTATTTATCTTGTACATGAGATCATTCTTGGGTGAGATCGGTGTAGGATTTTTTTAAGATTATTTTTATAATATTGGATGTTTTTATTATAAAATAATTTTTTTAAATCAATTTCATAAATGTTATTTCAATTAATAATAATAAAATATGAAGAAAATATTTATTGATATTCTACCTTGAACACCCCACTTTTACCCTTTATTTGTGTTCTTGGGTATATAAATTTTAAGACATCATTTTGAACTTATTATATTCCTCGAAACAATTTAAAATTAATTTCAAATAAACCCAATGAGATAACCTCATTCTACAAAAAATATGAAATTTGAAAACCATGGAAAATTTTCTATATTCAATATTTATTAAGATGTTGTAAAAAAGTTTGAACTAGATTCTGTTCTGTATATATATGAATGTAAAATAAAGATTTATCAAATAATGTTCCAAACTCAATTCTCACTATACACCTTAGGAGATGAATAATATATTAATATATTAAAATACATCATTGGTGGGTGTTTTTAAATTTATATTCCTATGCATTTTTTATCTTTATTTAGATGGAAAAGGATCATTATTGTAGGGAAGAACATGTATAAATTGAGAGAATTAGAGGCCCATTTATCTTATCAAGGTATTATTACATTTTCTGGAATCTCTTAATGATTTATGATGTGTAGATGAAATATTAACCCAAACCATCCTCATATACATTGGTTAATAATAAAACAGTTTCACTTAGTGAAATGAAAACATTGAGAAAAACCTATAGAGTGATACTCATTATTTAGATATTCCATATAAAATTAATTAATCCCACACTAAAAAGATAATTAATCCAATATTTTTACAATAAGGTAGTGTTTTTTCAATATTATTTAAATACATATAAGATGGATCTTTTGAGTTTAAATACATGCAAGTTATATATTGATTTAAGGTGTAATTAAAATCCATTAGGGACTGAGATGAATTTTATGGTTTGATTTTTGGTTTCTGACGAAGGTGTAAGGTTACAACTTTTTTATGTACAAACAAAAGGGAATGAAATTTACACCCTATTTTAAAACTAGATGGGATGGCATAGGTGTGATATTTTTTTAAAGATAACATGATCGAATAAAAGGTAGACTATAGTTTAATGCTATAATATATGACATGATGGTTATGATATAGTTCAAGGGTATGGATGTAATAATTGTTATTTCATAGATTTTAGTAATATGGGAATGGATTAAGGGTAAACTAATATTATAAATCTTGATTGAAAATAAATAAAGTTTAAAAAAAAGTTCAAATCCATAAGGGATGGAATGACGGTAATTCAATATTCTAAATCCAATGAGGATTGAATTATTTTTTACACAACAATTTATATATAGATAGTATGGAATGAATAACAAGAATATTATAAAAAATAAAATTCATGATGATTTATTCTGGAGTGTAGAGTTATCCATTAATGTGAAAGGTTCAAATTCTAGTATACTAGGAAAGCTCAGCCAGGGACAAAGTCCCTGACCATTTATTAAAGAAAAGGAAAAAGTACAGTAAAAGAAGGTTTAGGAGAACCGGCAACCTTACAACCAAACAACTGATCCCCCAAGCACAAACGACATCCGAAATTCAAAAATCAAAAACCACGAACCCTGATCCTTCCTCGAGCCGTGCGAAACCTCGAGAAGTGTTTCACGTGATAGCCATTACACAGCCAGTGAGAAATCTGGAACTACGCACATCTCCACCACGTGCATCCACCACTGCAGGTCGCCGACGAGAATATCAAGCATCATCGCCGGAAAAACCATCACAGAACACAGCCAAAATTCATCACCGTCACAAAACCAGCATCGCCGGTGAGAGTCAATAATCAACCTCGACTTCGTAGAATCAAACAGCGGAACCCCCCACAAGACAATCCCACAGAAACCCAACCACAAGCAAATCATCATCACCACCACATAAAAAAGAAAACAGATCCACAAATCATCAAGAAGAAACGAAACCACCCAAGGAGGACCCAGTCCGTCGCCATTCATACCGACATAGCACACACAGAAACAGATCCACAAACCAGCATCATCACCAAAACCCGTACAAAGAATAAAAGATGAAGCAAAACCCACCACCACCTTCCGAAACGCAACTAGTGGCCAGATCTTCCCAAAGCACAAGCTCCTGACACCGAACACGACGGGAACCCCAGAACGCAGCACAGATCCCGCACCCTGGGGCATCATCACGCCTCCAAGACAAAGAGGATGAGCGACAATGCAAATGCCGAGGATGATGACGAGTCCGCGCAAGCAGAGGGCAGCCGCACCGTGAGTGCACCTAGCTGAGAGCCGGGGAGAGAACAGCCGCTGCGGGGAGAAGGCGGTGGCAGATGGGAACCCTAATCGCCGCAGAGCCCCTTACGGGCACATCCAGGTCCAAATATCCTTCAAATTCTAGTATATATTAGTTAAAGTATGTTATATATTTTAATTAGATTTTAGATCTGTTAAAAAAGTTAAAGAGTTACTCTGGAATTTTTAGTTATATTGGATGGAAAATGGTTATACAAGGGTTTTATAAAACCCCATATTTTAACTAATTAATTTTTATAAAAACTCAATCATAAATTTAATATGTAGAGTTTACATAAATTTATTTATTTTTGTTTAATTCTATTTAAAAGTTGAATTTATATACATATATACGACAAAATTAGTTTCATTTATTTAATACTTTGTTTATAAAAATAATAATTCATGTATAGTTTATTTTAATAATAAATTTTTTATAAAACCACTTTATAAAATCACATTTTCTGAATTGATGATTGTTTTTAAATTTATGATTTAATTTAATAACAATATTATTTTTACCAATAACTTTATTTTCATTTGAAAATTTTAATTGTGTGGTAGTAATTGGTATATAATTCTTAACATATAATCATAAATGTTTCAAAAGTTATCCAATTATAACTTATATCCATTAAAAATAATGTAATAACATTTAATTTCAAATAAACACTAATTTTATAATTTTATGAAATAAATTCTTAAAATATATTTTTATAATTTTTTTATTTATTATAAATTTATAACATTATATAATTTTAATGAATAAATTATTTTAAAAATTTTATATGTACATATTTTTTTAATATAAAAATTTAATTTCACAGGATCCAGTTACATATTTTACACTAAAATGATACTATGAAATATCTTTTATAATAATTAGGAAAATTAATTTTCAATATATATAGCGTATTGATATAAACAAATAGGTAGTAAATTGGGATAATATAGTTCTTTTAAAACAATTATGATCATTGATATAACATTGTAAATATAATGTATAATGTTCTTTACAAAAAAAAAATTTCAAAAGGATTATTTAATTGATAGGTTTAAAATAAATATAAGTTGAATATTATCAAATGGGTATTATATGAGAAATGTGAAAATAATTAAATATAAAACTTATAATATTATTTAATATCAACTAAGATAAATTAAACCACTCATAGTATAGGGAATGTTTTTATTTTGAATAAATCATTTTTTTAATATATTGTATGGAATTAATTATAAAATCATTTATTATTATTTAGAAATTTATTTTAATAAAACTAAAATATTATTTAAAATTATCAAATTGAAATTATATTTGGGTTATTTTTTGTAATTTTTCTAAAATATTTGTTTGGGTTAATAGTAGTTTAAATTTATTTTTTAGAATATTGTGTGTTTTTAGATATCAAAATGATATAAATGTAATTTAAAAGTCCATAAAACCATTTTCATGGCTTAAAATATATTTAATGAGAAAAAAATTCAATAAAATTAATAAAAATAATTTCAAAACTTATTAATAAAATTTCAAAACCTATGTTATATTATATATAAATATCTAAACTATATTTTATTATTTACATTGATTAAAATGTTTCAAATATGTATTTGAATTTTTAATATGTCAACATTTCAATAAAAAATATATTTTTCAGACGTACTATAATATAATTCATATGTATCATCCTCCTCCAAATAATTTTTTTTGATATTTTCTAATAGCCACTTTAAGGGTAAGTGGTAATCGTACATCACAAGGTTCAAAAAACGAAACCATATTTAAAAAACGCACCACATTCCAAAAACAATAGAAAACCATAACTCACCACTTTTCCAGGTCCAAAGCGCCGTGCCGTGAACAAGGTTTCAAATTCAAATTTCAAAATCCTAAAACTGCTTTTCATATCACATGCCAACTGCACCATTAGGGGTGGAACCAAGATCCACCTAATTCATATATATCTTCACTCTTTTTAGTCTTTAGCCTAAATAATTAAACCATCAATACATTATTCTAAAATATCCCCTTTGTCAATATAAACACTCTTCATCTACCCAATTCTCCTCACTCCCCAAATACACTCCTTGGTAAAATGTCTACACAAATTCTTCTCTGAAATCTCCTATACACATGCCAAAGGCATATTTCTAGAACAAGTTTACTGCTTCAAAGTCCTTATACACAATACAAAGGAGGATACTCAACAATATAGGTGAGGGTTCCTCATCACCCCCCTTTATTATAAAACTCTTATTTTAAAATCCAATTCATCAATTTTATTAATATATGTCATAACTATTAATTATATTTTAATATAATTATTTTGACCTAATAATAATGATATATCACCCATTCCAACACTTAAAATCCATTTTCATATGAGGTTACTATATAAAAGTAAGTGTTTCCAAATCATACATACTTCATTAACTAGAAATTTATATATATTAAGTTTTTTTATATTCCTATTTTTCTCTAAAAAAATATTATTACCATGATATTAATATCTTTATGACCCATTAGTTTTGTGATATCACCAATAAACTATCATTTAACCATTTTTATAATATATTAGTATGTCAAAAAATTGGTTTTAAAATCAATTATTTATTATTTAAATTCAATTATTACCCATTTCAAAAGTATACATAATATATATAAGTGGATTAAAAAAATTATTTCAATTATATTGCAATCATTTTATGAAAATAAAATATTTTCATCCTTTATTCATTGTTTTAAACATATTTAAAAATATTGTTCACTTATGGTGGGTTTACACTAATTAAGTGAACGATTACGTTATGTTTTTTACATATTCATTTCTTAGAGATTCATAAAAATTTATTTATACACATAATTTAATAATGATAATAATAATATAATTTATTTTTATGACTATAAAATGAAAAAATATTCATGATAAAATGTTATTAAAAGTAAACAGTCAAAATTATTTTAACAATTTAATACACACCTATCAATTAAGATTATTCATATTGAAACTATCTACCAAACTATTGAAGAACCTTAAATTTTAAATGTTATAAAAAGATACAATAAAAATTATATATCGTAAATAAAAATTTTAATGTGGTCATATATTAATACTTTTACATTGAAATAGATTTGGAATCAGGAACCGAAGAAACCCAAAATAAAAAACACCAGTCAAATTATTCTTAAAAGAGAATATAAAATATTTAAAATGAATCCTAATAAGTTAATAAACATTAAAAGGTTCTTAATAAAAACATATTTAATATAATTTTATTTTAAAATATTTTACAATTCATATGAATCATGAAATTACTTGAGGTAATAGTTTTTTAAAAAATATGTCCATTATTTTCACCTATTATTTTACTATTTTCCATCATCGCTTATATGTCTCAAATTCAAGGACATTGATGTATTTTTTAATTTATTACCTATATTTTTTTATTAATTTATGTTTTTTACTTACATATGGATATATAGTTCAAACCATAATTTTTTTTGTTAGGGTTATTTCCCATTCTTGAGTTTACAATCTCCATCACCCTCTATTTACCTCAATATCCATCCATTACTATTCCTATGTTTCTATTTTG
Organism: Viscum album; assembly: GCA_963277665.1. Classification (NCBI taxonomy): domain Eukaryota; kingdom Viridiplantae; phylum Streptophyta; class Magnoliopsida; order Santalales; family Viscaceae; genus Viscum; species Viscum album. Next base: position 1,270,463,516 of record OY728119.1, read on the forward strand.
AATTGGTTTTATTCAGTAACACTTCATTTTTCATCCTTTTATGTGTAATATTAATCCCTTTATATTTCCTTGTTCTCCCATACTCCAAAGGTTCTATAAAACCCTTCCAAAACCTCACTTATGGAGTAAGGTTCAAAACATATGAAACTAGGAGTAGTCAATGTAATCATCAAAATAGAAGGAACTAAACTAAAAAATAATGGTTTTAGTTGACATGATAACTCAATAATATCTTCTCAAACAAAAAAATGGGGGAATAAAATAATCCAAACAAAAATTAAAATAACAATGAGAATTATATGGTACAACATAGATATACTCCATGGGAAAAACACCACAACTGTATTTAATAATCGATGATAATTATTATAATATTATGATAAAAAATGATCCCAATATCCTATTTATATATTATTATTTCTTGTATATACAATTTAACCACTATTTTATCAATAAAATCAACTTCAAAAATCTTATTATCTATGCAGATGAACCTATGTCTAGTCAATGCCACCGAAAATACACCACATCATCCCTTGATTTCATGTGAAAAGTGTAAGATAAGTACATGAATCTTATATATACCTTTCAAGAATCATATATATGATTTGAAAAATAAATTATTCTTACAGAAATCCATTAGAGTTATTCCAATGTGAGATGGAGATTCTTCCACACTTATATAATCCAAATACAGTCATTACAAATCCTCCTTTCTCCAACTTCTGCTTACATTTATGTTATCAAATCCTGAATTACTGGTTCTATAGACCATGTCTTTATCTATTTTATGTAATTTACTTTTATATTCATTCTAATATACATATATATTAAATTATCCATATAATATTTTTTATATAAACATAACAACAAGTTGATTTTTTTTATTTAATTCAAACCATCTTTAAGGCCCATACCCACTTACTATGTCTATAATATCAATATTCATCACTAGAGAAGTATGATACCTTTCCCTTTCCTATTTTTTAATATTAAATATCTATAAACACACCAATGTAACCATGTATATGGTGAGTATTAACTCAATAGGTATTCCCCATATGATTACCAACACATGCTTATAGGTCAATAACATGTCATCAAATTTTATATAAAATAGTTTAAAAAAAGGTCACAAATTATATAAATCAATAAAATAAATCCATGTGAGAAAATAAAAAAAATTTATCAAAATATATATAGTTTAATATAAAAAATTAATAAAAATTGAATTTCCCATTATTTCATTTACACTAGAAATACCAAACTACGTTACTCACACAAACATATAAACACATGCATTCCATGTGAAAATTCTTTACTCATGATTAGTTACTCATCAATCCATAGTGTCATCACAATGTATCCAATCAAAATGTACCATAATGGAATATTGCACATGTTCAAGGCCACATCCAATGAAAATTAACTTATACAAACTAGGTATTCTAGTGCCAAGTATCAAATCAACTGATTCTACATAAATAATTTCTCCCCTTTAAATAATTTTGACAAACATATTTTTTTAATAAAAAGTATTTCATAATTTTTAAATAATTATTTAAAAAATATAATCAATGAGGATTTTCCGAAATCCATCTAATTTTCCATAATTTGAAAACACCAAAAAAGAGATTTCCTCAAAAAATATTATTATGATTACATAAAAATCCAACTAAAACCATATAATAAAAAAATAATTCATGTTATAGAACAATGTAGATGAGAGAAAAGACAACTACATATCAATGGATGATGTAAACAAAGAATAACACTAAATATTTTAGATCTAGGATCATAATAGCTTCCATTTAAAAGATCAAACCAAACATATCAATATTCACATCCTAGAATGCAAATTTATATGTAATGGAATATATATATATTGATGAAAGATAAAGGATAAGAGTATATAAAATATGAAAAATAATAATGAGAGGGAAAAGGAGTGACTGATGAATTTTGATCTCTAACACAACTAGATTTTTCAAAAAAAAATCTTCCACACCAATGTAAATTATCTCTATAGTCTAAGGAGAGAGATGAGTATGAGAGGCCGGATTATTAAAAGATTAATGAGGTCTAGGGGCCTTAATTGGAATTAAAACTAAAAATGGTCATGCTGAGAAACACCACACCACAATTCAACCAATATCACTATAGTGTAATTTCCTAGATTATAACACATTCCTCCCTACACTACATCTTATATTTCCAAGTATAACCCTATTAATCCCACGACACCTTCCATGGTGCAGTTACACTTTATCTAAGGAGGAACTATGGTGAAGCCTAAGCATTTTTCCATAGTGGGTGCATGTTTTTGTAGAACCACTGAATTATTCCCCATAACGGTCTATAGAAAAATGATCACATCAATGATGTAGAACCCACATTCCTTATGTTTCATCCCTTCTTCAAAGAACAACACCAAACTAGGATTCACCATAGCACTTCTCCATGATAAAATAATGTCCAAATAGAAATTATATCAAAAATACCTCATTCGGGGCCCTACACTAAAGAAAACAACACTATTCCATAGCAATATAAGGGTTATGACACATCCATAAGATCCCCATTATAGACATAGAAAAACATCTAGAAATATATCCAAAACCCTTAAAAATCAAAGAAACCCCTGAAAAATTAATAATGCACTATATAAGCTCTAAATAAACATAAAACAAGGGTATTGTACATAAAATTAGTGTTTTTCAATTCTCCCCACCATTTTTCATTAAATCATTGTAATGTAGAAATCTGGTACCATTATGGACGAGCTTGGTCCATTAATCCAACATTTCATTTCCACAATCCAATATATCTTTTTGAATCAGACCATGATTCTTTAAAATTCATATCATTATGACTCATTTCTAAAAAATTGATTCTCTTGCCTATCCAAAATACATTCCATCACCTGAAAAAACATAGAATTTGTTTGAATATTAACCTGGTCCCATCGAATCACATAGTTATGATCTGGTTGGTACTCATTCAATTGTGATACGTAAAACACACTATGCATAAATCTGAAATTATATGATAAATAAAACACATATAAAATATCACCCACTCATTCATGAATTTAAAAATGTCCATTGTATAGAGGATATAACTTTACTTCCTTTAAAAATGATTATTCTCAAACCTTGGACATAATTTCAATAAGACATGATCATCCTTCCCAAATAAAAGTAGTTATCAACACTAATTTACATATGATTTTTAATGACTCTAATCCATCACTATTCTCTTTCTGATCAGTTGAATCTTCTGTATTGTATCTTATATAAGGATATGTTTGATAAATGAATCCTCACTATATAAACCCAAAAAGTGAAGAATGAAAAGGAAAACCATACAACTATTCAAGTGGAGTCACATGTATCAAGGATTTATAAAATTTATTATATGAGAACAATACTAATTTCTTATTATATTTCTATGATCCTCCAATGAATATAAAAAATAGGTTTAATAATTTCTTGAAATATTTTTATTTTACATTGTATATTCTATCCATTCGATGTTGATTTGATATTTTAATGGGCAATTGAATGCCATGAGCTTGCTATATGGTCGTCCAATATTAATATCTAAACCTAGAGTATCGGTCATATAAAATTTTAATTGGGAAACCATTTATATTTATAACATTTTGAATAATGACATTGGACACATCCTCCAGCATTTTGGATTCATGGAAAAGGGATAATGTGTGCCGAATTTAGGATCTAACCCACACTATCCAATATAGAATCATGTTTCCAAACCATTTATGGTAGAATTGTTAGAAAATTGATGTCTATATACTCTTATATCCATATAATAATTGGAATATACTTTTACATCGAAGATGGTTATTGGTGCCCAAAAATGTCCTTTTGAAATGTGAGGCATATGACGAAAAACTTGGATACTTTCCTATTCATTCCCATAAACAAAAATTGTGCTCTCAACTCTTCATACATATTTTGGATTCCCAGATGAAATTTTCATCTCAAATTGTGGTAGGTAGGATGTTGTTTTTCATAATAAGTTGGAGGTACCATAATCAGATCAAAAAAATATCATCATTGATCTCCCATATAGAATCGATCCCACAATTCTCTCTATACCATTGAGTTTTGACCAAATGGTTATCCATTCAAGAATAGATGTCTGATCATCTCTAAAAACATAAAAAAATAAAAATAAATGAAACTAGAAGGAAAACTAGAACATTACCTAGTCCCATACAATTTAGATGCATATCATATATTACTCTAATTAGGAATCATTAATATGAAGTATCATTAGCTACTTGATTATATGAATTCCTACTAAATGCATCTACCACTATCTTACCTTTACCCAGTGTATAAATTTATTCAATGTCAAAAATATTAAGATATTATATCTATGTTGGTTTTCTAATATTTAATTACCATAATGAGAAAATGGGTCCTGGATTTTATCATATATTAACATAGTAAATATTTCACAAAAAATATATTAACACCAAAATTTTATGGCATGAACTAAAATATTTAATTGGAGATAATATTTTCCATATATCTTCTCATTCACCTATATCTTCCATGATACATAAAAAATAACATGACTTCCCTAAATGATAACAAAACCCCACCTAGACCTAGATGCATCACAATAGACTACATATCCACGTCTTAACTCATGAAATGTTAGGTTAGATGATGAAATTAGGTAAAACATATGTTCAATGAATTATTTTAAGCCGTTATGTATCTTTTGAAATAGAAATCCTTTCCATGTTAAACCTTTTTTTGGTGATTCAATATGTGAAAAATATCTAAAAAAGCGTATGCAGTATCCTGATAATCGAAGAAAACTATGTATCCCAAACACATTGTTTGGTGGTTTTAATGAGATACGAGCTTATATGATTTTAGTATCAACAAAAAAAATCATTTTTTAGAAATTATATGACCAAAGAAATATATCTACTTTATCATGAAATCACAATTTTCAATATTAGCATAGATATTATGTTCTCGTAAGGTACTCAACTCTATATTCAAGTGTTACTCATGATCCACTTTAGTCCTAGAATACCCTAAAATATCTTAAATAAACACAACTAAAATGAAATATAGATACTTATAAATGATTTAATTCATTAATTCCGTGAACACCACAAGTGAATTTGTAAGACCAAAGGTAATGAACACATATTCATAGTGAAAATAATGACTCTATAATGATGATTTTAGAATATAATATTTTCAAAATCATAATTGGTGATGGTATGATCATAGGTAAATTTTAGAGAACCAATTAGATCCCCTCAATTGATAAAATTGGACATCAATTCATAGAAGATGATACCTAATATGTATTATAACTTTTTTTTCTTTTAAATACCCAATGAAATCTAAAATAACTAAATTTTCCTTCTTTACAAAAAAGTACTGGTGTTTCCCCACAAACATTCTCAGTCGAATGAACTTTTTTCTTTCCAATTATTATAATTTGTAATTTAAATTTTCTTATTTCATTTTTGTACAACCTATAATATGGAAGAAAATTTATATTGGAAATTTGTATGGGATAAATCATTAACTATACTTATGTTTTAGGGAGAAACCTAGAGAAATTTTTGGGGAAAACATCAGGAAATAGATCAAATATGGTTGGAAAATAACTATTTCAATCTTATCAATGGATTACAATGTAACAAAATCGAAATTAAAAGAGATCGTCCCAACCATTAGTACCATATGTACTTTTATTCTTGAATTTACCACCTAATATATTTTAAAGAGATGGTTAATTCCATTAGAATATGTAGAACTCGCATGTCATGTATAACAATTGATATGGGACTTAAAATATGTCAACAAATCCATTACTAAAATCAGATCATAGATATCAATATCTAGAATAAATAAATCATAAACTAACTCAATCCCATCGATTTCAATTAAACACGCATCACCCTTAAGGGATTGACACACCCATTTTCCTAGAGGTGATTGATGTTTAAAAATAGAAGAAATCATTTCAATGTGACAACCCAAATGATCCACAACATGGGGAGTGATAAAAGAGTTGGACACATCCATTTCAAAAAAGGATTTAATAAGGGTAGAATTAAAATGAATCATACCTCACACTATCGAAAGTCCTTCTTGATCATCTATTATTATCTTCTCAGAACTATATAGTTACTTACCATCTCCTCATAGATTCATTCATCCATGTTAATGTTACATAACCTATGTATTTGTTATGTTTCATGAATCCTTATGAAATTCTTGGTTTTGAGGAATGGAAATGACAAGATCCCAACACCAAGAGTTGGATTTATATAAAACGTGAGGTGCATCTCCCAAACTATTAATTATATCACTATAAAAATATTTTTGAAGATAAAATATTTAGTTAAATCTATGACATGATCTAGGTGTTATTGTATAGACTCTCTTGATATGATTAAGTGAACCACACTAAAATTACACAGGCTTACTCTTGGGTCTTTGGGGAAAGTTCACGGATCTTGTGGTCTGATTTTGGTAGATACCATTACACTTGATTTATATCTCACTATTTCACTTATATATATAATTTGAGTTCTAACCAATTCCCACAGAGAGAAAAATACCTCATGAATCAAAATTTTTAGAAATATATTTTTCCACCATGGTCACTCTATTTACTATCTTGGTATACAACGTAATACATTGAACAACTATCTTTGTATGAATTTGTAGTTGATGACCAGAATCAAAGATACATGACTTCAAATATTTAATTTCATCAACTTCTATATAAAATTAGACTATACTCAGGAGTTATGGAACATTCATCCTCACAAATGGATTATATTTTTTCATTAAGAATAAATTAATTATTCATTATATATTGAATGTTTGGGGATATAATTATTAATTGAACAATTTTTTAAAGTCTTCCCACATGATTCCTTTTTCGAAATTAGCTTGGTGAGATAAGTATCACCAATGATTGTAATATCATATAGTATATAATATTCCAACTAAACTTTTTTTCTTGTCTGGTGTACTAAATATTTCAAATAATATGTTCATATGAATCAGAAACACATGTTCTTTTCCTATCACATAATGAACCCATAATATTTGTGGGTAATTATTTTTAAATTAAATAGTGTGGTACACTTTTGAGGTTCTTTGTTTGTAATAACTTAATCTTTGGCTCCATAATATCAAAATATTTTTTAGAACAACTCTTGGAAAACATAGAGACCAAGTGAAACTACATTTATAGAAACTTATTCATACTTATCTTATGATTTATACTTAGGGATATTTGCAATGAATAGAAAAAATCAATTTAGCAATCAGTCAACTAGAAACTAAAGGCTTAGAAAGAATTTACAAGTTACCCCAAAAAACATGAAATATAAATTCTCATAAAAAGTGACACATTTTTTTAGTTATATAAATCATTAAACTCAATTTGAAAAAAAAATCCCAAGGGGATTTCTCACAATCAATGCATGATATATAATACATGTTGGATAAACCCATCATAATGAGATGAAAACACCTAAATGTAACTTATAATTTTTTTTTACCGATATTCCTTGGTACCTTGATGTTCAAAATAAAAGATTAATCTACGCCTTTAGAAGATATATATTTTGAGTCCCAAAATTATTTTCTACTCTATAAAATCACGTTATATAATTATAATTACCAAGAGTTAAACCATTTTTAATGTCCCTCCCCTCACCCATGGGCATGGGTAGGGGTGGAGGTGTTACAAACATAGTGTGACATCCTAATAAAAAGGATGGTTGGTAATGAATTATATATGAAAAGAAAACATTTGTGGAACTATTTTTCCTTTAAAATAAAACAAAATAAATGTATAAAATATAAATATCCAAACCAAGGATATGATGCACGAGTTAAAATAATAAAACCCATATAATAATACAATATTATAACTATATTTAGTGACAATAGAATATGAAATATCAAATGATAAAACCAAAATACAACATGTCTCAAATACATCCTCTGAAAAGACACTATGTACCACCCAAACCATCTCCAAGCTCAAAACCTACCTTCAATTTCACATGAAACAAAGATGAATCACTATATAATTATGATTCATTTCACCTTTCTATTTCCCAATATACAATATATGAATATGTAAAAAAGTTAACAAGTTGGGATTGAGTGTAGTATTGGTAGAAATTTCCCAAAGGATTTACAAAACACACAAGTATAATAATAAATAGTTAGAACAATTTATGTAAAAGTGTTGACAAACAATTTCATTGTTTATATAAATCCATAAAAAATCTATTTAAGAGAAAAATTTAACTGTGGGAAATTTTCTATTCATTCCATTCCACATAGAATATCAAACCATGTTACTCAAAAACAACAAAAAACATAAATATGAACTGTGGTAGTTCCACACTCATGTGTTGTTACTCATCAATTGTCTATGTCATGATTAGTTGAATAATATCCAGGTCCCCAATGGAATAAACCACTTGTTTAGGGTTACACCCAATTCCAATAAACATACATCTACCATATATTCCAAGACCATATGTAAAATAAATTAATTTAAAATAAATAATTTATTAAATTTAATACATTTAAAAAAACATATTTCATGCGTCAAAAACATTTTATAATTAATAAACCATCATTTTAAAATTATAACAATATAGGGTTTTCAAAATTCCATCAAATAAACAATAATTCAAAAACACCAACCAAATAGGGTTTTTTAATAAAATAACAAATTTATTCCATTAATATTCCATCAAAAACAATTTAAAAAAAATAAAACTCGATGTTAGTGAATAATGGAGTTAAGAGATAATACATGTATCTATCAATGGATGATTGAAATGAATAACAACACTAAAACTTATAGAACTCATTTTAGAATGGACTTCCGTAAATATATCTAATAAATATCATCAATATTCACATCCTAGAACATAGTTTTAACCATAGAGGAATAGATTAAAGCTCCAATAGAGAGGAGTAGGGTAGATATTTTAAGAATAAGGAGGAATAAGAGGGACCGCAGACTCCCTAATAATTCTAGATCTCCCGCACACATTGATTTATCTAAAAGACAATTCCAAACCAAATAGAATTGTCTCTCAAGACTAAGGAGAGAGAGGATTCATGAAATAGTAAGACTAAAAGAATAATGAGTGTCTATATAATTATTATGAATTAAAAAAATGGTTGGGATGAGAAACACCAAATCACATCACAACTTATATCATTATGGAATAGTTTCCCAGACTAGGACACGTTCCTCCCTTGACTATGGTGTTTCCTTTCCAATCATACCCTTTAAGATCCATAGTTACTTCCATGACATAGATCCACTTTATCTGGGGAGGAACTAGGGTGTATCCAAACCATTACACCATAGGGGGTAGCCATTATGGCAGATCCACTAAATTATCTCTATCGAGAAACTATGGAATAATCATCCCATCCACACTAAAGCACCCAACCACCCTATGACACAACCCATCTCTGTAGAAAAACAACTATCCAGGATAGATTATATCCCATATCAATACCATACCAATGTCCAAATAGTATGTATCTAAGAAATATCACTTTAAATACACTTCACCATAGAGCACACCCCTACTATGTAGTGAAAAACAATATATGATCTAGCCCCATTCTCTATAGTGAAACCTTACCAAAACAACCAAAAATATCTCCGAAAACCATTTAAAACCAACCAGATATCCTTAAACTAATCCCAAACATTATATAATCTCAAGAAACAACGGTAAAGTACCTTAAATATATATATTTACAAACATACCCTTAAAATTATCCATTTTAAACACCCAAACATGATGGATTGTCATCAAAATGCCATATTCACTACCCACGATATTAAAATTATATTTCTATCTCCTGGATCTATGATCATACATCATACACATAAACTCATCAATATAGAAACAATGGAATCCACATAAATTTTTGAGTTCACGAATGGGAATAATTTTTTTTTGTATTTTCGTCTCAATTATTGAGCTAACCCCATCAACACTAAATGTCTTTATACATCTACTAGATGTAAGGCATAGAAGAACAAATGCCTCCTAACATCATCTCCACTCAAAAAAAATATCAATAATGATAAATCTACTCAAAGCTCATTCTAATCACAAACTCCAACAATCAATATTTCAAAATAATGAAATAGAAATCAAATCTCACAACCCATTATAGAATTAATATCTATTAATTATCCTTTGATATAGTTTTTAGGAGCCACTGGCAAGAATACGTGACTCTACCTATCAAAAAAACTACATGAAATATATATCTCCATATGTCATTGAAGGGAAAAATTAAATAAATATCATCATATAGAGGATTAAAAATAACTACTTCTCTTATTATATTAATTTATAAACATAAAATTAAATAAACATTCTTGTGATAAAGCTATATTCCAGAATAGTATATGGAATTCAAATCTCTAGGGATGCATATATATATATATATATACAACGTCCTATTAAGTCCCAGATCTATATCTATGAGAATAGATGGTATCCAGTGCATCAATATCTAATAGAATAACAATATGTCTAGAGATAAGATGTGTCAGTATCCATTTGAACATCAATCTGCCACATTCTCATATCTAGGATTATATAAGAACCAATATTCTCCACCTATCATGTAAATCATGTGCTTTAATCACAGATACTTGAGGTCATTGAAATCATTATCCATCCAAAACTAAATATATTGAAGGAATTACTAATCTTCAATTATATTCAATATTTTTCTTATCAGTTTCATCCTAGAGTAATCAGTGAGTAGGGGTTGATTTATTCATACAACACCATTAGTCTATAAACAAATATATGGGTGAGAAGAAATATGATCACATCCATCTCACTCCAACAATAGATAGAGGTTTTTTTTAAGAATGTTCTACTATCTCATCCCTTATAAATTGATACCTATTGATCATATGATGCAACACATATCAATGTAAATGATTAAACACAATCAAGGAAACCCCCAATTAATTTAATAAGTCTTCTTAAACAATAATACTAATATTCTACATAATCATCACCAAATTCCCACTAATTAATCTTATTTAAGAATAATGATATTACAATAAAAAATTAATATTAGTTATTTAATTATCCTTCTATTCGTAACATAGCACTTCCATCATTACTTTACACCAATTTAACTACAGATACCATAGTATTCTTAGTGTTTTTTATATTCACATATTTACATATGATATAGGTGATAACTCAATAGTTATAAGGTTTGTTTTTTAATTATTTACCTAGAATATAAAACCAATATTTTATACCACATACTTCACTTAGATTTCATCCATATCATCTCACGTGACTAATGTTACTCCACATTATGACCTGAATATTCTCATCACTTAAAAACCCGTTATCATAATGAATCTACTAACTTAGAATCTAAGGTTCATGTTTCCATTCAGTATTTTATTTCATTATTTACAATTAATTTATTAATATTCCACAATTTCATTTGTAATTGAGAAACACCATCTAAGAGAAACCCCATCATCAATGTAATAATATTATTTCATTCACATTGATTACTAATCCTAATAATCACTATCATAACCCTTTAAAATTTGACCACTTTATAAAAGTTTAATATTCTATGAAATATAATTTACACAAAAAATTATTAATAATCTTAATTTTCATAGATAACTAACTCCTCATAGTTCCATACATATAGTACCTTTTATGAAAATAAATTTTTTAATCCCTACTATTATTTAATTAATGACCATAAATCATTCATACACAATTAAATAATCAGATAATTATTATTCATTCTGATCATATATGATCCACATTTATAATGAATTATTTTTTTAGAATTATTAATCTCTATAAGTGTATTCAATATATTTCAAGACAAAGCATTTTAATCTTAATGGGTTATTTTATTTTTTCGTCAATGTAAATCTATTACATATGATACCATTTAATTTTTAATATAGAACACGCACTACCTCCCATGGTTGATAACATCATAAGGGTTAGTAATTTATGATAATCACATAAACCTAATTTATATTCCCTCATATTATTATTATTAATTGATAAAAATCATATTTACTTAATCATTCAAGCAGTACTAACATTTTGGTTTATAAAAGTGTGTTTCATTATGTTATTTCTACACAATAATGTTATATCTAGTGGTTTTATATACAAAGTATCAATATCACATTTTAAAGAATGTATTGTTATTTGTATTATTATTTTCATAATGATAATTTTTTATAATAATTTAACCCTCAAAATCCTAATTCATCCATTGATTGATCTATAAATGACCCAAAAATGGTTCCCTTTGGTGTAGGATGCCTTGAGGAGCCTAATGATTTTTTTATCATCCCAAATAGAGGATTCACACACCATTATGCACGGAACAAAGATCTAACTAGTAGGGACTACAAAATGATACCCCCATGAACTCAAAAACACACAGCATCTATTCCACCAATCTCATTTAATCTCAGCCATTTAATTATTCAATCAGATTTACCACACCCCATCACACCCAACACCAAGTCTTCAGAATTTCCACTACCAAAATACCATCACTTGTGGTTTTACCAGGTTTGACTATTATAGTTCATCATAAAAAATCAAAAATTTGGAATTCTAAATCACCAAATTCTATATCTAACATTGTTTTCTCAAATTACAGACCCTATGTAGATAAAATTCTAGAAAGAATGTAGAATATGTATAAAATTATACGTACATTATCAATCCAATCATAATGACTAAAAATACATAGAATGAGTCACTTTAATGGATTTACCTTAATATATGGTTCCAATCACTATTCAAAAAAATAAATAATTTATCATGAAGTTATCTAAAACCCTAAAATATTCAATTAAGCATTTATTTTAGACCATTATGCAAATTTATATGATTCTAATGGAATTACATTTTTCATTGCATTGGATTTAAATGGATATATGGTTCTGACCATCATTCAATGTGATAGAGAAGTAGTGAATAAATCTATCATTATAGCCTCAAAATTTAATTACTGTTTTTTCAAAAACTATAAATCCAATCCATATTATTTCAATGGTATTGGATTTATCCTTTTAATGACTTCTTACTCTTATATGGTTTGTATCATGGTTCAACCAGATTAAGAATATATGAGTAGTAATTTGAAACTACCTCTAAAAATTCTATCTAGCTTATGTCAAAATCCATGTATTAAATTTTTATGAATCTAATAAATTATATTCCATTAATATCATGGTACATTTTTCTGAAATGAGTTTTTAAAAATCATTAAAATGTTTAATGAAATTGAATAGAAAAATATTCCTCTCTAAAAAATATCTCTATAACTCCTTAGAACCAGTGCATCAATAATGTGTGATTTGCGTTCCATTATAAAGTTGATGACATTGAGAAACGAATACTATAATTATATATATATATTTAAACATTAATCCATTAAATAATAAGGGGTGATTTATGTGCATAAATGATAGGTTATAATCAATGAAATGCACCTTATTTATCAATGATCTATCAAGTTCCAACTAAGATCCCTACTTAGGGGGTTTCTCTATGGTAGATAGTTCATTCACATAACCCTAGACTTATCACATTTCTTCTAAATTATATATATAAGGGGGGCACTCTCGGGAGCTCCGCTCATGGGAGACCCCTAGGGTTTGGATGATGGGTGATTTGGAAAGGATGACTCTTGGCGGTGATATTTGTCCGGGAGTCTCCTGTGCGGAGGCATTTTCTTCAGGCGACCGCACAGACAACTCGATGGTGGCGAGTTTCTTCAAGGAGTCTCCAACGTGGCGGTGTTTTCTCGGCTCAGCTTGCATGCCTGGATCTGGAATACGGAGGTGGTAGGGGTCGGTGGCGATTCGAAGCCGACGATGCCTTTGGAGCATCTCAAAGCCTGGATACCCTACCGGTCTTCAGTCGGAGGATCTGGGTTGAACTCATGGAGTTGGGGATCCGACGGACGGGTCAACAGCGGTTTGGGTTTCCGCGGCGGTGAGGGTTTCAATGGCGACATGGTCCTTGGCATCAGTGATGGGACGACGGTGGTTGCTGAAGCCCTCGGCCGCTCCTTCCCCTCTCTGACCTCGCCTTCCATCGCGCCTCTCCAGGTCAGATCCAGAGCGAAGGCTACTTTGTGGTTTTGAGATTTGTGGGTTGGTGGTCAAGGGGTTTCAAGTGCTCTCGCGTCAGATTGTTCATGGTTTGTCTTCTGGTTCCAGTCCTGGATTTATTCCATTGCAGTGGCATCAGCTGCCCTTTTCCCTGCCCAAACCCTGAGACCCTCTGCTTCTCTCCGAGTCGGTTCTGGAGTAGCGTTTCATCAAGGTTCTGGGAGGTGGGTTTTGGCAGCCGAAGATTCTTACTGCGTGACATGATTTTGGATCTGTATTATGAGGTTTGTATAGTAATGTTTACGATCTATTCTCTGGTAAGGTTTTGTTCTGGTTTTGTTATGGTGGTGGATGATGGTTGTCCACAATGGTGGTGTTTTGATGCAGTTGGACTATGACGGTATTCGGAGATCGACGTAGTGTTAGTTGATGATGGAGGAGATGATGAAGGTTTTTTATCGGTGACAACGAACTCCAATGGAAGGTCTCACCGATGGTTTGGAAATGGATCGGGGACGACGACCGTGATGATAATGACGTGGAATCCTATGAGAAGACGGCGAAGTTGTCTCGCCAACGTTGTGATAATGGTCTTGACGTTTGACGCGATGTGTGTACGACTCGAGGAAGGCACATGACTCAAGATGACAGATGGGTGATGGTGAATTTTAAATTTTGAATTTTGAAATTCGTGGGCACCCTGTTTTTTTTTCAACACTTTTGAAATGTTTGGTTACCACTAAAATCCTTAAAACGGCTTTTTAAAAAATGAAAAAAATGGATTTGGAGAGATATATATATAAGGGGAATGATATCCATTTTGATTAAATAAATAATTTATTTTTCTTTTTAATACATCATTACAACACTCACCACAATTACACACCCCTACAACCACACCCAAACATTAAAAAAATACTACCCTAGTAAAAACAACCAATTTTGGACTAAATAATATTGGAATATTTCCAATATAACACCCCGGACATGGTGAATTTACAATTTTATATTTTCTTATTAAAAATTTATATTTTCATTAAAATTCACTTGTGGAGATAAAACATGCCACTAAGTTAATTCATATAAATTTAAATGACTATTAATAATTTCATCAACACCAGATTGGGATAAAAATTAAAAACATAGGAAAAGGTTTTATCTTGATATGATCTAAACTATTCTCCACCTACTATAAAAATTTTCATATCCAAAAAGAAACATATCGCATGAATTTTTGATTAAAAATTCATCAATAATCCATCCTGGAAGAAGGATCCCTCTAAATAATCAAAACATAACTATCTATATTATTATGAAAATATAATGATATGTCTCCCTTAACTCAACGAACCATATTAAGGGATCAATTTAAGAAAAATTCATTTATCTCACTAGACATTAGATGAAAAACACATCTTTTAAAACCATGTTCACAAAATAACATAACCATTTCAATGATAATATGTATCTGTTATCTCACACAACCAAATATTAACTCATCTTTTTCAATTCCTCAATTTACTATATTTAAAATATTTAGGATATAATCACTTTAGAGTGCGATACTCACTCTACACATTCAACTATTACTCATCATTATTTACCACCCATTCCAGCGAATAGTGTCAAGACCCCACCTATATGAAAAGGCTCAAGGTTTATATGAAGATAAATTTAACCATAACCAAATATACAGTTCACCAATACTCATGAACTAGCAATGAAAGTCAAGGATAATCCGTAATTAATGATAACATAATAATTGTAGCCAAATAATCCTTAAATACACTGGGTTATCAGGTCATCTGATGTTTCTAATTAATAATTTCCTCTCTAATGATAAAGTTTAATATAATTTTATGTTTCATAAGATATAAATATTATGTTAGAAAAAAGACACAAAACCATTCCATCCAATGATAACATCAACTCAATATATCACACATATATAAGATACATCACCAAAGAAAACCAAAAACCCAATTAAACATAGATTCAATCATCTCCCTGATGATCACTATTATCCACTGATAACCACACAAGGTAATAACGAACATGTTATAAAATATCTCTCATTAGATACTTATACACACAAATCACCAAGAATGGATGTTTTACCATATCACCAAATCATATTTATAATAAAATTCATTCATGGTTAACATAGGATGGTAATAATTTCATTAATACAAAGAAAAAGGAATATTTATCTCGTCATTACACTATGATCTAAGATATATCAATGTGTGATCAATCATTCACACCCTTCTCTCCCAAACATTACACATAATGGTTGATAATTTATCAGTACTTATGAAAACACGTCTGAAGTGTGTTGTTTTTCCATGAAAAAATGACCCCAAATGTTCTTGTACTCGCTAAAGAATATCCCCTAATAAGATAATAAAAATACCTAAGATTATATGAAAGGATTCAACATCAACCCCTTGTTCTATCCTTTAATTGATCTCTATTATACCTACAAAATATGTAAGAAAAATCCAAACCAATAGTTATCCTTAACCTAATGAGAATCAGAAAAGTATATTTCCATATAGTGCCCCCTTATCTAGAAATTGAAAATATATTTACTCAATACTTCCCCTTATAGAATTATGTATGTTTTTATCTTTGATAAATAATTTTATGGGAATAATTACATGTAATAAAATTCATCACCACTATATCTCCTAGCACCCATTATGTTTTTACTAGACTATTATGATTACAATGATCAAAATAACATAATAATACTCACTTATTACACTCTAAATACAACAAAATTAGTGGTATATAACTTGAAATATCAATGAATTATATAAGATCAAATCTCTCACAAGATGCAATTCAAAATTTCAAAAACATCATGACATAAAAAAATTCATAAAACATAGATATATTCTTTTAACATCCCACATGGAATCAATTCCAACATTTATCAAGACTATTATCTAAATATTCTTATCCTCAATTTAATCCAACATCTAGAGATATTATACAATATACTATCTTCTATATCCACCTTATGTCATCAGAAAACCACTATGTGATAACAAAATATCCCAATCATTAAAATCCCTCCCCACTATCACCCAGAAAACATCTTGACCATGAAATCATGACATAATATGAGAATATTGAGAAATATATCATTTTAGTCCACACTAATTATTTAAAAATGTAATCATATCAATAATGAAATAAAAAAAAAGAATATCCTTGAACTATATGATCCATTAAATCCTTTAATTCCTAGATCATGTACTATGGTTTTATTCATGTATCATTGTTTCCCCCTAAAATAATTGTTCTCTTGATGGTCGATTACAATGGTTTGAGCAATATGCAATCATTGACAATGGGTTCACTATTTCTGAGTGGTTTCTAATGGGTCTCTTTATGGAACTGAAAACACCGAATTGTTTTATATCCAAAGAGACCTGCATTCCAAAGCTAGGTGTTCATTATGAATTTTGTCTAAAGAAGCTTAAGAACTCATATTGGGTGAGGGAATGGGAGGTCAGGTTTATCCCACCATTTGGGGGGGAATTATTTCATATTTTTGGACTCACTTATAGATTTATAAAATTTCCATGAATGCTTTATTAATTCCCATGTATTATGTGAGTCGTCCCAGAGGTAAAAATCAATTATTATAATTTATAGATTCTGGAATCATCTGTATGTGTCCGAGTTTCTTCATCAAATGAATATATATATATATATATATATATATATATATATCTTTGTGTGTGTGTGTGTGTGTGTGTGTGTGTGTGTATGAGGTTCTCCATCAATGGAATCTTATTATATACTAATTATATATTCTTTGGTCGTTATTATGATGATTCTAGTTTCCTGGTGACTTCGTGGGGAACTCTAGAGTATATCATCATTTAGTGATATGAGAGTTTTTTTGATATTGGGATCGAGCCCATAAAAGGGATTCCTAAATTTCATTATGAAAGGAATCAGAACCCAAATAGTTTGGTGACTCTTAATGAGAAAAAATATATATTTTAAGGTCATGTGATAAGGACCCAACCATTTAGTTTAGCGTCATGTGCAAAGGAAATCTTGGTGACAACTTCCTAGTAAACCTTTGGTGTGGGATATATGCCTAAACAGCCGAGAGAACATAGGAGGAATATGGATTACTAGGTTGAATTACACCCTGCTAGGAATGTGGCCTCGAGAAAATAGGGTTGATTTGGGGTGTTGGTTTTTGACATCATGGAGGATTCCTATATATCATGTTTCAAAAGGAATAAAATCCCACATAGTTCTATGATTAAGACCCACACCTATAGAGGCCTTCAGCTGATTTTTCTTATTGGGGAATGTGTCCCATTAATAGGATTTAGTAGAGGAAAATATCCTGAAGAGGATTCCCATGTAAAAAGGTTCCATGAGGAATGTCTTGACTAATCGTGGTTTTGAGGATTTTTTTCCGGGATTAATACTAAGGAGGATGCCGAAATTTAAAAAAAATATTATTGGGGCTTACTCTTTAGGAGGATACCCATTGAGATCAGGACCTATGTTAGAATCCACTGTATCCATTTTGCAATAAGAATCAGATTTGACATAGTTCAATTGGTTGCATGGATAATTTGGATGTCATGATCTTCATTAACCTCTAATCCTATGATAGTTATGCTCGGTGTGAGAAATAATGGGAAATGGAAGATCCAACAACCCACACACTTCCACTCCTCTGCAGGTGAAGAAGATGGGGTGATGGTGGAAGACGTCATAACTAAGACATATTCCTATCTTCATCATATCATAGAATGAATACATGGTATAGAGATAGAGGAAGGATGGTTTTATGAGAGAGGAGAGAGGGTTTGGGTGCCCATTCCCTATCTATCCCAGTGGTGAGGAGGAAGAGAGGAGAAAGAGTGAAACCTCTTACAAGAAAGGATATGGGATTACTCCAGGAGGGATTCCCTAAATCCAATTCTAATTTGAGGGAGGATGATTTAATTTCTTTTTGAATGGAGAATAAATCATAATCCTCGCTATCCCTTCTGGGAACTAGAGTCTTCGGGTCTTAGAGATGATAAAGGTGATATCTCACATTGATGTCTCATGTAGGATCGCATGAAATACGATCAAGCATGGCAATATGAAGGTCCACCATGGAGGCTAATTCACAGGTACCCAGCACGATGATGCTACTTAAGGGTACCTGCATGGCTCACATAGGTAGAACTGCTATTCCATAACATTGGGGATGCACCACTATACCCTAAATCGGGTTTAGTGCTAGGCTATGGTCCCAACCCTTTAGGCTCGTCCCTTCTCTACCATTAGTCACCTCCATCAAAAAATGTAGAGTCGCCTCGCGGACATTTTGAGCTCCTTATATGACATTTTGGTTCCCAACTAATAGAAATCCATTATATTCTTTATTCTATAATAAAGACATATTTCCACTCAAACTTAAAATTTTTTGTCTAAGTGAGGTTCACATATTCACGTTTCTAGAAAAAAGTCCTTGGAACACTTTTCACAGTGTCAACAAACCCCCCTAGAATTATATTTTTTGGAACAAAATAAATCTATTTCTGAGGTATCTATAGGGAACATTGACACATTCCAACATCATATTTTGGGTTTTGGAGCTACATCATGTTTGGAGGGATTCCCTAATTGTTTCCTAAGTCAGGGGGTCAAGTGAGCATATTAAGGTTGTTTCGTGGATTCTATGAACAACCCTATAATATTTATATCATGTTTTCATCAATCTAGTTTCTTAGAAATCTAATTATGAAGAAGAATTAGTGGAAAAGACATGGATATTTCCTTGAAAACCTTTTTGGTGTTTTAGGCCTAACCATTTTTATTCCTTTTATCCTTTCAATACTCAATGTTTTTATTAAACAATATAGATAAAAGGTCAATCAAGATAAGACTTGACTTTTGTATATAGTGATCTTTATGGGTTTTCAAACTAGTGATTACTACGTCTATTTTCATTAAAAAAAATTAAAATCTTGAAAATCGGAATAATAAGGCTATTGTTTAAGGCCAAACAGCTTTGACCATTCATTTTGATATAATAACCAAAACATGGATTGTGCATTGAGAATGTTCCGACATTATTTGGATATCCAATAGAGAATATTGTGCAATGATTTTGTGGTTCCGAGATCTAAAAAAATGTTGGGAATATAGGAGTTCTCTCATGAGGATGATGTTACCACCAGTTGAAAAACCCATTTTGTGAGTTGTTTTATGCAAGTCCAAATAGGGCACGTTCAGTATAGTCAATAGTGACATCCTTTGGAGGAAAAGGAACATTGTGAGTGTTGTTTTATTCATGGAAAAATATTGTGCATACTACATACTTATTCTAAGGTATTCTCAAGAATTCTATAATTCTATTGTTGATGGTCAATGAATACGATTTGGAATATCAAGACCACGATAGGTGGTTTTGCTAAATCGAGGTGTCTGAGAATGAATGGAATATCTGTATTGGCATTATCCCTAATAGGGATATTGCTGCTACATGAATTTGAATCGACTTGAGGATTGTATGTTTTGTTAGATGGTTAGTGTCAGGGGGATTCCCCTTTATAAAAAGGGTGAAGGTGTCATGTAGTTTAGTATCATATGATCAGGACATTAACTCTGCAGTTTAACATCTTACAATGAGGAAATTATGTTAGGCATTTTAATGTAACACTAAAATGATATTAATTACGTGTATTTTAGATTCATACCTCAAGGACATTAGAGGCTGTAATTTCAGGTATTTATCTTTGACCAAATGGTTGATGATTCTATTATTATTGGAAATATGTTCAAAAATGTGCTTCCATATTCAGGTGTAAGATGATAATGTTTTGAGATATGATATGGAGATTCCTAGATATGAAGAGTAGAATGGGGAAAAGGTCTTATGACATTTGATATGGTCTCTCCAAAGGAAAATGTTACCTCTTTTTGAAAACCCCATTCTGAGGGTTGTTTATTCAAGGCCAACTTGGGAACATACTATATAGTCAAAAAGTTACATCCTTTGGTCGAGAAAACTAATTTGTGGGTGTTTTATACAAGGAAAACTAGGGAACATATTTAAAAGTTCAGATAATGAGTTCTCATGTATTATTACACTCTATCTCTAAAGGTAAATGACTATTTATATAGATTCAGATATCCCCAAGCACATAGTTTGGTATTTATAGGAAAATATCTAAATATGGAAGGGGTATTCCAAGTCATAATTTCCAATGATTTGGGGTAATGGACTCCTTATGTTGGTCTGAACAATTAATAATAAATGTGGTGCCTATAGTTTTAAGTTATATAACTTGGACCATAATCTCATTGAAATGACAGATGATATGTGTCCTTATCGGACCAACACCATTATTGTATACTTTGGAAATGAGGGAGGAAATTTCAAACCATGGCCTTATAGGTAATCATATTGAGAGAGAGAACATGGGAAAAATATGCCCGGGATGACTAGTGACTCTGAATCACAGGTTCCAACATATTTCCTTTGAAGCTTATAAAGACAGAAGAGCTTTCCCCTAAGGGTGAAATTACTGCTATTTTAGAAACACATTTTGCGGGTAGTTTTATGAAATTCAAACTATGGAATGTACTAAAGAGTTAAATAGTGACAACATTTGGTTGAAAATCTTTTTTTGGGTTGTTTTATGAATGTCCATCTAGGGAACTTACTAAATAGTAAATAAAAATATATCTATGGTATCAAACATTTTGTTACCAGAAGCTATGGAAGATTATGAAGATCTAACAGTGGTCAATATTTGGAGGATGTCCTTATAAATGTATATTTAATTGAGGTAACGATGCATTTGGATTGATATTGGACATGATTTGGAGGTCCCCTATATAGATCTAAATCATATGTAGAATGTGGAAATCATTGATTCCTTGGTGGGCCCCCAAATGAGGGGACCCAAAATAAAATCCCCTGTATGGAACTTTGTTTATATGCAGAAGAGGGGGAATTTTTATTTACCATATGGTTGGGACTAGGATTAAAATCCATGAATCATTGCATATCTCAATAGGATGAGAATCATGCCACACATAGTTATAACCATAATGATCCCCTATACTGTTTGAATTCACTTGTGGAGGACATTGGGGGGTTGGATATGGGTTCATACGTAGGGCCCATGATCTCTTCTTATATATCTAACTCGTACATGGGAGAGTAGAGTCATTTCATTTTTTGTGTTGTGTCTTGTCCAAGGATTGATGGTCTATATTTCAATAAATATCTCATAGGGGTGATAATCAATCTACATGTAGTTCATGAAAAATAGTGTAGTTTATCATCATGATACAAGGTCATGTGTGATTCTAATGTGAAAATGAATATTGCTGCTGGAAAAATGTGTAGTACATAGGTTTTACTATGTATCATTCTAGGGAACGAATCATGTCATATGTAGTTCTTGATATCTCAAGTGGTTTAACATCATATAGTAAGGACGAAGATGAACCAATATGAAAAGAAATATATTATGATTGGACCAGGGTATATGACCCAGGAGAAACTACGTATCTTACTTGGGAAAGAATCAACCCACACGTAGTTCTAAAAATAGATTCCATGTGTTGGTTTGAATTAGTAAATCGTAATAAAGGTAATTTTGTGGTTTAAATGTGGTCGAACCCATGATTTTAGACTTGTGCATCACTACGTATCTTACAAGAGAAGGAATCTATCCACACATTGTTCATGAAGACGTATCCAATCACTAACTAGGTTTTGATGTGGGGAAGGGGCTTTAGAATTTTCCAAGATGGTGGTTGGGCATGAAACATGAGTTGTAGGTATCATTGTGAAACCCATTATAATGGGAATCATGAAGAATTTCATAAAAAAAGATCCATTTTTCGACTTGATTCATGCACATGGAATATGAGGAATTTTGTGAATTTTTAATATTCATATCTAATCCCATGATAGGATATCTCGGAATCACTACATATCTCATTAACCATGAGAATCAAATGAAATGTCGTTATTTGAGAACTGTGGAGTTTATCATCATGTGAGATGGATATGGGCAATTTCTATGTGAAAAGGAATATCATGGTTGGAATATGGTGTAATACCCAAGAGTCACTACATGTAATTCTAAGGAAATAATCATGTCATATTTAATTTTTAAGCTATCATGTAGTTTAAAATCATGTGGTATGGACAAAGATGAACTGACATTAAAGGGAATATATTGCGATTAGACTAGGGTATGAGACCCATGAATTAACATGTTTCTTGTTGGTCTAGAAATCGAGACACAAATAGTTATAAAAATAGATTCTATGTGTATATTTCAATTCATGCATAGGGGAAAAGGGGTTGTTTTGTGGTTTAAATGTGGTTGGACCCAGGATTTCATATTTCGGTGTCACTACATGTCTTGAGAAAGTAGGAATGAAGACCCACATAGTTTTTCAAGATGATTCACCACAAAAATTGGATTTTTATGTGGGAATGGGATGTAAAATTTTACAATATGGTGTTTTGGCTTGAAACATGAATTTTATGCATCATTTAATGTCCCATTATAATTGGAATGAAGCTGCATGTACTAAAAAGATTTCATGTGTAGATATGATTCATGAACAAAAAATATGATGGGTTTTTTCTTTTTATTCTTCATGGATGGAACCAAGATAAGTGATCTGGGTATCACTACGTATCTCATTAGTCATGGGTATCAAGTCACACATAGTTCTGGAAAACATTCCCTTGGAAGGGATGATCTATACACATGTGGAGTAAATGGGATTTTTCTTTTGTTTTGCACATTTATGGACCCATTATTCGAGATCGAGGCATCACTGCATATATCATTGTTATGAGAATCAAGCCACATATAGTTCTTAGAAATACCATGCAGTTTAATTTCGTTTAATAAGGATGTAATAACAATGGGCCTTATACCTATAAATGAGCCCAATCACCCTTATGGGGTGGTTGTGATGTGGGTGGGGAATATACATGAGAACTAGCCATCATTTATTCATCATATTCAAGGGAATATAGGGAATTTCAAATCATGGTATTTTGGGGTTTCTTAACATCAAATAATAAATATGTTAATCCTATAGTTTTATGTCATACAGTATGGAAGAATGATATATTGCAGTATTAGGCTGTATTACTAGGACACACATCGATGTATAACCTCTTCTAGTAAAGATGTATATGGTGATATGATTTTAGGAATCCGGAATCTAGGATGAACATCATGTGATTACAAGAAATATCTCTTAAAGAACATTTCATTTTTTGGATTATTGATTACTTCTCTATCCATTCAAATCATGTAAAAATCTCTATTAGAGTGAACTTTTTGTATGGAGTAGGGTCCATTATACTTAAGTTCAAGAATTGGTGGCTTCTTTCCTAGAGTCATTGGAGTCCTTAGAACCAATACCACATCTCCTTAAAATAATGAATGGGGACACAACTTCTTGTTATTGGATTGTGCTATCTGATTCTAGTAGATTTCAACATGATGCAAGTTATGCATTCTTTTTTAATACAATCTCTCCAATTAATCCATTCATTCCTGTGATTGTTCATCTATAGGTATTTAGTCACATATTTAAATAAAATGTGATGAAAATTGAACCTCTATTGGTAGGGCTACTTCTGTTATGTACACTAATGAGTATGGGGTTTCTCATGTGGCAGTACGAGTTATAGTTTGATAATCCCAAAATGCATGATAAAGATTTTCATAACCAGAACTTTTATAATTATCCATTGTATTATGGAGTATGTTTGAAAGGGTATTGTTGAAAACCTCTATCTATCCATTAGATAATACACAATTGTATAATGAGTGGTTAGATTTGATATTATACTCCAGATATATATTATCTAGCATAGATATATAGTAATTAGTGCTATTGTCCATTAAAATGGTTTGAGGAACACAACATATAATAATAATGTTAGATTTTTTGAAGCTAAAAATGATTTTGGCCCAGACATGTTAGAGGGGTATTGACTTATCCCATTTGGAGAAGAAATCAGTTGTTGTAAGGATGTAGTTGAACAGCTTGGACATGGCTGGGGGGTATGGCCCCACTATATCGATTCCCTACATGGAATATGGCCACGATTATTAGTATTTAAATAGTAACTCATGGGATTTATGGATGAATTTGGAATGCATGTGACAATAATGACATTTCATGGTGAATATTATACAATACTATGTCCTCGAAGGACAGAAGTAACAGAGCCTTTATATTTCAACAGAAATCAAATACCCTGACTGGTGAGTACCACAGGTTCTGACATGTACTTCTTCTATAACATATACAGTCTCTTCTCCGTCAACACACTTGAGAAGTACTCCATCACATAATCATTTGTAGAGAACTTTCTGTTTATTTGATCCATCATAAAGATTGAAATTGGATACACACTACTCTATGTGATCTCATCTAATTTTTAATAGTGGGAGTACCCCAACCAGAATTTTTTCCATGATGGTGATAACTTGTCCATTGGTTGGACCATATGAATTAGGTATGTGGCATATTTCATTGATCTCATATTTTTATACTTGTAGAAAAGGAGATACCATCTGGAGATGAGTGATGCTAATGACTGTTTCATCTAGATTTATATCTACTAGTTCTATGACTTTCTTTTATAATGTATCTTCCTAAGAATTCTAGGATCACGAGATGTGAGTTAATGATAGTTCAAAGGGGAAATATTACATTAACCCTTAGACATAATAACATAGAGTAATTGACTCCTCCTTTCGGAAAGCGTATTCCTCATTGTTTTGTTTTATTACAAACTATGAGTCAAATTTCACCTCCAATTTCTTCACTAGTATTTGGAGTTCCAATTCCAAACAATCAATGAATGCCTGATATTCTTCTTCATTGTTGGTATAACCTTATGATAATAGGAAGTATTATGGAAACACTACCTTCTCAAGGGAGATAGGAATGATTCCTAACCCAACTTTATTGATCTTAGGATCCACTATTCACTTCCAGGTTTTACTCCTGGATGTGCCATAAAAATTACATTTCCCATGTTTTGGGGTTATCCAAAGTATTGAATATAACATCATCTTAAAATTTAGTACTTAATGATGACTTCACTTATACCAATGGGTGATTACTAAGGAAATATATTAAGTACGGTCCATTCATTTTATTCTAAGGCATGAAGTGTATATCGAACTACTACAGAATAACTGCCCACCGTGCCCGAAACCCTATCATTATCAGACGATTGAGGATAAATTTTAGTGGTTTATTGTGAGAAACCTAGTGGATCTCATGGTTCTATAAATAGTGTCTCATATTTTGAACAATAATGATTAATACGAGGAATCACTTCATGATTTCTATATAAGGATTCTCAGCATTGAGCATTGTTCGACAGAGATACTAAAGGCTATTTTCATTCTTAGCTTTATTCTTTTTCTCATGGAAGGTGCACAGTGATCACACTAAGGATGTGACATATATAATGAGAGGCTTTCCATCAACAGGAAACTTTAATACTAGTGTACTGAAGAAGTTTTTATTAAGGGTTTCAAATTCTTCTTGATAGTCACCAGCCCACTAATACGTGGTCCCTATATTCATTAGTTTGGTCAATGGAAAGCACATTCCTTCAAGGTTGAATATAAATCATCAGATATAATACATGTTTCCTTGAATTTCTATAAAATATTTCCAGTTTCAAGGATGGTACATGGAAAGATTAGAATTAGTTTTCTAACTATAAACTTCAATTCCACAATGACGTTCAATGAAGCCAAGAAAGTTTCATGAGGATACACGAGAAGAACATTTCATGGGGATCATCTTTAAGTTATTCTACCAATGTTTTTTGAAGATGGTTTCTAGGTTATCCTTGTGGTCCGAATGTTTATAGGACATGAAAAATAGATCATCAAAAACGGATTCAATAAATATCCCAAATAAGGGTTTAAATATGTGATGTATGGCATGCTGGTACGTAGCACCAGCATTATTTACGCTAAATAGAATTACCCAATAATAGAATACTCTTTGGGGGCACTAAAATATATGGATTCTTCATCTAATGGGGCCATCCTAGTTTTTTATACCCTAAATATCCATCAAAGAAGGAGAGGTCATGATAAATGGTCATTTCATCAAGCATGAGTTATGTTATTTGAACGTGGAAATCATATTTTGGATAAAGACAGTTGGGATCTCTAAAATACATGAAAACAATTATTTTCATATTCTTCTTCATTACTGGTAAACTAGTGTTTATACATTTTGAATACTTTACCTCTTGTATAAAGTCACCCATGATGGTATTTTCCACTTCATACATAATATTTGAGGCAAGTGTCGGTTGGGTCTTTATGGATGCCTCATTATACCATTGTTGGTATTCTAGAAAACCTAAGTGATGGGTGGGAACCTTGGGGTCAAGGCCTGTAATCTCTATGAAATTCATGGTGAAAAAATCTAGGTTTTACTTCAGGAAGGTGTAATATATCTCATGTTCTTTGGGAGTCATGGCCACACTAATCAGAGTTGTAAGTGGATATTATTATGTACCTAGATTTTTTTTCTTTGAGTTCATCCACACTAGTATTGACACCTCCCTCAAATGATGGGGATGGAGGAATCCCTAATGTCTTCATATTCTTCTTCTTCCCCGAGATTTAACTATTTCACCTCTACTTGGGGAGTATGTAATGAAAAATGTTCCTTAGAGGGAAGAGGGGAGATTCCTTTTGGGAATCCAAAAGATGAAGCAATCATTTATAGATCAAGTAATGGTGATAGGCCTTTTGGAGCATCCAAGGGGGAAGAAGGGAATGAGAATGAGTATTATCACATTCTCCTGATTTCATGATAAATTCTTCTATACCAACTAATAGAACTATGCCTCATTTCATCTTAAGGGATAAAATTAATAAATTTTCATCCAAGAATTAATTATTTATCATAGAGTTGATAACTTCTTTAGTTCCATCATCCTCAGTTGTCATAATTGATATAACAAAATTCACTGAATGAGTGATTGAATTCGGATCTACCATTTCGATTTTATTAATGTGAAAAACATAATCTATATTGAGCTGCATGAAAGGGTTACATAGGATTATCTCCAAGCTATTTGGGGAATTAATTTGGGAAACATTATTAGCCATGTATTGTTTTCCCCCCTTATAGTAGACTCTTGCATCGATTTATTGTGACTCACAATATTTTAATGCAGCCATGTCACCATGAAAAGTCCCAATTTGACCGTTGATACATTATTTGATGCATTAGTTATATATCTAATGAATGGATGAACGACGATGCATCCATGGTATTCCCATTAGGGAATTGAAAGCTATATCCTGCTGAACAATGATGAACACAAAGTGAGACAAGAGATCTTAGAACTACGTTCTGAGTGTGTTCTTGATAAGAGTGTTTTTCGCATTCATGACATAAAACTATAACATTAGAGTAGAGGGAGACAAATGAGATTCATTGAGACCTAATTGGTAAAGTTTTCTTGACCAGAATATAGTTGATTCATGATCTGTTGTCAATAATGACTCAACGGATATCAATTTCATTTATCATACCAGATATTCATATGGTCCTAACATTTCTTTGTATGAAAACATCCTTGTCCTGGTCAATGAAAGATATGATCACATAGCATTCTGTGAGATTATTCTCTACGTGATATACTTCAACAGTAGCAACCTAAACATCAAACTCTAGAGGGATTGACAATGACTCAATGAGATCTTTTCAGAGAACAATTGATATAGTCAAGGAATATAGTATTGATAACTTAGCCAGTACTTGTTATAGTTGATTCAAAAAAACATACTTCTAGTCTAAAGGTATACACATTGCATCATGGGGGGTTTTATTTTTTATATTCCTTCGAAACTATTGTTCCTAATGTAGATATACCATTCCTTAGAGTAGGTGTCTAAAGTACTTCCAGTCTTTGTGAATTAGTTCAGCTGGGTCTACCTAAATTCCTAGGTGGATCAGTGTTTCACACGGAATCCGTGGATGACCTCCTGGATGGGAGATTCAAACGTTCTGATCGGTTTCTAACGGGTTTGATTGTAGAACCGGAAACATCCAATGATTCCACATCCGTTTGGACCTACTTTCCAAAGGTAGGCGCTCATTGGTTTGTGGGCTAATGAGGCTTAGGAATTTTCATTGATCGAGAGGATGGGAGGTCGGACTCATCACACCTTTTTGAGGGGAATTATTGTCTACTCCGGGACTCTCTTTATAGATTTAAGTTATATTCGTGAATCCTTATTACATTACCAAGTATAAAATGAGCTTTCCTTCAGTTTAACAATCAATGATTAAATATGTAAGAAATCTAGAGGATCTTTTATATGTATTCGAGGTTCTTCATCAATAGAGAATCATCTGTATCTATTTAGAGATTCTTAGTCAATGGTATCCTTCAAAAACATTTATAAAAGTCTCTTGGTCATTATGATGACCAGGCTGGTTTTAAAGCCACTCAGTGGGGCACTTGAAGTTTATCGTCATTCAGAAGGACAATGATTATTTCAAAGTTGGGATCGAACCCATAAATGGGCTACCTACGTATCCTTTGTTTTGGAAAAGGAATCAGAACCCACGTAGTTCGAGTAAGGGTATGATGTTTATGATTGATGGCTCAAAGCAGGATGTCACAATTACTTTTACACTCTAAGATCACGTGAGTCATGCTCGGTGTGAGAAACAAGAGGTATTAGTAAAATTTAGACAATTGTGCCATGAAAGATGCAATCATAAGAAATGGTTTGGGGCTTATGCATGTATGGCTGCCCAGATAGATGAAGGTTTAGGATTCAATTTTAGGGAGAAAATCCATGAACAGGGTCCATAAAGGTATATGTGCTTCATGGAGATTTGAATACTCTAATCTTGGGGCTTACTCCTAAGGAGGATACCCAAGTTAGGAGGGGACTTATGATTGGGTTTTACTCCTGAAAAGGAAACCCAAATCAAGGGTAAATTAGGACTGGTTAAAGAGAAATTAGGGGACTTGGGGCTTATTCCTGAAAAGGAAGCCCAAGATTATAACTGGGTTTTATACTTGAAAAAAGGAGACCCAGGTTAGGGATTAAGGTTTGGGGCTTATTCCTGAGGAGGATGCCCAAGTTAAGAACTTATAACTGGGGATTATTCCTGAAAAGGAGACCCAAGTTAAGGATTCTCTCATCTTAAAGGATGAGGTTGAATGAATGAACTCTCTATATTTAGTGACATAAGGATATTTAAATCACTAGGTTTTGAGAGATATTCCATAGAATTCCTTTCAGATAAGGAATTCAAATCAAGAAATCATTCCATAAATGTCTTTGAAGAGTGTATTGAAGACTGAATCTTGAAAAGGAAAGGTGTGATGGCTTAAGAGGGGTAAAATTGGCAAGACGGGCACCCAAAAAGGTAGGGGCGCACAAGTCTTGAAAGGCGCGCAAGTATTGGTCGCGCAAGTATACTTGCGCGACATGAGGGGTACTTGCGTGATTCTCAAACATCATTAGAATATTTGAGAGACTCTTTATAAATCCCTTTAGAATCCTCTTGCGGTTCTTCCAGAAAAGGGATGCGCGAGTTCTATTAAAGGAATAAGGCGGCGCGCAAGTTTTGATGAGTTTCAACACTTAGGCCTTCCTTCTTCTCTTTAAATCTTCCGTTCTAGGTAAAACAATTACCTTTAGAAGTGTTCCGGAAGCTTTGAGAAGATACTTGGGCGTCGGGAGCTTCAATCCGAGTTTCTGGAAAAAGATCTCTCGAATGGGGGGCCCACAGGGTCTATTTATAAGCAGGAGAAGACCACGGGCGGTTATCTGGCGGTTATCACTTAAGTCGCGCAAGTCACTTGCGCGACCAAGGGCATCGCGCAAATGTACTTGCGCGATAGTGATATAACTTGCGTGGTGTAGTTGCTTTTGATCCTCTGTTCATGCCTTTGTCGATTTTTGATGTTTTCTTCAAAGGTTGAATCACTTTGAGCTCAGATATTCACCTTTTCCGATCTTTAGATTCTGTGACGAAAGGAGCGTCAACAAAAGTCCCCCCTCAGAGTTGGATCCGGAGAGAAATGAGGATTTGACTCTGAGGAAATCGAATCCTATCCAAAGGAAAAGGGGCGCGCAAGTCTTCAGGGCATAGAGGGCGGCATGCAAGTTTGCGTCGCGCAGGCCTTGAGCGCACTGGGTACGGCACGCAGATAGGCCTCCTGGCCTATAAATACATGGCTTTTGGCCGTGTGTAGCATCTGATCCCGAATTTCTCGAGCTCTCGCCGCGTAAGTATTCATCGCCGCGCAAGTCTCTTTTTTCACTATTCCCTCGCTGTCTCGCTACTGTAAAGGTAATAGGGCTTGCGCGGTGATACATGCGCGACAGAAACTTGCGCGGCACATGTAACACTTGCGCAACATTTACATACTTGCGCGCCTTAATGCCTTAGCCATTTTTTTGATTTCTTTCAAAAAGTTTGTGAAAAATTAATTCATTTATAAATTAATTTATTCAACTCTTTGTTCAGAATTAATGGCTCTTAGACCCGAATTAATTGATGAACTGGCTAGCAAGCGGATAGATGATATGATGAACATTATTGGCCCTGATTACTATACTGTCAAAGAGAGTACTCTTCCAGATTTGGCTAAGTATCTGAAGAAATATCATCGCAACTTTCCTTATTGCACTTATCTACCTTTGTATGGCCATGGTCATCTACAAGAAGTCATTATTCCAGAAGTAAAGAATTATCTTCCATTTTCATGGTTTCAGAATTATACCAACCTTGCTTCAGCAAATATCTCAGGTGGATGTGTATTTCAAACTGCTGGAATAGTGGAGAAGGCTTATGTGATGCATCATAGCCCTTGCACACCAGATCTGAAAAATCATACACCTGAGCTTCAACCACATTGTCATCCTTCAATCATCCGAAATTCTCAGATGGATCAATCCAAAGGCTGGAAGAAATGTTGGGATTTCCGTCCTGGGGGAGGTGTGAAGCCAACTTGGATGTGGGCATACTGGGTGCAATAGACTTGCGCAGAGTTTATCGAGGACCTGAAGAGAGCTGCAATATATGAGGCTGTCTGGGTTGGGCAAACATATGTTTACAGACATGATAACTTCGTGCCAGAGATACTCAGCCACTGGAGCCCAGCAACTAATTCTTTCCATTTGACTCATGGAGAATTAGGTATCAGTTTGTGGGATGTCCACAAGATTTCAGGGGCTCCAATCTTGGGCGATATGTATGATGAATTCATTCCTCCCAAGGTGACTTGGAATGATTCAGAGAAGACTCCTTCTTTAGCTCGAGAATTATTTAAAATCTTCCACAGGCTTAAGAGTTCAGAGACCTCATTAGCTCATTTTAGAAAAGATATTCATCCGGAAGAATGGTTTAATGTGTTTCTTACTGAGAAGAAAGGGATGGAGCCAAAAGAAAAAGGATCCAAGAAAAAGAAATCCAAGGATACCAGGCCCAGATGTCCTACCACTTGTCCAAAACCTGAGAAGAGAGGAGCTCCTGGCACATTCTGGCCAACTCTAGAAGTAGGAGAGTTTGAAAAGTGGGGATATGAAGTGAATCAAAGAATTCCAAAGAAAACTCGTCTGGCAGGTTTCTTGGCAATGTGACTCATTGTTTATCTCTTTCCGGTCAGGGATTCGAAGGGAGGCGTTAGGCCAGGGACCTTCATCATTGCGGAAAAGTTGGCTGAGGGAAAAATGGTTGGGTTAGCTACCCCTATTTTAGCAAAGATTCACAGGAGTTTACTTCATGTCTTCTAGGGTAAATATCCTTTAAGAATAGTGGGACCATTCCAAGTTTTGTGGGGATGGATCGACACTCACTTCAGGACTTACAATGTATAGAATGGATTACAAATTTCTGGAAGCTCTTTCAGACCGTCAGTGCAAGCATTCTCTGGAATTCCTCCATTAGATGTTAATGGTTATGACATGAAAGTAAGGCTAAGCATGTTTAAGGAATTCAACTTCTTTCCCTATGGATGTCCGCCATCCGGGCGGTTTGCTGATGATGAGACAACCCATTTGGATTTGAGGGCATACATGCTAGCTTGCAGGGATGGCATGTTAGTAGCCAGGATTGATGGAGAAATCATATGTGAGGCCTATGCTCCATATAGATTTGCACGCCAATTCAAATGTTTGCAACAGATTGTTATATCCCCTCCGGTACATGTCAGGTTAGAGCAACATCCGATGGTTGCTCGACAACTATGGCTGCTGACATCAAGAGAGAAGACTGGGGCAGTATTTGATCTACCAGTTGAAAAAGCGGCACATAATTTGACTACATTTTATGTCGAACACTGGATAGCATCATACCCTAAAGGGAGATTGAATCACCCAGTATATCAAGTGGGAAAGAGGATGAGGACGGTAGAGAAAGAAACCCTTCCTCATGAAGGTGATGCTTCTCCACCTGAAATAGGTTCAACAGACTCCTCTTCTAGAACTGATTCATCGGATTATCATGATGGGGATGATGAGGCACAACCGGCAGCAAAGCGGTTTCATGCCCGATATAATCCTCCAGCCAGAATTAAAAGACCCACTCCATCAACTCCTGGTGAGTTATTTCATTGTAGTAATTTCAATCACTGCTACTTTATAAAGTAATAAGTCTTACTTTCTTATTCTCTATCTGTAGTTGCAGGAGCTGGGAAGAAATTAAAATAAAAAATTGTAGGACCTTCCTCACAGCCTTTATATCTAAGACCAGAGGCTGTTCAGCTATGGCAGAGCTTATTCTGTGGTACTGAGACCGCCTGGCTGGATTTGTGTGAGGGCCTACAACTTCCTGGAATAGGAAATCTTGTAGCTTGTAAAAATCTTCAATACGGAGATAACCCCAATGAAGTGAGAGATTACATCAGAGAGCTGGAAATGCTCATATATGCCACTGATTACTCAGTTCCTATCACCAGGAGGGTGAAGGAAATGATTGATCGTGGCGCCACTGAGGTGGCTGGTGGTTCTAGAGATGAGGAATGGCAAGAGTACGTGGCTCCTGAAGATGTAAGTTTTCTTTCCTTATTTTCTTTGCAACTTGATTTCAGTTGAAGCTTTGTTACTTAAGGAAGTTATTTTCTTCATCTTGCAGCTTGCAAAGAAAGGAACTGGGGTTCCTTCTCCACAGTATAGCCCTGGTGGTACTGCTATCGGGGCTGCTGCTGATTCTCCTCGCGAACCAGGCGAGATATCTCCAGGCTAGCAGGCCATGAATGAGGCGCTGGACATAGCCTTCTATTCGCCAATCCAAGTGCCAATAAGGGAGACTACTGATACTCTGAAAAAAAGAAGAAGCCAAGGAAACGAAGGAGTAAATCCATAGCTAAATGTTTCATTAGAAGTGGTAAGTCCTTCGAACAATCATGAGTTTATACCCATAATCATATGGTTACTCATATTTCTGAGGATTGCAGGGGCTTCTTCAATTTCCCCCTTGAGGGAAGGGACTGACCCTCTTTCAAAGGCCGTGGAGGGTGCTGTAGAACAATCACAGACCCAAGCTGACTTGGTTGCTCCTAGAGAAGAGCTACCATCCATTCCCAGTATCCCTCCTACTGCTGAAGATGTTGTCCAGGGTCAGGGGTTGCAGGACATAAGTCAGCAAGAAGATGTAGCAAATTCTCCCACTGGTGAGACTAATCAAGATTCTGAAGTATCATTGGATGAAATGATGAATCAAGGAATGAATTTTGAAGAATTTTATGATCATGCTAAGTTGTCATGTGATTTAGAAGACCTTGGGCGTGAGTGCTACCCTTCGCCCAATTTTTTTTTAAAAATTATACTTCTAACCATGACGGAAAACAATATGCAGTTTCTTCCGTAGAAGCCGCTGAACTGCCAATGCCTGAAGAGGGTGTGGACATTGATGTCAATCCTACTATTGCAAAAACATTAGCTCAAGTAGAGCTAAACCCAATAAACCCTCCTGAGACCCATCTTGAAAATCCTGTTGAGACCGGGAATGATGGGGAGAAGTCTTCTCAGGTTGCTGAACCACCCTTGGGTAAGGGATAACAATATTTGTGATTGTACTTTATTTGAAAGACAATCCATTATTTTGTTATCCTTTGACGCTAACTAAATATTTCAATTAATCATGCAGGGCCATCAACTGTAATGGATAGATCCGGAGATGAGGCCTCAGCCTCTGCTCCAACAGGAATTGAAAGTGAAGAAGCACAAGTCAGGGGGGATAGAGCAGGACAAGGCACATCCTTAAGCGTGTTAATTCTAGATTACATACCCCCCTCCGATGATGATGTTGAATCAGAATCAGAGATGCATAAAGCGTTCAGCTTTTCACGACGTAAGGCATGGAACAACATATGGAACATTATATCTGGGGCACCTTTAGAAGAGCTACCATTGAAAATTCCTCGATTGTCATACCAATTTGTTATACTGGGACTTGGTGGTTTTGGGTATGAAAAGATCCATGCCGCGGTGAAACAGATCATTTTCAGGAGGGAGAAAGCACAGACAAGTCGCGAAGATTTGACTAGAGTGAAATTGTCAGTCAACATAGGAAAATTTGAGGCTACGGTATCCCAAGATGAAGCTGATTATGCTGCCAAGATGAAGGATCTGAAGCAAAAAATAAAAGAAAAGGTCATCCAGCAGGTGCAACTCCAGCAACAGTTAGATGCTGTTACTGGGGAACTTGATCAGCTTAATAAATCATTGGATGAAACTCATATGAATGGCATGAAAGCCATCGCAGATGCTAAGAAGGAACTTCAGCAAGCTGAAAAGAGTGAAGCTGGTCAAGTTCACGAGCTTCAAGTAACTGCTGATAAGGCTCAGGATGCTATACATCAAATGAAGACTTATGTTGACAATCTTCTATAATTCTTGAAAAACAGAAGAGACTCCAGTCTGTGGATGTCCTTCTAACTCTTGTGCATCAATGAAAAAAAACACTTTCATCTTAAATCATTTGTACCTGCATTCTTTCACTACCTGCTTCAAATTTACATAAGCCAATGGGCCTAGTAAGCATAGTTTTATTTTTACTAGGATTATTACAAATAACCCTACAAAATTTGAATCTTTTAATTTCTCAATATTACCTAAATCATACAGAATGTATGTTTAGTGAGCTGGAACATGACTTTTATTG
Source organism: Viscum album (assembly GCA_963277665.1). Lineage (NCBI taxonomy): Eukaryota > Viridiplantae > Streptophyta > Magnoliopsida > Santalales > Viscaceae > Viscum > Viscum album. The sequence continues at coordinate 1,270,499,969 of OY728119.1, forward strand.
AGAGTTCCTTTGTCTTTTTGTGGGCAGTTTAAAGTCATGCATTCTGGACATAAAGGGGCTAATGTTTAAGGTCGAAATAGCTTTGACCAAAATGGATTAAAATTGATTCAATTCCTTGACAATTTATCTGAAAACATATTACCATACTCAAGTATGAGAGAAAATATGTAAACTATGGATTAAGAATATTTGAATATGAGGAATGATATGAAAAAGAGCTAAAAGACATTAGAAGAAGTAGTTTCCAAGAATGAAGTTACTATTATTTAACAAAACCCGTTAGGGGGTTGAAATATGCAGGGCCACCTATGGGCATTGGCTTAATGGTCAAATAAATAGTATCTTTCTGCTGATAAGTCTATTATGTGGACTGTTTATGCAAGGCCACCTATGGGCACGTGCTGCATAGTCAGGTGAAAAGAACTCTCAAAAATTTAATTTCCTAGTGCTAAAAGCCAGTGAAAGTTTATGGAGATTCAAATTTTCTAAAGTATAGAGTTTGTTGTATGGAAAGAGGTACTTGAATATGGAGAAGATATTTCCGAACAAGAATATCGAAGAACTGGATGAATATCACTCCTATGAAGGTCTGACCCAAACGTAGGGAAGATGAATAAACCGTAAACTTGAATACTTTCAGATCATAAAAAAAGGATATGGGACAAATATGTTAAGTATGACTATTTTTTTTCGGATCCCTACATACTGTCGTTTAAGACAAATAAGGAGAAAAGAGGCATTCTTCCGAAGAATGAAGTTACCATCATTTAACAAACCCGTTAGGGGGTTGAATTATGCAGGGCCACCTAAGGGCATTGGCTGCATGGTTAAATAAAATAGTATCTTTTGGCTAACAAGTCTGTTATGTGGACTGTTTATGAAAGGCCACCTACGGGCACGTGCTTCATAGTTAGGCAAAATAATTCTCAGAAGTTTGACATTTTTGTGACTAGAAGTCATGAAAAGGGTTATGAAGATCTGAAAATATTTAAGGTTAGGATTATAACACATAAATATGGGCATTGTCTAATGTATATAGAGATACATAGGTCAATGATAACCATAATCATGTTGTGGCTGGGTCCTGAATTGAAATTTTGGACTTCACTACGTATCTCATAAGAATGAGAATCAAGCCATACGTAGTTCTTGAAATGTAGTTCAACGTCATGCAGGACGAAAGTATGAGTGATCTTAGTTTAGGGTCATAGAATTCGGACCATAATAATGAATACACAGTGTGTGTTTTCATGAGGACTTTTCAGCCAAGGGACTGAAAGTGAAATTTGGGGTTAGGCCCAAAAGACTTGGGACTGGATTCGAGGGATACTCGAATGTTCCTACGTATCCCATAGGGATGGGAATCAAGTCCACGTAGTTCTAGATCTACCCTTTGTACAAATTTGGTTCGTACATGTGAAGGGTGAAAGTGGACATTAGTGCAATGATGGTTTAACCTAAGATAAAAAGTTTAGGCATTACCATGTATGCACGTAGTCTTTTGAAAATGAAAACCATGATTGAAAAATCAATGTCAATAATAGTTCTCTCTCAAATGAGGAAATCAAAGGATATTGTAGTTTATTGTCGTACCGGAAAAAAGTGTTGCATAGTTTAACGTCATATAACAAGGACAAAAGTGAATCAATGTAAAGATATTGATTCTAGGTGCGGTTTCACGAATCAACATCATATGAGATGGTGGTGAACCGATGTGAAGAGATTGTTCTTGGGCTTGAACCCTGGGAGGTTTCCTACATACCCGGCCTGGAGGGAAAGGATCAAAGTCCGTGTAGTTCATTTAAAGAATGAATTAATGATCAAGTTGTTCTTAGGGACAATGATCTAATAAAAAATGTTGTTGGGACTTACACATGGTTAGGGGCCCAAAGAGAGTGTTATGGTTGAGGTTTGCTCTAAGCTCACGTGAGTCATACTCGGTGTGAGAAACAAGAGGTAATAACAACCTTAACGATGCACAGTTTAATGTCATGTAGGAAATATTCAGGGACTATGAAGTTTAAAGTCTTGCAGTTGAGACTATTGGTGCTGCACAGTTTAGTGTCATGTAGCAGAGACAAAATAACAGTTTAATGTCATGTAGGACATATCAAGGATTTTCTGTACAGTTTTAGCGTCATGTAGTTAGGACGATGGGGACAATACAATTTAACGTCATATTGGACGAAAGGGGGATTGTGCAGTTTAATGTCATGCAGTAAGGACAAAAGAGTGTACCATTTTAACGTCATGTCGGACGAAGGTGCAAATAGTTTAAGGTCATATACATGGACCGTGGATGGTGAAGTTTAATTTCATGATGGACCTTTAAGATTATATAGTTTAACGTCTTTTCGGACGTAAGGGACTTTTATACAGTTTAGCGTCATGTAGTTAGGACGTCACTGTTTAACGTCTTGCTGGACATAAGGGAGTTGCAAATAGTTTATGGTCATATGCATGGACCAAGGATGATGCAGTTTAAGGTCATGCTGGACGGTTTAGGGAACATTTTCACAGTTTAACGTCATGTTGGACGAAGTTGCAGTTTAAGGTCATACTGGACCATTGCTGTATAGTTTAACGTCATATAGAAAGGACGAACTAGTGCTGCACAGTTTAGTGTCATGTTGCGGGGACATGTTCTTTTTTTCTACAGTTTAACGTCATGTTGGACGAAGTTGCAGTTTAAGGTCATACTGGACCTTTGTTGTATGAACCAATTGTAAGAGTCTTGGTTCTGGGGACCATATTTTGTGTTTATACAAAATATTTCTTCAGAAATCTGGCATTGGTTGGAGTCGTGATGAGTTCTCCATCCATTGAGATTAATGAATAAGCTCCATTGGAGTAGACCCTATGTATTGAATAAGGTCCTTCCCATTTTGGCTCAAGCTTGGGAGGTTTCTTTCCTGGTATCATTGGAGTTCTGAGAACTAATACCAATTCTCCCTGAATGAATGAACGAAGACGAACTTTTTTGTTAAAATCTCGTGCTATTCGATTCTGATAGATTTCCAAGTGGTGCAACGTGCACAATCTTTTCTCATCTAACTGTTCCAATTCATTCAATCGCTTTTGGGATTGCTCATCTGTAGATAACTGATCACAAATGGCTATTCTGAGTGAGGGCAATTGAACTTCAATTTGAAAGACTGCTTCTGTTCCATATACCAACGAATATGGAGTTGACCGCGTTGCATTGCGGGTGGTAGTCCGATAAGCCCATAAAGCATGAAAGAGTTTATCAGTCCATGACCTCTTATCTTTGTCCACCATCTTTTGCAGTATATTTGAAAGAGTCTAGTTAAAGGCTTCTATTTGGACATTGGCTGCCGCATGATAACTAGATGAATGGTTGGATTTAATGTTGTATTCTTGATACAATTTATTCACCTCATAAGAACAAAAGTTGGTGCCGTTGTCCGTCAATATGGTATGAGGGACACCAAATCTAGTAATGATGTTAGACTTGATGAAGCTAACAATGCATTTAGAACTGACTTCTTTGATAGGTACTGCTTCTGCCCATTTGGAAAAGAAATCAGTAGCAGTAAGAATGTACTTAAACTGCTTGGCCGTAGCTGAAGGGTAAGGTCCCACTACATCCATTCCCCATGTGGAAAATGGCCATGAGTATTTAGCTGTATGAAGAAACTCTGGAGGTTGATGAATGAAGTTGGCATATACTTGACATGAATGACACTTCTTTGTGAAATCAACACAATCTTGTATCATTGAAGGCCAAAAGTATCCAAGCCTTCGAATTTGATCAGACAATCTATGTCCAGACTGGTGGGCACCACATACTCCTGCATGCAATTCTTTCATGACAGCCATTGTCTCTTCACCATCAATGCATCTGAAGAGAACTCCATCAAAACCACGTTTGTAGAGAATTTTTTCTAGGTGGTTTGGGCTATCATAAAGAGTAAAATTGACCACACGTCGCCAGATTTGTTCTTTCTCGGCTCTATCAGGTGGAAGTGTTCCATTTTGAAGGTATTCCCTGATAGGTGTCATCCATCCAGTAGTATGACCATACGGTTCAGGAATGGGACTAATTTCATTAATTTCCTCTGTTCTGGCTTGAACATAAGGTGAAATTGCACGACGATGGGCAATACTGATGGTTGTCTCGTCCCAATTTGGATCTGCTAGAGTTGTGGCTATATTAGCCGGTGCATCAGCTTGAGCATTTTGTGATCTTGGGATATAAGAAAATGTCAGTTCTGAAGGGAATTCCGCCATTAACTCTCTGACGTAATCATACAAAGGAATTAATTCTTCTTTTCTGATGGCATAATCCCCATTGACTTGTTTGATTACCAGGTCTGAATCACCTTTCACCTTTAAGTGATTCACTTGTGCTTGGAGCGCTAACTCCAAGCCTGTAATGAGAGTTTGGTATTCGACTTCATTATTAGTACCACCTTCCCACAATAGAAAGGAATAAGGTAACAATGCCTTATCTGGAGAAATGAGTACAATTCCTAAACCAACTTTGTTGAATTTAGGATTTTCCATTTTCTTCCCTGTTGGACTTCTCGAAGCACCATCAAAATACATTTCCCATGTTTGAGGATTCTCTTGAATAGAGAAAACTTCCTCATCAGGGAGTTCAATATCTGAAGACGTGTCTTCCATGGAAGGATGTTCAGCCAGGAAATCAGCCAGAGCTTGACCCTTTATTTCCTTTTGAGACACATACTGAATGTCGAACTGTTGCAAAATAACGGCCCACCTTGCTAGACGTCCTGTAAGAATTGGATGACTAAGGATGAATTTGAGCAGATTATTGCGAGATACCAATTGGACCTCGTGATGTTGCAGGTAGTGTCTCAGTTTCTGAACTGCAAAGATTAATTCTAGGCAGCACTTCTCAATACTTAAATACCGGGTTTCTGCTTCAAGCATAGTTCTACTGAGATAGTAGAGGCTATTTTCATTCCCAGCATCATTCTTTTGAGCAAGAAAGGCACCCAATGATCTCTCTAGAGATGTCACATAGAGGATAAGTGGTCTACCTTTGATAGGTGGCATGAGTACTGGTGGACTCAATAAGTATTTCTTGAGGACATCAAATGCTTCTTGACATTCTTCAGTCCACTGGTAAGTGACTCCTTTTTTCAATAATTTGGTAAAGGGTAAACTTTTACCCGCCAAATTGGCAATGAAACGCCAAATATAGGCTAAGTGTCCTTGAAGTCCTCTTAATTCTTTCAAATTCTGAGGAGGTGACATACCAAGGATTGATTTGGTCTTCTCAGGATCGACTTCAATACCACGATGGCGTACAACAAAGCCGAGGAATTTTACTGAGGTTACCCCAAAAGCACATTTTAAGGGGTTCATCTTCAAATTATGTTGTCGAAGCTTGTGGAATATGACTTCCAAATCATCCAAGTGATTAGAATGTTGTTTGTATTTAACCACCAAATCGTCTACATAGCATTCACCAAATTTCCCTAATAAAGGTTTGAAGATACGATGCATGGCGCGTTGATATGTTGCACCTGCATTCTTTAAACCAAAGGGCATCACCCGGTAACAAAACACACCTTGAGGGGCTCTGAAGGCTGTAGATTCCTCATCTTCTGGGGCCATTCGGATCTGATTATATCCGGAATATCCATCCATGAAGGAAAGTACTTCATAACTAGCTGTCACATCAATTAAGAGTTCTGTAATCGGAACTGGGAAATCATCTTTAGGACAATACCGATTAAGATCTCTGAAATCAATGCAAACCCTAATTTGTCCGTTCTTTTTCTTTACAGGGACAATATTTTCCAACCACTTGGGATATTGTACTTCTCTGACGATGTTATCTTTGATCAGCTTATCCACTTCAGCTTCAATTTTGGAAGCATAGGTTGGGTGTGTTCTTCTCGCGGCTTGCTTAAATCCTCGATGTTCTTTTGGTAAACCCAAATGATGAGTAGCAATATCAGGATCAAGCCCAGGCATTTCTATATAATTCCAAGAAAAAATATCTTTATTTTTCTTTAGAAAAGAAATATACATCTCTTTCTCTTCAAGGGTCATGGCCGCACTAATTAAAGTGGGGCGTGGATCTTTCTCTGTACCCAGATTTATTTCTCTGAGTTCATCCACAGTGGTAGAGATACCCTCTTAAAATGCTGGGGGATCATCTCTAAGATGTTCCTCTTCCTCTTCATCATGTGTTATTTCTTCCGTTTCTACTTGCATAGTAGATGACAAAACGAAATTTTCATGATCATAAGAGATATCAAAATTTTCACATTTTGAAGAAGAAGCTTCCATTTCCGACCCTATTGATGATAAAGGGCCTTCTTTGGGAAATAAAGAGGAGATGATGGATTGAGAATCGACATCATTATTCACCTCTGGTGTTTCTATAACTTCTTCTGGCCTGATTGGCGAAGTATATACTTGTTGGATTTTAGCAGATGAAATGAAGACGTCACCACTTATGCTTTCATCACTGTTAGGTAGGTTAACAATTTCTCCCATGTTGTCTGGCTCGATTGCTGTAAGTGACATTATGGATCTTTCCATAAGAGTATTTTGATTTGGGCCTATTTTGTCAATTTGACTGATAGGTAACACATAATCTGTACTCACATGTGTAAATGGATTTATTGGAATTTTCTCCAAACCATATGGAGCATTAACTTTGGTAATTTCCTTCATTGTAGATTTTTCTCTTCCCTTCACGTGATAAAATTCTGCCTCAATGTATTGAGACTCACATGTCTTGAACAAGGCCTTATCACCATAAAATGTTCTAACTTAACCATTGAAATAATATTTGAGACATTGATGGTATGATGAAGGAATAGCTGCATGCTGATGTAGCCAGGGTCTTCCAAGCAAGACGTTGAAAGCTGAGTCTTGATCAACAATCATGAAATCCGAATTGGATACAAGATCTCCAAACTGGGTTCTGAGTGTAACTTCTCCCATTGGTTCTTGTTCATTTTTATCATATCCTTGTAACATCATGGTAGAAGGAGACAAATCAGATTCCATGAGGCCCAATCGACGAAGTGTACGAATGGGCATGAGGTTGACTCCTGAACCATTGTTAATGAAAACTCTTCGGATATCTACACCATTGACTTTTCCAGATAAGTAGAGAGGTTTTATGTGCCTTTGCACAACATCATCTTCATCTTTATCAGTAAAAGATATCACTGCATGGCATTCTGCAGGATTATTCTCTATGTGATAGACTTTAGCTGCAGCAATTTCAGCTTCAAACTCCTGAGGACTTGACAAAGCTTCGATTAGTGCTTCCCGAAGATCTTTTGACAGATTCAAAGCATCCAAAATTGATAACTTGGCTGGTACTTGGGCCAAGTGTTTCAATATATCATACTTTTGATCTAGAGGTCTACGTTTCCCAACAGGAATATGAGGTTTAGCAGGTACCTTGGAAGCAGATGCTTTGGAAGCTGATGCATCTTGTATTGGGATAGAAGTTGGCAACATCCTTAGTTTTGGAAGATTAGACTGATTAGATCCATGTACTTGCTGAGATAAAGAAGATGGAACCTTTAATCGGTCTTCCAAAATAACTGTGCCAAAACTGAGTTGGCCATTGACAGAAGAACTTGCTCGTTCTTTTTGAGCTCGCTGAAGGGCTCTACCACGAGTTTCTGTTGCATACACAGTGCTAACAGGGGTAGAATTGGAGTAGTGGATTCGGAAAGATCCACTTCTTCCTCTGTATCCTGAACCTCTGGAACTTCCTCGGATTCCCTTATTTGATACAGGGAATTCAGGCTCATCAAGACTGGAATATGGATCTGTTAATTGAATCATATTAACATAACCGAAGATTAACTCTTCATCTGATAAAGACCCTGCCTGACTAGCCTGTTTAGGCTGTGCCGTTTGATGGGGCGGTGCCCGTCGCTTTGAAGTAGATGGCATGAAATCTGCCAGAGTCAAAAGACAACTTAGGCCTCGATACATACTCATCTTCTTCTGATCCCTCTTTCTTCTTTGAATTGCACTGCCCTTTTGAGGATTTGTCTTTTGATGGAGGCTTCACTGTAGCTTTTGTAGGAGACACAACTGGCTTCTTCAATTTTGTTTGCAAAATGGCATGGGTCCAATTGATTGTCTTTCTGACCATCCAATCATCATATTTTTGCATAGTTTTGCTTCTGACTTCCTGCCACTCGCCTCCTTCCTATGGACCTGTAGCGGTAACAGACGCTACATGAGATGAAGAACCCTTCAATTTGACTTATCTAAAGTCGACCATCTTTTGCAGGAGGTCTTTAAAGACAAAACACTCCTTGATGGTATGCCCCAACATTTGATGAAAGGGACAATAATTGGGACGGTCTTCATCTCCTTCCTTGTTTGGCCTCTTGGGCACTGGTAATTGAACCAAATTATTTTCCAGAGCTGAAATGAAGTAACCAGGAACTTTCTCATTTCAGAAAGAGTATGTTTTACTCTTCATATCCTCAAATTGTTTTCGTCGTTGATCTCTTTGATCATTTGGACAAAACAGCCTTTGTTTTTGGCGTTCAAGAGGTGGAGTCCTTCGAGAAGATGAAGGTTTTGAAGTAGATATAGGTACAGGTGCTTGTTTAAGCATAACTGTAGCAGTTTCTGCTTTACCCATTCTTCTTCCTGAAGCTGATGGAATTACACAAGATTTATCCTTAGCCTGTATAAGGGAATCTTCAATCTGCTGAGCGATTGAAGTAAGGTCTCGAAACCCTCCTGTGTATTTCACAGGGATCAATGGCGTGCGTAATTCGTAACGCAAATTTGACACACATATTGGCAACAGATCTTCCTGAGGGAGTGCTAAACTCAGGGAATACGTTAATCCCTTCCAGCGAGCAATGAAATCAGAGACTCTTTCATTCTCCCTTTTCTTGCAGTTTGTAAGATCGAAAACTGTCGTTTTTGGCAAAGTTGAGCTGAAATGAAGAAGGAATTTTTGACGAAGATCCTCCCATCCGATGATTGACCGGGATTTCAAGCTTGTATACCAAACAAAAGCCAGTCCTTGCAAGGTTCGCATGAAGCATCTAAGTTTCACTGCTTCTTGCTACTCTGGAGTTCCCATCATAGGATCACAACAAGACACGTAATGCATCAAATGTTGTTCAGGGTCGCCTGATCCATTGAATGTAGGGAAAACGGGGTTTCCAAAACTGGATGGAGGAGAAATTGAATCTACCCATTCAGGGTAAAATTTCTTTTCAGGTTGAACTTGCGCCCATTTCCCTTCCATAGTTTCTAACCGAGATGTTAATGACTCAATAGTAGTTATTAACTTTTGAGAAACATCAGGTTGAACATGGTTTTGGGTAGGTGCAATGAATGGAGCTTGGACAGACGTGGTGGTTGGTGCTGCAACTGATGGTAGCACTGCCAACCGTTGTTGCGCTTGACCCACAATATTAGACCTCTGAGGGTGTACTGATAAAGGAGGATATTCTTGATCCATCTCAGTAACTGCAACAAATTCCTTCGGCTGTCGAACTTCAACATTCTTAAGAAGAAGACCACTCTGAAGTAGTTCTACATTCAAACTTCTTAATTCTTTCGTTTCTTCCTCTTGTTATGCAAACCTTTTCTCTAATGAAAGCGATTGACCTTCTCCAGAGGAAGGATATGTAACCTGATTTTTTCCCTTCCCTTTGTTGGATACCTTTTGGAGGGAGGGAAGTGGATTACCTAGGTTCTGAGTAATCTTTTGACTTCGTGTACATACACCTTCTTCATTTGTATCGGTGCGTACATTTTCTTGAGCAGGACGCTCTTCATCTGAGTCCCCTGAGTGAGTCTCCTCTGGTGGATTAGCAACAACAGCATTGATGACATTTATTGATGCATAATGCATCACATCCCTTCTATCAACATTTCTGTGATATTGTCTTCTTTCATGTCTTTGATGAGACATTGCCTTTTGTTAATTCAATCCTTTAGGAAGTTCGTGACGAGCTATAATTTGGAGGGAATCTCTTGATAATTTGGCTCTTTGTTCCTCTTGGGGCTTCTTCCCCAATCGAGAAAAGACCGATATTCTCTGAGAAGGGGATTGATGATTTGAAAGAGTCCCCAGTCTCGTGAACTGGGGATGTTCCTGCTGATTCCGCTCAACCCCTCGAATCCCATTTGTTGACTCTGACGGTTGGGTTAGAGAAGTCCCCAGTCTGACAAGCTGGGGTGGCTCTTGACATGCTACGTCTGAGATCTTCTTAAAAGATCTCTTGATCTTGCGAATCTTAGTTCGGAAATTAGCTGGATGCATTAACCTGTATCCACTTTTATCGCCTGGTTCAACAGACTATTGGATGATTTCTGAGACTTCTGTCATTTGATGACGTGTTTGCTCCATACGAGAGGCTTGTGAAATATTCTCGCCTGCTTGATGTAGGAGAAATTCAATAACTTTTTCTCTATATGCTTGATTTTGAGAGGAAATAGTTGAAGCCTGTTCTTGAACAAGCTTTTGATTATGAACAAATCCCATTGACTGTGGCCGACCATGGGCAATAACATTTCATGAGACCATTTTCGGTGGGCTTTGCTGACTAGAAAGCATTGTGAAATGTAGTGCTCCGTGAACACCCCATCCTCTGAAATGAACATCAGATAGAGAATTGGCAATTAACTGACACAATTTTCTTAGTGCGCCAAGGCATGAACATTGAAGGGTTCTCTGTTGTTTTTCAGCCTTCGGATACCGAGAGACTGATAGAGATGCCAAATCAATCTGACGTTGTAGCCCTTCTATTATCTTAAGATGATTTTCATATTCATCATAAGATAATACCTTCTTCTTTAATTGACAAAGAGTTTTCCATATGTTGAGACGAATATCATGGATTCCATCATCCGTCAACATCTTTGGAATGTCATACTGGGAGTCAGCCAAAGGCCAAAACATGACTGGTACATCACATTTTTCCAGTTTTTTCCTCATGTTAAGAATTTCCTCTTTATCATTAAATGAAGATTCTTCTACCTGTTTTGACCAGAGTTGGTGTTTCCTTGTTGCTTCATCAGATTCAACAAGATTGGTAGAGAGATCTTTGGTCAAACTAGAAGATGCATGACTTAGGGGTAGTTCGGAGAATGACCTACACCCTGGGCTATCTTCTGATTGAGAAAGTATTTCACTTGTTAGCGATAAAGCATCAGACATGACTGGTTTCGCATTTGCAAGTGCCTCAAGATAAGAGGGCTTTCTCAGCACTACATTGTCCGCTGGAGTATTTTCCAGGCAATGTGAATCACTACTATGGAGAGGAATTTCGCAGCGAAATTCATCATTATCTGGAGGACCACCATAATGGGTTACAACAAAAGATGAGATCTCTTGCTCCTTGGTCTTCTGACCACACAGAGGGTTCCTGTGGCTCTCATCTGAAAAAGAAACTTCAAGATTGACCGTATTTTCATGAAGCAAGTATTCATGAGGAAGTGTCTATTAAAGACCTTCAGAATTAATGTTCCCGTTATTGGGAACTGAGGGAGTAGAATCTTGAATTCTGACAGATAAATGTATGAGGGCTTCAAGAACTCCAGCATCGAGCAAGGCCTTGTTGCAGATTGGCCTTTGATCTCTTGACTGTGCCGGGCGGATCTTTTTCTTAGATGCCTTCTTACTCGCTTGGGAAACCACTTGTTGACGAAAGTGGTTACTCTGAGCAGGTGTATGTGCCTAATCAAGAAAGATGGTCAGGTTAGGCTGACGATCTCCACTCAAATCAGGTGTATGTGCCTGACTTGGTTGTCCGTATGATATGGGGGAGTATGCCCCATAACCCTCTTGGACTGGAACAGATGTGTGTGTCTGTTCCGGAGTGAATCTTTGATGTGTCACTCCACTGCTAGGGATAGATTTATGTGTCTGTCCCTGAGATGATGCTGAAGCTGTTATGATATCCTGGCAAGCATCCAGAATATGAGCAGGAATTTTCTTCTGCTCTTTCACCATTGACAAAATATGTTTGGTGACTTCAGCCGCCGGAATGGGGATATACGTCCATTCCGGGTTTGGAGTAGGTGTATGTGCCTTCTCCTGTCATCCTTTTCCTGTCAGTGAATCCAGAAAGTACTCAAGTGTGGAGGCAGAGAGTTGAGTCTGCCTCCTGTTTGTCGTCGGGGCTTTCCGACTGACTTCTCCGTGCGCTACCAAGCGAGACTGTTGGTAGGTTTGATTAGTATTAGTAGGTGTATGTGCCTGCTGATTACACTTCTCCAAACGTGGTTGACGAGATCCATCATATGTAGTCAGACGAGCCTGCTGACTAACTGATGATGCATAAGCAGGTGCATGTTCCTTCCTATAGTACTCCGTCGGAATTGCCTGGTGGGATTGGCTTGATGCTGCCAGACGAGTCTGCTGGACAACGGAATTAAAACGGACAGGTGTGTGTGCCTGCTTGTTGTTTTCCACCACGTTAGGTTGGTGGACTTCTTCGGATATGGCAGGGATGACAACCTGCCTATTGTTAACCGGATTCCGTCTCTGGCGGTTCATCTTGCCTGCTCGGGTTCGAGGAACCTGAGCTGAATTCCTGGAGTCGGTACCCTCATCATGTTGTGGGTGAACTACAACACAAGTCTGGCGGCGATTGTTGATGGGAGCCCTCGGGAAGGACTCCTGTCTTTTTGGATTAAGGCCCTGCGGGACCTGCTCATTTACTTCCTCAGAGTAAGGGAGTGAATGGAAATTGCGTTCTAGGGATAACGACCCGAAACGGTTGGAGACGGTAGTCAGCACCATCTACTTCTTGATCGCTGGTCACCGTTGTCCGGACGACCAGGTAGAGTTGTTAACTTGGAGGGCTTGACGAGCGGCCTCCAGAGTTGGGATAGTACTGTTGCAATGGTACTCCTTAACTAGTGCATTAGAAACCCAACGTTGAAGACGCTGAGTTGGTGATGTCATCCTCAGAGCGGACGACGTTCCAGCAGGAGTAGCAACATTGGTTTTCACAGCAGTTGACCTCACAGTAGAGGTGTTTACAACAGTAGTATTCACAGGGGTGAATTTAAGGAAATCCATTTTGTAGAAGATCTTGAGAAAAGAGTGCATATTCCATATAACCGACATAATCAAGATGAATCTGGCCACTGTATCTTTTGGATGAGCATATGTCAATGATTTCTTTGTTGGCCCAAGGCGCCTAACAAATAAGAATAATATCACTTTAAATTGGTTAAGGATTCACGTCGGGTTCACCATTTTTTGTTTCGCACGGAATATGGGGATGACCTCCTGGATGGGAGATTCAAACGTTCCGATCAGTTTCTAACGGGTTTGTTCGTAGAACCGGAAACATCCAATGATTCCACATCCGTTTGAACCTACTTTCCAAAGGTAGGCGCTCATTGGTTTGTGGGCTAATGAGGCTTAGGAATTTGCATTGGTCGAGAGGATGGGAGGCCAGACTCATCACACCTTTTTGAGGGGAATTATTGTCTACTCCGGGACTCTCATTATAGATTTAAGTTATGTTCGTGAATCCTTATTACATTACCAAGTATAAAATGAGATTTCCTTCAGTTTAACAATCAATGATTAAATATGTAAGAAATATAGAGGATCTTTTATATGTATTCGAGGTTCTTCATCAATAGAGAATCATCTGTATCTATTTAGAGATTCTTAGTCAATGGTATCCTTAAAAAACATTTATAAAAGTCTCTTGGTCATTATGATGACCAGACTGGTTTTAAAGCCACTCAGTGGGGCACTTGAAGTTTATCGTCATTCAGAAGGACATGGATTATTTCAAAGTTGGGATCGAACCCATAAATGGGCTACCTACGTATCCTTTGTTTTGGAAAAGGAATCAGAACCCACGTAGTTCGAGTAAGGGTATGATGTTTATGATTGATGGCTCAAAGCAGGATGTCACAATTACTTTTACACTCTAAGCTCACGTGAGTCATGGTCGGTGTGAGAAACAAGAGGTATTAGTAAAATTTAGACAATTGTGCCATGAAAGATGCAATCATAAGAAATGGTTTGGGGCTTATGTATGTATGACTGCCCAGATAGATGAAGGTTTAGGATTCACTTTTAGGGAGAAAATCCATGAACAGGGTCCGTAAAGGTATATGTGCTTCATGGAGATTTGAATACTCTAATCTTGGGGCTTACTCCTAAGGAGGATACCCAAGTTAGGAGGGGACTTATGATTGGGTTTTACTCCTGAAAAGGAAACCCAAATCAAGGGTAAATTTGGACTAGTTAAAGAGAAATTAGGGGACTTGGGGCTTATTCCTGAAAAGGAATCCCACGATTATAACTGGGTTTTATACTTGAAAAAAGGAGACCCAGGTTAGGGATTAAGGTTTGGGGCTTATTCCAGAGGAGGATACCCAAGTTAAGGACTTATAACTGGGGATTATTCCTGAAAAGGAGACCCAAGTTAAGGATTCTCTCATCTTAAAGGATGAGGTTGAATGAATGAACTCTCCATATTTAGTGACATAAGGATATTTAAATCACTATGTTTTGAGAGATATTCCACAGAATTCCTTTCAGATAAGGAATTCAAATCAAGAACTCATGCCATAAATGGATTTGAAGAGTGTCTTGAAGACTGAATCTTGAAAAGGAAAGGTGTGATGGCTTAAGAGGGGTAAAATGGGCAAGATGGGCACCCAAAAAGGTAGGGGCGCGCAAGTCTTGAAAGCCGCACAAGTATTGCGGCGGCGCGCAAGTACTGGTCGCGCAAGTATACTTGCACGACATGAGGGGTACTTGTGCGATTCTCAAAAATCATTAGAATATTTTAGCGACTCTTTATAAATCCCTTTAGAATCCTCTTGAGGTTCTTCCAGAAAAGGGACGCGCGAGTTCTATTGAAGGAATAAGGCGGCACGCAAGTGTTGATGAGTTTCAACACTTAGGCCTTCCTTCTTCTCTTTAAATCTTCCGTTCTAGGTAAAACAATTACCTTTAGAAGTGTTCCGGAATCTTTGAGAAGAGACTTGGGAGTCGGGAGCTTCAATCCGAGTTTCTGGAAAAAGATCTCTCGAATGGGGGGCCCACAGGGTCTATTTATAGGCAGGAGAAGAGCCCGGGCGGTTATCGGGCGGTTATCACTAATGTCGCGCAAGTCACTTGCGTGACCAAGGGCGTCGCACAAGTGTACTTGCGCGATAGTGATATAACATTCGCGGTGCGGTTTCTTTTGATCCTTTGTTCATGCCTTTGTCGATTTTTGATGTTTTCTTCAAAGGTTGAATCACTTTGAGCTCAGATATTCCCCTTTTCTGATCTTTAGATTCTGTAACGAAAGGAGCGTCAACAATCAGGTGACGAAATATCCTCTAAATAATATTCTATGTGGATTATATTAGGTATGTTCCTTTCATTCATGGTGTAATTACCTTGTTCATGCTTATCTTCCAGGAGATCTCTTCCATGATTTTCAGCCATGTAGATGGCTCGAGCCAGGGCATGGTTTAATAGTGACTTTCTATGTGACGACATCCTCTCATGTACCCTCAGTTCTAACTACCTCTTCCATAAGGATCCCAATAAAGTGTGGGGAATTTGGTTTTATAATTAGAATTATAATTTAAAAAGGGAGCCATTAAGTGAATGAAATTAATTTAACCAAAAATAAACTCATCATCTGATGAATAGTTTTTCTGACGGGTTGACTCTTGTTGTCCCATTTGGTGGGATCAGTTTTAGTGCTATTGTGATGGTTAGCATGTAGTCATATAATGTTTAGGAAAAATTCATCATTGGTGTGGGTTCATATTCATACATCTGCTTTTTACCCTTCTATCCATGTCACGTCTTGGATGATTGGCCATCTGAGGATTGAGATGCTGGTGAAGTTTGTTATGCTGTAGTGGAAGTGGCATGTGTCACAGTTGGGTCTTTCAACAATGCTTAGAGAATATCATGAGTTTGGTTGAGCATTTTCCTAACCATATTGTCACCAAAACGTTTTTCACTCTTGATCATAACCTATTTACATTAATTTTCCTCATATAGAATAATGTTAGAAACATACACAACCGGAGTAGGAGAATTGTTATGCTTCTATTACCTGAATTCCACCATATTTTTATAGAGTTAATTGAAAACAAATCAGTTCATGATGTGGTTCCCCAACATTTTATGGAAGGGGAAATAGTTTGGAAGATATTCATCATCTTCTTTTTCAGGATTTATATGATTTGGAAACATAACCAAGTTGTTGTCCAATGTCGAGATCAATTAGTTAGGGAAATTATCATTTAAAAAAGAATAGAACATTTTTTTATCTCCTCAAACTGCCCCTGCCTCAGATTTCTTTGAACATTCTATTGATTCAGAAATTATTGTTGATGCATGAGATGTGTGGTTGTATGATATATTATCATCATTTAAGTAAAAGTGAGTATATGGGGCTGGTTATGTGTAACTGTAGCATCCTCCTCTTTTCTAGTACACCATACCTGAGTTGATGGAATTACTCGATAAATTTCATTGGTCAATTTGATGGATTTTTCCACTTGGTGTGAAATATAGGAATCTTAAATACACCTTATTATGAATTTCACAAGGATCAATGACATGTGCAGATCATCAGGAAGATTCACTACACAAATGGTCAACAACTATTCTTGAGAGAGTGGTATGATTAATATGTATAAAAATATTTTCCACTGAGCAATGAAATTTGAGAACCAATAATTATCCCATTTTTTTTAGTTTGTGATATCAAATATTTTTTTCTTAAATAGAATTGAGATGAACTGGAAAATGAATTAATGATGGGGGTCTTTCCACACATTAATTTACTAAGACTGAAATCTTTTGTACTACATAGTGTTTGGTGCTTACAATTACTGAAAGAAGCACTTGAGTTTCACCACCTCCTAATATTTAGGGGTACCCATCATGGGATCATTGCAATAGAAAAAATGCATCAAATTTTTCTCCTAGTATCCGGATACATTGAAGACTGGGAATTTTGGATTTCCAATGTTTGGTGGGGGTAATATTCAAATCTACCCATTTTGGGTAAGTATTTTTTTCTAGCTGTATCGGTTGATGTTATTCCTCCATGGATTCTAATTGATCTATTAAGGACTCAATGGTGCTCATAAGAATTCATGGAATGTATTGGTATGATAGATCTTGGATAGGTGCAGACTCTGGTTCTTGTATAGTTAAAGCAGCTATTAGGACCATTGGTCGTCGCACTGCTGGTATCTTTCATGGTTAACCAATAAGAGAAGGCATGTAGGGATATGCATGACATTGCTCTGGTTGCATGAACAATAGAGGGAATTCATGAAATTATACTATGGGATCCAAATATAATGGTTATTGGTACTCTATATAAAAAATATATTCAAGATATTCTTCGGTTGTTGCAACAATCTCTCTTTGTTAAGGTTCATCAACAACATGTGATGGTTGAGAATATTTTTTCACAACATGTCTAGTAGGAAGGATTACTCAAAGTAATTATCCATTGATTATCCTCAATTATTTCATCTATTCTTATTTATGAGAGAATTTTACCTTCAATTACTGGGGATTATCACCTCTGGGAGGGAGGTGAGATATGATTTGACCCTGACCATTTTAATTCTTTTGAGTAGTTAAAGGTGGATTTTGCGAGGGAGTGACCAAATTCAGGGCATGCCCCTAGTTTTGGGTACACACACCTCCTTCAATTATTTTAGTATGGACCACATCAAGAATAATAACATCATCTTCTAAATCCTAAGTATTTGCATCATGCTTTATAGAATCTACGAGGGTGGTGTTGATGATGGTGACTAGTGTGAAACGCATTGTCGGAATTCTATTAGTGTATATATGATTCCACCATATTCTAAAACCTCCATGAGATCTTTCCCCTTCTTTATTAATTTTATAAGAAATATTTGGTGTATAGTAACCCAAAAGGAATCTCTATATAGTTTAGTCATTCATATTCCATGTTAAAATAGAAGATCACAGGATTGGATGATCTAGGAGGATTAATTATGTGGTGTCTTCTCTAATCAGATGAAAATTGATTCTCATAGGGGAGGTGATTTTGAGGATAAAAGCCCTTATCCCAGAGGTCTAGAAATATTCCTATTTGACATTAACAACCTTTCAAGTATTATTGGATGACCATGAGGGTTGGGTTAAAACTTCTCCCAGCACTTTGGGTTGGGGTTCCACTTGAACATACATGGAACATATTATCGCGACTACTCTTTTGAGTTTATAATTTTTGGTTTCAACATCGGATTAGTGCATCATTTGGTATACAATTGTATCTCCCAATTACAAATTTATTTGTGATATTTCTATCATTTGTGCTATCTGACAAATGAAATCCTCTAAACACGAGGCTTTCCCGATATTCATAGATTCTTGATGCAAAATTCTCTCAACAACCTTCTCTATTCTGGCCTGACATCGGTGAGAGTTGTTCAGGGAATTTTCTTTTTGAGCATATATTTGGTCATGAATATATTATATTTGATTAATATGACAAAAATATATAACATTTCATGTTACAAACTTTGGTGATCTTTTATAGTAAGGGATTGTAATGGAATGAAATGATCCATGTGCACCACATCCACTGATATGAACAATAGATTGGGTATCTATGATCATTTTTTCAAACCTCATTACTGTGTAGAGGCATTCACATTGAAGGGAACCTTTCTATTTATCGATCTTTGGATATCGTGAATCTTGGAGAGATTCCAAGATAACTTTTCATTGTAAACTTTATATTACCCTGACATGAGTTTGATACTCTTCGTATCATAATACATGTTTTTCAAATGATGAAGAGTGTTCAATATGTTTAAGTGTCGATGGGGCATAAAATCGTTTGACGAAAACCCTGAAATTTTGTATTGAGGGGTGGACAAAGGCTAGAACATGACCAAAATGGCATCTTGGTCCAGTTTTTTCTTCAAGTTTAGCATATATTATTCATCTTTTTCAATAGGTTCCTCTACCTAGTTCAACTACAGTGGAAAATTTCTAATTGATTTACCACTAGCAGTAAGAATTTTTTGAATTTCCTATGGTATGTTATAAGGAAAGTGAACCAAGGGTGGTTCTAAGAATGACCATCTCCTTGGATTTTGTTCTAGTAAAGAAAAGATTTCACCTGTTAGTGATAATGTATTAGACATGACTAGCCTTATTTTCTCGTGTTCCTCATGATATGAGGTATTTTTTATTACTATATTTCAATTTTATAATTCTATTAACAATGAGAAAACTACTATAGCGGGAAAAGTCTATGAAATGCCATCATGAAGAGTACCTACATTGTGTATTATTGCAAGGGGATACCCTCTTTCTCCTAAATCAACTGATCACATAGAGGGAAACATCAGCTCTCATTAGGATGTGGGATCCTTAGATCAATAGAATTATTGACATGAAGCAAGAATTCATGATGAATTTTCCAATGAGGACCTTCAAGAATTTCTAATAATGTACTCATAATTTTGTAATGGGATATGAGGATCTTGAACAACCACTAATCAATTCCCAAGGTCCTCAAGAACATCAGTATTATGTAGAGTCAGATCAAAGATAAACTCTTGATTTTACAATCTTGTTTGATGAGGAATATTCTTGGATTCTTTCTTATGTGTAATTGTAAAAACATCTTATGAGAAATATTTATCATTGGAAGGTTTTTATTTATTACTTGGAGTGGATGTTAGGAGATTTTCATTACCTCCAGTTAGATTGGGTGTAGGTTCCTGATTTTGTGGCCTATATAATATGGGTGATTTCCCACATGACCCTTCGAGATGAAAAAAGAGGTTTGTAACTTCTTCTGGGTGGAAAACTGATGAGCCACCTCACTTGTGGAGATAGAGTTATGTGTTTATATCTTGAGCACTTCTGTCATTACTGTAATGATGTCATGGAATTTCTATAGGATATAGTAATGGATTTATTCCTACCCTTTATCAATTCTACTATGTTATTAGTGACTTCATTGTTCGGAATAGGGATATATTCTCATTATGTGTCGGGATTTGGTTTTTGTGATGGGTCATTCCCTCCATTTCATACCAGTGGATACTAATAGTACTCATGTGTGGCGTAGAGAGTTGGGTCTACCCATGCTCATAATATTGAATTTCTGACTGACTTCTTAGGGTTGTGCAAGACAAGGATTCAGGTAGGTTTGATGTGTGTAGGAATGTGTATGTTACTGCTTGCAATATGATGCCATATTTTTTGGAAGACTTATATGAATGTCTCCAGACCAATCTGCTAGCTAGATGAATGATCATGAATTTATGTATGTGTCGGCTCACAATTTGCGACCAAATTTGGTTTGTGTGATTCTCTAGAGGGGGAGAAGGTGTGACCTAACTCTCTATTTTCTGGATGTCATCTCTAGAGGTCCATCTTACGTTCCCTATTTCGAAGGTATTGGGTCAGAAATTTGAATACAACACCCTCATCATGTTTAGGGGGTAATATAATGTGGTATTAGTGATATGTATTGTTGGTAACATCCCTTTATAAGGACCCCTATTTTTCATGGGTGAGGCCTTATGCAGTCTCTTCATCGATCTCTAAGAGATATGGGAGGGAATGGTTGTCTCGTTCTGGAGATAAACTCTCAAAATGGTTGAAGATAGAGTTTATTGAGGTATATTTCAGGACCACCGTTCATCTTTGACCATATGATTGATGTGGATTTGTGAATTATAGGTCTTTTTTGGAAGCCTCTAATGTCGGGATTGTACCATTCTAAAGGTACTTCCAGACCAGTGCATTTGAGACCAAACATTGAAAAAAATGGGTTGGTGATGGTGTCTTTTTCATGTATGAAGATGTTTTATGAGTGTCTTCTATGGAATTTATCATTGAAAGATGGAATTAAATCATTGGATTGAGGGTTTATCTGATGAGACGTGTCTTAATATATGAAAAACACAAACAAGAAACTTCATCCAAGAAGTATCTCATTTGACTGAACACATGCATGTTTTATATTTTTGTCAGGCCATCTTATATCAAGGGAAGGGGTCCTAAAAGATGGGTGACACCATTATATGGGAAAAGGAATCATGTTAGTTGCACCATTTTTTGCTTCCCACTCATATAATCATTTATCCAATGGTCTATTATATGGGTTTGAGTTGTGTTCAATCATTCATGATGGGTTTACTATTTCCAAATGGGTTTTAAAAGGTTTTCTTGTGGAATCAAAAACACCCAATGATTATATATTTAAAGGGTCCATATTTCCAAAGATAGGCGATCTTTAGGAATTTCATAAAAAAATGCATTGAAACTAACATTGGGTGAGAGGACAAGAGGTCGGGCTCATTACACCATTTTGAGAGGAATTATTTTATATTTAAGGACTCTCTTATATATTTATCAAATGTTAAGGAATCTTTTATTAATTATGAAGTATGATGTCGGTCATACTAGAGTTAATAATAAATTATTAACATGTATAGATCTTAGAATCATCTCTATGTATCAGAGGATAATCATCAAATAGATATATCTATATGTATAAGTGGTTCTCCATCAATGGTATCTTTTATATATTACTTAGAAATTCATTGGTAATAATTACAAAGATATGGGTTTTCTAGCCCTTCAGTGGGGAACTATAGAGTTTATCTTCATCCAGGGGGAATGAGTTATTTGGGGGTTGGGATCTAACCCTTAAATGGGATTCCTATGTATCCTTATGAAAGTAATCAAACACCGCATTGTTTGATGCCACTTAATGGGGAACATCGTTCCATTTAAGGTCATGTGATAAGTATCCAATATTATTTTTTAACATCATGTGGAAAGGGTATCTAGGAAGAAGGTTCCTAGTCAATTTTTGGTGTGGTACTTATACTAAAGAAGCCTAGGAAAACTGGGAGGGATATATTTTCCATGGTTGATTTAAACCCTACCGGGTATGTGGCATAGAGATAATAGGTTTTATTTTGAGTGTTGGGTTTATACCTCAACGAGGTAGCCAACGTATACCATTTGGAGGGGAATAACATCCTACATTGTTCAGGGATGAGGACCCATGCATATAAAGTCCTTTATCAAGTTTATCTCACAGGGGAGTATAGCCCTTTGAGAGGATTAAGTTAGGGCTAACTTCAGAAAAGGATTCCCTTGTTAAATGGGAGCATGAAAATTGTCTTGACACATGGTGTATTAGAGTCTTGTTTTGGGGGTTACCCCTAATGAGGATTCATGAATTAAGGGAATTATTATTAAGGATTACTTCTAAGGAGGATTCCCGCTGAACTTGATCTCTACGTGGGCATCATATGTATCCTAATTACAAAAGGAATAAAATTTCTTGAATTTTAATTGGTATCATGGATTATGAGGATTTCATGATCTTCATTAACCTCTAATCCCACATGATTCATGCTCGGTGTGAGAAACATGGGGATATGGATTATCCAACAAACAAAACACTTATCCTCCTTTAATGGGGGAAGAAGACGGGGAAACGGTGGAAGAGGGTGAAACTACAACACTTCCCGATCTACAAATAACCATTGAATGAGTTTGGCGTATGGATATAGAGGACGGAAGCTGACATAAGAGAAGGGAGAGGGTTTGGGTCCCCATCCCCTCTCTATCCCAGTGGCCAGGAGGCAAATAGAAGCAAGAGTGAAACCTCGTACATAAAAAAGGATTGGGGATTACTCTAGGAGGGATTCCCAAAAATAGATTCTATAGTGAGTTAGAAAGATTTCCTTCCATGTTAAATATAAGATCAAGCATAATCCTCACCCTCCCTACTTGGAACAAGAGGCTGTTGGTCTTAAGGATTAAAAGGGAAAGACATGGTCCTAACCCTAGAATCCAAAACTTGTAACTCCCTAGCACTATCCTTGGGGTAAGGGTCCTCATAACCATGGAAATATAAATACACACACAATTTAAGAATCCTAAATGTTATCTAGGAAGATTGTGGGAAACATCTGACTATAGAAATAAAAAACATAATGGGAGATATGCAGGTGTGACTTTTCCAATGGATTTTAGGTAATGAGGCTTCTATGGAGGCCCCGATTTGATCCCTATCAGAGAAGGGAGACAAAGGAGGAGAGGTCCCACTAGTGAAGGATTTGAAGATTTCATAATGAATGGGTCACTTAGGATAGAGTTTACTGAAAAAAGTGTCTCACACTAGGGGTGCTCGATGTAGGTAGGACTAGCGAATTGGTATCACCTTGGGTAAAAGACCACCAGGGAGACTACACATGGGTAAGACCTTGATCATTCCTTCAAGGGTCCCCGTAGGTGTTTCCATAGGTGACTTGTAAAAGTCCCTATTTGTTGAATGGTACTTCATGGTAGTCTATTTTAATTATGGGGTGATCGAGTACCTCACACTATTTTTATTATTTAATACATTGTGAGGAATTTAGTTTCACTATCCTTATTTAATTCCCTATTATCTAGGTTTTATAATGATACCTAGAAGGTTATGGAGGGCTTGATCGAAGCAATAGGGAGAAAAGTGAATTGGTTGGCCTTTTGAAAATTTCATTGACAAAAATAATGACCATGTGGTCATATTTATGGGAAACTATAGGACCCTAGGTGAAGGTCCCATCTCACATAGGTGTCAAACATAGTTTTGTCACGAAGTGTTCCACACAGGTACCTTACATGCTGATGTTGTTTGGAGTATTTGGTATAAATGTCCTTCGAGAGGATTAAGTGATCATGTTCCTTATTCCTAGGAGATATCCCTTCTCTACGTTTTCATCCATGTGAAAAAAAGAGTGTCAATAGTCATCAATTAATGTTATTCTCTATAACAAATCTGTTGGTATATACTTTATAAAGTCCTCTTATGTGACCAAATATACAATAGATAAATAGTGATACTTTTCTATACTATCCAAAAAAGATAATATATATGAAATACCCTAAAATACGACATATATTTGTGTCATGAATATATCACATCTCATTTTACTAGTAGGTGAACTCCCCATGAATTCCTACACTTGGATGTGCGTTAGTGACAAGCATCATGGTATCCACACAAAATGGGGGGAATTACATATATATTAATCTATCACCTGCTATCATCCATAAAAAAATGTGTAACATCCCATGTAAGTAATGACTAATATATATTCTTATCTATGTCTATTTATGAATTAGTTAGTGTTTTATATTCTTAAAATGAGAATAAATCCAATCTTAAGCATGGAATATACTAATATTTTTAAAAGATTGTTTTACTGCCTTTTGATGGCAAACCATTTTATTAAATCAAACATTTGAAAATTTTATAAGATCTATTTTTCAAAATAAGCTTATTATTTATTATTGGGACATTGAAATTTAAATTGGATAATTTTTTGGTATTTTTCTGACAATGTTCATTTTTTAATGAATAGTGAAAAATACTGCATTTTACATCAAAACTGCTTTTTCATCTAATTTAATTATATGGTTAGATTATCTTTTTAATTTGTATTAATGATTAATTACAATATATTTTTACCATTTAATCCAATAGCGGTCATTAGAATTAATTTCACTTTGGAATTGGGCATAAACAAGTGCCAAACCATTCATAGATATTGTTTCAAAAAACCCGCTATTTGTTTTGACAACGAGAATTATTTTTTAATTAATTATTGAAATTTCTGTGTTTGGAATTTGGTAAAATGGATTCCATATTTGGAATCATAAGGTCCAAATTATGTAATTAAGACTCTTTTGTTTTTGTACATTATCAATATTAACGACTGTAATTATCTTTAATTATCTTGACTAATTAGTAATCGGGTAGTTAAGGATAATAAAATAATATCATAATAATAAAAAATGACCCCAAAATTTGTCCTAATGATACTGGTTGTGTCGTGGACAACCATGTTTTGCCTTGTTCCAAACTTAGGGACCCCATGGAATCACCTTTGGGTGAAAGTGACACTTTATCATTTTATTTTTAAAGAAAGGAGAATATCACTAAAGAATGTATCAACCGAGTAAAAAAAATTTAGTTTTATCTGTGTAAGTGATATCTTAGACTGTAAAAATTAATTGTAAATATAAAAAGATTTCCTACGTCATAATTTTTATTATAATTTTTAGACATTAAATAAATTAAATTATTTATGACACCAGGATGATGCAGCGATTACCTCATTAATTAACGATTTAAATAAAATGAAAAGATAATGTAAAATCTAAGCCTTAAACTACTCAAAAACCTATTGGATGAGTATATTTCGAACCCTTATCACCTTATCCTCGAAATATATCAATGTGGGACCTTTTAAATACGAAAATCATTTTTAAATAAAGTAACATTTCTTGACTTTCCAAGAGTGACCCTCCTCTCCTCTTATAAAAGGCCTCCACCTCTACCTACATACCCACACTTATAAAGCCATTGGATTGGCCAATATCTGATCATTTTGTCTCTCCACATACCTCTCTTCATCATAGAAGCCTTACTTTAGTAAGTAATCCCTTCAAGAAACAATTTTGTTTCAAACCAAGAGGAGTTATCCGATTTAAAGGTAAAGTCTTTTCTAATGTTCTTTTGTTTTATTTTGCTTCTCCAACCCCCTAAACTCTTTTTATTCCTTTATTTAGTAACAAACCCAGTATCTTAAATATACTAGGATGTTTTTATAATAATTATTCGAGCTACACATACACACACCTTAGTCTAATGGTTAAAAAACATACTGTTTCTGTGGATGGTGAATTTCTGCCTCACGAAACGATGATTGTTCAATATTCTTTAAACACCTTTAATGATGGCCATTAAGATGTAACTATATATATATATGATATATAATATGTTTATTTTTTCATTATTCTTCTTATTTTTCATTTATGGAATACCTTTTGGTTTCCATAATGGGTAAACACGATATCATCATTTTAGGAAGTGTGGACTACCGCCCCCTGAAAGTGATTTGATTCGTTAATGCCATATGTGGGACGTATAAATGATTAAATTAATGATATTATATATGATATTATACTGGAATTATAATATACCTTTATATCATTATGATTCCATTCCATAAAATACGAAATAGAAATGAAAGCAGCGTTCATGCGTACGTACGACTTACCGTCTCCACGAACAGTGCATTTCATTTCTTACTTCTAAATGTTATGTAATATTATAAATTCATGTATATACTAGATATATATGATATATATGATATCTACATCATGAATATAATTCTGGATATTATGAACCTCTGACCACATGAAAAACATGTTATTGTTAGAAGTCCATTTTTGACTTAAGTACCAAATATCGACAAAACGAACATTATTAACTTAAATAATTAAATAATGTTTATAACATGGTAATAAGTGATATAAAAGGAATAATAAGTTTGAAGAAGGTACTTAATCAAGTATAAATTAACACTAGTTTATTATTCAGGAGATTAATGAACGATCGAGTCAAGTCGGACACGAGGTATGGGACTTCGTCTCAATCTCCTTTCATTGAGGAATATTTTGTTTTATACACATATTTCTTTTATACGGTGTATAAAACCCTTTGATATTTATTTTTATTCAAAAAGAATATTTTTTATACAAAGCGTTTTACTAAACGACTAAAGGGAATGTTTTTGTCGTAGGTATGTGGCGACAATGAATTCTCCGCCGTCGGGACCATTATTTGAGTTTCGGATTCCTCTACAAGCCACAACTTTTTTTAAATAAAAAATATATACCATGATTTACTTTTCTTTTATTTTGGTATTGATAATGGTTTTCATAATATTTTTAATATATCAATGTATTGAATTGATATCTTGTGATTGAAATGTGGAAATGTTATATATCCTATATACATGTTTTATGTGATACGATTATGTTATAGTTCTTGGGAATTATTATGAAGATGGGTGGTTCCGTGATAAAATAAGGGAGGGTGAACCCGATATAGCTCTCCAATTCATTGGGTAATGTGAAGGGGTTAAACCTTAAGGTTTCTCCGAAGATATTTAGGGAATATACTGTGATGGGTATTCCAAACGTAACCATGAGGGTTACTCCCTATGTAAGAATGTTATGAATGAATCAAGTTACCTTTATGTCTTATGATTTCTATGATTTATTCATGATTTTATGAGCTATGTTAATGTTCTTATGTTTTATGAGTAAAGTATGATTTCATTAATTATTATGTACACATGGACTAATGTTTTCATTTCGTACTCTCATATCCCTTACATAACTTTTTATGATCATCCCATGTTTTTGAAATATTTTCCACAGGTCAAGGGAAAAGTACATGATGTGATGATAGTGTCATGGAAGTGTCATGAAAGAATCCATGTTTTTTAAATATGATTCCTTTGATGGGAAAAGTGAATATTGTATTTAATGTAACAACCATGTTTAAATGTGGAATGTAATGCATGCTTTATGATCTAATTCTCTAAAACTCTAAACCTGAAAAGATCCTTAATGTGTAATCTTGTAATAACTCAATATTAAGTAAGGTTTAAGTTTGGGGCCTTATAGTTGGTATCAGAGGTCGGTTTATATAACTTTAGGAGTTATAATTCTATTAAATGATTATCTAAAAATATTTTTTATGGTCAAATTGAAATGATATAGCATTTGAAGATTACCATGTTGCTTCATCTAAGACATGTTTGTTCAGAATGGTTTTCCGTAGAGGAAACACGGAAGTAGTGCTAGGAAGGAATACAGAAGGAAATGACCTTCCGAATCAGCATCCTGAGATGGTCGGAATTGGAACTGAACAGTTTTTTGCAGTAATGGCGCAGTTGACTCAAGCGATAAATGGTGGTGGTATCCATGCATGAGATCAGCCAGATCAACCATAGAGGAACATGTCAGTGGTGGAACATTTCATGAGGCAACATCCACCATCATTCAGAGGATCATCTAACCAAGTGCTAGTTTAAGGGTGGATTAAAGCACTGGAGAAGATTTCTATGTCATGGGGTGTTCAGAAAATAAATGGTTAGTCTTTATGTTTACCGTTTAGAGGGTGAAGCAGATCAGTGGTGGTCAATTGTCAAAAAATATTAGGGACGCTGATGAGATTGATTCTCTCGACTAAGATGAATTAAAAGGTATGTTTCTTGAGAAGTATTTTCCTAAGGCTGTTCGACTTAGGATGGAAAAAAAATTCTTGGAATTGAGGCAAGAGGATGACTCAATGGATGATTATTAAGAAATGTTCACTCGATTGGCAAGGTATGCTCCAAATTGTATCTGAGACCTTGATAGTAAAATCAATCGTTTTTACTAAAGATTAAAGCCAAAATATTGAATGGATTTTGCTTCTCGTGAGTTCAAGAGTTATGAAAAGCTTGTTCGATGTGTTTAGAAGGTGGAAATAGAGTTTTCCGATGATCAAGTGTTCTACAACAACCAACAGAAGAAGAGTCTCAGGTGGAATTATAAAGGGAATAATTCTTCAAAATGGTTTGATGGTAAGAAAACTAAGTTTCCAGTTTGTAATAAATGGTGTAAAAGGCATGCTGAGGAATGTCTTCTGAATTATGGAAAGTGCTACCGATGTGGTAAGATGGGACATAAGGCTTGTGATTGCATTGAAAAAGATCAGGGTGATGGTAAGACCAAATTTTATTGACAGTTAGTGAAATGTTTCAAGTTCAATGAGATGGTTCACTATAGAAATGAGTGTCCGAAAAAGAGATCGAGTGATGGGAAGCAGTTAGAATACAAGCAGAAAGGGGTGGTGAAATCCTTTGAAACTACTTCCACGGATGTTGGGCCATCAAATGAAGTGGTATCAGGTACATTGTTTGCGTTTTCAGATTATGCAAGTGTGTTGTTTGATTCAGGGTCTACACAGTCTTTCATCTCTGAAAAAATTTCTAGTAAATTGGGAATACCATCTCAAAAAATGACTCCAGTACTTGTGGTAAAAACACTTGGGGGAAATGATGAGGCAAAAATAATTTATAAGAATCTCCCTATCCTTATCCGTGGAAAGAACCTACTTGAAACCCATATTGTTTTACCTCTAGTAGAGTTGGATGTTATCCTAGGTATGGATTGGATCTCTATTTACAATGCTAAGATTGACTGTAGAGCTAAATAAGTTTCTTTTCAGAAAGACTTTCAGTTTGTGTACAAGAATTAACCCTTACTATTGATAACATATCAAGAGGCTGAGAAACTTGTAAAATATGGAAATGAATGTTACCTTGCACATATTGTTGAAAACAAAGGAACTGTTCAGATTAATTATGTGCCAGTGGTAAATGAGTATCCTGATGTTTTTCCTCATTAGTTTCCTAGAATAATATCAGATCGGGATGTTGAATTTACTGTTGACTTAGTTCCTCATGCTAACTGAATTTGAAAACCCCCATATCGAATGGCTCAAATTGGACTTTTATAGTTGATGGAGCAATTTCAAGATTTATTAGTGAAAGGTTTCATTCGACCAAGCACATCACCATGAGGTGCTCCTATCTTATTTGTTAAAAACAAATATGGTTCTATGAGACTATGCATTAATTATAGAGCCTTGAATAACATCACTGTTAAGAACAAATATCCTTTTCCTCATATCGATGATTTGTTTGATCAGCTCAAGGGAGCTCAGTATTTTTCATCGATTGACCTGGGATCGGGGTACCATCAGTCGAAGGTAAAGGAATAAGATATTCCGAAGACCGTGTTTCGTACAAGATATGGCCATTATGAATTTATAGTAATGCCTTTTGGGCTAACCAATGCACCTGCTGTATTCATAGACCTTATGAATATAATTTTCCATTAGTTCTCAAATATGTTTGTGGATGTTTTCATTGATAATATTTTGGTGGTTTCTAAGAGTAAAGAGGAGCACGAAAGACATTTTAGGGTTATTTTGAAAACCTTAAAAGAAAAGAAATTGTATGGGAAATTTAGCATGTGTGAGATTTGGTTGCAAAAAATTTCTTTCCTTGGTCACATTGTTTATAAAGATGGGATAACTGTTGATCCTGCAAAAACAAAGGTTATTGATGAATGGACAAGACCCAAAAATGTAACTGATATTCGTAGATTCCTAGGTTTGGCAGGTTATTACCGAAGGTTTGTTAGAAATTTTTCCCTGTTATCTGGTTCAAGGACTAAGATAACTCGGATGGGTGTTAAGTTTATCTGGACAAAAGAATGTGATAATTGTTTTCATGAACTGAAAAGAAGATTGGTGTATGCTCTAGTTTTGGCAGTACCTTCCAGGAATGGTGACTTTGTTATCTACAGTGATGCTTCATTGAAAGGAATTGGTTGCGTCCTAATGTAGAATGATCAGGTAATTGCTTATGCTTCACGTCAGTGGAAAACTCATGAGGTAAATTACCCTACACATGATTTGGAATTATCTGCTGTTGTTTTCACTTTAAAAGTTTTGAGGCATCATTTTTATGGATTAAAGTATGAAATATATACCGATCAAAAAAGTTTAAAGTATATATTCACATAGAAATAATTGAACATGTGACAGAGGAGATGGATAGAATTAATCAATGATTATGATTGTACAATTTATTACCATCCGAGAAATGAAAATAAAGTGGGTAATGATTTGAGTCGAAAAATTAATGCTTCATTAACAATGTTGGGTTTGGAACGTGATACATTGGTTAAGGATTTGATGAACTTTCACATAGAAGTTGTAGGTGCATGATGTTCTTCTGTTTTGTTTCAGGTATCAGTGAAATCTTCTCTATTAGAAAGAATTAAGCAAGCCCAAGAGCAAGATAGTGAGTTGCAGAAAATGGTAGAGGTGGTTCAGAAAGGTAAGTTGCCTAAATTAAACATTGATAATGATTGTTTTTTGAGATTTGGGAAGAGATTGTGTGTGCCGTGTGATTCACAGTTGAAGAGAGAGTTGTTATGTGAAGCACATAGTTCTCCGTTTTTAGTTCATCCCGGCAGTTCTAGGATTTATAGAGATCTTCAGAAGTATTACTGGTGGGACAGAATGAAAAGAGATATTGTTGATTTTACTGTGAAGTGTTTTACTTGTCAATAGGTTAAAGTATATCAGTAGTTAACGAAAGGGATGCTTCAGTATTTACAAGTACCAGAGTGGAAATGAGAGAATATATCCATGGACTTCGTTGTGGGATTACCAAAGACACCTCGAGTTAATAATTCAATCTAGGTTATTGTTGATCACTTGACTAAATTTGCACATTTCCTTTCTATATGAGATACTTTTTCCCTAGATCAAATTTCTTGTATGTATCTTAAAGAGATAGTCAGGTTACATGGAGTTTTTTCTCCATTTTATCTGACCGTGATCCCAGGTTTACTTATAAATTTTGGAAAGGCCTTCAAAAGTTTTTGGGTACGGAATTAAAGTTTAGTACATCTTTTCATCCTCAATCAGATGGATAGTCAGAACGAATGATTCATACTTTGGAAGATATTCTACGTGTTTGTTCAATGGATTATCAGGGATGTTGGGACCAACATCTTTCTTTGGTTGAGTTTTCTTATAATAACAATTTTATTTCCAGTATACAGATGGCACCATTTTAGGCCTTATATGGGAAGCAGTGTCGAACTTCAGCTTTTTGGGGTGATGTGGGTGAAAGAAAGTTTATAGGGCCAGAATTGGTAGATGAGTTGGCAGAAAAAGATCAGTTGATACAGAGACACATGGGAACAGCTCATAGCAGGCAGAAAAGTTATGCGGACAACATGAGTAAGGATGTCTCTTTTGAGGTAGGTGATCATGTCTTCCTCAAAGTTTCACCATGGAAAAGTGTGATGTTATTTGGTATGAAAGGAAATCTGAGTCCAACATTCATTGGAACATATGAAATTATGGAGAGATAAGGATTAGCTGCATACCGAGTGGTGTTACCTCCGAGTTTATCTCAGGTACACAATGATTTTCACGTTTCAATGTTAAGGAAGTACATGCCAGATCCATCTCATTTTTTGAGTCCAGAGGTAGTTCAGCTGGAAAAGAATCTATCTTATGAGGAACAACCGGTCCAGATTCTTGACCACAGGGAGAAAGTGTTACGGAATAAGGTGATTCATCATGTAATGGTTTTGTGGAAAAACCACATGAGTGAAGAGGCAACATGGGAATCTGAAAATGCAATGACTGATAAATACCCTCAAATATTCGATTAGTAAATAAATTGTCGGGACACAATTTTTTAAAGGTTGGAAGGTTATAACATCCAAAGTAAGTATTTAATAATAGATATTCTTCTCTATGTATATTTATGAATTATATAGTGTTTTAGAGGCTTAAAATGAAAATAAATCCAATCATAAGCGTGGAATACACAAATATTTTTAAAAGATTGTTTTACTGCCTTTTGATGGAAAAAAAATTTAAATCAAACTTTTGAAAATTTTATAAGCTCTATTTGTCAAAATAAAAATAATCTTTAGGATTGGGACATTGAAATTTACATTGGATAATTTTTTGGTATTTTTCTGACAATGTTCATTGTTTAATGAATAGTGAAACATACTGCATTTTACATCAAAACTACTTTTTCATTTAATTTAATTATATGGATAGATTATTTTTTTAATTGGTATTAAAGTGTAATTAAAAAAATTATTACCATTTAATCCAATGGTGGTCATAGGAATTAATTTCACTTTGGAATTAGGCATAAACAAGTGCCAAACATTTCATAGATATTGTTTCGAAAAACCCGCTATTTGTTTTAACAACTGGAATTATTTTTAAATTAATTATTGGAATTTATGTGTTTGGAATTTGGTAAATGGATTCCCTATTTGGAATCAGAAGGTCTAAATTATGTAATTAAGACTCTTTTGTTTTAGGACATTTTGAATAGTAACGACAGTACTTATCTTTAATTATCTTGATTAATTAGTAATCAGGTATTTAAGGATAATAAAATAATATCATATTAATAAAAAATGACCCCAACTTGTGTCTTAATGATACTGGTTGTGTCATGTCAGACCATGGGTTTCCTTGTGCCAAAATTAGTGACCCCATGGAATCACTTTTGGGTGAAAGTGACAGTTTAGAATTTTATTTTTAAAGAAAGGAGAATATCACTATAAAATGTATCACCTGAGTAAAACATTTTTAGATTTGTCTGTGTAAGTGATATCTTAGACTATAAATATTCATTTTAAATATAAAAATATTTCCTACATCATAGTATTTTTTTATAATTTTTAGACATTAAATAAATTAAATTATTTATGACACCATGATGATGCAGCGATTACCTCATTAATTAACGATATAAATAAAATGAAAATATAATGTAAAATCTAAGACTTAAACTTGTCAAAAACCGATTGTATGAGTATATTTAGAACCCTTATCACCTTATCCTATAAATATATCAATTTGGGACCTTTTAAATCAGAAACTCGTTTTAAAATAAAGTAACATTTCTTGAGTTTCCAGGAGTGCCCCTCCTCTCCTCTTATAAAAGACCCCACCTCTACCTCCTTACCCACACTTATCAAGCCATTGGCTTGAATAAAATCTGACCATTTTTCTCCCCACATACCTCTCTTCATCATATAAGCCTTACCTTAGGTATTATGCTCTTCAAGAAACCCTTTTAGTTCAAACCAAGAGGAGATACCCGATTTAAAGGTAAAGTCTTCTCTAATGTTCTTTTGTTTTATTTTGCTTCTCCAGCCCCCTAAAATCTTTTTATTACATTCTTTTTTAACAACAAAAATATCATCAATATACTAGGATGTGGTTATAAGATGTATTCTATCAACACTTACACACACATTCATCTAATGGTTAAAGAACATACTGTTTCTGTGGATGGCGAATTTTTCTTCCTCACGAAACGATGATTGTTCAATATTCTTTTAACACCTTTAAAGGTGGACATTAATATGACACTATATTTATATATTATATATAATATGTTTATGATTTCTTTATGCTTCTTTATTTTTCATTTATGGCATACCTTTTGGTTTCCATTATGGGTAAACGTGATATCTTCATTTTAGGAAGTGCAGACTACCGCCCACTCAAAGTGATTTGATTCGTTAATTCCATATGATGGGTGTATAAAGGATTAAGTTAATGATATTATATATGATATTATACTGGAATTATAATATACCATTACATAATTATGATTCTATTCCTTAAAATACAAAATAGAAATGAAAGTAGCGTTCATACGTACGTACGACTTACCGTCTCCATGAACGGTGCATTTCATTTCTTACCTCTAAATGTTATGTAATATTATAAATTCATGCATATACTGGATATATATGATATATATGATATCTAAATCATTAATATAATTCTGGATATAATGAACCTTTGACCACATAAACAACATGTAATTGTAAGAAGTCCACTTTTGACTTACGTACCAAATATCGACAAAATGAACATTATTAAATTAAATGATTACAAAATGTTTATAAAATGGAAATAAGTGATATAAAATAATAATAAGATTGAAAAAGTTTCTTAAGAAAGTATAAATTTACACTAGTTTATTATTCAGGAGATTAAAGAACGATCAAGTCAAGTCGGACACAAGGTATGGGACTTCGTCTCAATCTCCATTCATTGAGGCATATTTTGTTTTATACACAACGTTATTTTATACGGTGTATAAACACCTTTTATTTGTACATTTATTCAAAAGGAATATTTTTGAACGAAGTGTTTTAATAAATGAAAAAAGGGAATGTTTTTGTCGTACGTATGCGGCGACAACGTCTTCTCCGCCGCCGTGACCATTATTTGAGTTTCGGCTTCCTCTACAAGCCATAACATTTTTTAAGTGAAAAATAAATACCATGTTTTACTTTTATTTTATTTTGGTATTGAAAATGGTTTTCATAATGATTTTATTATATCAATGTGTTTTATTGATATCTTGTGATTGAAATGTCGAAATGTTATGTTTCTTATATGCATGTTTTATATGATACGATTATGTTATGGTTCTTGGGCATTGTTATGAATACGGGTAGTTCTGTGATAAACTATGGGAGGGTGAGCCCGATATATCTCTCCAATGCATTGGGTAACATGAAGGGGTTAAACCTTAAGGTTTCTCAGAAGAGATTTAGGGAATATACTGTGATGGGTATTCCAAACGTAACCATGAGGGTTACTCCCTACGTAAGAATGTTATGATTTCCTCAAGTTACTTTTATGTCTTATGATTTCTATGATTTATTAATGATTTTATGAGGTATGTTAAAGTGCTTATGTTTTATGAGTAAAGTATGATTTCATTAATTATTATATATATATTTACTAATGTTTTCATTTTGTCCTTTCATATCCCTTACTGAGCTTTTTATGCTCATCCCAAGTTTTTGAAATGTTTTCCATAGGTCAAGGGAAAAGTACAGGATGTGATGATAGTGTCAAGGATGTGTCATGAAAGAATCCATTTTTTTTAATATGTTTCCTTTTATGAGAAAAGTGAATATTTTATTTAATGTAACCACCTTGTTTAAACGTGGAATGTAATGCATGATTTATGATCTAATTCTCTAAAACTCTAAACCTTAAAAGATCTCAAATGTGTAATCTTTTAATAACTCAAGATTAAGTAAGGTTTAAGGTTGGGGCCTTATAAAATGACTATGAAAAATATGGAGAATAAAATAAATATAAGTCCATGAATATATATAAAAATATGTATGATATAATGTGAAATAATATATATCAATATTGAGGTACAAAATATAAATCCTGCATAGATTCCATCCAAGATACTGACAATATGAGAGTGGATGTCATAATGATATATATAGTCCACTGGCTATCTTCATCCGTTTTCTTTCTCCATGATACATATTCATAAATCACTTGTATCAACTAATCTATATGGGCATAAGAAGAAAAATTCACAGGTTTGTATGTTGTGGTGAGTATAAAATTACACAGTATGTGCATTCATATGAGTGAGAGAAACACATCAATAAATAATGTTTATGTTTATCAACTAGAAATAAACTGTTGAAAATCCAACACCAACTAAAATCATCACCATTAATATACATGAAAAATTATGATAATTCAACCCATATCCTAATTTCAACCCATTCACCAGATATAAATGTTTATCAACAAAGAAACAATAATTAATTCTTAAAAACCATCAATGAAATATCATCAA
Organism: Viscum album; assembly: GCA_963277665.1. Lineage (NCBI taxonomy): Eukaryota > Viridiplantae > Streptophyta > Magnoliopsida > Santalales > Viscaceae > Viscum > Viscum album. The sequence goes on from OY728119.1 coordinate 1,270,536,101, forward strand.
GAAATTATCCCTTTATGTAATAATTGTCATATGATGGAGGGATTACACAAGTACATGTATCTAAAATGTACTATTGGAAATGTGTCTCCCCGTATATATTTGAAGGGAAATAGGAAATTAATATATTTAACTATAGATAACACATATCATTAACATTTTTTATGTATACATGTCCAAACACTAGAGGAAATTAACATCTATGGGGATAAAGCTTTATAACAAAATTCTATAGTTAATAGACATCTATAAAGATCCAAATACATATATCATGTATTACTAAGATCCAAGATGTGGGTAATAGAAGAGTAAATATCTGGTGTATCAACATCCACCTCAATTCAAATACAAAAAGGGAGAAGTGGTGTCACAAATAGAATGAATTATCTTCCATATCCTTTTCAAAACTATGATCATTTAGAAACATGTCATCATTACGTATCATATACATTTTTTATTTCATCTAGGGTAATGTAGAAAATACTCATCTATGTATATATCGTTGGTTGGTGTGGACAACTTAAGAGGGGGTGAATTGATTTTATAATATTATTTCTATTTAAAAACAATTTTGAAACTAATTCCCCAAAATTTATAAAAATCACCCTATTAAAATAATTAAAATTTATAATTGGATCATTTAAAAAGTTTATCAAATGATCTATAAAAACATAATTAATAAAATTTTGAAAAACCTATATCTTTTAAAACTAACATATTCATTATAAATACAGAATATAAAATACTAGTTTTACATGGCTATTATAGTTATGTTTTTTCTACTATGAAAATAGAAATATTTAGGATTTAAAATAAAGAAACAAAAATAGATTTAGATATTTAATCACATTACAAAAAATATAACACATCATATTTTAACATGGGGTCACTTCTTAAGTGAGGACTCAATCCCATCCACTTAGAAATTACCTACCGCTAATTAGTTTATTAATAAATAAATTGATCCACAACCTTGAATGGGTTTAAAAAAACATCAAACAATTTTTTCCTTCAATTGAGACTCTTCTATAGATATGTGTGGTCTAATACAAAATAATAGGTCAGACATGGATTATTATAAAAAAATTTTGAATAGAAATGTATGATTTTGGAGAGTATCATGTACATTCATGTTTAATACTGGAGGCCACGTCATAAAAATTACAAGAGAGATATATAAAACAAATCAAAATATATGAATAAACTTAAAGAGAAAGAGATTATGTATGTGAAAATGTGATGTAGATTAATCTGAATAGCTTTAGTTTTCCATAGTCCTTTGAATTGGTGTTTAAAAGATGCTCATACATATTTCTTATTATCGTTTGGAAAATAGAGGTCCACAATGTTATGAAGAAGACCGATATATTATATAGGTTCAAGAGTATGTTCCTCTATTTTTCATTTTTTGTAACACCAAAATCATATCTTCCACAAGGGAATTTTTTTCTAAAAAATAACTCCATCAAAAAGAAGTTGTTGAAGATTAATCATTGAAATATTAAATATACCGAATCATTATTTAATGTTTCAAAATATTTCAGTTTTAGATTTGAAATGATTCACTAATATGTCAGACATAGATAGTTGTATTCACATAATTTATGGTTTTTGATCCCATGTAAACATTAAATAGTTGGTTGATGCAACCAGTTAATGCAATAAAGAGTCACAATCAATTTATTCCTTCATGTGGTCAACTCATTTTCTCATGTGGTTGGTTCAGGAAATCATGTGGTAAACTATTTCATTGTGAAGAAAATATAATAATATACATAGTTAGTATATTAATTTAAAAAAAATTAAACATACCATTTCATGGTAAATTTTTTCCTTCGCGTTGTTGGGTGATTCTCAACATATGGTAAGATCAAATACAATGTGTGGTCTATTCATGGGTTAGATAAAACATGTTTCTCTGAATCATAATGAGAAGTTAGTTCATTCATTCAGGTGAAATATAATGTGTAGTATGGGGACATGGTCAATTTAACTTCAAAGTAGGTTCAATGTATTTACATGGTAAGTATAATACAAATGTGTTATAGTGCCATGGTATGTTTCAGACTTATCTATTTGAGATTTTTTTTCACCGAAAATCAGTTACTAATATAAAACATGAAATTCATTAGTAAGATTATAAACATGATTTTGTAAAATTACAGTAACGAGTTTCCAGTCTAACCCAATAAATCTCTCCCTTTTTATGATCATAAATAATGACATTTAAATTGAAATTTATTGAATATAAAAAATTATTTGTTAGAGGTTTGAATTAACTATTTAATAAGTTACTAATATTGTACATTTTTTTTAATGAATTCATTTCATCATAATTTGTACCTCATTAATTACTCACCCCATTGGTATTACAAAAAATACATGTAATGAAAAAGGAATATTAGTAATATGTTATGGAAATATTGAGAATAAAAGACATTATTCAATTAATATATAAATAATGATTACAAGATGATTACAAAAGGTACACAAAGTCTCTATCATAGATCCTAATTTGAATATGAGTAAGGGAAATACCTGACATTTATAAGAAGAATATGGTCATTTCATTTGAATGTATAGGTAGTAGTAGAGGTATTCTTAGGAGAGGTAAAATAAGAAAGATCTCCAAGAACTAAACAACTGAAAAAATGTTTGAGTTGTTGAAAATGAAAGAGCATGAGTAAGTCCAAAAGGATTAATGGTATAGAAGTTAGTAAGTAGGGATAATGTAATAGATGAAGTAGACAACACAATATTTTGATTAGTATATATGTAGGGATCCATAAACCGAGTGAAATTACTAACTAACCTAGTACCATGCTTCAGTTTATAAAGGAAAAAATCTTTATTCTCCATGAATGTTTCCAAAACTAGATTCATAGCCCCGAGATTCTACACTTGTGAGTTAAAATCCCTATTCAAAGGCTGAATATTCATATACAAAGTAATATTTATGAAATGATATTTTAGATATGACTTTTTGAAGATCCTTCTAAGGTAATAATCAATTATGTTGTTGATAGTTTCTCTATCATTACTAGCTATTTTGACATCCTCACAATGTTTTTACAGGGTCCTAGTAGAGTGTGTTTGAAACCCATGAAACATATATTCTATGGTCATTAAAAACAAAGCAAACCTAACATTCAACTTATATAGAATTTTTTTCTAACCTTCTCCACCTAAAAACTAACTAAACATGATGAGGAGTATATGGAAATAAAGTGAGATAAAATAATGAATTAATAAATTATTTTTCTAAATGATCATCATATCAGATACATTTTCATAAATTGAACAAATCTGAGATCTGAAATATGAAATCTCAATCTACAAAATCATAATTATGAAATTAAATCTTTAATGAAGATGACTGATCACTAATGTAACAGCTTCATATTTATTATATTTCTCACCTTTTGTAAAGAGGTGTCAAACTTAAAAAACAACTTCATAAAAATATCCATCATTTATGATATGAAAGAACAATTAATACTTTGTCATATATGAAATATAAGGAATATAGGGTTCAAGGGAAGAAGAATATGAATCACTATCTTGTTTCTTATCATTTATCTCAGGTGTATCTTCCACTAATATATCTCTTATAATATGAACCTAAACATTATTAATATATGAAACCCTATCAGGATATTCTAAGACTAAAACAAGATATATAGAGAAATACCCCCCTATAGAATCTTCACTAGGTATAATATATCTTGTAGTACTTCCAATAATAAGAGATCCTTCTAATCAATCACATGTTTATTAGATTCAACAGACATCACCAATACTCCAACTTCATCATCAAGGTCTAAAACATCTCTACATTCTTTTGTTTTTCTTCCCCAATAACTACTTCCTCTTCTTCTAATTTATAAGTATATACAATAATATTTGAATATTCAAAAACATCATTAGGTTCAATTCCCAGATCAACCAGAGACCAAGGTCTAACAAGATACTTCACTATATTAAAATTTTCATACAATTTCTATTGATTCAATCATCCAATATAGTTTCTATTTTATATAGTTAACTCTCATTCTCAAAAAAAATGTGTAGGAATAATTCCATAATATTAATTTATTATTTACTCCCCTCGAGAAATGAATAATTTTGACTCTTTCAACGATGGAATGATATTAGGATAATGTAAAAAACTGAATGATGAATATGGATTACACAAATCAACCATATATCTCATGAAATATCTACAAATAATGATTTGAATATTTATAATAAATAAGAAAAATAGATTCTGATGGATTAGTATGCTAAAATCTCATTTTCTTTTAAATATTAAGTGTTGGATATACATAAACATTAGACAAAATTTTCTTTCAACTCAATATCTAATGATATAATAGGGGATAAATCATTAATTATATCATCCAAATAATTATGAAATAAAAATTTCAGTTGATTAATTAGATATTTTCTTTGATAATCCTCATACTCTCTTTTATGTGGCACATCGTAACACATTTCCCAATGTTTTGTGGAAAACATCAAAACATCAACACTGACCAATGTTATGAAGATATATAGTTTCTCACTAGGGAAGAGCTCTACAATTTCATTAAAAACATCCACAAGTTTCAGTTAAAAGGTTTTAAGTTTTTCTCCAAAATAGAAATCACATCTATAATTTTGAATCAAATTCTACAATAATGATCTACTCAATTTCATCCATTATGCTTCCACTTGTTTTTTGGAAGAGATGGGATGATCAATGAGATCTATATTCTTCATGTTTATATATTCATGCTTGATGCCTATCAATTTTCATGATTTTGTTGTAGGACATGGATCCGAAATATATATGAAATCAATGACACATTTCTATTTCAGTATTTTTGGTTCATTTCACGTTATCAGGTGGTTTGAGATACTATAGAAAAAGTATAGGTTCATGTTGGGGAGAGTGAGAGGCTCAAGATAAGAGAAATAATTTTTCCTAAAAATATCTCATAAGGATGGAGGACATATATGTTAAAAGTTGGGAGTTGATTCAGATACAAATTCAAAATATATTTTAAAAATTTTAGTGAATAATATAAGTTCAATAAACATAAATAAAATCACACCAAAATATTTTGAAAAAAAAAAATTCAATGTAAACAATAATGGTTGGTCTATGACAAAGGATTTGTATTACTTGATCATGGTAGGAATGCTAATCATGGCCTAGTGTAATCATGATAACCACATTAGTTATTAATTCATGGTAGTAATAGTGACCATGTGAGTTAATATTCATGTTAATTATGGTGAAGGAATGTGTAAGTGTTCACAATTGGCTTGCTGAGGGCGTAAATAAAAACTCACGGATGGAATACTTACCATGTGAATCATACTTCATAGTTATTTCAATAAAATATCAAAAAAATATAAATATATCATTAATAACATAGAAGGCTGAAATTTATATTTAAAAAATTATGAAAACTTTACCATATAGATTTCATGTATGATATAATTAAATCTATCAATATTTAAGTATTCTGTAAATATATCAACAATCAGATGTTTAGAAACAATGGAGTCAAGAGTAATGTCACCCATTTAAGAATGATATCTCAAAAGTGATGTCTTATATCAATATTTTTTATTCGATAATGTGATATAGGATTCTCATAAATATTTATCATAGTTTTATTATGATAATTTATAAGGACATTATGGAATTGATATCCATAGTCTAGTAATGTTTTTTGTTCATAGAATCCATAAACAAGTACATCCTAAAGTTATGTATTCAGATTAAACATTGGATTATGAAAGAAAATTATATTTCATAAAATTCCATTACAGTAGAGACATTCCCAAATGTGAAATGTTCTATAAGTTCTTATTATACATAACTTACTATTTCATACCAAGACTTTTACACATATTATTACCTGATTTTTAGCATAATTAATCATTATGTATATTCAAATGATCAAACATTCTACTGAAATTGGAATACTAGGTACATAATTTTGAAAACATGAATGTATATTAAAAAAATAATTTTATTAATAATCAAAATGAGATCTTAAATTTCTTTGAGTTATTATATCTATGTAGGATAACCTGGGTGTTACATATAAAAAATGTAAGAGTGAAAAAGACTAGTGAGGGAATATACATGGGATTAAATCACAATATATGAGTTAGAAGGAATAAAATGATAACCTAAAATGCATGGATAATGAATAAACATATGGAATAATAAAATTCTGATCATTGAGTCATAGGATCAAGGAAACATAGTAATGTGTCACAAAACATATACTATGAAATAAAAATAAGTCCAGGATACCTACCATGACTATATCATATGGTGGATGAAGTAACATAGTGGATTAGGTTTACTCCCTAATCCCATACATAAAATCTTATGAAAATAAAACATTACTAAATGAATTGGAGATCTATCTAGGTGAACCAGTCATAGAATGTTCATAACCATGTCTGAAACATAAAGAATACAACATACGGAATAAACATACGTTTTACCCATGGAAATAAATGGGTATCATAATCATTTGATATGGAATAACCAAAGGGTATATCATAGTGGTGTATATTAAAGATGGGATTTAAAAAATTACTGTAAAATAATAAAGGAAACATAGGAATAGATAATGAATAATGAAGTCAATATTAAGTGAAAAATAGAAAAAGAGTGGCTGGGTAACATCAGAAATGTGCCACATTAAAATAGTTTTGCGGAAAATAATTAAGACTCTTGAATGATCATAAATGATTAATTATTTTTTAAAAAAAAGAAGATTTTTTTTTTCATAATAAAATCAGTGATTCTAGAAAAATAATGATGTCTTAAAATAGTTTATGGAGCATAATTGGAAAAGGATGAAAAATATATAAGTTCCCTTTTAAATGGGTTTACTTATCTTTTATAATTAATAAGTGAACCATTTAAAACATGCAATTCTACATCCAAGAAAGATGAATTCAGATATATATGTATTTTTGGAACATATACAAAGAATACAAGATAAGTATATAAGTATAATGAAGACATAAGTAGTGCCATAGAGAGAGGAAAAGTTACCCAAAGAAAATATGGATTTTCAGAGACATCCCTTACCTTATGTCCAAATGTGTTACACAGCTGCAGTTATGTTAATGTATAATAAAATAAGATTAATTAATTTATTAATTTAGAACCTCTACCACATGTATTTAATTAATTATAATATTATTAATTATATTTTTATCCATTATGATGAGTTAAATGGTTCAATTTCACTGTTCTTAGAGTGTTCACTTCTTGGCATTATGGGCGGTTCACTTGTGTATAATTATGGATGTTCTACTAAACAGGGAATAATATTATAGAAATTAAATGAAATTTTATTCAAAAATTTTCATAAGTTTAAATGGTCCCATATTTCATTTTTTTGTTAAATAAGGATGACTCATTTGATAGAATGACAATGATAATTGTTTAGTTTATTTTGGAGGTTTTTTCGACCATCATACATTAGTTTCATTTTTTAATATTATGACTATAAATTACCATCAAAACATTAAATAAGTAATAATATATATATTATAATCTGATTTAACCATAATAATAGTTTAAAGAAAAGCTTTGAATATGGTAATGAAAAACAAAAACTCATTATCTATGGAGATGATTAATCTCTATAATTTGGACAATGGTTTACTTTCCATGAATAAGTGGAGATGATAAAATGGATAGAGAGAAGATATTAAATTATAAAAATAAAATAAAATTTTATAAATTATACTATATTTATTATTATTTGATTTATTAATTAGCTGAGGATAATGTAGAAGAATAAATGAAATTGAGAGTGGTGGTTTAAGAAATGCACCTCTTGAATCTCACCTCCATAAAGGATCCACTATGGAACATGTAATTTGTATTTTGGATAAAAAACCACCTCTATAATGTGTCAAGGGATGTGTGAAAGATAATTTGGTTGGGTGAGGTCATGCTAGAAGGATTAAGGTGGTGAAACGAAGTAAAGGAAGAGGTTACCTTTTATAATTGAGGAGAGTCTCCCTTTTGGACATTCTCAAAATATTAAAATATAATACAACTATTCTAGATTCAAATGATGAAAAATGACCCATAAATCAATAGGGTATAAAATTTTAAACCATATTGTATCCCTTTTCAATTATTTTATACTATTATGATTTATAAATAATTGTATAAAATATTATATTCATATAATATCATTATTTTTAAAATTGATACTATTTATTACTATGAGTCTAAAAACATGAAAACAATGGCTCAAATAATAAAAAACCTATTTTTTATATCCTAGAAATGTCATGGTAATAAATATTATTTTTGGATCATCTTAAATATCTAAAATTATATATATATTAATATTTTTAATATTATTTATTTTATTTTTTCATTAATTTATTAATTAATACATCATTTTTGTATAAGGATTTAAGGTAATCATTACATCCCTAAAAATTAAAAATAAATTACCCTATTTAATATAAATAATTTATATTTTAAAATACAATTTTTGGTCTAACATAACTTCTAAAAAATCATATATTAAAAATATTATACTTATTAAAAACAATAGTGTTCCAAGTTGACTTTTCATTAAATAAAATTATATAAGGGGATTGATGTCAACCATGTGTCTAAAATTGGACATAAATTGAACCCATGAATGATTCTGGTCAAAAATCACTCATCAAATATAATTTTAATAAGTTTTAGGGTATTTTTATAGTCCTTATAATATTATTTGTATGATTAATTACTCGATTTACCCCTAATTGTAGTAAAAAAATTACTAAGGATTCAATTCATATTAACCAAAAATAAATGGGGTAAATTTAATGAATTTGGACCACATGATTGAAATCATAGAATCCATTTTTTCAAAAATAAAAAAATGATATTTTTTTATTTAATTTAAATTTAAATTAGAAAAATTCAAGGGTGTTTTTTTCCAAAAATTTCTATTTTATGTATAAATTTTTTTGTACTAAATTGACAAATAAAATTCATTTCAAATACAAAAATTATATTATTTATAATCAATAGGTACTAATTATATTATAAAATTTATTTTATTTGATATTGTAAATTCATTAAAATATAATATTTTCTTTCCTTGTAAATTAGTATATATCACTATTCATTAAAATTTCAAACATTTTTTCAAATTATTAAAACATCATCCTAAGATAATTTTGACATGATGAATTACTAAATTATATTTATTTTCTAAATTAAATATTCTAAATGTTTCAAATGTAATTATATTTATTTTCTCATAAAATCAATTTTTTGAGAAAAACATATTTTTGGAAAATAATATGTATTTACTAAACTATTAAGTTTTTATTTGTTATTAATAAATATATTTCATACTATGATTATACATATTAATACACACCAATTAAAACTATAGGCTATAACGGTCTTGTTAAAATAATAACATTTTAATAGTATGTCATGGTTTGTTTAGACTAAGTGTTGTATGAAATACATGGTACTGATGAAACAAAATTTTTCAAAAAGAAATATATCATAAAAATATTGGGTTATTACATTCTTCCCACATTATAAAGTATCAACCTTAAAATTTTGTTTTTCATATTAAGGTGAAAAATGTAAGGGTACTTATCCTTCATCTCTTCCTCCAGTTCCCATTTCACCTCTTCGTATTTTTCGTTCCTCCACAATACATTAACCAGGTGTGTGGTCTTGTTTCCTAGAACATAATATGTATGGTTCATGATATTCACTTTATTCTCCTCATAAGTTATATAATTTTCAATCTATACAACCTCTGAATCCAATTCATGTGATGGATCTAGTATGTAAATCCTCAAGAGGGATGTGTGGAATACATTATGTACTTGAGACATGGTAGGTGGAACTACTAGTCTATATTCCACAAATATAATATGGTCAAGAATATTAATTGGGATTATGTACCTAGGATATATCTTTCCAGTCTTCCCAAATCTCATGACACTCTTCCATAGTGAAATGATGATGAATACCTCATCTCTAACCTCAAACTCTAAGACTTGTAGTCTATTTTCAAAAGAGATTTTCTATGAACATTGTATAGCCTCAATGTGTTGTTGAATGGTCCCCACCTTTTTTAATATTTCCCCAACCATTTCAGGTTCCATTATATTACATTCACCAACATCATCCCATCCGGTAGTTTTTCTACATCCCTTATCAAAAATGTCTTCATATGGGTCCATTTAAATGATTTAGTGGAAACTATTATTGTATGAGAACTCGACTTGTGGAAATTATTAATCTAATACTCCATTGATGTCCACTGATGAGGATCCAAAAATATCTTCCACTTGTCGAATGTCCTACTCATAATGGCCATCTGTTTGAGGGTGATAAGCCGTAACAAAATTCAATTCAGTGTTTTGAGCATGTTGGACACTTTACCAGAACCTAGAGGTAAATATTAGATCTCAATAGGATATAATAAATAATTGAACTCTATTAACCATCACCACATATATGATGTATATTAATTAATGTTGTTTGATTTACATTCCCTTTTTAATTACAATAATGTGATCTTTCATTTTAGGATGACAACCATAAACGATATGTCATTATTTCCATTTATTTTCATTATTTATCAAGTGAAAAAGTACATCGTGTTGTTATCCCAGTTACATGTAGGTTAATGTAATGGTTTCATAATACCTAGAGAATTTTTACTTTCATCCATCAAATGCTAACATACTAGGATCCTTGACTCATATTTTATGATCTCCTTTTTCATATTGTCCCACCAATAGTTCTCTCGGAGATCTTGATGCATAATTGTACCCTATTAGTGGATTTAGAAGGTATATTTGGGTGAATCATTAAAAATATCCAACACTATTGTAGTATTTTATGGAATTCATAGTCATGACCAAAATGTTATTACTTATTTATCATCAATTTTGAAGATCTAGGATTTCAATTTTATGATAGATTCAATCTTCTTCTGAATTTCTACATAATTTACAAGATCATCCTCTATCTTCTCCATAACATATGGTTGATAAATAATATAATAAATGAATGATTACATTCTTACATATATGATTCCCATGATCATTATTTTCAAGTATAAGAATATTGGATCCTTCTCAATTTTTATAATTGATAAGGTTTGTTGGATCCTTTCTAGATTGAGTCTTCCACGTTATTTTATTTATTAGGATGGTAGTAAATTGAGAAGGAATAGTACTTGATGAGATCATACCATCTTCATTAATTCATATTAATCCCCTTTTATGTGAATATAGTTTGAGGCTCTTGTGATCAGTTTATATCTCACACTTCACCACATAGTGATAATGACTACAAATTTTCAATTAGAAGACCACATCTACCAACTATAATTCATGTGTGGGATAATTTTTCTAATGAACACTCATCTACTTGAGTGGTAGGATATTAAATTATCATTTTTTTCATTATTACACATCTGAATCCCTTTATTGATGAATCATTGTATACTATAAAGAGTTATCACATGTGGGTAGTGTAAGTAATCATGCAGTGGTAGGCCTCTTTTTCAAGACTTTGAAGAATTATTCACATTCAATGGTCAAGAAAAACATTACCCCCTTCTGAGTTAGATAGGTTAGTGGGTTTTATAATCACAAGAAGTCCCTAACCAATCATCATTAATACCCTGTAAGATCATGAAAACTATGGATTTCCATTTCATATACTGGATTTTAGAACTCCTCAACTTCTATTATCTGAGAAGAGTCTATAAATTTCCATTTTCTAGTGATAAAATTCCATGAGAAGGATAATTTCTCCATATAGAACTCACATTTGTTGTACTTTTCATATACATTATCCCTTGATAATGTCTTTATCTTGGTCCTCAAATACACATCATGCCACTCTTTTCTCTTGGAGTATATCTTAATATCATCTATAAAGACTACACAAATTTTTCATGGTAGTATATAAATACAGTATTAATTATGTCTAGGAATATTTTTGGAGCATTAGTGAGTCTAAAGGGAATCAGTGTGAACTCATAGTGTCCATATTTTTTCCAAAACGATGGCTTCGGAATATATTCCATCATAACCATTAATTGGTGATATTGTGAATGGAGGCCCACTGTAAAAATATACATGCAACAAGTAGATGATGCAAAAAGTAATTTATCCATTGTTGGGGATACTTGATCTTTATTTTGATTCTTTTTGGATCAGGATAATTAATGAATAAGCTCATATATCCATCATTGTTCTTGAAGAATTGGACCGGTGCACCCCAATGTGAGTCATTCAGTTGTAAGAAAACCTTGTCCATATTATCTTGTAACTCCTTCAAATCATCCAACTCAATGGATGTATTATGATATGGATCCTTTTATAAGGTAAGAGATATAGGTATAAGGCCAAATGTGAACTGAACCTCTCATTCAGTTGGAAGAATGGGAATTTTTTTAGGGAACACATTAGTTTAGTCCCCTATAGTGGGAATATCATCAAGCACAACCATCTCCATTTTCTCAGTCATTTTGGATAGATATTATTACTCCTAAGGAAATAATATCCACACATAAGTTTTTTATTATGAAGGATACTCATCCCCATAATTAAAATTTTATATAATTGGAGGATGATTTGAGAAGTGAAGATTTATCTCCCTCTCCCGACAGTTGATATTGGCCTTGTATAAAGATATCAAATCCCTACCCAATAAGGAATCCAACGCCACAAAAGTATGTATGGTGGAATTTTATAGGAGTATTAGTCTACAAAAAATTTCTATGGAGGAGTTATATACTTTAGATTTAATAATTTTTCCATTATTTGTTCTCATAGAATGCTGAACCTCCATAATTTTAGGAGGTATTTTAATTATTCTACAAAACATTCATGATTTAATAGAATGCATAGGACCAGAATCAAATAGAGTTTTCACTATTCATGAATGAATAACCATCATACCTATCACAACATCATTTTCATTCTCCGCATAAATAGAAGTGATATCAAATTCCCTTTCTTGTTTCCTTGGAGATTATTGACATTGATTGTCTCCCAAAACCGTTTGCTTCAGGAATGAGCTTGCATAAGTCCCATGTTCCTTGTAGTTGAATGGATGTCATATAAGATATGTATTGATAGGATCCTTTATTATTCATCATTAGTGTTATTATTCATATACCTTCATAAATTATTTTCATGATACCCCTCTTTTCCACATTTGAATCATTTCATGGTTCCCTTTAGACAGTTCCCAAGATGCTTCTTCCCACACTTTGGAAATGGGGGATGTTTGGTTTTCTTTCATCCAAGGGATATATCTATTTATCCTACCATATTAAACTCCATCTTCCTCTTTTTATCTGCAAAATCATGATACCTCTAAGAGTCTCTAATATATATCTCAACAATAAGGTTCCAAAATAAAATCACCACAAGAATATAAAGTCTCGAATCACCAAGGGGTTTTTAGACTCAAATTTAATCCACTAAAGAAGTGATCAATCATGTTTTATGTAGGTAACTGGGAGAGAAATGGAAGACGGTGTGCTGAGAATATAATTTTATTTAATCGGAGTGATGGAACATGTCGTCTCTAGTGATCTATGCCTCGGTACAGTCTGAGGATCTCATATGGATTACACTAAACACAAAAAATAAAATCAAATGAGCAGCTCATTCTGAATGAGGGTGTGTTTGAGTATATATCATCACTGAGAACTATTGTTCAAAGGATCCAAGGCCTAACCCCTATAGAACATCCACACATTCTCTATGAATCCATGTTATTGTCTTCATTTAATTCCGAGTTCTAGTGTGGAGCTCTAATGATCTCCTCAATATCATGATGATCACCCAAATCTTATGCCTTTGATCCATCGAAGGTTTCTTGAATTGATCACTAATGATATAGGATTTATCTCTCTAAGATGTGGCAGGGGTGAGAAGCTATCAATTCCAAATTCATGAATAGTACATGGAATGAAGCTCCTCCCCCTCTTATATAGGGGATTAATCAAAATACCTAGATAGGGTTTCAAACCCTCGTATATTTAATGTCCAATATATATGTAATAAAAAAATTGACGAAAAATCTATATTATAAATATTACATATATTTTATCACATACCTATGATATATATTTAATATATAACCTGATAAACACTAATCATTAGCATGAATTTTAATTCCCTCTAATAATTAATGAACCTTTTATATGAAAATAATATTAATTGATATGATAATATTCCTTTTATTTACTTAAATACATAAAAATACCTGAAATAAATAGATTCAACCAAATTATTCATTACTTTAATAATGGTGAATTTATTTATTTATCGGTGATCAATAAAACATATGAAACTCTTGGACCCCATGGTGGGGTCCACCATGTCCTATATACCTATTCACCAGAACATGGTAGATTCTTCAATACACAATTTTGTGTGATTCTATTGACCCTTATATCAAGAGTAGTGAATAGTATTCACTAACTAAGAGTGGAGTCTAGAAAATCGTCAAGTCCACTAAAGAGATAAGGAATATTCATAAAATAACCAATCTACGGACATGCACAATCTAATATAATCATTATGGCTTTATATATCTCATAAACATAATGTTTGATTATGTCATAGACCTTTTTTACACTATTATTTATTAATATATTTATATAGATTTACCTTCAACTAACATAGACATGTATAATGACCGTACTCTTTATTTCATATTTAAACCTGATTTATTACATAAAATTTCACTTAATACAACTAAGAAGATCGAGAGGTCTAGTGTATTTGGGGATTAGGAACATTATATAACAACATAAAACATAAAATACACATCTTTATTGAAAACTTCTTTTACATGACCACAACATTCCTTCATACATAGCATTTCATGGGATATCCTAAAAACATACATAAGAAAATGGTGAGTTATAAGGCGTAGTAAGGGAATAAACATGGAATAACATGAGGAAGAAAATAATTGTTAATCAATATATATATCATTGCATCAAAAAAGAAATAAGAACATAAAAATGAAAATGAAAATGTGGTAACAACATACAACATGATATTAGCATGGGCCAAGGCTCATTACACCTGAATTAGCATGAGGAAACCCTCATTGCACAAGAATTGTCATGATTAAACCATCATTTAACATTAATTATCATAAGTAGAACCTCATTTCAAATGGTTTATCATGATACTAAAGATGACCTAGTTCATTGGAGAACTATCAGGGCACACCCTTTATAATGATTTCAATCGCACATTTAAGTGTGCTATATAAATCATATAATATGGATTGATTCAACATCATAAGTTATTCCATGATAAAGGGATGTACAATAAATACATATAAGTTCGAAATCAATTATTATATGTGCATAATTTTGAATACCCTTGATAGAGATATGGGTGTGGTATTCACTACAAGATGATTTTGGCATGGAAAATTGATGTGTAATTTTGGGGACATAACACCGTGATATGAAAATTCATAGAAAGGGATTATGTGATAGAGAGAGTTATATCATTATCTAGGCATGAAATGGGAAATATTAGTGATATTTATGAACAGAAACCAACATATGAAATTGAAATTAGATGCATAATATAAATTAAATTATTGAATAGAAATGAGAAGAGAGAAATTCCTTACATAATTTCAGCATGGTAACAAGTGTACATGGGTGGGATTAATGAGAGATAAAGGGGTATCCCATAATTATAACATAATAAGGGCAGTATTTAGGAGTTTTTAAATCATACCTCATCATTCATAACTAGAAATTAAAGGGTGGAACAATATAAGGAAACTTGGATAAAAATCATAAATGAATGAACCCTTACTTGGATGTGTGACCCCAATGGTTTCAGAGAGGCTTCGTGGGAGCTTGAGGAAACATATGAGGAATATAGGGAGTAGAGATAATAGTATTTATGAGCATCAAAAAAATTTATTGAAGAGGAATTGGTTCTTGGGTAGGTTTTATAGGAATGGTGGGGGGAATTATTTATTATTTTGGTTTTGGACACTACACACTAAAATATTAAAAATCACTGACCGTCACATGGTTTTTTACCGCAATTTCTATCCAAGGTTAGGGGAAAATATATTATAATTCCAAGGGATGAAAATATTAAAATATTTTCCTTTTTTATATGGAGGTGAGTCACAGTCTCAAGGAAATGTTTTCAAAATCATAAAATATTTAATATGTCTTAGAGGATTCACTAATATTTTGTAAAATAAAAAAAATTAAAATTAAAGGTAAAAAATATATTTTTCCAAAGATAAATATTATAATATTTTATTACATCACTATTGGGGCATTATGATGTCATAAAACACATTATTTATCTATAGGGTATTTAATTTTTACCCAAACATTCGATAGTCTCAAAAAATTGTGAAAAAATCAACATTGGATAATTTCGATATCATGATTCCCAAAACAATTTTCATATTATCTAAATAATTTAATATATGTGAATTTTCACATTTAAATTAAAAACAACCATTTTTTGAAAATTATTGGGTTTTGGAAAAATATTTTTCAAACCTTAATAAAATTTACATTAGATTTAGAAAAATTATATGATCATTAATATTTAATAAATTTAATTTAATAATAATATGTTTTTTAAATATTATTTATTTCAAAAATAAATTAACTCATAAAATTTATTCCATAAATGAATTCAAATATTAAACCAAAATAATATTTGTGATATACAATATTATTTAAAAAGTAACAATAATTGAATGGAATTATATTTATTATTATATAAAAAAATAATCCTAATGATATGGTCTAGATACATAGAGTTTTATTACACCATCATATGCCCTAAGAATAAGGTGTGCGATGGTGGGGCATTCTTCCATTCGGTTAACATTGTTTGGGTCGTGATCTCTATGAGCATGAAATTCTTCCATAAACATTTTTGATCATGCTTAAGTTGTAGGATCTCAACTTGGGATTGGTTTAGGTAAAAGTCCATAAATTTCATCTCCTTTTAAAGCTCTAATAAACGGGCTTCATAGGGCATGATCCTACTGGTTCATGCCATCACATCCTTTTTCTCTTCAAAATGAATTTTTTAAAATCCAATATTTATACTAGTCAAGTGATCATAGTTCAACATCAATATTATCAATGGTAACGATTATTAATGGTAATTTAAATCCAATTAGATATAATAATGAAAAAAAGAGTGCATGAGTTTTCTATATCCACAAGTAATTTAATTTAAAGATATGGAACTTAATTCATAAATGTTTGGGTTGTTACAACCTTACCCCCTTAAGAAATACCTCCCTTGAAATATCCTTTTTCACAGATTAAAATATATGAGGGTAACTCTGCTTTATAACTTCCTCTGACTCCCATGATGCTTCTTCAAACTTATAGTTTCACCACAACACCTTGATAAGGGGAATCGTCTTATTTCATTGAACATTTTATATATGATCTATTTTATTCATCAGCTTCTCTACATAGGAGAGGTCATTCTAAAATTGTACCACCTCTAGATTGAGTACATGTGATGGTTCATGTATTAACATCCTCAAGAGTGATACATGGAGGACATAATGTACTTGAGGCGAGTTCAGTCGGAGTGATAGTCAATAGGTCACTGCTCTGATGCAATAAAGTATATAAAAAGGACTGATGTACCTTGGAGTAAGCTTTCCATTCTTCCCAAATATCATAACTCTCTTCCACAGAGATATGTGGGTGAATACCATGACTCTAACATCCAACTCTAGGTTTCATCAGTGATTGTCAGCATAGCCCTTTTTTCAACTTTGGGAAGCTTTGATGTGTGGTTGGATGGTCTTAACCTTCTCTACCATTTCTTAGAGCATTTTCAGACCTAGAAATTTTTGTTCCCTAACATCAGCCCATCATGAAGGTGTTCTGCACCTCTTCCCATAAAGTGATTCACAAGGATCCATTTGGATGCTTCCGTGGAAACAGTTGTTGTATGATAACTCCACCAAAGGAAGATGTTGGTACCATCTGCATTTGAAGTCTATTGAGAAATATCACAACATGTTCTCAAGTGCCTGGATAGTCAATTCAGATTGGCCATTAGTTTGGGGGTGATAGGCCATGGTGAAGTTCAACTAAGTGTTCATAGTGTATTGGATAATCTTCTAAAACATAGAGGTGAATCATGGATCTCAATCAAACACAATCAATAGTGGTACTCCATGAATAATTACCACATAACTAATGTATATTCATTTTAGTTGATCTAATGTTAAATCCTCTCAAATTTCAATGAAGTGTGCAGTCATTGTAAGATGATCCACAACAACCCAAATAACAATTTTTCCTTTAGATGTATTTTGATTTTAAGTGAAAAATACCATGGTGATGTTTTCCCATTTCCATTTTAGTATGGGTAATGTTTACATCATCACCATATACTTTTTCCTCTTATAATTCACTTTCTGACAAAATTGGCACTTTGATGTATATTCAATGATCTTTTTCTTCATGTTATCCCACCAATAGTGCTCTCGAAGTTCTCCATACATCTTTGTGTTTCTTGGGTGAATGGAGAAATTAAAACTATGTGCATCATCTAAATGTTTTTTTACTCAATATTTTATGGAATACATATTCTTGATCTAAATCTCCAAATTCATCCTCTTTTAACATATAACTATGAGGATTTCCATTTTCTAATTGATTCCATTTTCTTCTAAATTCCCTCACCATCGTTTTGTGCTTCCTTTAACCTTTCCAAAATAGAGCATTGAGAAATAATTTTTGGAAGGATTAATGGTGTTACCTTCTTTATGATTCACATGTCCATATTCATCAAATCTAAGAAGATTGAATCCTTCTCAATTGTTATCAATTATAGAATTGTTGGGTCCTCTCTACATAGAGAACCCACCACCTTTTTTATTTCCTATGGTGTTAATTTATTGAGCAGTCATAATCCTTGATGAGCTCTAACCATCTTCATTGGAACATATTCATCACTGTATGTGTTAATATATATTTGATACTTATGTGATCCTTATATATTTCACACATCTCCTAGAAGAGATAATGTATCGATATTTTCAATGTAATGATCACAGCTCTAAACTCCTGATCATATGTGGATAGTTTTGATCAAGAATTTTAAACTTCCTTGAGGCATAAGTAATGACCTTTAAATTTTAAATCAACACACAGCCCCATCCCTTCTTCAGAGTGTTGATAAAGATTATGAAAATATCCACACTTGTGGGTAGTGCAAGCACATGGGTAGTGAAAAGACTTCTATTCGACTACATAGAACTATATTCACATTCATAATTCTAAGAAAACATGAATACTTTCTACGTTATCTTGGTAATAGGGTTTGACAATCGTTACAAATTTCTCCCAAATCAACAATAATATCTAGCTAACCTAAGGAAGCTATGGATATCTGTCACAAATGTCTACCTTGACCATCCCTAAATTTACGTTTATTTGGGAGGATCCACATATATCTCATTAGCCGTGATGATATGACCTAATAATGATATTTACTTCAAATAGAACTCACACTTGTTGTGCATTGCATATAGATTATTTTTTCGCAAGGACTCTAACATATCTCTTAGGTGCTCCTCATGATACTTATTGGACTTGGAGTGTATTAGAATATAATCTATAAATACTAACATAAATTTTTTGAGGTAATATCTAAATAATATATTCATCACGTGCATGAAGATTGTTGGGGCATTAGTGAGTCTAAGTGGAATCACAATTAACTCATAATTCTCGTACCTTTTATGAAAAAACAGTAATGGGAATATCCTTATTCTTCACCCTAACTTGGTGATATCCTAACAACAGATCCACCTTGGTGAAGTTTTGTTCAATATATAATTTATCAAACAAGTCATAAATTCATGTAAAATGAAACTTGTTTTTTTTTCGTGATTTTTTTGAGCTTATGATAATTATTGCAAAGTTGCATTGACCAATCCTTCTTTTGGACAAAGAGGACCAGTGCAACCAATGGGAGAGAACTTTGGCATATAAACCCTTTATCCAAATTATCATATATTTGTTTCATTATCTCCTCATGCTCCACAACATTAATTCTATATAGATTGATGGATATTGGCATCACCCTAGGAATAAGACCAATCGAGAATTGGACATCTCTTTTTGGAGGAAGACAAGACCATTCCTTAGAAAAAACATCACTGAATTTCCTCACAATATGCATGTCTTAGATGATGGTTCATTCCATAGACACAATCATCTATGGAATATTAACATGCTCATAGGGTATTAATATTCATTCTTGAGATGATGGTGATAAATATGATTCATCATCCTACGTACACTTATACAGAATCAGGGGTTTATTAACTATATGGAGAGTGATTTCCCTCCTGTGGAAATTTATTTTGGCTCTATATAGGGAAAGCCAATCCATGCCATGAATTTCATCAAATTCAACCATCAAGGGTATGATGAGGTTTTTCAATAAGTTCAATCCACAAATTGTGATAGGGGAAGAGTTATATACATATGATGCAATAATTTACCCATTTTTCATTTTCACCTAGATCTCTACTTCTATGATTTGTGGTGGTGTTTAGATTTTTCTAGTAAACATTTAGGATACAAAAGAATGTGTAGAGCGTGAATAAAAAAAGTATGCTCACTATTCTTGAATGAATAACAAGTTTACCTATCACCAATTCATTTTGAAGATTCACTGTGGTGGTAGTTATGGAAAAAAATATCCCTGGATACCTTGGAGGTTGTTGGTTACCTCCAATTACCCTTGTCATAGGGAATTGGTTCGCAAAGTGCCATAGTTCCTTGCAGTTGTAGCAATGACAAACACGATTATTGTCAAATGGACCATTTCTTTCCTCTTTCACATTGATGGTTATCTCCTATTGGAAATTATTGGCTATATTCCCTTCTCTTCCACACCTATAGAATTTTCTTTGATCCCCTTAGACCATTTTTGGGTGCTACTTTCTGCACTTTTGAAAAGGGAGGTGCTAGAATTTCATAGCACTATTGGATTTACCCATCATAATTCCAGAATTAAAGTCCACTTTCCACTTCTTATCCCCATGATACACCTAAGATTAACCAATCTCCATATCAACTTTTATGGAACATCAGAAAATATATTCATATTTATCAAATTAAGGTATTTCCAATGCTTTTTGTAGACTAGGTTTTATCCCACAAAAAGCGGTCAACCTTACATTTGGGGGTGACAAAAAAACTGTATGGGTACCATGAAATCCTTGTGATTTTTTCCTTATATGATCTGATGGATTCAACATGTTTTTTCTTAAAGGAAAATAAGTTCCCTTCCATCTTAAGTCAATGGGTGCATGGAAAATATTTATCAAAAATCATTTTATAGAAATCCTTCGATTAAATCACCTCAATATATTCCTCGAGCTTAGTATTTTTTATCAATGCCCACCATTGATCAGCTTCACCCTCGAAAATATAAACAACCAGACGAACCTTCTCATGTTCGTTTGAATGATAGAGAAGATCATATCAATGGAGTTGATCCATTTTTCGATGATTAATGGATAAGATGATTCATTGAAAGTATGAGGCCTTTGACTCATAAAACTCTTGATTGTGAGTAGTTCATTATTTGGAGGGGTTGGACATTCCTCCTAATCCAAGTTCCTTTTTAATACTTGATTTAACTGAGATAGAATCATTAAATTTTTTGAAATTCCCACTCCCATTGTATTTGGCATATCATTAGTGAATTCATCACATTGATCTTCACATTGGTTGTTATCCTGATACTTTATATTACAGGCCATCAGTCAGAATAAATGGAAAATTGTGGATGATTATCATAAATAGTTAAACACATAAAGGGAAATATAATTATATTAAAGGGATAACTTATAAATTTTATTTATCTCCTTGACTTTTGAATTTATAGTCGTTGATCTATGTTATCCGGGATCTACTTCCTAAAATATAATCTTATGGAATTTTATTGTTCCCTTAAAAATGGTTCATATTAAGATTATGAATTTACTAAATCATATCTACTGGGAGTGTCGAACCAAGCATATATCAAGTCTTTTTTTCATGCACCAGTTCTCATTCGATTCTAGCTCAAAGTGTTGTTTTTGGGTTTTACCCCTAAATATGTTTGTTCTAGAGACACCTCAACTTATTCGTATCCATACAAGGATTAATTTTCATATTAAACCACTTAATATATACTCAAAAAAATTTATGGATTTTTTTATTATACTTAGTCTTATCCTTAAGGCTTTAACTAGAGTTTTCTAATCCTAATCGGAAAAATAACTAAACCTATCATTTGATACTAACTATAATGACCTTTCTCTTTATTTCATATTTAAAAAAGATTTATTATATAAACCTGAACCTAATAAAAAATTTGAATATCTAGAGGTATAGTTACCTTGGGGATTATGAACATTATATAAAAACAAAAAACATGAAATATATATATTTATTTAAAACTTACTTTACATGACCACACTATTTTTTTATAATTAGCATTGCATCAGATATCCTGAGGACATACACAGGAAAATGGTGAGCTATAAATCCCAGTAAGGGAATAAACATGGAATAACATGCGAAAAAAATACATGTTTGTAAATAGGAAAATCAATGGAGTGAAAACGAAATATGAACCTAAAGGCACAACATAACATGATATTCATAACAGGGAAAAGTGGAAACAACATACAACATGATATTAGCACGAGCCAAGGATCATTGCACATGGATTATCATGTGTAAATCATCATTGAAGATGAATTAGCATGAGTAAAACCTAATTTCACATGAATTATCATGAGTAAATCCTCACTGTACAGGGCGTATTAGAATACTAAACATTACCCAATTCATTGAAGCGCTATTTGGGTGGAACCTTCATAATGATTTCTATATAACGTTTAAGTGTGCTATATAAATCATATAACATGGATTCATTCAACATAATAAGTTATTAAATGATCAAGTAATGTGGAATAAATACATTAAATTCCCCCATAAATAGTTATATGTGCATAAAGTTCAATACCCTTGATAAAGAAATGGGTATGGTATTCACTACATATTGATTTTGGCATGGAAAATCGTAGTGTAATTATGGTAGCATAACGACATCATATTAAAATTCATAAAAAGGGATGATGAGAGAGAAAGAGGTATTTAATTATATAGGCATGAAAATTTAATTATAATGTAATATTTAACAACATATCCTTACATATGAAATGTAATTTAGATTCATAATATAAAAGAAATGCTAGAATCGAAATCAGAAGAGTGAAATCCCTTACAAACATTCTCCATGGAAATGGGTGTAAATGATAGAAATGAATGAGAGATAAATGGGTATATAATAATTTAAAAATAATAAGGGAATTATGGGTGAGGTGTAAAAACATACCCCATCATTTTTTATTGGAAATAAAAGGGTGTAACAATATAAGGAAACTTGGGTAAAAATGAGAAAGGATGGAACCTTTACTTGGATGTGTGATCCCAAAGGCTTGGGAGACGCAACATGGGAGCTTGGGGTAACTTTAGAGTACTATATGGAGTAGTTAAAAGAGAATGGACAAGTTTAATATAGTTTTAGTGAAGTTAAATTGGGTCTTGGATGGATTTTTATATGAAAAGTGGCAGAATTCATTATTATTTTAGTTTTGGAAACTACACACAAAAATTTTCAAAACCATAAACCATACCATGGGTTTTTATATTGGTTTCTATAAACGAGGAGTAGAAGACAATATTATATAAGGCTGAGGTAAAAATATTTTAAAATATTAGCCTTGTTTATATAGAGGTGACTCACACTCTCAAATAAATTATTTAAAAATCGTAAAATATTTAATAAGTCTTGGAGGATTCACTAAATCTATATAAAGTAAAACAAAAAAAACTAAAATAAAGTCATTTTAAATTTGAAACATATATTTGAATAAATTTTCATTTTATATTATTTTATTACATCGTTATTGGGTCATTATGATATCATAAAACCTGTTATATATTTATATGGTATTTAATTTTTACCAAAATATTCAACTATCTCAGAAAATTATGAAAAATTCAAAATTGTATAATTTCAACTTCTTATTTCCAAAAATAATACTATTATTAACTAAATAATTTTCCATATATATGAATTTTTATTTCTAAAATAAAAACAAACATTTATTAAAAATTGATGGGTTTTGGAAAAAATAGTTTTCAAACATTAATAAAAGTTACATTTGAATTCATTAAAATTATATGGTCATTAACATTTAAAAAAATTTAATTTAATAATAATATTTTATTAAGATATAATTTCTTTAAAAAATGCGATAATTAATCAAAATATATTCTTTAGTTGAATTGAAATATTAACCAAAAATAATATTTGTTCTTTATAAAATCATTTACAAAGTTACAATAATAGAATGAAAGTATATTAATTATTATATAGAAAAATAATCATAATGTTGGGGTCTTTATAAATGTCCATTTATTACACCAGCATATGACCTAATAGTAATGTGTGCGATGTTGGGGATTTCTTGGGGCTGTTTGGTGAACATGGTTTTGGTTGGGATCTCGATGAGCTTGAACTTCTCCCGCGAATAGTTTCACTCATGCTTCAGTTTTTTGATATAAGCTTGGGCTTGTTTTAGGGAAAATCCTAGAAATTATATCTCCCTTAGAAGCTCTGATAAATGGGCATAATAGGGTATGATCCTACTAGTTGAGGTCATCAATTCTGTTGTCTGTGACAAACAGATTTGTTAAAAACCTATATTTATACTAGTCATGTGATCACTGTTCAACGACTGTATTATCAGTGGTAAGGTTACATATTTTTCATTTAAATCCAATTGGATATAATAAAACAAAATGAGTGCTTTCATTTTCTATATCCATAATACATTTAATTAAAAGAAAGTGAATTTTATTCAAAAATGTTTGGGTCGTTACACCATGTATGATGATAATATCATCCAAGCCAACATGGATAAAGATATTGAATCCTCAACTCAGAAGTGAGATATACAATGTTGATCATTCAACCAATGTTGTACCACCACTGATGAACCCAACACAATATACCTCTCTATGATTTCATTATCATATATTTTTTCTTGCATCAGTATACATGATCAAATGGAACACATTGATATTAAACTCATGTACTGATACCAATACACATGTTTGTAGATATGAACATCCAATAACTCCAAAAAAATTAGGTGTTCCAATTGGCGGGTCCTTCCTCATGATCTCACCTTCCAGAGATCACCATATACCAATTTCATGAGATGAAGTCTCAATGTTTGTGAGCGCCCATTACCTGATAGTCAGACACCAACTGTTTCTAGTTAGTATGATGTACCAAGAACACATTTCATATGTTTTATATTAATTTCATAGTATCCTGACGTTCTCAATATAGCCAAATATTTTATATAACCTTTGTATGTGAAAATTATTCTATGGAAATTAACATTAAAATATAGATGAAGAAATTTTTATAAAATAATGGAAATTTTACATCATGCATAACTCAATGTATACATGAAATGGTAATCGAGTGTACAAATAATGTTTGGTTTGTAGAACTCTATTTTAAAACACTCTGACTTAAACTAGATCCAACTAGGTAACCACCCTTTTTATCTTTCACATAATTAATATCATATTTTTACTTGGTCATGTGTATTGTTTCTAGGTCATCCACATCTATGTTATATAGATATTATGATATGTTTGACCATGCTTCATTGCGGAAAACATCTCAAGAGATGATATTCCCAATTTTATTACTTTTATTCTACTATGTCAACCTGACATTTTTCTAGTAAATACCACCAAATTTACATTATAATAATACATAACTATCTATGTGTAGTTCTAAGAGCTGTAAAAAAATTATTTTATTTAATATACTACATATGAAATTCCTCAGAAGATGAAAAAAACTCATTATTTTTAGACATGTCTACCACTATCTTTAATGATAATGTATTTAAAATTACCTTATCTTGATAGTGATATTAGATCACATTAATCCATAGAATACTAGTTTGTTTCCCCTTAATACTAGTGTCATTATCCACATATAAGGTACATATACTTGATATTTCTCCATGTTCAATTGGATAGTTATGACTACATCCCTTATAGTTCTCTTATATATATATATATATATATATATCCTACTATAAAGTATAATCTAGAAATATCATATTTTATATATATTATTGTATACGTTATTGAACCATCAATAAAGAATATGAAATTTAACTCACTACATTAATCTCCTTCTACGCCCATACATAATTTCGTGGGGGATAATTATGCATCGTAACTATGGTAACAATTATCTTTTTGATTAGTAAAGATTTTATTTTTCAATTAATTTTCAATATATGTATGATTGAAAAGGTATAAGAAACTTCTATATCTGCCTCAGTAGATCTTGTTCCCAAGAACATATGTTACTAATTAATGTCAATCACTGGAGAATTATATTCATTGTAGTCTTATTTAATCGTAAGAACAATTAATATTTTAAATATGTTACATAATATATTATACATGCAAAACCATGGCTCTCCCACTAACCTCTGGTAGACATATGGTATATATTCATCCCAAATGAATGTTCTAAGATCTAGTTGATTACTTTAATCCAAAACTAGTTTGTTTTATCTTTCACCCTTATTATCATTCTATGATGTCACCATCCATTGTTTTCATCATATAGATACCTTCAATGACTGGTGGTCTTTAAATCTAATTCATAATAAATTTATAACATAAAATTATCTTTCTTAAATAAACTTAAAATGGATTTAGGCACAATGATTTGGTATAGCCAATTTATCCTTATTAGTACCATGAATGTACTATTCAGGTACATTCCATATAACATCTCACATGAATACCAACCACAGTATTAAAAATAATATGGGTCATATACCTGATACATGGAATCCATTTTCAAATTTTAATTGTTCTTTTCATTTGTATCTAATTTCCATATATTTCCTAATTTTAGGAGTTATTATTCTCAATGAATAATTTATCACCATTCATGGAGAATATAAAAACATCAAAATTATCTTATAATTCTTACATATTATTTGTCTTTAGAATATTATCTTCCATATATCTTGTGGAAATAATTCCAATTCCAAATACCTATGTATCTCTAGCATTGACTAAGAAAAATTCAATCATTCTCCCACTATCTCAAATAAATATGTTTACCCTTTTATAGAAATATATTCTATTACATGAAAACATATTTTCTATCATAGGGATTTAAATAATATCATAATATAATTTGAGGATAATTAATATTGATCGGAATTTTATTTTTATTGATGCGTGTTTTTTCATATCATTAATAAACACTTTGCATCTAAACACATGTTCATTATGGAATAATGTATTTCCATAATAATATCACTCATATGATATCCATAAGTCATGAAAGTTGGTATATGGTTATGGGATAAAACCATCATTCAAGATTCATGTCTTGAAAGATGAAAGTATACAATACATGAGTCTTATCATTGATTATCCTTTTACTTACATTATGGATCTGATTTAAGTAAAGAAATTCATATTTAATAATTAGTCTACAATACATTATGATGATCGATGAGTGCGTGGTCAAGATGTTCTTTCAAACACCATCCTAAATAATCTCATATATTATAAACATTTATATTTCATACATGAAATTTATAAACAGCAAACAAACATAATGGAATGTTAGGAAGTATACTAATCACTGGCTTAAACTTTGAATAATCCTTCCTCTCTAGCTGAACGTATTCTAAAGGCATTATGGATTTCATTTATTTCTAAAGGTTTCTTTTTCTAAAAACAATTACATAAGTGTGTCGATAATACACTAGGTCATTAATTCCAAAGAATAATGAACCACTCAGTTTAGGTCCTTATTAACTAAATATTTTTTATTAAAAAATATTATAATTCCATAACAATGTATATAATTCTTACTTTTGGTATTCATCATGTATTGCCTATGATTCAAGTATGACTGAACTATTATTTTAGTATTCGACCCCACAAAAAATATTCATTCCAAATGTAGAATAATTCATCTTTTTATAGAAAGGACACATGAGTTAAATATTTTTGTTAATACGCAATAAATTTGGATACTAGAATCATCAACTTGCAAATTGGAAGTTATGTACCTCTCAACACTGACATAGGAAACTCCCTTTATCAGATTCATGGATAACAAACCTTAATTCCAGTAACATTTATATACTTATTTGTTTATTGAATTTTAAAACACGTATGTAATAGACATACTCTATTTCATACCTAAAAAGATTAACAGATATATTGTTTTCAATTGATGAACATACCTAAATAAAAGATAATACTTTCCTCTATGATTTATTTTATTTTTTTGTAACTACCATAGATTTATTTCTCAATATGAGAAGAAAATAACCCCCAGTTTAATACATTTTTATTTTAATGATGTTACAAGTGTGCCTTTGGAACCGTTATTTACATTTTTCTTTTTTCATTACTTTCAATATTTTCACCATAATAATTAATGATTATACTTTTTTAAGTTCTTATTCACATAGGGAACCGTACCCAAAATATAAAATATAATTTTACTCATAATATTAATTTTTTTATCATAAATGGAACTATAGTAAATTTGAGAAAATGATATGATAACCAGGATGCATTAAAAGTGTGTGATCCATATTTCAATTTACATATATTTTCTGTAATCATCACCCACTCACATCTTCACTTCTGTTTCTCCATGCATGATTCTTGGAGATGAGACTACATGTAAATCAATCCATGTCCTAATATTGAATATACCAGATACAATGTATTTTGATGATATAATTATGACAAAACCATCATATGTGTCACACATGAGGCTTCTATAATCGTTTTCCACCCTCTCATCTTGTTGTGGCTTAATAGAAATTGTGGAAACCAGAACCTTGAATTTTATATAGCATAGTATTGTGTGCATGATCCTATACTACTCATTGGAAACTCATGATAGATAGGAAATTGAAAATGTTCAATAATATTATACTATGTCATTTTTTATAACATCCAATTTTGTACAATACAAAATATAAGAGATAAGTACTTTTATCATGATTAGTGATTTAAAAATTGTTGATTAATTAAAAAAATCATTAAATGTATCCCACTATTTTATCAACCTCTAACATCCATCTGTACCAGAATAAAAATACTATAGCACTAGAGTATTCTAGTTGAAATATCCTTGAACCAACCCTCATATTCTATAGGCTTTAGCTACACCACTACTCCAAGAGTTCTTGGTATTTGATTGATTGGAAAATCGCATTAACTCACAGTTCCATGATTTGTTGAGTAAATTCCTAGCTTCTAAAATCCTAAAATGATTTACTAAACATTTTCATCTAAAGTTGTATCAAGATAGATGTGGATACTTCTATGATTCCAATTTCAGTTAAGTTAACTTATCACTCTCATAATAACTTCTCTTAAGTAGGAGGGACCTTCAAATTTAGCTGATTGATCGCCACATACACCCAGTTTAATTCAAATTCAAATGATGGAAGGTGTTTTTTCACTTAGTATTTCGTTGAGGGTTTCATAATTTTTTAAAATGTAATCCATTTCTATTAATTTTTTCAAAAAATGTTGTTGTACTCACAATTTAACATTAATTTAAAAAAATCAATGCATCTTTATACATTTTTATTATTTATTATTTTATATTATCTCATAATAAACATGCACATGAAACAAATATTACAAAATGAATAAAATAAATAAAATACATTTCTTGTCTTGAGAGAATAATATTGGATGATCTATTTTTAGTTAATCGATCAACCATGACCAAGGAGAATCATACCATAGTCGTAGCATGACCCATGATGAAGCTAATCCCCCATCCTATGTGTCTACATATCATCTGGATTTCTCCTCGTCTGGGTGGGGTTCATATCTTATAATGTCATAATCATTGTAAAAATATAATCAGGAAAATGTGAGGGGGGTATAGGGGGATAAAATTCAACAGATAACATTGACACGAAGGCCCTTATAAAAATTATAAGAAAATGACGATGCGCAAACCACCATTTAATGATTATAGAGGTGGGACGGGTCTTTGGTAAGACCATTTTCGTCCTGTTTTAAATATTTTCTTATAATGGACATTGTCTATTATGTAATTGAAATCTACGACCATCTCGCTCTAACCTTGGGTCTTTTAATGGGTTCTCCCATCCCAATTCAAAATGGGCTTATGTTTTTCTTTTTTATTAATATTGGGGACAGTCCCCAACCTGTTTCAGCAGACCACCATTTAATTACCAGCTTACTACAATCAGCGCATGCATGAAATAATTAATTAATGTAATTAACCATGAAATACACAGGTATGGTCCCTAGATTAAACTAGTTTGTATAATAAATAAACAAGAGATAAAATTTAAATTAAAGAAATTGATATTTATGAGTTCTTTCACATAAAGTGTAACACCCCAAGATTTCATAGTGTGTTATTTCATCAAAATAATTCAATAACTTGCACTACATGCAACACCGAGTTCAATTTCACCATGACTTACCAAAAAAAAAGCCATTAAAAGAGGTCATGAATATCATTAACTACATTTTTAACTTTATATAATCCTTATAATTTTAGAATCCATATTATGAGTTTCTTAGTCATAATGCAAGAACAGATTCATTTTCAGTATTGCACTTTTATCAACTTTTGATAGTGAAACCTTTTTAAATACAATATTTTAAACTTTTTGACTAAATGGAGACATCAAAAAATTTAAAATGAAACATCCCAAGCTTCCACGGTACGCTTTCCTTTGAATAAAACAGTAGCGTGTGTTGTACGCAACGTCGAGTTTTAACACACACCACAACCGATCAAACTAGCCGTTATGAATAGTAATACCTAAATTTTGAAATTATATATATTTTATATTTTAAAATGGACTTCATTTTTGGATTTGGAATATCGAATTTAGCCTAAGGTGAAATTTTGGTACATTTCGGATAACTTTCATATTTTGATGAATAGTGAAAATTACTAAATTTTAATTAAAAACAACTTTTTTAATCAAAATAATTAATATTGATAAATTATGAATTTGAGTGGTTTTAAAGTATATTTAGAATATATTTTTACCATTTAATATAATTTTGGTCATTGGACATAATTTTACAATTAAACCGAACATAAACAAGTGTCAATCTTTTGATAGTTATTATCTCTTAAAAACACGCTTTTTGTTTTGACAGCGGGAATTAATTTTAAATTAATTTCTGCCACTTCTGTGTTTTGAATTTAGGAAAATGGATTCCATATTTGGAATCAGGATGTTCAAATTGTGTAAATAGGTAACTTTTATTTTTAGACATTTTGAATAATTACTGCGGTAAATATTTTATTTACCATGGTTAAGGGTAAATCCGGTAAATAAGGGTTAACAAATAATATTATAATAATACTAAATTACCCTAAAACGTGTCTTAACCCTATTGGTTGATACATGGTCGACCATGGGAATCTTTGGGTCTATTTTGGGACCCCATGGATCCACTTGTAAGTGATAATGACACTTTATTTTAATAAAGTTAAAATGAATACAAAAATGACACAAGCATATATCTTTTAGAAAAACAATTTTTACATAGGGTTATATATGTTGGATTTTAGATTATAAATATTCATTAGAAAGATAAAAAGATTTCATACATAATGATATTTTATTTATAATTTTTAGACATCAAATAATTTAAATTATTAATGACACAATAATGATGCAATGTTTACCTCATTAATAAATCATTTAAATAAATAAGATTATAATGATTAAAATATTATCTAAAACCTGTCCAATTCTTATTGGTTGATGTTATTTAGAATATTAGTCATCTTATCTTCGACCTCAATGATTTTTGGACCATTATAAACCGAATATAATTATATTATAAGGTAATACTTTCACTCTTTCCTAAAGAGCCCCTCTTCTCCCTTATAAAAGGAGACCACTTCTACTCATTCCTCACACCTCCCAAGCCACTTGGCTCGTCCAAAATCTGCCCAAATAATCTCCCCACATCCCTCTCCTCCTCCTTGAAGCTTCCCCTTATTCAGAAATCATTTCAAGAAGTCCTTTGGTTCCAACCAAAGTGAGTTACCTAAATTAAAGGTAACGATTTCTCTTAAATTATTTTCCTTTATTTTGCTTCTCCAACCCCCAAACTCTTTTTATTTCCTTTCTTTTGTAACAACACCAATATCCTCAATATACTAGGATTTTGTTATAAGAAGGATTCAAACTACACATACACACAACTCCATCTAATGGATGATGAACATAATGTTTCTGTGGATGGCAAACTAACGCCTCACGAAACGATGATTGTTCAAATACATCTTACCGCCTCTCATGGTGGCCATTATGATGGAAATGTAATTAAATATGATATTAATGATATATATTTTATATATAAGCTTCTGTAATTCCATTTTATTTCATACCATTATTCGTTTCATGTTGTATATACATACGATAATTTCATTTGAGGAAGTGCGGACTACCGCCCCCTTAAAATGATATGACTCGTTCATAACACACATGGAACGTATAAAGGATGGTGTTAATGAACTTAAGTAACATATATAAAATATTATATTATTCTGGAATAGTAATATACCTATGTATCATTTGGATTCAATTCTTTTAAAATAAAAATTAAATGGAAGTAGCGTTCGTGCGTACGTACGGACAACCGTCTCCACGAACGCGGTGAGATCCATCCTCCATCGTATACATTCAAGTCTTATTCTCATTTTAGGGTTAAAAATAATGTTAATATCATTCTGATTATGAATAAGATTTAATCTATCCATTACAAACATGTCTTACGTAACCAAACATTTAAGAAGAACGAATCGATTATCACCTGAAACGACGATAATACTAAGATATTATTAATAAAGCAATGTTAAAAGATCATATATGATATCATATTAATGTATATGATTCTTGTATAATTTAATAACAATTATTTCACCATTATACAGGAGGTTAACCGACCCCAACAAAGGAAAAGTACAAGGTAAGGGTTATTTCACAATCTCTTCATTATCCGAGGTTGTTTATATGTAATAATCTACTGGGATTTCTTTATCATCTACATCCATGTTTCTTAAAAATGTATTTCAAAACATTTTTATTATTTACAAGAATATGGGTTAAAGTCATTTATACCCTTGTTTGAATTTTTATAAGTGGTTTATAAATGAATCTTTCAGTCGTTTTCCAAACAAGGTTCTTTTTAACCTTTTCGACAAAATTTAGTTAAGAATGTCTTTTTTAACTTATATGGCAGGTGCGGTTATTCTCTGCCATTATTATAACTTTGAAGATTACCTTACACACTTGTATGGATATTTTCAAAATAAAGGTTTTCTTTTATAATTATGTGATTTTTAAATGATTTCAAAAAATATATATTTCTCTCAAATATATGAAAATCCAGTTCAAATGTATACGTATTTAACGCAAGCTTAAAAATGTTTTCAGAAAACCTGACTCTCGAGTTTGGTAGACAGGAAGGGATTGGGAGTGGACCCATCATGGCCTGTAATTAGTCGAGCAGTCTCAGAATTAGTTATTTTGTTTTCAGAAGCTTGCATAATGTTTTCAGAAAAACACTAGAGTATATTTTAGCAATTTTAAACGTAAGTATCTTCTAAAAAAATTGCATCGGTAGGTCTCATGAGACAAACTAGTGTCTTGGCACAAGGCCTTGACAAAATCTTATTTGTAGTCTTGGCACGAGGCCTTGACTATGTGGTTATGATAGTCTGGCATTATGCATTCCAACATTATGAAAGTGGTTATTGATTTTTGCATGTGATTATTCGATTAGTAGAATATCCATGTGAATAAGTAAATGGCATTATTTCATTTTACTTTTGCCATACTATGTTGAAGTTAAAGTTTAAAAGGCTTTTGTTTTAGTAATGCATTGCCTTAAATGTTTATTCTTATTTATGAAAGTTTCTGCTATATTGTTATCCTTACTGGGCATTTGAGCTCACCTCTTTTCTATGTTTTATTTTTCCCAGGATGTGAAGAAGTAAGTTATGAATGACCTGCCGGGATTTTATGAGGGGTTAATAGTGTGGATTATGGAGACATTATGTTGTTGTAGTAGTTTTTCATTTTATGATGTAATGTAAGACTTATGAATATATCTAGTGTTTCCAAGGCTACTAAACCAATCGATCATTCGAGATTTGATATTTCTTGTGATCATTCCAATGTTATGTAATAATGCACCGACTCTGGGTAACTAGGGTCGGGGCGTTACAGTTGGTATCAGAGGAAGTTTAGTACAAACCTTGGAAACTAGATTTAGATAAACTCTGATTAGAGCACGTAGACCTAAGATGAACTTTGAGGATTAGTATAGAAGAACCTCCTAGAATTTTGGTATTGTGGAGATTTTGTGAGTTTTCCGAGTAATACATCCCTGTCTGGATACGAGCAGGTAGAGGCGGCTCTGGCACAGATGTACCTAGGGGTAAAACCCGAAAACACCGCTTTGAGCTAGACTCTAACGGGAACTGGTGCACGACAACGGGCCTTGCTGCACTCTTGGTTACGACACTCCCGGGGGATATGCTTAGGATAATTCTCATTTTCTTTACAAACCATTATGAAGGGTTTATGAGTATATACTTCCTCAAAGAAAACATTTTTATGATTATGGATTATATCCATAAATAGTTCAATTTATGTTAAGTGTTTTATAAGTATGGGATTATGTATTTTGACTCATAAACTAATCTAGTTTATGCCATTGTTTAGAAATGGCGCCCAGTAGAAGGAATGATAACTCCAGAAATGCACATGATTCAAAGAGAAGGAAGGATCATATCTCTCATGGTCTTAAGCTAGAATTTATAAGAGAAATAGTCTCCCATGTATTATCATCATATGAAGAAATAATATCATGTGTTGATAAGATAAGTAAAGAGTTTACTGAGTCCTATGGCTTTGAAGGGAAGCAAGAGAAGAAAAGGATGGAAGAGAGAAAGATGGATAAAGGGAAGAGGGAAAAGAAGAATTTTCCCATATGTGGTAACTGTGGAAAGAAACAACCTGGAACTTGCCTGAAAGGAATGGGAGTTTGTTATAAGTGTGGAGGAAAAGGGCACAAAGTACGTGAATGCAAGGGTAAGAAAATGGTTTTAAATGTACAATGCTTCATTTGCAAGGAGTTTGGACACTACGCGAACCTATGTCTCAGTCATCAGATTATGCCGCAAATGATGTTATTGGATAATAACCAAGTTATGATACTACCACAGATGAAGAGGAATGATTAGAGTTCTTATGTTGATTATGTCAATTGAGTGTTGTATCAACAATGTACTTGTTATAATAATTATGGAGTATATAAGGATTGTACTGCAGTACTATTTCATTAAGGACTTGAGATTGTGTGGAACAAAGAAAAGTGACTCAATAGCAGGATAAATTTTTGGAAAATATATGGTTGAGAGAATGATAAATCATAATATAGTTCTGATACTGAGGTAGTGATTTTGGAATAATATGTGATTGTTTTGGATAAATTATATTGGATATTCTTGACTACCTTGGAACTAATTAATGATTTGTATATTCCATCCTTGTTGGGGTTTAAAACATTTTTGGATTAATGAAGTATATCCAACATTCTATATGGAATAGGGGAGCATGAATGTAATCAATAAGGAATATGGTAATTCAAGATGTTTTAGTTTATTAAAAGAATACAAGATGAAGGTATTCATATTGCGGGGTAAAAAGGATCTATATTATGTTTAACTTCCTTATAAATGTTGGACTGTGAGTTTGGACAGAAGTATTTTGGATAGTTCTAGTTTGGATTATTTTGGATTACCATAAAAGGAAAACCCGGAGGTTTGGCGGTAACCCGTCGCGTCCGGCAAGGCTGCGAGACTTGAACCCGCAACTGAAGGGCGACAAGGGTGTATCACCTACCACTGGCCCATGAGATGTCCTGGATTAAATAATGTTGTTTTTTTAAAGATCTGGTAGATGAATTATAAATTCATTTATTTTGGAACCCTGTACGAATAGTATAAATGAATAAAAAATTACATTCTATTATCTTTTAGAGTGAAAGATGAGTTGGTGGTAGAAACTTATTAATGGATAAAACTCTGATTATAAAGTAAGTATATCTCCTTATGATCTTAGCCAATCTCATAAATAAATTCCTCAACATTATTAAAAGGAACTTAGAACATAAATGTTTCCCTAGATGGTACCTTAAATCATCACTAATTTATGGCTTTGGGATTGTTGGCCTTTTCATAGCCATGTTCTCTACCACTCTCCATCAGATAATTGATGGTTAGATTTCTCCTCCATATCCATATTTTCCTACATGGAACCCTAGTATGTGTTATTTTCGGTAATCTTCATACTTTCCACTCTTTATTTTAAATAGAGGCCTCATTAATTCATTTTTCGATGTGGGATTTCAACTAAGATATTTTGAAACGTCAAAAATGTGTTATCCCAATACCCTATATTTTGTTGAACCGATGGTACTTCAAATCATCATAGATTGATGAGTTTAAGGACCTCAATTTTATACTTTTTTGTGATTGATGACCTCAATCACTACCTATAAATATTTACGTTTTTCCTCCAATTATATGTCTCTAATTGCCACCAATGTTCTCCTAATCAAGATCATAATTTGGTGGTGACCCTTTCATTTCTCTTTTCCTCATATTAAGACTAAATTTTAGTAACCCAATTTCCGATGTGGGTTTTCCCACAAATATATTTTCTATTTTCAACCTTTTATTTTCTAAGAACAATTTCAAATTGCGAGGACGCAATTTATTGAAGGAGGGGAGAATGTAACACCACAAGATTTCATAGTGTGTTATTTCTTCAAAATAATTCAATAACTTGCACTACACGCAACACCGA
This sequence comes from Viscum album, assembly GCA_963277665.1. Lineage (NCBI taxonomy): Eukaryota > Viridiplantae > Streptophyta > Magnoliopsida > Santalales > Viscaceae > Viscum > Viscum album. Next base: position 1,270,573,263 of record OY728119.1, read on the forward strand.
GTTCAATTGCACCATGAATTAGCAAAAAAAAAGCTATTAAAAGAGGTCATGAATAGCATTAACTACATTTTTAACTTTATATAATCCTTATAATTTTAGAATCCATATTATGAGTTTCTTAGTCATAATGCAAGAACAGATTCATTTTCAGTATTGCACTTTTATCAACTTTTGATAGTGAAACCTTTTTAAATACAATATTTTAAACTTTTTGACTAAATGGAGACATCAAAAAATTTAAAATGAAACATCCCAAGCTTCCACGGTACGCTTTCCTTTGAATAAAACAGTAGCGTGTGTTGTACGCAACGTCGAGTTTTAACACACACCACAACCGATCAAACTAGCCGTTATGAATAGTAATACCTAAATTTTGAAATTATATATATTTTATATTTTAAAATGGACTTCATTTTTGGATTCGGAATATCGAATTTAGCCTAAGGTGAAATTTTGGTACATTTCGGATAACTTTCATATTTTGATGAATAGTGAAAATTACTAAATTTTAATTAAAAACAACTTTTTTAATAAAAATAATTAATATTGATAAATTATGAATTTGAGTGGTTTTAAAGTATATTTAGAATATATTTTTACCATTTAATATAATGTTGGTCATTGGACATAATTTTACAATTAAACCGAACATAAACAAGTGTCAATCTTTTGATAGTTATTATCTCTTAGAAACACGCTTTTTGTTTTGACAGCGGGAATTAATTTTAAATTAATTTATGCCACTTCTGTGTTTTGAATTTAGGAAAATGGATTCCATATTTGGAATCAGGATGTTCAAATTGTGTAAATAGGTAACTTTTATTTTTAGACATTTTGAATAATTACTGCGGTAAATATTTTATTTACCATGGTTAAGGGTAAATCCGGTAAATAAGGGTTAAAAAATAATATTATAATAATACTAAATTACCCTAAAACGTGTCTTAACCCTATTGGTTGATACATGGTCGACCATGGGCATCTTTGGGTCTATTTTGGGACCCCATGGATCCACTTGTAAGTGATAATGACACTTTATTTTAATTAAGTTAAAATGAATACAAAAATGACACAAGCATATATCTTTTAGAAAAACAATTTTTACATAGGGTTATATATGTTGGATTTTAGATTATAAATATTCATTAGAAAGATAAAAAGATTTACTACATAATGATATTTTATTTATAATTTTTAGACATCAAATAATTTAAATTATTAATGACACAATAATGATGCAATGTTTACCTCATTAATAAATCATTTAAATAAATAAGATTATAATGATTAAAATATTATCTAAAACCTGTCCAATTCTTATTGGTTGATGTTATTTAGAATAGTAGTCATCTTATCTTCGACCTCAATGATTTTTGGACCATTATAAACCGAATATAATTATATTATAAAGTAATACTTTCACTCTTTCCTAAAGAGCCCCTCTTCTCCTTTATAAAAGGAGACCACTTCTACTCATTCCTCACACCTCTCAAGCCACTTGGATCGTCCAAACTCTGCCCAACTAATCTCCCCACATCCCTCTCCTCCTTCTTGAAGCTTCCCCTTAGGCAGAAATCATTTCAAGAAGTCCTTTGGTTCCAACCAAAGTGAGTTACCTAAATTAAATGTAACGATTTCTCTTAAATTATTTTCCTTTATTTTGCTTCTCCAACCCCCAAACTCTTTTTATTTCCTTTCTTTTGTAACAACACCAGTATCCTCAATATACTAGGATTTTGTTATAATAAGGATTCAAACTACAAATACACACAACTCCATCTAATGGATGATGAACATAATGTTTTTGTGGATGGCAAACTAACGCCTCACGAAACGATGATTGTTCAAATACATCTTACCGCCTCTCATGGTGGCCATTATGATGGCACAGTAATTAAATATGATATTAATGATATATATTTTATATATAAGCTTCTGTAATTCCATTTTATTTCATACCATTATTCGTTTCATGTTGTATATACATACGATAATTTCATTTGAGGAAGTGCGGACTACCGCCCCCTTAAAATGATATGACTCGTTCATACCACACATGGAACGTATAAAGGATGGTGTTAATGAACTTAAGTAACATATATAAAATATTATATTATACTGGAATAGTAATATACCTATGTATCATTTGGATTCAATTCTTTTAAAATAAAAATTAAATGGAAGTAGCGTTCGTGCGTACGTACGGACTACCGTCTCCACGAACGCGGTGAGATCCATCCTCCATCGTATCCATTCAAGTCTTATTCTCATTTTAGGGTTAAAAATAATGTTAATATCATTCTGATTATGAATAAGATTTAATCTATCCATTACAAACATGTCTTACGTAACCAAACATTTAAGAAGAACGAATCGATTATCACCTGAAACGACGATAATACTAAGATATTATTAATAAAGCAATGTTAAAAGATCATATATGATATCATATTAATGTATATGCTTCTTGTATAATTTAATAACAATTATTTCACCATTATACAGAGGGTTAACCGACCCCAACAAAGGAAAATTACAAGGTAAGGGTTATTTCACAATCTCTTCATTATCCGAGGTTGTTTATATGTAATAATCTACTGGGATTTCTTTATCATCTACATCCATGTTTCTTAAAAATGTATTTCAAAACATTTTTATTATTTACAAGAATATGGGTTAAAGTCATTTATACCCTTGTTTGAATTTTTATAAGTGGTTTATAAATGAATCTTTCAGTCGTTTTCCAAACAAGGTTCTTTTTAACCTTTTCGACAAAATTTAGTTAAGAATGTCTTTTTTTAACTTATATGGCAGGTGCGGTTATTCTCTGCCATTATTATAACTTTGAAGATTACCTTACACACTTGTATGGATATTTTCAAAATAAAGGTTTTCTTTTATAATTATGTGATTTTTAAATGATTTCCAAAAATATATATTTCTCTCAAATATATGAAAATCCAGTGCAAATGTATACGTATTTAACGCAAGCTTAAAAATGTTTTCAGAAAACCTGACTCTCGAGTTTGGTAGACAGGAAGGGATTGGGAGTGGACCCATCATGGCCTGTAATTAGTCGAGCAGTCTCAGAATTAGTTATTTTGTTTTCAGAAGCTTGCATAATGTTTTCAGAAAAACACTGGAGTATATTTTAGCAATTTTAAACGTAAGTATCTTCTAAAAAAATTGCATCGGTAGGTCTCATGAGACAAACTAGTGTCTTGGCACAAGGCCTTGACAAAATCTTATTTGTAGTCTTGGCACGAGGCCTTGACTATGTGGTTATGATAGTCTGGCATTATGCATTCCAACATTATGAAAGTGGTTATTGATTTTTGCATGTGATTATTTGATTAGTAGAATATCCATGTGAATAAGTAAATGGCATTATTTCATTTTACTTTTGCCATACTATGTTGAAGTTAAAGTTTAAAAGGCTTTTGTTTTAGTAATGCATTGCCTTAAATGTTTATTCTTATTTATGAAAGTTTCCGCTATATTGTTATCCTTACTGGGCATTTGAACTCACCCCTTTTCTATGTTTTATTTTTCCCAGGATGTGAAGAAGTAAGTTATGAATGACCTGCAGGGATTTTATGAGGGGTTAATAGTGTGGATTATGGAGACATTATGTTGTTGTAGTAGTTTTTCATTTTATGATGTAATGTAAGACTTATGAATATATCTAGTGTTTCCAAGGCTACTAAACCAATCGATCTTTCGAGATTTGATCTTTCTTGTGATCATTCCAATGTTATGTAATAATGCACCGACTCTGGGTAACTAGGGTCGGGGCGTTACATAAAGTAAGTGAATTATATAAATTAAAATAATTTATTTTATTTGGTCATGTGAATAATTTAATTATTAATTTCAAAATTTAAATTAATTATATCATTTAATTTAATTAAGAATTAAATTGATATTTCAGAATATTAAAAAAATCAAACCAAAATTAATTTAAAATAAAATAAAATAAGTTAAATTTATTTAAATTGATTATATTTATTTTATTTAGGCCCCCAAAAAAAATTCCTAGACCCATTTCAAGTCGTGGAAAACCCAAAAAGGCTCGTGCTATGATGTGAACCCCCATACAAAGGTTTTTTGGGCTAGGTCGGTCTGGCTGGTGTTGTTCCCAGTCGAGTACACTAGTTAATCCCAATTTGTGGGAGGATCAAGTCAAATTGGACCATTGAAGGGGTACCTTCTGTTGGTGCCAAACTGTGCATCAGGGGAATTTGTTTTTTATTTTATTTTAATGCTTCATGATTTTTTTATTTGGAAAAAATGGGTCAAAATAGCACCACTTGAAGTTGCGCTATTGATTTAAAGCGTTGGAGCGCCACTTCGAGTGACTCTATATCCTCAACCAACCAATGATAATAATATATTTATATATAATTACATTATTAATCAATAATTACCATTTTAAAAATATTTTTAGAAATATAAATATGAAAATGTTAGATTATTTATTATTACATTTATAAATATAATTATAATTATACAACTATAAATCTATATTTATATATTTATATATAAATATATAAATATATTTAATAAATTTATTTATCATATTTATAAATATGTATTTATTTATAATAAATGTGTATAAAATTAATTATAAATATATAATTAATAAATTCATATTTAATATATATGTATTTATCTATAATTGTTAATATATAAATATGTATATGTATTTTTAAATATATATATATATATAATTATAAAACTGTATGAAAGTAATGATAAATATTGGTTTATAATTATTACTATACACTTTTATAATTATATATAAATTTAAAGAAAATATACATATATATATATATTAACAATTATAAATAAATATATACATATTTATATATTAAAAATTATAAATAAATATAATTTTAAATATATACACATTTATAAATATATATATATACAGTTATATACATATATATGATATAATTATAAATATTTATTTATAGAGATAGATTTGTAATTATATTTTTTATTTATATTATATATATATAATATATTTATGATTATAAATTAATTATATATATATATATTAAATAAATGTTTATAAATATAAATTAGTTATATAAATATAAATTTAATATTATAAATATATAAAATTATAAATATATATATTTAACTAGATATATAAATATATAAATATATATTAACAATTATAAATGAATATAATTATAAATATATAAATATTTACAAATATAAATATAATAATTATATATATATATATATATATATTATATATATATATATATATTTATTTATAGAGGTCGATTGGTAATTATATTTATTGTTTATATTATATATATATATATAATTTTTATGATTTTAAATATATAATGGTAAATATAATAAATATATAACTATAAATATAATAATAATTATATTATAAATAATATAAATTTAATAAAAATATAAAATAGAATACATACAATAATAAATATAATAATTTTATTATAAATATAATAATTTTTTTAAAAAATAAAATACAATAAATATAGAATAAAAAATATAATAAATATAATAAATATATAAGTTTAAAAATAATAAATGAATTATATATATATATATATATTATAAATATAGTTAATTTATAATAAATATAATATATAATATCTATACAAATATTATAAATTCATTATCTATCTTAATTATATACACTTATATATAAGGGGTTTTTTAATTAATTAGTTTTATTTATAACTATAAAAATATATATTTATAAATACATATTTATAAATATATTTATAGATATAATTATAAATAATTTCATATTTTCAAATATATATCTAAATCTGTATTTTAAGAGTTGCAATTATTTATATATAAATATAATTAAAAATATATATTTATAGTTATAAATATATACATATTTATAAATATACATATATAAATATAATTATTAATATATATTTATAAATATGAATTTTAATAAATATATATAAAAATAAAAAATAATTTTTAATATATAAAATTTTATATTTATTTACAATTAAAATTGTATAAATATATATTTACATTAATATATATTTACATTAATATATATAATATTTATTGATAAATATTAATATATAATATTTATATTATAAAAATATTTATGTATAATATATAATATAAAATTATTATTTTTATTATTTTTATATTAATACCTACTAATATAATTAATATATAATTTTGAATATATATAAATATTTATTTCATATTTATCATATATTTATTATATTTTTAATTAAAAAATTATATATTTATTAGCACATGTGCATAGCAATCCGAATGCCCCCACCTTTTCTGTTGTAAGAAAGGATGAGCACATCATTTCTGATTTTCCTGCCACAAAGCAGGACTTTTCTCCTGCTTTGTAACATGGAATGCAGATTGGTTCTATTTGTATATTAAATGTGGAGGCCAAGAACATCTTACGAGACAACCCCAAGCTAGTTCTCCATTTCTGGACAAGTATGCTTTGTCATGTAATCCCCCAACTACTCTTATGGGCTATGAGAGACAGGGCTACCCCGACTTTTTAACCTAGAATGCAGATTGGCTATGTTTCTTAATTAAAGGTGGAGGCTAAGAACTTATTAAGAGGAAACCCCCTACTAGTCCTCCCTTTTTGGACAAGAGCAATGAGATGCAGGTGAAACCCTCTAACCCCCTTGGTGCTATCAATTGCCTAATGGTGAGGCATCCAAATGAGGAGCATCCAAATGTGGAATTGTAGTGGTCTCATGGAGGTGAGAGGTTTCGATTAGGAGGAGGGGGATGATGATCCTCAATTGGTTTGGGGGGAGGGGGTCCAGTGGTGCTGCGGCTCAGCCGTGAGGAGGATACCAAGGCACTGGTACTGATATGAGTCTTCCAACATTCCATGTAACTGTAGGATACTTGCAGTGGCTGAATGGGATGATGGGACATAGGGAAGCAAGATCCAGGCTACCCATGGGTCGTCGGTCGCTAGAGGAAGGGGTGCATGCAACTAGCTGGTTGGATAGCTGCCCAATGGCGTGGAAACCCTAGCTGTGAAGGAGGATGTGGGAGAGTGGGATCATGGTTTTTCAAGGAAATATCTACTAGGAGAAGGATATAGGGGGACATGGCCACAAAGAAGATGGTTATTTTAAAGACTAGTGTTCAGCGTTTAAAAAATAAGTGTTACAAACCCTTTTTATTGTTTTGGCCCAAAATTTGGGTCACCTAAACAAATTCATGGGCGGGATTGACTCTCCAAATATGTATTTATTGGGAAACACCAATATATAATATAATATTTAAAACAATGTATATTATTTAATTCTTCTTCGATGGAAGAAAATCACTAGGCTGAGGTACTCCTGTGGTCGTATTCTAGTCACTCCTTCGCCGAAGAGCACCATTTTTACAGAACACAAAAACTGTAAATATACGTATATCATTTTAATCCAAACATTTAATATCCAAAATTCATAAAATAGAAAAATACATTTTCGATCCATAAAAAATCAGATGGCCATAACCTTACCATCCGAGATCAGATTGATGTGTGCTCAGTTTCATTGGGACTGGTTTCAAAACCTCTTCATATTCAATACAAGAAATTAATTTTCTAGGCTCAGAAAAATCATGAAATCCATCCAATACCATTTATTAAAATTGGGGAAAATAGTGGAATCCATTGGGATACGAATTTAGATTTTTGGTCACTAGTGTGACGAAAATTGTTGTATTTGGAGTTATGAGTCTCGTTATAGTTCGACGATCTCACATTGATTACATATAACTGAAAAAATATAATCGAATAGGAATATCCCTCAAAATCAGAGTGTGGTTTACTATAGCTTTCCACTAGTGACTATTGATTAAATCATGCATAGATGAACCCCATTTGGTTGTCCTCACACACATCATGAATTTGCACACATGCCATTCATCAAAATTTGGGCTCCAACACAAAGGTATGATGATTACCATGATGTCAGGAAAATAACCCTGATCCCTTTCCTTCGATCCATCGAAGGAATATTAGATCTATCTCTAGGGATAAAGACATTCCCTATCTTGGTTGCGAGAGGAGAGAGAAGAACTCATTTCAAAAATCATGAATAGTACGTTGAATTAAGCTCATCTCCCACTTATATAGTAGACTTATTAAAACACCTAGAAAGGGTTCTCAACCCCCATATATTTAATGTCTTCTAAATTAGTAATAAAAAATAATTATTATGAACTAAACTACACCATAAATATTGTTTATATTTTATAAAATAGTTGTAATATATATTAAATATATCACATAGTAAACTGGAGTCATTAACTCAACATATAATTCCTGTTAATATTAAATGATCCTTGAATATTAAAATATCACGTATTCGTAATATTATTCCACTTATTTACAGAAAAACTAGTATATAATTTTTATAAATAAATTTCACACACAAATTATTTACATGGTTAATAATTTATTTATTTATTTATCAGTGTTAAATAAAACATGAAAAACTATCAGACTATGGTTAGGGGCCCACCATGTCCAATAAACATATCCAATAGAATATGGAATATTCTTGAATAATCTATTTCGTGTGACCCTCTAGGACATTTTTTTCAAATTATTGCCTTGATGCCTCTTTTTATTATGAAATAAATGACCAAATTCTATCTATGTAGAGGGAAACCCACTACATATCCTATAGGCCAAAGGCCATATTGCCCATGAATATGTCTCGAAGGCCCGTTGCATCACCATGCCCACATAATTCTTTCTGCATCACCACCTACATGTGAGATGCCTACATCACTACTAGCAGTATAAATCCCCTATCGGCTTTTTAGGATAAAAAACTAGTCATTTGGATATAGGATTACATGGTTTACCACTCATACTCCTACCCAACTGCACCCTCATGGTCCTAATCTTAATAACAGGGAATAATATTCCTTGACCAAGAGTGGTGTCTAGAAACCCATTAAAAACTATAGATATAATGAATAATCATAAAAGTGAAAACCCACAAATAGACATTTATTGTGTATTATAATCTCTTTGACTGTTGATATCTCATAAATCACTACACACACTTGTCTCATAGTCCCTGATTAATATATTAATTTTGATCTGACTCAATGAAGTTAACTTTGACTACAATGCACATGGATTTATGAAGGTACTATTATCTTGGTAAACCTGGATAGAGCTATTACTTCTACGACAAGCTAGCGAAATATCCTATCTTGATATTTCAAACAATTTCATTCAACCAATGACTTACACAACACAAGTTAACTTGCCATGATTTATTTGTTAAGGTTTTTTCATTTCATCAAAGTAGGTGATCAAATGACACAAATTGATAATGATCTCAAGTTAGGATCCTGGTAACCCTATCCATATATAAGAACATCCAATGACCCAAAAAACGTGTGGTGTTCTTATTTTCCACTCTATCATTTTGATCTCACCTTCAAAAGATCACCATATGAGAACTTCTTGAGAAAAAATATCTATTCTTATAGCCCCCAACACCTAATAGTCATACTTCCATAATGTCTAGTCGGTATGATGTATCTAGGCCTTATAAAATATGTTTAAAATTAATTTCATAGCATTTAAAGTTTCTTATTATAGAAAAGAATATACTATAACCATTTGATATGATCATTAATCTATGGACAATACCATTTAGATAGTGTAAATAGAAATTTCTATACAATAATGGTAATAGTAACTCTTGCATAAATCACTAAATAAATTAAATGGTAATCAAAATCTTTGATAAAGTTCAGTATATATCACCCAATTGTACAAAACATTCGTTGTTCATTAAAAATATGTAGGCATATCATGAAATCATTGTGAAGTTTTCCTCATACACACTAATAGAATTATCTTCTTTTTTTCTTTACTTTGAATAACTCTCTCTCGACATTAAGATATATAGTTTGGGAAAATTATTAATGGGAAAGTATTTTCTTTAATACATATGATTCCATGTAATGAATTTCCACATTAGACATGGTGGGTTTTATCGGTTTCCCCCACTGATCAACATCCCCATCAAAACAATAGGCTACTAGCATGAATTTCTATTCTTCAATGAAATAGAGGGCATAGAATGTCTTCTTAATGGAGTAACTCCATTTTTCCATGATGAGGGGATCATGAGATCCACTAAATATAGGATCCATTTATTGAATAATGTATTTAAGCATAACATATCTATCTTAGTAGAATGATGGAATTCCACAAAATTCATGTTATCACTCTTATCCCGAGCTTTATGATCTAGCGTTGTAATGAAGTTATGTTCTCAAAATCCCATTAGGTTTGGCATTGAATTAGGGGAATCACCACAGTACATATCTAATTAGTTGTTATAATAGGTTCTCATTTCTACATCAAATAAATAGAAAAAGAAAAAAAATAGGGGGTATTGAATAATAATCTCATTAGAATATAAAGATGAAACTATGAACATCACATGGTAAACATGTAAAATAATAATATATCCCAACTTTTGATTCCCTATGTTTCAATGAATGTTATCTACAGTGATATAATTATCCCTAGGGTTCTATATAATATTTATTTAGTTATAAGACCCAAAAATAACTATATCATCATTTGATGCCAACTATTATTTCAAATCTGTATACCCATATTGTTACATGATTAAAAGAATAATTATCCATTATATAAAATCCAAGGATTGAACTATCATGTTTCTTTGGAAAAATAGGTATAGAGTTTAGAAAGAATGAAATAAGAATAATATTTTTTTAAGATTCAAAATTAATTCCTAAATCATATTGATCTCCAACAACCGTATTGAATAACCTAGGGAATACATATATAGAATGAATGAGAAAAAATCATATTCAAGGAATAAACATGAGATCAAAGCATAAAATATTAGTTTGATGGAATAACATGATAACATAAAAGGAATTATTCATAAATAAACATGAGTAAATGATCTCCTCCACGACTATATCACTTTGTAGATAGTGTCCCATAATAGATTAGGTTTACTCCCTAATCCCATTAATAAAATATCAATAGACTAAAATATTACACAATTAATTAGAGTAATATCAAGGAGAATATATCATAACATGTTCATTTATATGTGTTCCACAAAACTAATTATTCATAAGGAATAAATATAAGGCTATGTTTTGAAAGGAAATTTGTATCGTAATCATGACATAAGGAATAACCGAAGGATGTAATGTAATGGTGTACATGTAATATGATATTTAAAACATTATTGAAAAATTATAAGGAAAATATATGAATAGATCATTAATAATGAAGTCCAACTGAAGTTGAATCATGAAAAATAGTGGCAAGGTAACTTTAGAAATGTGACACTTAAGCATAGTTTTAGGGAAACAAATAAATATACATAAAAGAGGTAAAAAGTATAATTATTTCCATACAAACATAAATTAAATAAAATATCTATTAATTATTAAATGTTTTATTTTAGAAAAATATTTGATTCTTAAAATATTTTATGGAGTGTACCTAAAATGTGTAAAAATATAGATGTTCCCTTTAATCGGGCGTGCTTATCATTAGGAATTGATAATAGACACTTTTAAATCAAGTAATTCACAACATAATATTGATGAATTTATCTACAAACATATATTTGTTACATATAAAAATAATGTTGGAGAGTTATACAAGATGAATAAATGAAAAAATTGAGGCATAGAGGGAAGAATCATAACCTAAAGAAAATATGAAGTTTTGGAGAGATCCCTTAACTTATCACTGAATATGTTTTTTACTTGATGTTATGGTCATGGATAATCAAAAACATTAATTAATTACTTAATTTAGAAACTCTCATACATTTATTTTATATATTATTATTTTAGAAAGTTCATTTTTACCATTTTTATTTGTTATAATGTGTATCTTTTTTTGTTTCATGAGTGTTAGTTTCATGGATTCATGGTCGGTTCATTTATGCATAATTAGGGAAGTTATATTAAAATAGGAATTCCATTAAATATGTCAAATGAAATGGTATTAATCTACATATAATAGTTCAAATGGCCCTATATTTTTTTATAACATGAGGATGATTCATTTGATAAAACTTTAATGATAAATGTTTAGTTCATTTTGTCAGTTTTCCGACCATCACACAATTGTTTCATTTTATGTTGTATTGTGTATTTATATTTGTTACAGAACATGAAATATGTGAAAATATTATTATTAAAATATAATTTAACAATATTTATAGTCTTATTACTATCCTTTATGGTTTTAATGAAACATAGAATCTCATTATCCACATGGATTGTTAATAACCATAATTTGGAAAATGATTTCCCTTCTTTGAATACGAGGAGGTGAGAAAAAGTGTGGGACAAATAATATTATATTATAAATATAAAATTATAGTATAGACATGATATGGTATTTAATATTATTTTGTGGATTAATGAGGTGAGGAGAAGGTATAAGAAGAAACGAAATTAAGAGAGGTGGTTTAAAAACATTTCCTCTTGAATATCACATCTATGAAGGATCCCCGACGAAACATGGAATTGGTGTTTTGGTGATACCAGAACCGATATAAAGTGGATAGAAATGTGAAGAATATAATTTTTTGGAGTAAGGTAATTATAGAAGGATGAATCTTGTGAAACAAAGTGAAGGAAGGGGTGCCCATTTATAATTGAGGTGAGGGGCACTTTAGGAATTTCACAACATATTAAAATATAATAGGACTATTCTAGAGTAACATTATTCCCAATGACCCATAAATTAATTAGTAATGAAATTATATACCATATAATATACCATTGTCAAATATTAAAGATTTATATTATTTATAAATAATATAATAAAATATTATATTCACAAAATGTCATTATTGTTAAATTTGATATTATTGATTACTATGACATTAAAAACATAAATACAATGTGTAAAATTACAAAATACTATTTTATATTACACTATAAATTTTATTTTCATCTATATAATTATTTTATATACATAAATAGATAAAATCATACTTATTTTAATATTTTAATATCATTTATTAAATTATCCCATTAATTTTATAATTAAGACATCATTGTTTTGTAAGAATTAAAGATAAATATATCTTCACTAATTTTTTTAAAAAATATACTATATTAATATAAATATTATATATTTAAAAATACTATTTATAATTGAACATATATTCTGAGTAACCATATATTAAAAATATTATACTTCTTAAAAATAATACTTTGACAAGTATGACATTTTATTAAATAAAATACTACAAGGTTCTTAATATTATCTATGTAGCACCAAATGGTCATAAATTCTATACATGGATTATTATGGCCAAAAATTAATAATAAAATAGAATTTGGACAACTATTATGGTAATTTTATGTTCCTTAAAATATTTTTATTATACTTAATTACCATATTTACCCTTAACCATGGTAAGAAAAATTACTAAAGTTATTATTCATATTAAACAAAAATTAATGATCATATTTACAATGAAATTACATCATAATTAAAAAAATGTAATCAATTTTTTTAACATTTAAAAAATCCTTTTAAAAGTTAATTTAAATTAAACTGAAAAAATGCACCAAAAAATAATTTTTCCAAAAATACCCTTTTTAAGTACAAAATGATTTTAAACAAAATTCAGGTATAAATTTAATTTTAATGATCAAAATTATATTATTTAGAATAAAACAAGAATAATTAATATTTATAAATAATATAATTTTAAATTTTTTTATGTTTTAAAAGAAAATATAGTTCCAATGTAAATAAATATATCTCATTATTCATTAAAATTTCATTCATTTTAGAAAATTATAAATAGTACATACTAAGATATATTTGAGATGAGGAATTCAAAAATGATGTTTATTTTTTAATATAAAATTTTATAAATATATGAAAATTATTTATATTTATATTCTTGAAAGTCGTTTTTTGAAGAAAACATATTTTTGAAGAATAAAATTTCATTACTAATTTTTTTTTGTTTATTTACTCTTCATCAATATATCTCATAGTATGGTTATTATTATTCATACTATCCAATTAAAATGATATGTTACAATGGTCATGGATAAATAATAATGTTTTAATATTATATCATGGTTCATTTAAACTTTGTGTTGCTTGCAACAGAACATACCGAAGATATCAAAGTATTTAAATATAAATATTTCATAAAAACACTATCGTGATAAAATTAAAACCACTAAATTAAACATATGAATAACTCAATATTTCAAATTCTTATCATGTGGAGTAAAATAATCCTATGTTGATTTAATTTTTTATGTATCTGAAAATTATTTTGATCGCTATTAAATGTAAATATTTTAGGTTTTCCTAAAATGATAACACATAAAAACAGTAAAAATTATATTTGGATGAATAGAAGTTATGCATAATAATAATCCAATAATACTTCTATAATGGGTTTGATCAATTGGTTTCATAGTTTTATCATGATCAAACATGCATATAGTACTCGTAATAGCATCACATCCTTTAGTACTATCTATACTAACATGTTATAAATGATCCTTAATCTACTTATTAGATTTAAAAAAATTAATTTTTTCAAAAAATTTGAAAACCAAGAATGGATTATTTTTACCCATAAAACACATTTCAAATTCACTTTTAATCATTTTTGAAAACTCAGTACACAAGGAATTTTTTGATGAAGCAAAAATAATCCCAGAAACATATATTTTTACTAATAAAACCTATTTTAAAATTATTTTATAAAATATAATAGCATTGGATATATCATTTAGTAAAGAATTTTGAAATAAAAATATAATCTGAGACTATCTTACGAGTCTCTGGGATCTTGTTTTAAACCATATCATGTTTTAGTTAATATAAAATCATGATTTGGAATTCGAGGGATTTCAATTCATTGGGGTTTTTCTACGAATACATCCTCAAATATATAAAAATTTATGAATTCACTATTAATATCTAGTTGATATTATTTTAAATCTAAATGTATTTTTAAGGAAATACATTTTTATGGAATCATGTATATCTACTAGTGAAAATATTTTCACATAGTTAATACCTTCTTCACGACTATATCCTTATGGAAAAAATTTATCTTTGTTCCTAAAAACCCATTTAGTTACCATATTAATGTAGTCTTTTGGAAATTCAAATAATTCCTAAAAATTATAACACTCAAACTAATTACGTTCTTATTGTGTTTTTATCACTAGGAATTCATTATTAATTTCTTCATTGATGTTCTTTGGTTTAGGCTATGACAAGAAATATTTACTTTCAACTATGTTTCTTAGAGAATTTCTATTTGAGTACCTTTATATAAGTCACCAACAAATGAATCCATGATGTGATACCATTGAGTCCTAACAGATCTAGTAATATAAGTGTTTGACACTATATTCTTATCAACAGGTTTTTGTTTAAGCTATAAGTCTATATTTTTAGGATTAATTATATGAGTTCTGGAATAATTTTTATCCAAACAAGAAAAGAAATCATCCATATTTTCTATTGAGTTCATAGGCTCTTATTGATCTGTTTCATCAAAGTTGAAATATATTGATTATTACACAATTTATTCCTTTTATTAAATACCCTATATTATTTAATGGTTTTATAATATTAATGGAAAACTTCTTCAACATTTTTGGAAGAAAAATTTTCAAAATTCACTTTTGTGTTGATTATAAAGAATTTACATTTAAAAAACATAAAGTAATTAATCATTGATTTTATACCATTCCATAATTCATAAGGTGTATTATTTAGAAAATAAATAAAGGGCTTCAATTTTACTATAATAGAAAAAACAATGATGTATATCAGGAATAATAATCCACTATAACATAAGCATAATATTTTCCAACTAAAGTACAAAATCTATAAGGAATAATTTTATTGATGAAACTATAAATGTTGGGAATTTGAAACTTATTACATTGATTTTACATATATTTATACTTCTTTCTCATTTTATTGGGATTAATTAATTTTTCTATTGGGAAATATAGTTTGGGTAGATACATGACTAAACCTCTCTTATTTAGATTTCATTGTGAATAGATATTTCTATTTCCTATTCACTTATTCGAAAGAAAATATTCCCTATTAAAGGGACTGAAATGAAAAAAATTGTGAGAAAAAAAAGGTTTTAAATAAAAAATTACAAAATTTCATTTCTCAAAGACGTAAAAATTAAATAAACATTTATGATAAAAATATTCATTGTTTTTTTTTCAAACACAAGTTGAATTCCATCCTCACACAATTGTGAAATGATAAAAAAATTATATTTTAATCTATATAAAAATATAACTTTAGATATTCATATTATACTAGAGTTATTGATTTGACCACGAACAATTACATTCCGTATAAAATTTTAACAAAAAGTGACATTTACACAATCCAATTTTACAATGTTATTGAATATAAGGTAGTATCAAATCATATTTCTAGAGCATGGACTATTCAAGTACCATACTTGTCTACTGAAACTCATTATAAATATTTCCTGTATAATAAATTTAAACTATAAATTACATTGGTACCCATGATCTCTTGGGTCCCCAATTGTTAAAAATATGTGATTTTGGAATATGTAACTATTTAAATTATTTTCTATAAGATGCCCTTATAATTTCAGAAACAAAATCCATATCAGGTATAGTAGAATAAGACTTTTTTTCTAAAATTTATAGAGTTATGACATAGAAAAAAATTATTTTTATTAATCGTTCATTATCTAGGTTTCTATCGTATTCCTATAGAATATTTAAAATCAATTTAATTACCATATACTTGAGTTAAGGTTTCGATAACATTAGCTAAAATATAAATATTCTTTTTTAGTTATTCATTTTTCATCATAAGATCATTATTTTCCTTCAATAACTTATATTTTTTAATAGCATAATTATATTTAAAATGAGAAGACATTTCATGGTGTTTCTTAAAACATTTATATTTATATTTTCTCATTAAATATGTCTTCTATCTTAATATATAACTCAAATAAATCCCCATCAGACATATTTTATTCAATATTTTAACTTTGAGAGTGGTTAAAAATATGAGTTTAAGAGTAAGGAAAAATATTTAATATCATAGATATGTTTGTAAAATAAATACTGGCTCTATTATTTTTTATTTCAATGATTATAAATTTCAT
Organism: Viscum album; assembly: GCA_963277665.1. Lineage (NCBI taxonomy): Eukaryota > Viridiplantae > Streptophyta > Magnoliopsida > Santalales > Viscaceae > Viscum > Viscum album. The sequence continues at coordinate 1,270,590,482 of OY728119.1, forward strand.
GTGATTTCCTATGAGTAAATCTAACTGGATTTCCTAAGCTTCTTATGTCTTTTAATTTTTCCTATTAATTTTTCTTATATTTTAGCTTATGATATTCGACATTAGTGTTTCCTTTTATTTTTAATTCACAAAATATTACATCATTTACATAATCAACATTTCTATAATATTTTCTCTAATTACATTTTTTTCATACATTCCTCTGTAATTGAGTTTCTTAAAAAATTTCATATTTTTAATGATATTAATATATCATCTGAAAAATGATCCATTACTTCATCACTATATAATGATGATAAACCATTACAAGGACATTTCACATTAACATTTTTATCCTTCATTCGTAATTCATGAAGGCTGATAATATTTTATTTTGTTTAACATCAACATCTTTGTTCACTTTGAGTTCCTCCCCATACATCATGACATTTCGAATTATCTCTTTATCCAGTAATTTAATTATTTCACATGATTCCCTTATCAAAACTAAGGAACCTCTCCATCTTTATATTAATAATTTTAGAATTCTCATCACATGATATTTACTATCAATTATATTCGCAACTAATTTCATTATGTTTACATTCTAATTTAACCAGAGATACATATTAGTAATAGTCTGATTACATTTTATCTAAAATATATTGTATTTAATAGTGTAATTTTTAAGAATATTTATTAAATATTATTAGTTACTTCATGAGAACCGACCAACTAATCCAAAATGTGGAATTTAGTAGTCAAAGAAAATATTTTATTAAATTTATCATCTGATAAGGAAAATACAATGAATTAATTTCTATAAAATTATAGTCAAAATTAGTCGTATTATAGTCACTCAAATATCTTCTTGTACATATCGATATTTCATATCTTTCATAAAATATATTCCATATATCATATCCATACATTTAATTGATTTTTTATTTTGATTTTTCTTTGAGAATAATTATTTCCATTACAATAATGATGCTAATTATTGTCTTTTACTTATTGTATATTACTATCCTAAAGGAAATAAATTTAATTTAAATATAAATTTATGAATTTTAAATAAAACTAGATTGAAAAAAAAAATATTTTAAAAGATTATGATACCAAATATTGTTTAGAGTTGACAACTCAAGACGTGGGTGAATTGTTTTTTCCAAAACAATTCTATTAAAAATCAATTTAAAAACTAAAACCCTCAATTTAATAAAAATGACACATTATCAAAAATAGTATAAATATATAATTTTACCTATTGAAAAAGTTCTCAAAATAAAGACCATATATTAGTTAAATTACTTTTTACAACAAATTGTCTTTTGAAACTAATCTGTGTTTATCAAACATAGTATATGAAACATTAGTTTAAGTTAACTATTAGAGTAATGTATTGTTCACCAGTTAAAAAAATAAAAATAGGTTTGATTTATAAAAATTAAATCAATACAACTAATGACATGTAAATGAGATACAATAAATAAATAATACCATAATTTAACAAGGGATTCCATATCAAATAGTATAATATGTCTTAAAAATAAATAGAGATATGAAGAAACAAAACTCAAATAATAAGTGTAAACAAAAAAAAAGTTATTATAGATGTGAATACTTGATGAAACTCAATCTAAATAGCTTCTGCTATATGGAGTCCCTCGAATTGAACATTAGAAGAATCTTAAAATGTTTTCATATCAACTAAATAAAAATTGAGGTGTTTAGTGTTTTGAATGAGTTATCTATATAGCATAACTTCATTATTATATTCCATGGTTTTTCCATATTTGAAACCCACAAATATTCTTGTCCAAAAGTGCCTCTTCGTCTTGAAAATAACTTTATCCAATCTTATCCAGGGCATAATAATCAATGCAATATTAAATTCACAAACACTTCATTTAAATCATTGAAAACTAGCTGTTAGACACATAAAATGCTCCATAACTAATTTATACATTACATGTTGTATTCACTTAAAAAAATTAGTTTATCTCATGGAAACATGTCATGTTTTGTTGATGTGTTTAGATGATGTTGGAAGGAGTCATGATTGGTTCATTCCTTCTTGTGGTAAGATCATTTTCTCATGAGTTAGGCTCATTACTTCATGATTTAAGATGTTTCTTCATGTGATAAATATATAAAATACATGGTTGGTATATTAATTTATGAATCATTATACACTAATTGGCATAGAATATTGTTTTATTTATTATGTAGAGTGATTCTTAACATAGAGTAAGCTCAAATTCAATGTAAATTTATTTTATGTCTTAGAATACATTTTTTTCATCATAATCATGGAAATTAGTTTCTTCTTATCTTGAAGTGAAATAGAATGTGTTGTAAGGTAACATGGTCGCATGACCGTCACTATACGTTCAGCATATACATAAGATAAGTATACAACTCATGTAGTATGTTGGCACAATAAGTTCAATATTTAGCTATTGTAGCCTGTTTATTCTTGAAAATCATTTAATAATAGAAAAAATGAAATTAACTAATAATATTATAAAAAAGATTTAGGATCCTTAAAATTAAAAGTGATTGTACATGGAAACATATGCCACATCATAACAGTTGGGTTAATTAATCGTACCATACTATCACTTAGAAATTTTTTATCCATCTATTCTAAGAGAAGTTAGTGAGTAGAAGATGATACATGCTTATTTTATCATTAGTATCTGTCCGGATTTATAGGTTAGAAGGAATATGGTCACTATTATCATACTCCAACTCTAGAAGGATGGTGAGTGTTGACGAGATCCATTATCTCATCCCATCAATTCAACACCATTCTATCATATGATTCCTAAATTCACAGAGTAGTTGAGAACACACAATCATGGATCCCCCTATGAGTCTCATAAGTATTCTCATATAAAATACTAGAGTATCTACCTACGCCTCCTTGGATTCATACCTACTAATATTAATTATGACTAGTGATAATTAAAATACAAATGAATATTAATATTTTAATTATCCCTCCGGTAAAAATAAAATATAATTATTAAGATCATCTATTGGAGTATTCATAGGTAGTGTTTAATGAAAAATCTACTATGGATATATTTTAGAGAAATATTAGGAAGGTATATCATGTATTTTTAATAGAATTTGGGTGAATATGTAGATATTAAATATATGAAATATGAAATAATTCCATAGAATCAATAAGAATTCCATAATGTATTTTTTGTTAAATTAATGTTATGTGGAAGATGGAATGATTGAACTATATTGTATGAGACTACAACCCAATGTTTCTACATATGGTGAAGATGATTTTATATATGAATAATTCAAGATCATAAATGGGTATCATTGGGCATTCTATGTTATATTAGGTTAATATTCAGTGAAAATAAACTATTATATAATATCCTTCTCTTCAGATCGTTATTTAAGGAATGGTTTATGACATTGAGGTATACCTGTGAATTTGAGTTTCAGGGATATATGGAGCCAGTTATTTATTGATGGGATGGTTGTGATTAAATCAAATCCATGTAAGAATTAATATACAATGATAAATGGGTAATCAACCCAATGTTAGTATATTTTTTCTATAAAGTAGTTTGATATGATATATGTTATTTTTAATAGAAGTTAATTTTTATAATGGAAGGAGGCTCACCCTATAGTGAGATGAAAAAAAGTTGAACCCTAGGTTTTTCTCTATGATGTGACTTGTGGAGTTCCAGATATGTGAACTCAATGAGAAAAAAAATCGTGAAGGATGTCATCGAACCAGGGTGGTTTTATAATAACCAATAACACAAATCTATTTTTTTAGTTATGGAAGGAATTTCACGATGAAGATATGTTGAAACTATAATGAAATTGAGTCAATACAAACATCTAATTTTATAATTTCTTATATTTTTGAGATCCCATGATATATTTTGATAAATTGAGTTTGTCTATTATTAGAAAACTTTATTAAAAATAATTCCAATATTAATTATTAAGAAATAATAATCAATGAAAGGGGATACATTGATATTCTCATTTTATTGGAGTGTTATATTTATCTATTTAAATAATTGAGGTTATGGGTCAATGGGTGAAACAATAGTCTCCCAGAAATATGTCAGCAAATAAGAAAGAAGAAAGAAGTAGTTACTATAGTATTTCTCATTATATGATCATGTATTTCATCACATGGATGGTGGTGGAGGAGATTTATAACTTATATATGGCGTGATAAGATTTTTGGTTCATGAAGAATGAAATTATTTCACTATGATAAGCATTGATCTTTCTAATTTATTAAGAGAAGTGTGATATTGAAATTATGAGGGTTCTAAATTGGTATGGTTAGTGTGGTAACTCTAAAAAATAAGTAACATTTAGCAGTATTCATGATTTAAGTATATTAGTAGATCAAAATTCTATGCACCTTGTATTAGCATTATTTTGAGTGAACCAAGTATAATTTGTTTCTCATATTAATTCCTTTATCTCAACATATATATCATAATTAAGAGATGTTTTACTACTAATTTTTGAATAATATCATTTATAAGAGTAATTTTAGGAGGTAAACCTTCCCAAATTTAACACACTATGACAATCGATAAAATTACTTATGTTTTTAATGATGATTTATAATATAGGGAAGACCTTATGTCATTTATTAAGTAGTGTTTAAGGTCTAACGTAAGAATTTATTTATAGGATGCTACTGGATGAAATAATTTTAGATGATATTGGATAAAATATTTTCAAACCTATATTAAACTAATCCAATAACAAATATGTATGTTAAAACTCTCTTAACCAGTGTGTAGCTCTCTCACAATTATCTAACACCATTTAACCTATCATTTATATGAGGAGGAGGTTCAATTGGATCATTATTTTAATCCTTGATCCTTCTATGACGATATAATGATCCAAAATATTTATGATTTTGAATGAAACCATCCAACACTTTAAAATGGTATAAATTTACCCCTTCACTGGACTTTCAAATGGGATTCTTAATGTTCAAATTTTTTGTTAAATTGTATGATGCTTTTAAAACCATGTTTTCATAATTCCACTTAAAACATTTATTTAGGAAATGATACAATATTATATTACTTTTCAAAAAACTAAATGTTTTTTAGTGGCTCATTTCTATCTCTTGTAATCCTTTTGTAGAAACATGTGGTCAATTATAGAATATATGGGTAAATTTCAAAAGTTACCCCATGATTGTGAACAATCAAGATTCTCTCCACTGTTAAAAATTTCAGATCACTATATCGATGAATAGGCATTCATAATGTTCTACATAATTGTATCCCATAGGGTTATGAATCGAAACATAAAATTTCATTATAATTATAGTGATATATATTTCAGAATATGTAATTCATTGAATATATATGATTTCTCTTTCATTTATTTTGTCCTGTTTCACTAGAATATCATTTTGGGATCCCTAAGTCAACATAAAAAACAATGTAAAAAAATAAAATTTAACATTATTATAGTTTTTATGATTCAATAGTTTAGTCCAAATATAAGGAAAATTTATAATCATATTGATAATAGATAATATAATCAAAATTTATGGAGTGGTATGAGGGTATAATAGAATAGTGAATTTCAATGAAATCGAACCCCCACACTAACAAATTTTTATTCTTGATAAAATTCAAAATTTGGATAATGATGCATCATATAATTCCATATTTCACATATATTTAACATTCAATTGAATTTCAATTTTTATTATTTATGTGAGAAAAATTATAACCATACGAAGGAGTCAATCTACGTAAGAATGGAAATTTGTGTCAATAGAATTAATTGAGGATAAAAGTCAAGGATATGTATGATATTAAACCTAGAATAGAAATTAGTGATTAAATAATACCATCAAATCCTAATATGTGTGTGTGGAAAGAATTCCTTGAAAATATTTCTTCATTATATCTAGAAAATATTGGGGCCCCTACAGGCGGTTGTGGTAGAAGGGGGATGAGGAGTGGGGTGCAGGATGTGGGGTTGTGTCCCTAGACTCTCTTTCTTTGTATATTGTGTTTTAATAGAACCAAAAATTTATATACACAAAATATTGTAAATTTAAAACCATTCAACATACTTTCTTCATTCATATAAACCTTCTATATACCCTTTATAATCAAATTTTAAATACTGCATATTTATCAATTTCTATATGTGAAATGTTATTCTACCATATTATGTATCCCCATATGTTTAAAATTTCATCACTCCCCTCATTTTATATTATTTTTTATAGGTTCATTTTCATTTTTTAGGATATATAATAGTCGACTAATTGGTATAAACATATTAGTTAATATGGTAAAGTTATGAAAAAAATCATATAGGAAATAAAAATATGTAAAAATTATTTTGGAATGATGACTAACATTAACCTATTATATATATTAATTTAATTAAGAATAAAAAGTTCACATTTCCTAGTTTCTTTCAATGTGGTGTGGACATATTAAATTAAATTATTTTCACATAAAATTCATGCATTAAATGTATCATCATATTAATGGTTTTATTGAGATACAAATTATATAATCATTGACAAATAACCAATTTTACTAAAATCAGCAAATAATGTTGTTTTCATTCCCAAATCACATTCCATTAATGAAATAAATTTTTGTGTAATGCTCAAACCATGTGAAAAAAGAATTTTCACACGAATTTTCAATAAATTATTAAATGACATGGTAATTTAATATGGTTATTACAAAAAAACAAAGAATAATATAAAAAATTGTAGAAATAATATAAAAAAGGAAAAAGTATAAGGGAGAATAAATTCATAACGAACTCCGGAATATATCAACCCCTAAACATAAAAATTTTGTTGTAATCACTATAATTAAAGAGAATTTTTGATGAAAGGATATAAACTAGTGGTTTTCACTAATATATGGACTAATATATTTATTTAAATATAATATTTATAATAATAATAAACATGTATGTACCCAAACCCTAGTAGTCTATAGTTAGTGGTAACTTTATTATAGTTGTACCAGATAAAAGTGTTCACATCACAAAGGAATGAATAGTTTATTATTCTTGGTAAACTAGATATGTAAATTATTTCAATTTAAATTTTAAAACATGAAATATTGTATGAGGAAAGTTAAAATTTAAAATCCTTGAACTCATTCAACATTTCATACTATAAGTTATAGGGAAGGGAAACAAAATAATGTTGAGCTCAAATGCACTACAAGAGTTTCAAAAAGTAAAATCTATCATGATAAATAAACATTCAATAAGTAATAATAAAAATGGAAAGTTAAATATCTTAATACACATTCTACATAATCAGTAACATGACTATTATGAATAGAAAAGGTATAATAAACATGTCAAGAAAAATATCAAAATATATATTCTATTTCATCAATAAGATGAGCACAAAATGAATCCATAGATATTATCAATGAAATAATCTCATGTATAATAATAACTAAACCCTTACGGAAGGAAATTATTAATATTTTACATCAGGATATTAGACATCATGATATAAATACTACCATAAATGTTTTCCAAATTTTTAAAATGTATCAGTAAAAACCTTTTTAATTCTAGCTAACTATTTTTTCTTAAGATTCTATCAATTAATCAAGGGGATACATTTAAGTAGGACCCTCCCTTCACTACATGTCAAGTGAATTCCTAATATAGTGAATGGTCAAATTAGTTTCTAAACAATATTCCTTATCAATTAATATCTATACTGATTAATGAATATGAATATATCAATGTTCACCACAATCTATGAAATAAAATTAATTGTAAGACACTTTTCATAGAAATGATATGTGGATTAATCAATAAGAAGATATATGATAATGAATATAGATATTTAATAAAATATTAATGTCCAATGATCACAAGAGGTTGAATGTTTTTGGGGAATGTTAATTAATATAAAATTAATCATGAAACTGAATGTCAAAACATTCCCTGGTGAAAATAATAAAAAACCATCTAGAGGAATGGTATTGATAGAATTTTTACAATACATAAATTGTTGTTTTCCTTGATGAATAAAAATACAATAAAAAGATCAATAGAATGATTATTGAGTAAAATAGAGTTTTCACTTTGAAAATAAAATTAAAGACTATATATTTTAGAAATATTTTTATTTTTTAAGTGGAATATTAAAACCATGTAAATGATAATTGAAATTAATGAGTGGCCATGATTGCAGGAAGGCCTGTTCATACTGAGTACATTAAAATAATGATTTATTTCACAATATTATAAGAAAAAAAATATAAAAGTGACTTTATAAAAATGATAATTATATTTAAAACATTTTTAAAAAATTAACAAATGTTTCAAAACATTCCTGATTTTTTTAGAAAACGTGGACTTTTAAGAAAAAATATTTTTGATCATATAGAGAAAAAATGTCATAATTTAATAGAAACATTTTCTCAATAATTTTATGTTCTAAAGAGATTATAATGGTAATATTACTTGAAAATTTCATGAATAAAAAAAGGAGAATAAAATTAAATTATTTTATTAGATCATGATCAATTAATTTCTTTCCATGGAAATTAAATAATAAACAATCTCGATTAAAATGAGATTATGAAATAAACTGTTTCTTCTTTGGTAATATTTGAGTAATAATCCCCATGAAATAAATAACATTAAATGAAATATGAAATATAATAAATATAAATATATTGATAATATATCATATCAATGTTTTATTAGATACACCTCATAATATAAGATAGGTGTATGACATTACATATGTCGCAAAGAAGACAATTTGGGGTGATCAACCCTTAAAATGATCATAGCGTTGAACTGAGAATTAATCAATGAATAAATTATTTTTTTCAAATATAAATCCATATAAAACAATTTTAAATATAATTTAAGGTAATGATAAGTTTTTACACTCATAATCTTAGAATATTGAACACAATGATGAGCTAAGAAAACTAAATGAAAAGAAATTTAGTTATGAAATTATTTACCACTTGGTTAATATAATTTGAAATCCCCTTGGATGAAATGATTCAAATTTAAAAAAAAAATCTGTAAAGAGTTATTTTTGATATTACAATTATAATTTTTAGTCTATAATCCATATTAAAAATTAATTTCATAACATTATAATATTCCTCAATGATAGGTAATTGAGACAAAATCCCTTACCTCGTGATTTGTTTTGTAAAAAAATCATTAAAAAATTGTATATGGGTTTCATCATGATATTAATTTGTAAATTAAATTTATTTGTTCTCATAATACATGTATTATCTTCTTATAACATCTTACCACAAATTCATTAACAATATATTATTTATATTCTTGTTTTGGGTGTTAATTGCACTATTTTATCTTACGTGTTTTGTATTGAGAATTCTCATCATTTTTATAGGATATATTTAAAAAAATTATAGATTTATATTCATGATATAAATATCATATTTTCTTATTTTATTCAATTTTACAACCATTCATTACTATTGGATATTGAAAATGAGTTGCATCCCTTTTTTGTAGATGGTGGACCATACAAACATATGAGTGACAATATCATTACCTTAATGGGTGAAAGGGTAATAAAGTGGGTGGTATATTAATTTTATAGAATTATTATAAATTTATATGTGTTACATATATTTATTATTTATATCACTATTACTATCCATGTGATACAATTATGTAAAAAACTAAATCAGTTCACGAGGTGGTAGTATGTCATTCAAATAGTGATGGATTATTTTTTTCAAATGATAGAGGAGATGGATAAATATTATTATATAATAATAATTAAATATCATTATATTGTTGATACTCCTTTAATTATATTACATTTGTACATACATTATCAAAGGTGGGAAAATAATAATTAGAATGAAAGAGCTTAGTTTAGTTGATTTTCATCACTTCGAAGAGAATACATTGGATATCTTATTAAAGACCCTAGGGTTAGAATTTTGTGGATAAAAGGGCATCATAAATTAGTATAATTTTTTTTTTAATATTTTGGTAGTTTTTTCGATTTAAACGATTTATATGTGTGAAAATATACGGGATAGAGTAGCCTTTTATAACTGAGGAGGAGGAAACACAAGGATATGTGTGAAAAGAATAAATCATTTTTCGAATTTTCATATTCCAAAAGGATCATAAATGGATCATTACAAAACCTTATAAGTGATAATTTCTATATATGGACATAAAATATTATTTATAAATTATTTAGGTTCCCTAATAAACCCATTTCAACCATTACCCTAGTAAAACATTTTTAACATTTTCACTATTCATTAAGAGAAAAATTATGTTGGCCATATTAGATAATTGAAATCACCAAAATCAAAATATGGAATCCATTTTACCAAATTAAATTCAAATAATTGGTAGAATTTAGTTAAAAATATGAACCATATAAGTATTAAAAAATGTGTTCTCCAAAAATACATTTTCCATGGATTAGATGATCTTATATTAACTATATAATAAGTAATCAGTATTTGATCGATTTAAATTAAAAATGTATGATATATAATCTTAAAATATAATTTAAACAATTAATCATTTAATATTATTGTAATTAATTAAAATGGTATACCATGACCCGTTTGGTGAAGAAGATATGTAATCAGATTCACATCCCATTGAAGTGCCATTACTATCGGAATACTCATCATGATATTAGTATAATCATACCTTGTATATGAGACCATGTGAGTCATGATCTGTGTGAGAAAAAATAGATTCTGGAATTCCATATGCATCATAGGAGAGTATATGTGTATGAGTCTTACACATTAATGTTTCCCTTTGAGAATATGATTACCAATCTCATTGAGGAAATGGCATGAAGCGTGGGCCATAGGAAAGAGTCATATATGTTCTGTTTATAATAAGAATTTGAATCGTTATTGTATATTTAATCCTTAACCCAATAATGGGTTTGACATACCTATGGTAATTATCAAGGCTTACACAAAAATTTGTTCCCATATACAAGCCTACTATTTATGTATTTTTGAACAAGGAGGGATGGTAGACTTATGGTGGGATTTTTCCCCATGAGTCGAAGATATTTGGGATATGGAGTGACTTATACTAGGGTGTATTCCTATTAAAGATCAGGCCATAAAAAGGCATATAATGTATCCTACTAAGATATTAATTCGGGTTTTCATAGTCCAATTACCCCTTAAACCAAAAATTGGTTAGGTTGGGTGATTAACCCGAGAGAAATTATTTTTTTCACAATGTTTTAGGAATTATTGGGTCTTATACCACGATAGATTTCTATTATTTCATATTCATCATCTATCATATTAAATAAAAAAAGGGATGATGATCATGAAATGTATGTTATTTTTTTTGGAATATCATAGAGGACCCATTGAAGAGAATGACCCAAATTGGGTCACTTGAATGTGTAATCCTAACCCATTAAAGTCACTCTGCATAAAAAGGGGCTATTCAGCAAAGTGTTGTTAGCCAATGGACCACATGGTATAAGTCCAAGCATGTCTACCAGACATGTTTGACATGTCCTTGGGGACTATAATGAATTTATAGGTTTTATTTTAAATGATCCTTGATTGTATTCTTGATAGGCTCCATGATTGATACTAAAATGGAAGACACATCCAATGTTGTTTTACTGACATGTTTTGATTACCTTCAATACATTTCTTGATTTTCTGCACAACATGTTTCAGGTGTTAGTCTAACATGGAGGAAATGTATAAGGGTTTCTTTTATGATCAAATATGGAATGTTCAGGGTTTCTTTAAATGATCAAATCATGTGTGTCATGGGTGTCTCTAATGATCAAGTAGACATATCCAGGACTCCATCACATGATCAAGGATATTTTTCTTGGATTCCATCACATGATCAATGGGACATGTCCAAGACATCTTCATGTGATCAATGTGTATTTTAGAAGAAATGTTCAGATAATCAATGTGACTTTTACATGGCCTCTTCATGTGATCAACGTGACTTGTCTAGGAGGTTTCCTTATGATCAACCTGCATTATCCATAATATTTCACATGATCAAACTGAATAGTCCAATGCCTGGTTCATGATCAATTTTTCTTTTCCAAGGAATGTATTTTGATCAATGTGACATATACAATTACACATAAGAGAAGCATTAGACACATGAAGATCCATTATATCACGTTACATTAATTGGGTCACATTGAGGGATAATTCGAACATGCCCATGATTTCATGCACGCCCATGATTTTATGTTTCATGTCTAATGGGATAATGAATCAAGGCCATATGGACAAAAATAAGAATTCATAGAGTTCATGTTCGAGGGATCATGACGAGGTTAAGAATCTTAGATATTATATGTAATTAATGGGGTCTATTTATGAGTTCATATGTACAACAAGGATACATAGATATGAAGGGGTGTTTCATGAAGGCATCACATGATACTAAATTGTTCATCAAATTTCATATCCACAATGGAGTCATGAGAAGGAATCTATGAGTATGTTCATGGAATTCACATTGATTACACATTTATAAATGAGGGTTTAAAGAACATGGAGTTTATGGAAAAGGGTCTTTACATCATGGTCGTTCACCCCAAGGTATGCATGGAGGAGTGTACATCCTTGGGTGTATGTTCACGAACATCAAAATAGGGAAATGAGGGGAACTTACGAGCCTGACATGTGAATAGAATAACTTGGTTCTTGTTATCTTCATGGGATCACATGATATCTTGAGAGATTATATGAAGGGATCTAAAAAATTGTTATGGGACTACACATTGGTGCCATGTGAATTGATGAGGTTTTACATTTCCAGATCTTGAAACTACTTACGTATCATATTATCATATGAATATCATGAATTAACATGATGTTTCATGGTGGTGTTGCATATTATTAAATTTATCATGAAATCACGTGATCTTCAAAGGATCACTTGATGGGTTCTCATGATCACCTAGAGAGATTCTTCTGAGGGTGGATTCCCACTGCTTTCTCTACATTGTTTATGTATTATTATTCTCCAATGTTATTCCTATTATTTAGAGAGTGTGTTTTTTGTAAGGATATAGGGTTATATATATGAGAAGGTTACATGATGTTTCACTGATTATCATGGTGTACAATTCACTTGTTCTATATTGAGGTGGTAAATATATTTTCATGAATATCATATGATGTACATATGATCACGTGAAGTATTTTTTTAATAGTTACTCCCAGACTATTCAATTCCCCTATTTTCATCATTCTATATTTAGGAGGTTTCTTTGTAGTGTTCTTCATAGTATTAGTTTTGTACAATCATTCCCTGGAATACAGGGTGTTGAGGTGGTGTTGCTTTACCGGGTCCATAGGCGGGAGGCTCTCTTGATGGGAGTTGTGTTCTATTGCTGAAAATCATTTTTTTGTCCATAAATATTCATATGATCATTACCATTTTAATATGTTAATAATTTTTCTTCTATGTATAGACTCTAAATATTGAATGATCAACATCATTCGATCATCCATTGGTTATGTTAGAGCCTTTGGCTAATCCTGTGGTGTCACAATCTCATATAAAGAAACCCCATTAAAGGTAGATGGTTGTGAGTGATATCCTATTCAAACTCATGATGTCTTGGTTGAAATTCACGTGATCAATGCTTAATCACACTACATCATAATGATAATAGTAATCACATAATGTGATAGTCAACACTTAATTGTGGCTCGGTGGTTGCCTTCATTTTGATCACGTGATCCATTTTACATCTTGCGATAGATTCATATTATAGATTTATGGGATTCATGTGAATTGAAGACACATGCATGGATTTGATACATCAAGGATAATGTTTCTCTCTGAAGATTGATGACTGGGGAAGGTCATAAAGGAATTGGTCTAGATGTGTATTCATGCTTGCATCTGGTGTATCTCTACATCAAACCAGTGGTGATTGTAGTGTGGAAGGTGGGTGGAAGTTGAAGATGGTGTGGGGAACTGACCAGAATACTGAGATCAAGCAGATTGTATTGTCATGGTTTTTTCTGTATGATTTTTATAGAGGTATATTTTGAGGTCAGACACTCATTCCACATTGATATGGTTGTTTGTTTGGCTCCCCTTAATAAGCCTGGTTGTTCCATCCGCTACTCGTGCTAGTTGTGGGGTTGACATCAAGGACACAGACACCAAAACCCACACAATCCACATCATTCCATTGTGCACCCCACCTAGGCACACCTACATGTTCCCATGTGCTCTCACCATAAGTGATTTTCTTACAAACATTCATGTTTCTCAGTTTTCAAGATTTTTTTCTCCCTATGTGTGGTTGAGTCTTCACTACCATACATTTATATTACTTGAGTTGGCTAGCCGGTTGGTTTAAATGAACCATATTCTGGCTGGGGGGGGGGGGGGGTTCAAAAATACATTTAAGAATATTCCATGTAAAATGGATAAAACAATGACCAAAATTATATTCCCTTATTAAAAAATGAAAATCCCATATTCTTCAACAGTGATATATATGATTTTTTATGTGTGTTATATAATTATTTTCCATTTTCTACATATTCATCAAATCATCAAAAAAAATTGCATGGTAAAACATTATGGGATCCAAAAAATCCACCCTTAGAATTATATTCATCCAGGATAAAAATAATATAATACTAAGGTAGACATAGATCACTTTTCCAAATATGTTTATCTCTCATGGGATTTCATATTGATCCCTTTGTGATGATTTTTCCAGAGTATGTTCAATAAGGGAATTCGAGTGTTCTTAAGGGTAGACTCTTGATCATGAATTATCATATAAATCAAAGATAGGTATTAGCCTTTGATTGGGGAATTGATAGCGTAATAATTTTTTATATATTCCAAGATTAAAAAGGGATTTAGTGGAATATAACTTGGTATTTTATCCTTGATAAGAGGCATGGACGTCCATATGTGTCCTAAGGGAATGATAATAAATCCATATGTATTTCTAAGATAAAATACCATCAAGATCATGCTTATTCATATGGAATATATTTTCTTAAATGAATGAATCTATGGAGAATGTAAAAAACGTAGTCCTATCTCATACAAAGAGAGGGTAATTTCATTTTTTGGTGATGAAATCCTAGGTTGAGACACATATTTTGGTGGAGATGGTGCACAGATCTGGATCTCATGCCACATTTCAGGCCACATAATGTAGACTTATCAAATATATTTATGGTCTTAAAATACAATCCAAGTATCATGTTTTTAAAAGAATAATAGGAATATTCACTTTCAAGTGGGTCCAGATATATTACAATGTGAACAAATTTATAACCATATTAGTCAACCATGTGATCATGGATTTTATTTTTCTACAGATTCATAATATTCAATTGAAGTTTTCAATCTCTTTTTTTTTTCAGCCCAAATTTGTTCTTCAGATCCATATGGGAAATTGTTAGTAGACATGGACATGAATATTTATCAGTCTTCCCTCTTACAAGTTTTTTCAACTGACTAGTTTTTTGACTTTTCTGTTTTATAAATGATCAATATTATTTAGATCTCATAAAGTGAACATTTAGTAAGAAGAAACTCAACCTTTTCCCAGGTTTCCCTTTTTATGTTTTCAAACTTGAGAGAAATTTTTCTCTTTTAGTTATTTGTTTTATGGTATTGGAAATTAGACCATTTTTTTGTTTTATTTTAGTACCTACTAGGATAGAACCTCTATTTCTGATAGTTTAGAGTTTTATAGGTTGGAAGGTATGTTAATGTAATATTAGAGTATTCTATATCAGACCTTCTCTTGTTTGTAGTTTAGATTCTTCAAGATTTTACTTTCTTCTGTTGGTCGTTTAGAGTCTTTTAGCTTGGTATTTCTGATGTAGGTTGTTAAAATTATTTTAGCTAGGACATTTTGTTATTTTTAGTATAGTGTCTTATAAATTGTCCCTTCTTTTGGTGGAAGTTTAGATTCTTCTAGATCATACATTCTATTTTTTAATTAATATTATTCTATTTTAGACTTCCTACTTCTGGTAGTTTAGAGGATTCTATAATCGATATTCTGATGATGGTAGTTTGGAGTCTTCCACCTCTGGCAATTTATTACAGGTATTTTAGAGTCTTCTAGTTCTGACTATGAGATTCTATTTTAGACTTCCTACTTATGGTAGTTTATAGGATTCTATCTTATATATTCCTCTAGTTGGTTGTATAGAATCACTTATGCATGGTCTATTAGGAATTAAATGTTTCATCATGTAGCAGAATTCCAACTCTATCCATGGGATATGAATCATTTTTTAGATATGGTATTAGTAGTGGTTAAAATATTAGTGATGTCAAATCCACCAGGATAGTTGGAATATGGGATGTGTATATCACATGTACAAAATCGTGAACTAGTGAATATAGAATTTGAAATACATACCCAGGATGACCCAAAACACACTATGTTGTCAGGTTCTTCCATGGAATTAATGGGCCTCAAAAGGATTATAGTTACTTTTCTGCTAGGAGGTGATACCTTTAATTGGATGTTCAGAATCGATAATTCACGGGTTCATTGGGATTACATAAATTATAAAGAAAATGGGATCCACAATATTTTCCAAGGGTCATGGGGATTTTTGAAGACCAAAATATCTTGATGATGAAGTTGGAATTGGTGAAAAACTATAAAAGGAAGGGATCTGGAACACTAAGGTACTTTTTCTTTTATTTGGGAAGGTTGGGACCTATTCCATGTGGTTTCATTCCACATAGTGTGTTCCATAAAAATATTAATAATAAGAGTCTCACATTCCTATTATATGAATTTGTACAAAATTTTGAAATATAACATCGAGGATATCAAATCCTTGTCAATTTCCATGTTTTGAAGATTATAAATTATAATCTTGGAATGTATGAGTTTACTATATGTGGAAAATGATGTGTACAGGTCTACCATTTGTAATTTAAGAGACAATAATGTTCCATATAGTTAGGACAGTAACTCGTGGATTTAAGGTGGCCTTCCAGGGATCCAAGGGTTCATCTAGAGGAACCAATACCTATCAATAGTTATCTATAGGTAAGGGACACAAACAAGGAAGGCCAAGGATCATGTGGTCTCAATAGATGAATATACAATTAATGAACTATTTTTGTCAGTATATAATTTTAAAAAAGTGGTATATGAAGAGTGTGAGATTTAAGAAGGGTTTGAGAACCGTAAAAAAATTGAATCCACCTAGTGAACATGTTATCATGGTGTGGTGATGTGAAAAATAATTACTCTATATTTTTGCATGACAAAAGGTCCAACAAGAATGAATCATATACTAGAGCCAAAAAACTAGTCTTGTAATATTTATGCCTTATTTATTTATGGTCTATCTTTTATCTTATACTCTAATGATTAATCATTTAGTGACCATTGAATTAAATTTCACATAGTCCACACATTGGAATTTTTCATCATGAAAAGTTTTATGTATTATTCTAAAGAATTTATAGAGTCTTTTTATTTCAACCATTAAAGGATAAAGATCATGTTTATACAACTTTGTCTATAGTTTACACAGTTTAAGGTTATTACCCACATGAACATGTTATGGGGGAGATGTTAAAATAGCATATTTAAGGAATCCATGGTTAGAAGTAAACCACCATCCATTTTATTGGGAGAAGGAAATTTTGTAAATCATGGCTTGATGTTATTGGTAAATGTGTGATTTTACTATATTATGATGTTGGGGATGACATAAAACACCCTAATGTGTGATGTTCTTTCACAGTGATGTTAGACTCACAAGGATCAAAAATCCAATACTTCAGGAACAATATGAATTTGGTTGGTAGGAAAAAGTCCATATGAATCCATAGAATGTTAAAAAATAGGGAGGTGTTTTCCTTTAAAGGTTCTAGGAAATATTTTATTATTATTTATGTTCTCAATATTTGGAGTGTGATTAATTGGTTGAGGGGATTAAAAGATAACAGAAGAACGCCATTCTTTGGTCAGTCATGGATAGGATCTTGTGGTCCTTCGATAAGGAATGATTATGGGTTATAGAATGAAAATTTTAACATCAAATCATGGGAATGCATCAATCATGATGTTTAATTTCATGTGACAAGTGAGTTTTTCTTAAAGATTATGACCATGTAGTAAGGATTTTTTTCTTGTAGTTTAATGACATGCTGTAAGGACATGCTCATTTAGTTTAGAATCATGAATATAGTATATGGTACCCAATATAAGTTTCATCTTGTTCACATAATATGGATATGTTTTTTTAGATTCCCTAATCTCACTTGAGACATGCTCGGTGTGAGGAACAATGGAAAACTGGGAAGTCGATTAAGTCGTTATAGATTGGGTGTCAGATGGAGCGCATCATAGGTCAAGCCCATATGATGTTATGGATACATTTTTATCATGTTATATGTTGCATATGAACCCATTATTGAAAATTAATGTCTCATTATGTGTCATATGACAGCAAGAATAAAGCCACATATTTTTCTTTTATGAAATCTTCTTGTGCACCACTGCCCCATACAAAGAAAGGAGAAATTTTTTAACAATAGATGGACCTAGGATTAGAGATATGAGAGTCAATATATATCCAATGGTAATAGGAATAAATCCACATATAGTTCTATAATTGGAAAATATGTACACAGTTCTGACCCGTATGCAGATGGAGGAAGTTTTTCCCATTGATTGTAGCATTTGGACACTAGAATATAGATACGGACTTCATTTTGTATCCTGTGATGGTAGGAATCAATACAGACACAGTTATTGAATGGTAAAATCCTGACACATGAATGGACCATATGTATAGTGGAATTATTCCCATTTATTGTTTTTTTAGACCCATGATTGGAGATCTGGGTTTCACCGTGTATCTTATGATGGTAGGAATGAATCCACATGTTGTCGTTGAAGGGAAAAATCTATACACATGTCTAACCCATACATAGAGGTGGTATTTTTCCCACTGTTTATCATGTTTCAAACCATGAAATGTTATTTAGGAATCACTATGTATCGTGTGATGATAAGAATCAATCCACACATTAATCTTTCACAAACGTGGTGTGGGAGACCAACTCAAAAGATAGTGTTCCTCTAAGGAAAATTCTATATTAATACCCCATTTTATGTCATGAAAGAGACATCAACCATGTAGTTTAATGTCTTATGTTAGGGAATCTTGGTTTTCATTTTAAGATATCACATCCAGAACAACTAACCCAGATGTGTTATAAAATTCTTCAATCATATAGCGAATCCAATACCAAAATTCCTAAGACAACATGATCTTTTCTTGGTGGGAGAAAAAATAAATGGAGATGAATTCCTTCAGAGAAACTAAGTAATTAAAACCAATGATGAGGGATTTTGGTATCTTATGGTGGCTAGGCCAAGATATAGGATCTAGGAATCTTTATAAATCTCATTGGAATGATAATCATGATGTATGTATTTTTATCAAAATGATGGTATTTAAGATCATATAGAAAGGATAATGGTTCCCTAATGTGAAAAAGAAGGAACAAACCCCTAAAAAAACTATCATGTCATTTGGGATGTCAAATAAGGAGAAGAATCTAGTTTTTTGGATATGAGGATTTCTAATCTAGTCTCCCATGGAATACAATTCATGGAACACAAGTTAAAACTACATTTTAACATCATGTGCTAAAGATGTTGTTACATAGTTTGATGTCATGTGATCATGGTGAATGTATTGTTGGTAGACCAATGATTTGGGATCTGGTCGTTAATATGTATCCTATTATGGTAGGAATCAAGACACATGTTTTTCATGAGTGTGGTGATTCCCTGTGTGGATCTAGATAACACAAAGAGATGAGGTAATTTCATTTTTCTCTCACACATATCTATACCACCTTCAATGAATCGTCCATGAAGTAACCTTGTATGTTTAGTTTAATATCACGTGGAAAGGACATAAGGTACTATTTAGTTTAACAAATTTCAAATAATACTTTCTACATATAGATTAATTTTTTATAGTAAGAACATTTTATTCTTTTAGTTTAATTTCATGAGACAAGGAAATTTTCCTCTTCGGTTTAATAGACGTAGATGGATTTGACAGTATCACTAAAATTTATTTATTGGGAACTCCCACAATTTTAATGGGGGTGCACGAAATATTCCTCATCCATACTGGATAATGAGTAAGCTCCATTGGAATAGAAATTATGTATGATGTAAAGCCCTTCCCATTTGGATTATATATTTGGTGTTTTCTTTCCTGTTATCATTAGGTTGATGAGAACCGTCCCCAGTTCTCCTTGAATGAATGAATGAATGTTATTATTTTAATTGATGTATTTTTTTGATATAATTATGTTGTGATTCTTATTTGCGTAGTGTATAAAACCCTTTATCATATATCAATTCTAACTCATACAGTAGATTTTTAAATTTCTTATAATCTGATATTTTTTGAATATAACTATTATAAGTGAGGGAAACCTAATTTAAATGTGAAATAATGGTTATTTCTAAAAAAGAAATAATTTAAAGGATATTTTGTAGTAGGGTATGTGGTGGTTGGGAAAGACAATAATGCTTGGAGGAGGTTTTTCAACTAGGAATTCTTTTCTGTATCTTCTGTATTCTATAAAATAGTTTATAGAGTCATATTGAAAGACTCTATTTTTTCATTTTCCACCTCATGGAAGAAAGATGAATGGTTGGAATAAATGTTGAACTATTTGTACAATTAATTTTATTTTGTAGAATAGAATTTTCTGTCATGGTATATTAATATCATGTGAGGTGATTTGAATATGGTGATGACATTGTATTTTATAAGCTTGTTTATATTATTAATCCTATCTCCCTTGAAGGGTATTACCTCAACCTATTTGAAAAAGAAGTGGGTAAGAGTAAGGATATATATAAACTACTTATCTATAGCCAGTGGATGTGTCCCTATAGTATCATTTCCCCATATGATGAATGACTAGGAATATTTAGCTATGTGTAGAAATTATAGGGGCAGATGCTTGAAGTTTCCATTAATGAGACTTGCATTAAATTTTATGTTGAATTCCACAAGGTCCTATATAATTTTCTTCTATTATTTATCGAGCCTCTATATTTGGTGTGAAATCATGTTCCCAAATTGTTGAGAACCATACGATCCTTCATGTAATTCTTACATTTTGGGAGGAATTTTAATTTCTACTATGGATCTGGGGAGGACTCCATCTTTGCATTTTTTGTAAATAGATTTTTTTTCTCATTTGGCCAATTCTGAAGGGAAAAGTATGGTGTTCAATGTTTAGAATATTGACTACCAACTTAGTTTGTTTTGTGAATCCCAATTAAGAGAAAATAATATATGGGATATATCTATCAATGGGTGGATATCGGTTCATCAGTCTATGAGGAGGTTCTGATCTGATTGATTTTTTACATCTCACAAATGATTACAAATGAGACCATTCATCAGTGCGTGATGTGAAAGACCACTTTGTCTTGATCAAAATTTTATAAAATTGTAGCAGCATTATAAATTGTATTTAAAAGAGAAATTTTTGACAAAGGGACATGATACAACATTGGTTCAAAGGGGTAATCTTCCATCATTCCACTAACACAGCCGATGAGGAGGGAAATTATTCCTTTTTATGGATTATTCATCGTTGATTTATTTTATCACTAGATATAACTACCCATTGATGTTTAGGTAGGCTATTTTAACCGATAGGGAAAATTCTAAGCTATAAATGAGGTATTGGTATTCGGCCTCATTATTAGTACAACCATCAGAAAATATCAGAGCATTGAAAATTTTTCATTTTTCAAATAAAAAAATACATCCCCTTATCCATCCTAATTGAACTTTGGGTTTTCTAGTCTCATTAAAATAGGAATTTGGGATGCACCATGAAAATAAATATCCCATGTTCTAGGAGTGTATTAGGAATAAAAATAATATTCATATTTATGTTTGGTGTCCATTGGTGTACTCTTTAGGGTGGGATGTACCGTAATGAAATTAAATAGGGTCTGACCATTCCCTGGCACCTATAGAATGAACTCGAGGACATGTTATTGCAGAATCACCACCGAACATCCCAAACACCCAATTACTATATGGATTCCAATATATACATGAGGTGTTTAGTACAATATACCTTGTGTTATTTATAGAGATACATGTAATGCATCATATTTTCCACTGCAGATATGGACATGAAGAAGTTATTATCGACATCAGAATACTAGGTATCGGGACCTAGAATCATTAAACAAATTTAGTAGTGATTTTTATGATTTCCTGCATCATTTTTTCATTTGAGGAGGGATCTAAGTTATCATTTTATATATGACACATAAATGATGATTGGATTTATTTCCATCAATGGAATTAATATTGGTAGGTGCAGAAAGTACAATTTGAGACTCTAAAAGATTTACTAAAATTACTAATTCAATTATTAGGTTTCTCCTTCCTCCATTAACATAGTTAGGGAGATATAGTTTACAGCTAAGTTATCAATAAAACACCAAATTTATGTACTGTACATCCTCAGTAATTTGAGATTCATAGGGGATGACATTTCTAGGATTTCACTAGTGTTTTCTGGGTCAACTTCAATTCCATGATTGAATACCATAAAGACAATGACTTTTCTAGATGTTACCTCGAAAAAAGAAATCAATAGTTTCATCCTAAACTATACTACTATAAAATTTTGAGGATTGTTTTACGATCCATTAAGTGGTGAAATCTCTATCAAGATTTGACCATCATGTTTTCAACATACCATAACATTATTTAAACCTATAAGGTATTAAACATATAATCCATGGAACATTGATATGTAATATTAATTTTGTTTAATCCAAATAAAGTGAACTAATTGAAAAATATCCCAAGGGATTCTCTAAAGGTAGATTATTCCTCATATTCAGTGTCCATATTTATTTTATTTTACCTTGAATACCCATTGATAGTGGAAATTAATTAGAATCCAACAATTTCATCGATATAAATTTCTATGATCAGTAATGGGAAAATAGACTTTGGGATGTTTCTATTAAGGTCTCTAATATTTATTGAGACCCTAATATTCTCATTATTTTTCTTGAGAGTGACTATTTGAGTTATCCATCTTAGATATTTCACATCATGGAAAAATTTAACTTTTATCAACTTTTCAATTTTTGATTCTATAGGTGTATCCTACTAGATTCATGTTTGAAACCTATATTTTATATAGAAAAGACTAGATTGTGTGTATCCACTTCAGTGTTTAAACTGGGAATTTATGTAAACGTTGATGAAAAAACATATCGATGTTTCTTTAGAATTGGAATTTACATCTACTAATCCTTGAGAGTAATGGAAGCACTAATAAAAATTGTAAAAAGTATTATTTTGTTCCCAAATTCATCTACTTGAGCTCATCGATAGTGATGGTGATGCCTTCCTCAAATTTCAGAGGGGTGTTCTTGAGGTCATCATCTTCTTATTCCTCTTCAAAATATGTGGATAAATTTTCGGAAATGGTGCGTAATCTATAAAAATCCATGTCATGATCAGAGTGAGATAGGGCATGGGAAGAGATGTTGTCATCCCCAACATTCAGGGTCATCACGAATAGATTGTGAAGAGTATTATTTTATTTTATCCTATTAATGGGGAAAATATGAGCCTAGATATTTTTGATTAGGTCTACAACCTCAATCAGATTTATGGAAAGCACATAATCACTATTGAATATACTCCAAGGATTTATTGTGGAAATTCCCAAGCTATTAGGGGCTTCAAACTGCATATTTACATCTACCATTGGTTGTTTGTGCTACATTTTATATAAACCATATTTATCATATGAGGCTATTTAAGAATCTCATGGGGCACTATCACCATGTAGTATGTTAAAATTCCCATCAATTGGGTATTTCAAACACTAATGAAAATTTATATTTACCACCTCATGTTTATGATGCCATGGTCTTCTATGAAGGAGATTATATGTGGTGTATAGCTGGAAAAGAATGAAATCAATGTTAGATATGTGATCTGAAAACTAAACAATGATCTTAATCTTCCTAATTTGTCTTTTCTATCTCTTATCATACCCATGAATGTGTATCTTTTTATGAGGTAAATCCCCCTCTCTATATCCCAAAGTTCAAAGGTCTTGAATTAAGAAGATGTTGATCCTAGAACAATCGCCAATCAGAAATATTTTGATGTGGACATTGTTGAGTTTTCCAAAAAACATATAGGGGTCTTATATGTACATGGATGACCTTTTATAGATCATATTCTATGAATGTGATGGTGAAATGGAATTATGATTGAATATTATCCACTAGATGAACCTCAGTTATAGAAAATAACATTTCAAACATTTATGGGATATGTATGGATTAAACTAGAACATATTCTGGTTATTTAAAAATATGCATAGAATTCATGATTGAGAGTTTGGTGTGGATAATTTCCAACTATTTCAAAATGTTTTAAATTTCTACCAATGATCTGTGCATCCCAATGTGGGGTCACAAATTTTTATTTCTTTCATGGGATAATGTATTTGAGGAAGATATGATAGGTTATTTAGAATATGTTTAAGAAACATAGAACACTAGTGATGTAGATCATGCCCAAATTCCCCTTTGTTTGGAAATATTAGACAATCCCACCCCACCTTGCTGGTCATTTAATATGACAGTACTTAGATAAACATTTTTAGGCTCTGGGACACCATAGTGTGTCTATTGGGATTTAAAATGTTCTCTCCCATGGGTTTCAGATTCATATATGTCCTATATGAGAAAGTGAACAAGATATTTGGTTTGAAAACTCACATGTTTTCCCTTGTCACCTCAGATCCTACATCTTCGGCCTCCAAATCTTCTGTCGGGTAGGGGGACCTATTTTTTAAGGGCATATATATCATCATATAAGGGGTTTTCTAAGTGTATTACATTATGAAAACCAAATATGATCTTTTCCTCCGATGAGGGTTCCATTAGGTGGGGTGGTGATAATTATCTAGTCATTACAAGGTAGTATTTTGAAAGAGATTGAATTTGTATGGGAGCTGAATACAAGTCTTCTACTATAGTATCGTACTATTTAAAAGGATTACATCCACATATAAGGGATTATTTTATATAAATTCCCTATGAGATGGGATATTTTTGGGGTTTCCAAGCTATTCTGTCAGGGTTCCTTGAGATCCATCAACTTTTATTCTAGTCATCCAGTTACTGAACTTATTCCCATTCTAGGCCAAAATTTCATACCAATTGCCCTGTTATTATGGGTTGACGAAGGCTAAAAAATTCACCCTTCCATGTAATTTTACAATATCACCTACATAGAATTAAACATTATTTGTAGGATGCTTTTGAATAATATGTAATTTAGGATGGTGTGACCCAACCTTCTATGGAAAGGGTATTAGTTAGGACGACCAAAGAGGTTGACCATGTTATCTTTTATGGGCTACAACAAATTTAGTATTTTTTTTCCATGGATACAACAAAATAAATAAGGACCTAAACATTTAATAAGGAGTAAAATTTATTCACATGTTCATCAAATCATGAGTGACCATGATCGCATTATACTTATAGTAAAGGGAGATTTTCTTGATGTTGTAGATTTATATGAGGATCTGGATGATTCAAAGACTATATAGGTTCTTAAATGGGAACTGGTACTAGTTTGAGTGTAAAAATGGATGTTTCTAACTTCTTGATCCTTTCTTTTATTAAGAGTGTATGGGCCAAGATTTATCTAATGGAAACTGAATAGAATCATCTAGGAATTGTTTGATTTATGAAAACTCATGAAATGCGCATAGACTCTTCATTAAGATCAATGGCATTTAACAATCATCCCAAGGATTTTCAACACAGTGTTCAAAAAATTTCTCTTCAATGAGAGGGATGTAAAGTGAATAGGAGATACCTTTCTATATAGTGATGAAGACAGAAACACTAAAATTTTAATTTTTCTTGTAGATTATAAGGAAGAAAATAGTAATTCACCTTACTGTAGAGCAGAATTGATATTGTAATTCATGAAAAAGATCTTCCCATCCAACAATAAATTCTATTAAGACGATGCTATAACAAACGAAGGTAGTCCCAATTAGAGTCTTTACAAAACATGACATCCTTGCCACCTCCTTCTGATCTCAAGGGCCCATAATTAGGCCACTGTGAGACACATAGTGTGTGAGATGTTGTTTTAGATCTCACATTCCATTAAAGGTTGATAAGGTAGTAATTAAAAAACATTTGTGGTAGAAAAGTTTCATCTACCCTTTAAAGATAAGAATTCTTCTACGGATGTATGGATGTGTGTCCCTCATCTATGTATTCCATTCGAGCGTACATGGATTCAATGGTATTGAGTAGTTCTTGAGATAAAAATTTCTATGATACCTCCCCTTTTTTGGGAGTGGGAGGGGCCTAATAAGTTGGCCCTACTTTCGTATATTGAAGTTTTTTATCTATTCTAGGACTAAATGTTGTCTCTGAAGGGGTAGTGACTGTATCTATAATGGAGGAAAGGAAAGATCATATTTAAATTCATCATTTATGTAGACTATATTCCAAGATATAGAGTTTGATTGACACTTAGATTCCAAATTTTTTGTAGGATCAACACATTCCTAATGTATGTGAGGAAGGATATATATATATGTGTGAAGATGATAACCAGTGGTAAATTTTCCAATGAGTATATCATTATTGAGTTGACTAATGTTTTTTATCATGTTCTCATATAGTTTCAACCATTCCTCCAAGGAATAAATTTAAATTCATTGGGGTGGGGATTGAGATGTATCAACAAAATTCCCTTTATCCTTAGCATTGTTTCAATATAGATTGGATGACCCATTATTCATAAGTTCAATATTTTGTAATCTCTATTGGTTCTAGATAAATGCAACCTCTGTTTCTATATCCAGATCACCATTATCTTTATGTATGTTCCATGTATTGCATCCATCTATATCTTAGTCCTGGTTTACATTATCAACTTTGTTTATGGTGAAGAAATTCACTAAGGTGTATCAGGTAATGGTAGTCATCCCATTACTCTCAACAAAATAGCGTGATTCCACACTAGTTTCAATAGGTTCATTTCCATATCCCTTGGGAATATGGTACCTTTTAGGATGGCGAATTCTATAGGGGTTAACTCCCTTATCTATACAATCCTCTCATCTTAGTCTATGAATAATAACCTTGTGGTAGTTTTTGGTCATGTTTTCCAAATAGGCCATAAATAGAAGAGGTTTTTCTTACAGAGGGATGAAAAAATGGGATACCAACGTTTGATATTAACCTCACAACATGGAAAATAATTATTCCCTATGTGGTGATGATAATAATGAAAATTATCCCACCCTGTGGGATATAGACTATTTGGGGAATCAATTGGTACTTGTTGATGCTACTGTTGATGATTCGATGATTCCAGTCGAGTATTTAAAGATTACTATTAAAGGAATTGAGATATAAATGATATTAACACCATTGGAAGTGAATGAAATAAGACCACTAATAATTTCTCCGAGATCATTTTGGTGTATGATGAACCTAGTGAAGGGAATTGAGATAAATATTCCCATATCCCTAAGGGTTGGAGTTGGTTTGAAACTTCCAACGATATATCTCGAATCCTCCCATTCATTGAGGACCTATGGGGGGAGGTGGTGGAAAATATTCCACTAGATCTGTGGGTTGTATTAAATCCTAGAGGAATACTATGTTACCTCCAATTGTGATGCATTTGATATGGTGAAATTGTGCTTATGCATGAGAAAAGTGTAATTCCATCCCAAGACTGATGTTTTTTCCTATAGAATGTTTTTGGGTTGTCCACAACATCAGATTACTTGTCTAAAATGTATTCCCATTATTTAGAGGTTCAATGATTAATGGTCTTTTGTCATACCCCTGTATTTATTCACCACATCATTTCATCTTTAAATCTGGGGTATTCTAGTGTATGGACCAACTAGAACAAACATTACCTAATCCCCTAATTTTGTCGGAGGAAATGAAATTATAGGATGCCATATTAGGGAAGTTCTTCTATTATAGGGGTGAAAATAAGTACAATATACTATAATTTCTCTATCTTTAGATATAGATACCTTACATGGATTCAACGATAAGTTTTTGAAGTGGAAAGGTGTAATGGTAAAAATTGTGTTGTATATTTATGTTGTGCATTTATTGTTCCAGATATCATGACATAGAGATATTATACAAGTCCAGTAAAAAATGTTTTATTTTGATGGTTTTAAGGAAAACCTTATTTTTCAATCATTTAATCATGCATTAGCTGACCACATATTTTGATCTAGGTAAGGTACACTCTCTTTCCCTAGCTCATCTATAATCTCATAGTCAGAAGTTCCATGAGTGTAAAACATCATCAGGATGTTTTTATGATAACTCTCTACATATATCAATGTAATCTTCCAATTCATCAAGTAATTATGTTTTCACCAAGTCATACCATAAAGGATACCTCTCTAGGTTGCCTGTTGACCATGAGAAAGTGCTCATGAAGGATTATAAGTATTTTTATATGGTTATAGTATGTGTTTTGAGAACCATTCTATATGATGTAATCTAGGTTTTAAGAACCTATACATATGGAGGTTCTAGGGAAAAGAGAATATTTCTTTTTAGGAGGGAGATATTAACATGGGGAGGTATACCATGGTGGATGTTAGGAGTAGAATACATTTTATGCATCTCCATAATTACATAATAAAGACTATCAAGGTAATTATCAGCTGCTGATTTGGTTGAAGAGTCGATAGACCCTTGAGGTGTTGTAGATATGCATAAAACTGCCTCAAGGTCAAGGGTATTATTCTCATTCTTCAGTGTGGCTGGAATATAGCACCAACCATTTGGGGTTGGCAAGAGATATGAGCCTACTTCTTGATGGTTTACAGAACATGTTAATAACTGTATCGTGTTGTGGGGATATGATTTCAATACTAAGAGTCGTATTGATAATTCCAATGAGCTCTTATATCATCAATATCAATACAAGCCCTCCCAGGGTGGATGATATAATATTCCAATAAATTCAAGCTAATGTGTGGGTTTTATTCCAAGTCCAGTATCCATTCACTTTCGAAATATATAGATGGACATCTAGAATTCAAGGAGGGATATGATCGGTCTCCTATATGATGTTGTAATATTTCAAGTATCTTTATTGATAGGAATATGATCCTATCCCAAGACATGTTCCAATATCACTTGTTGAGCACCATTCTAGTGCCATTGGATTATGTGGATAGTTATTTTGATAGGAATGTGATCATGTCCCGAGGCATTCTTCGCTCTCAATAGGTGTGCCCCAGTCTGAATAGGGATAGGATCCTGGTCATGTTCCTTTGGAGTATTCTACTAGCCTTTTTAGATGAGAATATTATCCTTTCCAATGGCATGTGCCACTACAACGTTTTTGATACTTTGTCAGAATGGGGTTATGATCGATGTCAGGTGAATTTGGAGTATGCCACCAAAATTTCATGATTGAAATTTGAGCCTATCTTGAGGCATGTGTTTCTATCACATGGTGAACCCTAGTCAGAATAGGGATATGATCCCAGTCCTATGCCTCTCCCTTTACAGGAATATACCAATAATCCTACTGGATTGGAGAAAATCATGTTATTTCTCCATATTAGATAACTAATAAATTTAAACATATTGGTGTACTAATATGGTTATTGGGATAGGAATGTATGTTTTTCCTTTCTTAATCTATAGAATTTATCAGGGAGCTCCTCTGTTGTTGTCAAAAATTAATAGAACATTAACATTATATGTAATGGAATGAATTTAAATATTCTCTTAGTTACTAGGTTGTTACAGTAGAATTGATAGATTGATGTGGGAAAGTATTCCCACTCATTTCACCCTTATTCCATCAAAATTTGTTGGGGGGCATTTTACATGTGGGATTTGATCAATTCCAAACCTATAATTGCTACCCAAATTTGATAATAGACACCATTTTAAAATAGAAGTGATATTATCCTTCTCCATATGGTTTTTACCTTTAAAAATTTTACAAGGTTTCCTTATCTACAATATTTGAGTGTCTAGGGAGGTAGCCAGTTGGATAATTCCCTCAGTATGTAGATGAAGGGTATTAGTGATTTTTTATACAACTGTAATCAAGAATGTACTGTGTCATTGGTACTTATAGTAATTTAAACATCCACATGATGATGAACATATATCCATGAGATTTATTTTTCATATAGCTTACCATCATGTCATGGTGACATGTTCCATACAATTTATTATCAAGCATTATGGATTTGTTCATGTATTTTAACATCACATGACAAGGACATTGTCGTACAGTTTAAAGACATAATAAAATGAAATTGTTGTGAATTTTAACATAATGTGACTAGGTTGATTTCATACATTTTAACATCATGGAATTTGGACATGGTCATATAGGTTAACATCATGAAACTACAATTTAATTCCATGTGACATTGACATAGTGATGTATTTTAACTTCATGAAACTAGGACATGTCATGTATTTTAATGTCATGAAACCAGGATCTGGTGATTCTGTTTATTTTCATTCGAACATGATTTGGTCGTAACATCATATGACTAGAAAATTGATATAGTAACCTTTTAGGAGAGATAATTTTCTGATGAAACATGGATAACTAATATCCATATTTTTGGAGTTTCATGATCATATAACTCTATCAAGCCTTTATTTACCTATTTATGTATACAATATTTAAATAAAAAATATATATCTATTGTGTTCTTAAGACATTTATGGCAAGGGTTTTAATTTTCATATCCTATATACTAAACGACACTCATTTTCCTTATTGCTGGGAGCTTTATCAAACCATTATACACGCCATATTGAAAATACTTGGGGACATGATTTATTCAGATGGAATTGGATTTTATCAATATAATTTTGAAATATATAATACTACCATTAGGATGCATGTGGTCTATTCTCTTCTTCCCAATTTTCATGTTCTATTCGGATTGATCACATGATTGGAATGCAGATTCTGGTGTTGATGGATCCATCCTACACCTTTCCATCTACTCTTGAAGCTAGTATATAAAGTAAAAGCCCTTCATAATCATATTCTTGAGGATCTTGTGGTAGAAGAAACAATTTCTATGGCCTATCATTCATTACCTACTTGGATTCCTCATTACCAAGAGTTCTATCAAACCATTCTCAATGGATTACTTAAAATACTCATGGATATGTTTCGATTAGAAGGAATATACAATATTTTATCATTCATCAAGGGATATAATAACTTGCTACTTTTCTCACATTGTACCCATACATCTATTTTCATGGGCACATCACTGAGTAATTAGTTCAATTTTCAGATCCTCGATTCATATTTGTCTTATGGTAGGTGTTTTTTCATTGTGGGAATTGGATGATGCGGATGCTTCCCACTAAATAAACAAACCCCACTCACCTAAAGGATTTTTTTGAAATGGATGAGGTCGTATGGTTTGTATAATACCAGTGATTAGGAGGTGAAAAATATTTAAATTCAACTATCCTTATGGGCTAGGGGTCTTAAAAATATGAAAAATCTCCCAAACTTGTGGGATGAGGTGACATAAAAAATGGCTATATTTCACCAGATGAAGGGATCAAAAATAAAAAAATTCCATTAGCCATGTGGGATGGAGAATGTTACTAAAAAGGGGGATTCCATAGTATGGTGATGGTATGTCATTCAAGGGATGTTTTCATAGGTGTATTCCAAAAATTATTTCCCATAGATCCTGTTTATCTCATTGAAGTTGAGTGATATATTCCCCTACAAAAATTTACTTATTATCCTTAATGGGATGACTAGAAGGTACCATAAGAATAGAATTTCACCTTTCAGTGGTAGGTTAAGTGGATGATGATGTGAGTTTCAATATAGACCATGGGGAATGAATATGCTACAACCACAGGCCATATTCTATATATACATTACACTCTAAAACACCAACACTATTGATAATACCTATTATAGATTCCTAGAAGATACTATGGAGCCCTTCTATTACCGTTATAGAGTCAAAATTTAGGAGAAAATGTTGTGACTTGGATGAATATAACAGGGAATGATTATACATTGTTAGAGTGTGATCTATAGATCTGATGATAATTCATCTGATTTGGTTGATATCATATTGATGGGGATATAAGAGGGATAGTTCTCTTCTTCAATGGAGTATCTCATTTGATGGGTTAGTTCTTGATATACTATTTTGGGGGACAGTGCACACTACACCGTTTGGTGGGTTGATGCTCCCAGTACCATATGGTGGTTCGATTCCCATAATGTTGTTTTCGGGATTTGTGACCATTATACCATTTAGTGGTTCAAAAACCATAGTACCATTTTGAGGGTGTTATCCCATAGTGAAAACAATACAAAGGTTAAATATGATAATAATGACCCCATATCAAGGGGATGGGGTTCTCCCTAGGATTACAGAGTCACCAAGGATAGCTATTATGTAGACATAATTCGATGATTGAAATGATTTGCGGTTAATTTTGGGAGACAATTAGGGTACACTAGTGGGTTGGTTTCCCGATCCTGGTTCACCACATGACCTCAAGAGCATTTCCCTAAACGCTAGAGGCTGCCGACTAGCAGCGAGGGCCTAGGTCTAATAGTGGGGAAACTATGCCCTCATTTGTCAAAGTGTAGCGCATGAACAACTGCAACTAACTCGAGGTCATGCGTCAGGTAATTCCTCTCATGTGGCCTCAACTTCCGAGACCCGTATGCAACAACTCGATCGCCCTACATCAACAATGCTCCCAGCCCAATACCTGATTCATCATAGTAAAATGTATAGATATTCCCTTGCTCTGGAAGTATCAGGACTAGTGCTGATTTCAACCTTCCTTTCTGGTCCTAAAAGGCTATCTCACAAGCTTCTGACCAAACGAACATCACAACCTTCTTAGTGAAATTATTAGTCAATAAATGATTCTAATATTCATTGTTAATATAAATAATATTCATGTTTTTTATTCATAAACACCATTTTAGTGCATTTTAAACTTTGAACATCATTTCACATTATGATTGTAATTACTTCTTAAAATGCACTATTATGTGGTAAATTTTTGAACATCATTTTAAGTACCCAATGATTCATATGATTTTAAGGAATATAATTATCCATATTTTAATTTTATATTTTGGTAAATTGATCTAAAATTAAATATGAACATGTTTCATTTAGGGATTAATGGATAATTCATGGAAGAAAATGGGGATATTTTGTGATGAAAGGAAGCAATTCTGGAGAAGTCAGATTGGAACCAGCCCACTGATGAGACTGTGGGGCTCACCATACAGGCCCAATGAATCCTAATTTTTTTGGTATGCTAGAAGACATGTGTAGGAACAAATAACTCTTCATGATTCAATTCTAATTCGGCCTCCATGGTGTCCATTTAGGCATCCCACGTTATAAATAAAATTATGGGCCAGATTCTGCGGCCCAGAAAACCAGCCCACTAATCAGATCATATCTCAGAATATAAAACTCCAAATGGGCCCAACTTTTACAGGAGGTTAGTAGACATCTGGGGATCTATTTTATTTTTCTATGGCTCACTCTGATTCGGAAATCTAGAAGGTCATCAAAGCGCGTCTGTTCGGTGGATGAAAGCTGGCTGCCACCTCGGGTCAAATGTGGAAAAGTCTAAGTTCCACAAGCTTTCCACCACCCTAGGACTACCATAATCATGTGGGATGCTTTGTACTGTTGGAGTCTCGACACAAGGCTTCCAAAATTACTATTTAAGGTAGTGGTGGTGGAGGTGTTGAGAATCTTGGATGCTTTATTCAATTGTAATGTTATGCTGCAATTTTGTTGTCTCAAATTTGTCTTTCATATGTAAGTTGTTCAATTCACTTTAGTTTCATAATTAAAGTTCTTTTTCTACTCTTATTCTATTGTTATTCATATCACTTTGATACCGTTGGATCATGGTGTGAATTTATTCACACCAAACCTTGTGAAATTATTCACACAACAGTGGAGTGATTATTTTATTTTTGTTGTTTTCTTTACTTCTCCATTTCCTCCCTCACGAGTCTACATTCCGCTTCCATTGAAACCATGGGATCAATGGAGGGATAACCTAGTTATGGGTTGATCCAAGGTAGTAGAAAGGGGTTGTATTGGATTTTATTTATCACCTCATTAATGTATAATCACTTCTTTAATTTATATTTTTGTTTGATGATTTTTAAACTCCATCGTCCTTGTTGAATTTAAGGCCACACACTTCAAGTGCTAATACGAACCTTTACCTTGAAGTGATCAAAACTTTTATCCTTCAAGTGTATAGGTGATTAGTATTAAAGGGTGTAGGAATTAAACCATTAAGTGATGATGCTGTTTTATCTCCTTAAATGAACCCATCTCAAATATAATAAATTGAAATCATTAAAAAGGAAATACGTCCAATACACCCCAAGCGACAACCTAGGATCAACTCATTATTTTAAATTGAATTCACCTAAGTATCTTAGAGTTCCTTTAAAACCATCTAAAATCATCCCAATTTGGCCACTTCATAGCCAAAAATAGTCCATATAATGTACGTGTCTATAGGTTTCTTCTTAGGTCTCTAAGGATTCGACAACCCAAACTAAACTACAAGGACCGTCTTTCCTTCTTCTCTTTGGTAAATTTGACCGAGAATCAAATTTTTTTTAACGTCATTATCCCGAAATAGATCCTAAATTTATCAATTTTTTCTTGGTTCATAGATTGTCTCAATTAACTCAACATCTATTTCCTGTTTATTGAATGATTCAATGAATTTTTTTAACATTTGACCATTGACCTTGAAAATGTGACCACTAGTGGGATCTTGAATCTCTACTGCCCCATGGGGGTATACATGATGCACTATGAAAGGACCTGACTATCTAGACCTTAAATTTCTCGGGTGTAAATGAAGTTTTGAACTATACAAGAGCACATGTTTTCCTGGTTCAAAATGTTTGACCTTGATATTCCTAGATTGGTAGGCTTGAACTATATCTTTATTGATCCTTGAATTTCCATAAGCCTCCATCCTTAGTTCCTCCAGTTCATTGAGATCTAATTTCCTTTTTGTTCCGGCCAATGAGAGGTCATAATCCATTTTCTTAATTTCCCAAAAGGCCTTATGTTCAATGTCCACTGGAAAATGGCATGCTTTACCATAAACCAACCTATATGGGGACATTCCTAAAATGGTTTTATATGCGGTTCTATAGGCCCAAAGAGCATCTAAGAGTTTCTCAGACCAATCTTCCCTAGAGGGGTTGACAGTTTTGTCAAGAATTTTCTTAATCTCCCTATTCGCTAACTTATCTTGACCATTGGTTTGCGGATGGTATGTAGTGGACACTTTATGAGAAATACCATACTTAGACATGAGTGAAGAGAATGGGCGGTTGCAGAAATGGGTTCCTCGATCACTGATAATATCCCTAGGAATTCCAAATCTTGAAAATATGTTCTCTTTCAGAAATCTAATCACACCTTGATGATCATTGGACTTAGTGGGACTGGCCTCAACCCATTTTGAGACATAATCAATATCTAAGAGTATGTAGAGGTATCCCCGAGAGTTTGGGAAGGGACCCATGAAGTCAATTCCCCAACATTCAAATATTTCAACCACTAAGATGGGAGTGAGTGGAATTTGATTCCTTTTTGTGATGGACCCTACTTGTTGACACCTAGTACAGCTTTGAAAAAATGTGTAGGAGTCCCTTGAAAGGGTGGGCTAGAAAAGACCACATTGAAGAATCATAGCAGATGTTTTCTTAGAGGAAAAGTGACCTCCACATGCCTCACTGTGAAAGAATTTAAGGATGGAATCTTGTTCAGATTCTAGATCACACCTCCTAATGACTTGGTCAGGGCAGAACTTATAGAGGTATGGATCATCAAACACATAGTGTCTAACATCAGAAAGAAATTTCCATCGATCTTGAGTCCCTACGAAATTTGGAATGACTCATGTCACTAAGAAATTTGCTATGTCAGCATACCAAGGGTAGTCACTCACATAGTATAGGTATTCATCAAGAAATGAATCAGACACAGAAAGGTGATTTGAGTTGTCTTTGAATTCCATCCTATAGAGGTGATCATCTACAACATTTTCAACTCCCTTTTTATCCTTGATTGTGAGGTCAAATTCTTGTAAGAGAAGGACCCACCTAATCAGTCTAGCCTTAGCATCTTGTTTTTGGAAGAGGTATTTTAGTGCAGAATGGTCAGTGAACACAGTGATGGGGGATCCTAAGAGGTAGGACCTAAACTTCTATAAGGCAAACACAATAGAAAGTAACTCCTTTTCAGTGGTGGTGTAGTTTATTTGGTCATCATTTAAGGATTTTCTTTCATAAGCAATGACATAAGGATTATTATCACAATGTTGTCCTAACACAACTCCTACAGCAATGTCACTGGCATCACACATAAGTTCAAAAGGATGGTTCCAATTTGGAGATTTCATAATGGGAGGAGAGGTACGAGAGGATTTGAGGGTTGATAATGAACCCTCTCAGATTTCTATCCAAAAAAATTGAGCATCCTTTACTAGGAGAGAACAAAGGGGACGAGATATTGAACTAAAGTCCTTGATGAATCATCTATAGAAACCAGCATGTCCTAAGAGAGACCTCACTTCCTTGACAGTTTTGGGTGATGGAAGGTGACGAATGATGTCAACCTTTGCTTTATCAACCTCAATCCCCCTACTCGAGACCAGATGGCCTAGAACAAGTCCCTCTATAACCATGAAATGGAATTTTTCCTAGTTTAGGGATATATTCTTTTCTTCACATCTTGACGAAACTCTCTCTACATTCCTCAGATATCCCTCAAATGTATCCCCAAACACAAAGAAGTCATCCATGAAGACCTCTAGAAAATCCCCCATCATGTCTGAGAAAATTCCCATCATGCACCGCTGGATGGTTCTAGGGGCATTGCATTACCCAAAGGGCATGCGTTTGAAAGCAAAGGTTCCGAATGGACATGTGAATGTAGTCTTCCCTTGATACTCTAGGGAGACCTCAATTTCATTGTACCCCAAGTACCCATCTAAGAAACAGTAGAAGGAATGACCTGCCACTCTCTCAAATACTTGGTTAATGAATGGTAAGGGGAAATGGTCCTTCTTGGTGAATGAGTTTAGCTTCCTATAGTCAATACAGACCCTCCACCCACTACTCACCCTTGTTGGAAGAATCTCTCCATCCTCATTGGTTATCACTGTGATTCCATCTTTTTTTTGGAACCACTTGGATTGAGCTCACCAAATCACTCTCAGCTATGGGATATATGATACCAGCTTTTAACAATTTCAGAAGTTCTTTCCTTACTACCTCCATGATATTAGGATTGAGTCGTCGTTGAGGTTGACGACAAGGATTTGAATCAGATTCCAAAACAATCCTATGAGTCCCAACAAGTGGAATAATCCCGGGAATATCATATAGGGTCCACCAATGTCTTTCTTATGTTTCCTAAGGACATCTAGAAGCATTCTCTCATGATTGGATTCATGAGAAGAAGAAATGAAAATAGGATGTGTTTTATTGTCCCCTAGGAAGGCATAATTTAGTGCATCAGGAAGTTCCTTCAATTCAAGATCAGGATGGTTCAGAATTTTAGCAGAAGATTGGGACATTGGATCAAGATCAATTTTATTTCCTAAAATTTTAGACAGGATTGATTCCCCACATCTAGAAGCTTCATCTAATAGATTGGATTGATCATATTTAGGGAAGGAAGTTTGATCAGTCTCCATGAATGTGGTTTGTTGAAAGGTTTCACTGATTGTTGGACCTAAGACTTCATCATAAGAGGAATTTGAAAATGATTCAATCCAAGTAGAGAAACTTCCTTCATATGAACAATGGAAATCAATCTCATCCTGACTTAAAGATCCATCAAATATTCCTTGATGTTCTATGGATTCATTATCAATGATTCCTATCATGTTTACTTCAAGAATTTCCTCATCATCCCCTATTTGTGAGATTGCATATAGATGTTCAAGTCTAGACTCATGTTCCCAAAGGTGATGGTCATGTTCCCATTTCGAAATCGGATAACAGAGTTGATTGTTTCAAGGATTAGACGACAAAGGATGATTGTGGTTTGTTCCTTATTTCCTATGTTTGGATGGTTGTCAAGGAAAATGAAGTCAGCAGGGTAGATGAAGTTTTCAACCATTACCAGAACGTCCTTCAAAATCCCCTTTGGAACCCTAATGCTACGATCAGCAAGATGAAGTGTAACAGATGTGGGTTGAAGCTCTTCTAGGCCTAACTGGCAGTACACAGCATATGGGATAAGATTGACACTGGAACCTAGGTCACACAAGGCCTTGACAACTTTCCTCTCTCCTAGTTCAACATTGATGTAAGGGAAACCTGGGTCTTTCAACTTAGGATGAATGGTCCCTTGAATGGTGGTAATCACATTAGCAGTCAAAAGGACTTGGTTTTTATGTGAAAATTTTCTTTTAAAAGTGAACAAGTCCTTAAGGTACTTTGAGTAGGCAGGTATGGTTTGGATGGAATCAAGAAGGGGAATGTTCAACTTGACTTGTGAGAAGATTTCCCTCAATGTTTCACTTAGTTCAGGGTTGGGTTTCCCCCTCATGCGTTGAAGAAATGGTGCATGTTGTGGGGTTGTTTGGTGAAGAGTTTTTCTTTCACTTTGTTATCAGTTTCCCCAGTTTGATCTTGTGGTTCATTTGAATTTTCATCCAAGTTTGAATCTTTGGGTGGGTTCTGAATTAGTTGTTCAGGTTTCTCAATTTATTTCCCACTTCTTAAAATAGTCACAACCTTTAGTTGTTCATGAGTTGTTTGAGTGAAACATGACTCTCCCCTTGAAGTTGAGGATGGCACCGCCTGAGTAGGCATGGGTGCCTTTCGAGTTTTTATGGTTTGAAGTTCTTGTTTAAGGGAAGATAACTCTGATTTCATCCTCTCTATTTGTTTGCACATTTGTTCTAGTAGGCTTTGTGGAACAGTTTGGGTGGGTGCTTGAGTAGGTCGGTTTATCCCAGGGGATATTTTGGAGGTGGGATGGTTTGTTGAAAATGGACTGGTGGCTCTTGGTTTTGAATAGGTTGGGTTTGGAACTGGTTATGGGTTTGGTAGTTCTGATGGGGGTAAGGATTTTGTCCCTGTGGTTGTCTAGGTTGTTTGTTACCTTTCCAGCAGAAGCCTTGGTGGTCGTTATACCTTGGGTTGAAGGTGTTTTGGTATTGAGGCTTTTGAAAGTTCAAGGCATTTACTTCCACTGGGGGTCCTCCTAAGAGAACATCCTTGATGGATGGAATGGTTGGGAAGTTGTCTGTCTTATGGTCATGTTTGTCACAAATTGAGCTAACAGGGTCAACATTTTGGATTTCATGGACTTTCCTAAGGTCTATCTCTTCAACCTTCATAGAGAGTTCTGCG
This sequence comes from Viscum album, assembly GCA_963277665.1. Taxonomy (NCBI): domain Eukaryota; kingdom Viridiplantae; phylum Streptophyta; class Magnoliopsida; order Santalales; family Viscaceae; genus Viscum; species Viscum album. The sequence goes on from OY728119.1 coordinate 1,270,630,093, forward strand.
AGTTTAGCCCTAAGGATTTCATCTTCTCTAAGTGTATGAATTCCAGTAGTTCTTTATGGCTTTTCAGAATAAGGTGAAGTTCCCCATGTTTGGTTTTGTTCAGAAAGGCTTTCTAGATACTCGTAAGCATCATTTGGTGCTTTGTTTGTAAAGGTTCCATTACACATCATGTCAATGAATTGTTTATTCCCCGGACCCACCCTTCATAGAAAATTATCACTTGTTCAGGAATAGAAAAAACATGGTGTGGAACCATGTTTTTAGTGTCTTTGAACCTCTACCATGTTTTTAGTGTCTTTGAACCTCTACCATGTTTCATATAATGACTCTCCCTCTTTTTCCAAAAAGTTTTGGATACTCTTTTTAAGTGCAATTGTTTTGTGGTGGGGGAAGAATTTTTTGAAGAATTATCTTTGTAGTTGGTCCCAAGAGTTAATGGATGATGGTCTCAAATATTTTAGCCAATTTTTTGCTCGATCCTTTAAAGAAAAAGTAAATAGCCTAATCTTAGCTGATTCTAGTTGATGTGGGGGACACATGGTTTCTACAATGTCATTCAACTCCTTAATGTGTAGGTATGGCATCTCGGACTCCATTCCATGGAATGTGGGAAGGTGGTTTAGGACATGGGGTTTAAAGATGTAGTTGGAATATCCTAGGGAATTGTGTCTAATTCATGAGGGGTCATTGGTCCATGAAGGTGTGAGGTAGTCATTCATGGTTTGATCGACCACATTCTCCAAGTTTGGGGCTGCCTCATTTGGGTTTCCATTTTGGTTCCCACCCGGGTTTATGAGTTGGTTTCATTGAAGACCTTTCATTGAAATTGGATCAATTTTTGACTCGGGGGTGTTAGAAATATTAGGATCTAATGTAAAGAGTTCCCTTGGTGTACTTGACTCCCCAACCCCAGGACAATCCACCCTAACAAGACGGTTTGATTGATCACGGGTGTAGGCGGGCATGCGCCAAAAGAAAAAAAAACGAGAAAGGGACAAGATAAGAGAATTTAGATGAGAAAAGAAGAAATGGGGGAGAATAGAATGGGTGTTTAGATGACTTACCTGGGTCCCCGGAAACGGCGCCAAAATTTGATTCTCGCTCAAATTTACCCAAGAGATGAAGGTAGAACGACCCTTGTCGTTTAGCTTGGGTTATCGAGTCCTCAGAGACCTAAGAAGAAACTCATAGACACGTAAATTCTATTGACTATTATTGGCTATGAAGTGGCCAACATGGGTTGATTATATATGGTTTTAATGTATAACTCACAGATTTATGTGAATTCAATTTAAAAGAATGAGTTGATCCTAGGTTATCGCTCGGGGTGGATTGGACGTATTTTCTTTTTAATGATTTCAATTTCTTAAATTTGAGATGGGTTCATTTAAGGAGATAAAACAACATCATAACTTATTGGTTTAATGCATAAACCATTTAATACTAATCACCTATACACTTTAAGGATCAAAGTTTTGAGCACTTCAAGGTAAAGGTTCGTATTAGCACTTGAAGTGTGTGGCCTTAAATTCAACAAGGGCGATGGAGTTTAAAAATCATCAAATATAAATCCCAATTAAAGAAGTGATTATACATTAATTAGGTGATAAATAACATCCAATCCAGCCCCTTTCTACTCACTTGGATCAATCCAAAAGTGGGTTAGCCCTCCATTGATTCTATGGTTTCAATGGAAGCGGAAAGTAGACTCATGAGGGAGGAAATGGAAAAGTAAAAAAACGCTATAAAATCACAATCACTCCATAGTTGTGTGATAATATCACAAGGTTTGGTATGAACAAGTTCGCACCTTGAACCAACGGTATCAATGTGGTAAGGATAATAACAGAATAATAAGATAAGAAGAACTTTTATTAAGAAACAAGGATGAATTAAAACAACTTACATGTGAAGGAAGAACATTACAAAGAGAAATTGGCAGCATAACATTTAGATGAAAACAAGCTCAAAGATTCTCAAATCCTCCACCACCACTGACTTAAATAGGCATTATGGAAGCCTTGGGTAGAGCCTCCAATAGTACAAGGCATCCCACTTGATTATGGTATGCCTAGGGTGGTGGAAAGATTGTGGAACTTAGACTTTTCCACATTTGACCCAAGGTGGCAGCCAACTTTCATCCACTGAAGAGACGTGCTTTGATGACCTTATAGATGGCCAAATAAAAGTGGTCCATAGAAAAAGAAAATGGATTCCCGGATGTCTCCTAACCTTTTGAAAAATGTGGGCCCATTTGAAGATTTATATTCAAAGATATGACCAGATTAGTGGGCTATTTTTCTGAGCCACAGAATCTGGACCAGAATTGTATCTCTAAATTGGGCCGCCTTAATGCCCAGCATACAGGCCCAATGAATCCAAAATTTTGTGATATGATAGAAGAAATGTTTAATAACAAATATCTCTTCATTAGATAATTCTAATTATGCCTCTATGGTGGTCATTAAGGCGGCCCAAATTAGAGATACAATTCTGGTCCAGATTCTGCGGCCCAGAAAAACAGCCCACTAAGCTGATCATATCTCCGTATATACATCCCCAAAAGGTCCCAACATTTACAGAAAGTTAGCAGACATCTGGGGATAAATTTTATTCTTCTATGGACCACTCTGATTCGGCCATCTAGATGGTCTTAAAAGCACGTCTGTTTTGTGGATGAAAGTTGGCTGCCACCTCGGGTCAAATGTAGAAAAGTCTAAGTTCCACAAGCTTTCCACCACCCTAGGCCAACCATAATCAAGTGGGACTCTTTACACTGTTGGAGGCTCGACCCAAGGCTTCCAAAATGGCTATTTAAGGAAGTGGTGGTGGAGTATTTGAGAGTCTTTGAGCTTGTTTTCATCTTAATGTTATGCTGCCAATTTCTCTTTGTAATGTTCTTTAATCACATGTAAGTTGTTTTAATTCATCCTTGTTTATTAATTAAAGTTCTTCTTCTCTTATTATTCTGTTCTTATCCTTATCACTTTGATACCATTGGTTCAAGGTGTGAACTTGTTCATAGTAATCCTTGTGAGATTATCACACAACGGTGGGGTGATTGTTATTTTATTGCGTTTTTTACTTCTCCATTTCCTCCCCCATGAGTCTACTTTCCGCTTCCATTGAAACCATAGAATCAATGGAGGGATAACCCAATTATGGGTTGATCCAAAGGAGTATCAAGGGGCTGGATTGGATGTTATTTATCACCTCATTAATGTATAATCACTTCTTTAATTGGGATTTTTATTTGATGATTTTTAAACTCCATCGTCCTTGTGGAATTTAAGGTCACACACTTCATGTGCTAATACGAACCTTTACCTTGAAGTGCTCAAAACATTGATCCTTCAAGTGTATAGGTGATTATTATTAAAGGGTGTAGGAATTAAACCAGTAAGTCATGATGTTGTTTTATCTCCTTAAATGAACTCATCTCAAATTTAAGAAATTGAAATCATTAAAAAGAAAATACGTCCAATCCACCCCGAGCGATAACCTAGGATCAAATCATTATTTAAAATTGAATTTACTTAAACCTGTTAGTTATACTTTAAAAACATATAAAATCAACCCATGTTGGCCACTTCATAGCCAAAAATAGTCCATATAATGTACGTGTCTATAGGTTTCTTCTTAGGTCTCTGAGGATTCGATAACCCAAGCTAAACTACAAGGACCATTCTACCATCATCTATTGGGTAAATTTGAGCGAGATTCAAATGTTGGCGCCATTTCCAGGGACCTAAGTAAGTTATCATAGACACTATAATCTTTTTTTTTCATCCCTCTTCTCTATTCTCACCCCCTCACTCCTATGGAAATCAATTTTGAACAAGCCGAAACATGGGGAACCTCTCCCTACATTGATCACCCACACCAAGTGTGATGTACAATGACCATCCTAGTTTCTACTGGTGGGATAAACAACAACCAATTGAGAAAATTTTTTTAACTCCTATTCTCCTCAAAACATTACAGAATATAATGAGTTTCAATCCCCACAAATCCAATTTGAACATCCTCCTATGGAATTCCAACAACATAATTATCCTCCTGGAATAGACCATCTGTATCAACCCCTTATCCATCGTATTTCACATCCATTACTTGAAAAATTGTGTCAACAAATGGAGATAATGAATTTTGAGGTTTCATCATTGAGGTTAGAACTACAAAGCATTAAAAATTTTGAGGAACCCATCCCTACACAAACTATCCCTTCCATAACCTTATGTGAAGTGCATAGTTTCCCACAAACCTCTCATGAATTTACTAAAGATAAAACCATTGGATTTGGGGGAGATGATGAGGATCATGAAATTGTTGATGGATGTTTAAATCAAGAGGAAACTGATTTTTTGTATTCAAAAGAGGTAAATTTGACATCATGGATTGAGTCTCATGAATATAACTCCATTGATGATTTTTCAAAAAAAAAAACAAATCACTGAACCATTAAGAGAAATCACAAACTTTGAGTCCATACCCATTCCTGAAACTGATCTTTCCAATTTGGTGGTTGAATCTTCTATTCAAAAGGAACCAATTATGTTGAGAAATTTTAAAAATGAAACTGAGTTCAATTCAAAGTCCCAACCTATGTTTGAATGTTTTAGCCTACCTGAACGTGAACAAAAGGACTTTCCATCCACCCTTATGTTTCCATTAATTGGGGATAGACAAAAACTCTTATTTTTCAACATTTATTATCTTTAAACCACTAAAGAGGTGATTATTCATAATGTCTTAGAAAATAATACAAAAGAAATTGAATCCATCATTTATGATATTCATTGGATTTACCTGGTCATTTTAGAACAGAGGTTTGTGCATAATACAAATTCTATACATAGAATCAATCTCAACCTAGTATAAGTGGTGAAACATGTGGTCCTTAAAATGTTGAAAGTTGGTATTGGATAATTTGGGGGGTTCAAGTCGAGCTAATGACGTTAAAAAAAGCACTTCATGGGAGGCAACCCATGGTTTTCATGTTTCCTATCATTTTGTTGTATTAATAAAATTTTAATTAATCATTTTTATATTTAAAAAAATATATTATTGACCTGATCTTCTATTATGAGTGTGGATGGGTATGAAAGTGGAGCACCATATTCATCCGTGTTTCATGGTGTGATCCCTGAATAATACCTTACCCATAAAATTAAAAGAAGACAATGTATCATTAGTTTGATTTAAAAAAATAGAAAAACAGGAAAAACCATTTAAATGATGATACATGGAATTAAATAAGTCGTTGTGTTGTTTGTTTTGTCTGTTTTGTTCTTCTTTTGGTTCATGTACTATTTTGGGTGATACATGTTCAATCAAGGAGGTGCCTACATCCCCCAAGAGATCAAAGGACTAATTTGGAGCATCATGAACTTCAACGTCAACCACCAGGTGATTTCATTCCATTATCCTCAGTTTCAATTTCCTTTTTGAACTTCCATTATCTTCCTCTACTCCTTCTAAATTTTCATTTCTTCAAACACTGGGGAAAGTGTTGTTTTAAGTAGGGGTTGACATAAAATAAACAAAATGTTTTGTGTCAACAAAAATGAATGATTTGAAAAAAAATGTGTAAATGGAAGGAAAAATTACTTTAACTTTGAACATGGTAATAAACATTTTACACTTTGAAACTGAATATCAAATAATTTATCATGCCTTGATTCTGATTTTAATCCTTGTATAATTTTATGAGCATAGATTTTGGAAAGTGTGGCTGTCCAATGTGATATTTCGTAGTTTATATTTTCATCCAAATAAAAAAAAGATCACAATGCATGTCCTTTGGATAGTGGGGTATTAGTTTAGTTCATGGGGTCCCACAAATAAATAGCATAGATTTGGTGATCATTTTAGTTTAATATTAGTATTAAAAAAAATAAAAAAAAATTGCGCGTAGAGCAATGAAGTGACCTAATCCGTGGCTTTCGACACTTGGGGATCATGACTCCATAGTTGTCTGGCCCAGATTTAGTAATTTGATATCTATTTAGGGTAATTTGAATTTTTTTTTGACTGAGTTAACTCGATATGATGCCCAAGTATGTGGGATTTACTTGGTGCCCTACAGACTTTGAACCTGGGAGTCATCGGAAAAGTCTCACTATAGGGGGTGACTCTTTTGAGTGCAACTTAAATTACCATGGAAAAATTGAAAAAAAAACAAACAAAAATATATAATACAAAAAAACTTGAATACTCATATTAATATTGAAATGTGATTCCACCTAGCGCTTCCGTCATTTCCCCCTTTAATAAAGATGAACCCCCCATATCTATTGTGATACACAACACATCCTCATACTTAATTGATATTGGATGAAATATGGCAATGAATTTGAACAAAGGAACAGGCTTGGGATTGAGATGTTCTTATGAAACTATCTTGTGTTAAAATATTTTTATGGGTTTCATGATTGTTTGGTATAAGGTTTTCTGGTGATCATTGTGTATTAAAATGTTTTTGGAAAAGGGAATTTGAATTTAATATTGTTGAGATATATTTTGCTCGGGAATAGCAAAACTCAAGTTGGGGGGTGTGATTAGTCATTAAATGAGGCTAATATTCATTGTTAATATACATAATATTCATGTTTTTTTATTCACAAACACCATTTTAGTTCATTTTACACTTTGAACATCATTTCACATTATGATTGTAATTACTTCTTAAAATGCACTATTATGTGGTACATTTTTTAACATCATTTAAAGTAACCAATGATTAATATGATTTTAAGGAATATAATTATCCATATTTTAATTTTATATTTTTGGAAATTGATCTTAACTTAAATATGAACATGTTTCATTTAGGGATAAATGGAGAATTCATGGAAGAAGATGGGGATATTTTATGATGAAAGGAAGCAATTCTGGAGAAGTCAGATTGGACACCATCCCACTAATAGGACTGTGGGGCTCAACATACAGGCCCAATGAATCCCAAATTTTTTGGGATTCTATAAGAAATATATAGGAACAAATCCCACTTCATTATTCAATGCTAATTCGGTTTCCATGGTGTCCATTTAGGCTACCCAAGTTATAAATAAAATTCTGGGCCAGATTCTGTGGCCCAGAAAAACAGCCCACTAATCAGATCATATCTTAGAATATTAAACTCTAAATGGGTCCAAATGTTACTGTAGGTTAGGAGACATCTGGGGATCCATTTTATTCTTCTATTTCCCACTCTGATTCGGACATATTGAAGGGAATAAAAGCGCATCTGTTCGGTGGATGAAAGCCGGCTGCCACCTTGGGTCAAATGGGGAAAATTCTAAGTTCCACATGCTTTCCACCACCCTAGGCCTACCATAATCAAGTGGGATGCTTTGTACTATTGGAGGCTCGACCCAAGGCTTCCAAAATTTCTATTTAAGGCAGTGGTGGTGGAGGAGTTGAGAATCGTGGATGCTTTGTTCAATTGTAATGTTATGATGCAATTTTGTTGTCTCAAATTTGTCTTTCACATGTAAGTTGTTCAACTCACTTTAGTTTCTTAATAAAAGTCCATCTTCTACTCTTATTATGTTTCTCTTCATATCACTTTGATACCGTTGGATCAAGGTGTGAATTTATTTACACCAAACCATGTGAAATTATTCACACAACGGTGGAGTGATTATTTTATTTTTGTTGTTTTCTTTACTTCTCCATTTCCTCCCTCATGAGTCTACTTTCCGCTTCCATTGAAACCATGGGATCAATGGAGGGATAACCCACTTATGGTTTGATCCAAGGGAGTATAAAGGGGCTGTATTGGATTTTATTTATAACCTCATTAATGTATAATCACTTCTTATATTGAGATTTTTATTTGATGATTTTTAAGCTCCATCGTCCTTGTTGAATTAAGGCCACATACTTCATGTGCTAATACGAACCTTTACATTGAAGTGATCAAAACATTGATCATTAATATGTATAGGTGATTAGTATTAAAGGGTGTAGGTATTAAACCAGTAAGTGATGATGCTGTTTTATCCTCTTAAATGAACCAATCTCAAATATAAGAAATTGAAATCATTAAAAAGGAAATACGTCCAATCCACCCCGAGCGATAACCTAGGATAAACTCATTCTTTTAAATTGAATTCAATTAAGTCTCTTAGAGTTCCTTTAAACCCATCTAAAATCAACCCAAGTTGGCAACTTCATAGCCAAAAATAGTTCATAGAATGTACGTGTCTATAGGTTACTTCTTAGGTCTCTGAGGATTCGACAACCCAAGATAAACTACAAGGACTGTCTAACCTTCTTCTCTTGGGTAAATTTGTGTGAGAATAATCAAACCCATCAACGGTGCTGGTAAGCGGGAGAAGTCTTGGATGAAGCGTCTACAGTAACCGGCCAGCCCCAAGAAACTCTGTATCTCAAACACGTCCTGAGGATGATCCGAGGAAACTAATCCTATTACCTTCTATGGGTCTATTGAAACTCCTGCCTCTGAGATGATATGACCCAGGAAGTGAATCCAGTCCATCCAAAAGTGGCACTTTGAGAGCTTAGCATATATCTGATTCTCTCTCAGTGTACTCAATACAATCCCAAGATGGGTGGAATGGTCGTGTTGAGTGAGAGAGTAATCCAAGATGTCATCCAAGAATACTACCTTGAAAGAGTCCACATAAGGATGGAACACACGATTCATCAGAGCCATAAAAACTGCTGGCGCATTCGTGAGTCCGAACGGCATAACCACATACTCCTCCAATGGCCCCAAGGCCTTCATTTTTTTATTGATTTTTGATAATCCACCTTTCAATGGGTGAGGTGGAACCCTTACAAGGCCCGTAGGCGTATGTATTACATGGACCGTAAGCCTTAGAATAATTCATTGCATGTAGGCTTCAAAAATTACATACAACCCTGACTAACTACTTGGAACTACTCCTCCCCAGCATCTTCATCGTGAAATCTGCTCTCCTCCTTTTCATTTCTATTTGGAAAGGAATTATCATGCATGCACATTCTTGTCCTGATGGAAGGTGTCATACCCTCTCATTCTTACAATCCGTTTAGCTCTGTTGTGGTGAAAGCTCCTTGCTCATCCTCCTTGAAGAGCATGTTCCTTGTAGGTTGTCTGATTTTCATCTGCACTAAAGGTGGCCCGAAGTCCATTAGGTGGCACTAAGGCCTTACTAACCCGATGTCCTGCGTGGCCCGAAGGCCTTAAAGGACCCAGGGACCAAATTGGTATCTTGAAGGCCCAAATAGGGGCATATTCCCGGCTGCTACTGTGCCAAATAGTGCCTGCTACAGTACCTGCTACAGTACTGCACAATTCCTGCTACAATACTGCTACAGTACCAGAAATTCTGCATCCACTTGGATTTGATCCCTAGTCGCTTGGATGCACTTACATATTCCTTAACAACCGGGCTAAGGCTCATGTTCCATAACCAAGTACTCGTACATACCATATCTACTCCGAAAAGCTGTAAGCGGTATATCTGATGGTCTCACGCACAGCTGATGACATCCAGATCTCAAGTCAATCATCGCGAACACTCATGCTCCATGAATATGATCAAAAAGATCATCAATCGTTGGTAAGGTATATCGGTTCTTAACTGTCAACTTGTTCAGCTTCCGAAAATCCATGCAATGTCTGAAGGTACAGTCTGCCTTCTTCGCAAAGAGGACCAATGAACCCCATGGAGAAGTATTGGGTCGGATGAAACCCTTTGCCTGTAACTCCTCTAACTAACTCTTGTGCTCCTGAAACTCTACTGTATCCATACTGTAAGGAGTAATGGACACCGGTTTTTCTCCTGGCACAAGCTCAATAGAGAAATCCACCTCTCGTTCCTGTGGTAGACTTGAAAAGTCGTCCGGGAAGAAATCCCTGAAACGATCAACCACTAGAAGGAAATATGTCTGAAAAGTACCCTGATCATCCAGATATAAACTCTCAATCTGGGTTATGACTCCACATTTCCAATGATGCTCTGGTCCAGCTCGACTCGCCTGAAAATCCCATTCGCCCTTGTATAGAAACTCTCCGTCCACTAGTGACGTGAAACTCACCCTCTGACGATAGCAGTCTACAAAGGCTCGAAAGGGAACCAACCAGTCCATCCCAAGAATGAAATCATAGCTCGTCATATCCAATACATAGAGGTCCCATAGAAAGTGACACCCTCCAACCTCAAGGGGGCACTCCTTGCACTGATGCACATATGTCGTTCTAGTTCCAAATAGAGTGTCTAGCATCATGATATCAGAAGGAGTAGAAACATAGAGCCCAAGGCTCTTCACAACGGGCACATATATGAAACTATGTGTAGCACCCATATCAAAAATTACTAAAGATAAGACAGAAGATACTAGAATAATACCTCTGAAAGTAGAGGGTTCGGGATCCTGCTCCTACTGGGTCTGTTGAACAGCATATGCCTTCCCAGTACTGCGGCTCTGCGACATAGCCGGACTACCCGGAGCTGTCCTGCCCTGCAGCCTCTGATATCCTGGTGTCTGGCTACCACGACCACGACCACCATCTCTGCCTACACGCACTTACGTATTCCAGTTTACCGACTGGTAAGAAGCCACTGGTCCTGCTCCCGCACGCTGAGTCTTCACAGAACCCCTCTCAGTAGCCACTGGGGGAAACGCCCTGCAAAAGCGCTGCAGATGACCCATCTTGCCGTAAGCTCGGCACTCCACTGGGTCTCATGGACACTGTGTTCTCTGGTGCCCCTCTTTACCACACTTTTATCAAAATACTGGTCCACCTAAATAACTGCCTAGCTAGTACTACCACCATGAGAGAAAATCATATGTCGCTTCCTCTTCCTGGTATAAATAGTACCAGAAACCGGTGCTGAACCGCCCTAGACCACACTACTAGATTCCCTCAAGTTCCTCTCTATAATCAGTGCCTGATTTATAATCGCATGTACAGAAGGCAACCTGAAACCATTAACCAGTGCTCGTATGTCATAACGAAGACCTTCCTCAAAGCCTCTGGCTCTCAATATCTCATCACCCACCAGAATGGGTGTAAAACACTGAAGCTCGGTGAAACGACCGGAATAATCCATTACCGACATAGCGCCCTACTGCAGGTTCATGAACTCTCGAGCTCTATCTTCTCTCAGCGTCTCTGGAAAGAAGAAGTCATATAAGACTGCCTGAAAATCTTCCCACACCATGTCCCTATGGTGATCTGACTGGGTTGTAACATCCCACCACCTCTTGGAGGAATCACACAACATATAAGTTGCGAGTTAGACCCTCTGCCATGGAGGCGTCTCAAGATACTCAAAAATAGTCTGCATAGACCCCATCCAAGACTCCGCAGCCTGTGGTCCGCCATCCCTTGTAAATGTAGGAGGATGCTGCTGTTGGAAGATACGAGTCAGCTTAGCCATATATGTGGCAGCATGTGGTCCACCATCCCCTATAAATGTATGCTGATGCTGCTGCTGGAAGATACGAGTCATCTTAGCCATAGATATGACAACCTGTGGTGCTCCTTGAAATGTCTGCATGAACCGCATAAAGCCTTCACAGAACTGCGCCTTCCTGCCTGTGTCCGGTATAACATCTGGCACTGCATCTGGCTCTACTGGAGGATCCAATGGAAGCCCAAGGCCCACCATCTCTGGAGTATAATCATTGTTTCTCTCCTGGCGAACAACACGTGGTCGTCTTGGAGGAATGACTCTACAAGGTCAAATGCACACCTTAGATCAATATTTATCAAATACTGAAGCTAAGGAACCCTAAAAGGGAATAGGAGGAAGAAGGAATTCAAAATTTTCAAAACAAGAATACAAGGCATGTATAATGACTACACTGTGCGAACTTGACTTCTCTTCCCCTCCCTGGGTACTTCTACATGGCAAAGCCACATGGCTCCCATTCAAAAAACTAAACGGTGTGTATATAATCAACATGGTGTGTATGGTGTAATTTCTAACTACCTGTGTCATTTGTGACATGGACGACTACTCGGATTGATACTACATGGAGTGTTACACCCGCACACAGTGTGTACACCACATTGTTATCTCAGTCACATGATCAGGTCCACACGGTCTATCCTTGGACCAGACTACACATCGTGTCCCAGAGCTACACAAAGTTTACTAGATGTGATTCACTGACCCGTGTTGTTAGTTACACGGCCAGAAACACGGATCACACCACACGGCGTGTTCCATATACACACGGCGTGTACACAAAAGGATTACACCGACCCGTGTTGTTAGTTACATGGTCGAATCCCAGGTCAGACTACACCGCGTGTTCCATATTGAAAGCAATGTGTATGTCTTAAGGTCTTATGGTCTCCTTCATCCGTGTTGTTAGTTACACGGGTAGATTTAGGGTCAACACTACATGGTGTGTACATCAGGTACAAGACATGTTCACACCAAGCATTTCCCTTCCCCGTGTCGCCGCCCACACGGTTTGTGACACGAGAAGAGACTACACAGCGTGTACTCAGGGTACACGGCATGTACTCAAAATGTTTTATTCTCTTCCCAAACAGAAGTCCATACACGGTGTGTTTAAGGTACTACACAGTGTGTATACTGGGTTTTTTCAGACAGTATGCCTCAGAAACTTCCCCGGAAACCCGGAAAATAATAGAAATCAACACCTAAGTGTAAAATTCGAACCCGTGAGGGCCCATAATCCCCATGAATCAATGTTTGACATATTATCTGTGTTATAACAAAATAATCATCTAATGATCCACCAAATTCCGGTCAATGAGGGACCATACTCCCCAAAAACCAATGTTTGGCGTCCATTCTTTCAACAAACTCATACCAAGATACCCTATTACATAATAGGTATTTATCAAGCAGCTATCAGAATAACATGACTTTCGAGCACAACAACTATCACAACATCATAAAATTTCTAATGCACCTATATGGTATGGAAACTATGCATGGCATGTGATTCCTAGCATGTGCCTAAATGATGCATGAGATGTCATTCCCTCATCTCATCGGGTTGCAACTAAATAGAACCCATGGATAAAATATAAATAGCACAATCACAAGTGTGTCACCCAATGGTGAAATCAAATCAACTGTAAACTTTTCAGAATCAGAAGAATTGAAAAACACGGGGTAGACTGGCTTTTCCCTGTACACGGGTTAGCTACACCTGAGCACAACTCATTACCAACTACCGTTTCCATCATATACCTCACTAAGGATCCAAATAGTAAGTAAAATAAAAGAATGCCTCTGATACCACTTTGTAATGTACCGGATCTGGGTGCCACTCAATGGGATCCCTAAACCTGGTTCGCCACGTGACCTCAAGCGCATTTCCCCAAATGCTAGAGGCTGCCGACTAGAAGCGAGGGCCCAGGTCTGATAGTGGGGAAACTATGCCCTCATTTGTCAAAGTGTAGCGTAGCGGAAAAAAATAACAAGCATGAAACAACAGCGGATGCAATAAACCATAAACATTTAATATAACAACTATAGTAAAAGATAACCAACCAGAGATATAGATATGATGAAACATGTCTTAAGTTCTAAGAAAATAGCTAGAACATGTTACACAACATTACAATACAATACAGAGTACATCAAATCAAAACAAAAGAGCCGGTAGCATCGTGAGCCTAAGCCCGATCCCATCCTCCCATACTCCTCAGCAACAATCAAGTACTTGTATAGGGACCCTTTCCCTTATCCACACCTACAGAAACGTAATCTGTTTGGGCCGAAAAACATGACCCAAACAGGGTGTGAGAAATAATCTTAGTAGGCACCCACCAAAGGCTCGTTCTCAACTGTGTGTAAACATGAAACAACAGTGTACAAAAGTAAATGCAATAATCTAAGAACTACTCAAAAGTAACTAACATTACCAGTTATATTTCCATTTTAATATTCTATTAATTATTCAATATAAGGAAAACCATGACAGTGAGTTTTCTATGTAAAAAGTCAGTGTCCTCAGACACACAAACACTTACCCTCAAGTAATCAGAATCTCACCCTCAGGCAATCAGAATCTCACCCCCAGGCATAACAGATATTGTACTCAGGCATACGAAGTGTCTCCCCCAGGCACAGAAGTCACCTCCCTCAGGAATATGTAAGGTTTCCCTCAGGTGAAAAAGAACGTTTCCCTCAGGCTAATCCAGTCATTCCCTTAGGCTAAAGTAAAACACCACCCTGAGGAACAAGTAACCGGGCCGAGCCCAACATGTAAATAAGAAATTCACATACAATTATTCTCAATGCAATTTAACAAACATTATTACAAAGGCATACCCTTGGGTATCCTGGCCAAAAGGCTAAACAGAGGAACGAACCCCAAGGGTGGTCTTGGATCCAAGTAGCGATCCCAAATAGCAGTTTATTATCACATTTAATCACCTATACATTTCATGGTAGTTAAAATACCCACTACCTCAGCCACACGACACCCCAACATGGGCTCATTGCACAAAAATACACACAAATGCACAATAGTTGGAAATCAAACACCAATCCCCCTACCATTAACATCCCTGATCAGTATACTCGAATTCACTTCCAGAAACTCCCATGAACGACATAGATCTAACGAAGAAGAAAATCCATTCAAACTCAAATAACATCCCATAGAGGAAGAATTGGAAAGAACTACGCAAGGGGAAAGAAGGCTTACCCGTGTGGTTCTAACGTGATTGAAAGAAGTGGAAATGGATTCCCATCGCTCGATCGGTTGATTCACGAATGTTCAGTCATCCTCTCCCGAGCTCCCATCCGGTTCTAAGCCAATTCTGTGAATAGGGTTGGCTACTGCCCTTTTTAAGCGAAAAAAACAAAGTACACGGTGGGTAATTTTGACTACACGGCATATACTTCCTTCATTTAACTATTCCTCTAGAGGCACCACCAAACTGTTCATCCGTCGACATGAGTACACGACATGTATTCTCGACTACATGGAATGTACTGTCGCCCAGCTGGTGGCTACTTCCATCGCCTTAATATTTTTTTCTGACTAACTACATGGCGTGTAAATACCACTACATAGAGTGTAGTCGGTTTTTACACCCTTCGTCACCGACATGGATACACCCCCTTTGTACTCATACCACACGGCCAAAAGTACACGACATGTGGAATAGTACACCGCGTGTAGTCCCAAATTTTAGGATTTTTCCCATTTTCCCTTATTTCTCAGAAACACATAAGGAAAAGAGAAAAGAAGAATCTCGTACCTCAAAAATAAGAACCGGGTTCTTACACAAAACTTCCCCAATATATACTAGTGGGTGTTCAAAATTTTATAATGATGAATAGAATGGATGATATCCCTCTTATGTATCTCCTAAGTGATTGATTTGACATGGTGATTTTCCTCATCCCAACCCCTTAGTTAGGGATGTAATGTGCTTCAAATATTTAGCGATAACATCCCTAAGAAGTTGAATGTGACAACAATGGTTAGTTCCTCTTCGATGACCTGTCATGGGAATGAAGTCCCATAATGATTCATCCACTGATGTATTGCATGTGTTTATTCTAAAGACATGATTGAAAAATTGTTGTGGTGATCTCAGACTAAGATGTTCACCAACTAGAATTGGAGGTGTTGTGTTGGTGAAAACATATGTCAGGTCCCTAGGGTTAAATCTTCTATTGTGAAAATCCATATAAATTGTATGTTATCTAGTCATTCACAATATCATGAAGTGTTATACAGGGGTAAAAAAAATTTATAGTGGTATTGAAATCCATTGGAATATATGAAAATTCTATTTTGTTGTACGGAATATGGATAAGTCCTAAAGATGGTAAAAATACACCTTACTAGTGTAGTATCATATATAAGAGTACATGTTCAATCAATTACATCTACAATTAATGGATAAAGGTTGGTTCATTATTTTTTGAATATTTTAGAATAGTTAAATAATTTCATTATCATTATTTTTTTCATAAAAAATGTGTAACAAAATTGCCTAAAAAGAAAGTGTAATTCTCTCATTTTGGACCCATGAATGGGAAGAAATATTTTT